>CAMTDV010001634.1:6319629-7067129 GCA_947069175.1 Scalesia atractyloides
ATTTATTAACTTATTCAGCAAAAGTACTTGATTATAATCATGAATTTTGCAACTAATAAACCTAAAGATATAAAGTGATTTAACATATAATTTACATCTTGACTAAACATAATTCCAAAAATCTACTCTAACGTCATGTTATTCAGTTTTCTAACATTGTATTTTTAAATAATACTCACGTTATGTTAAATTAACTTTTTAATTAACATTATTACTTTGCATGCGCGAACTTTACGGTGTATGTATATGTTTTTGTTATTGTATAATTTAAAAAGTTCAAATTTGCTTGTTATAGTTATACTCTGATCATTTCATTGTAGTAGGAAAAAGAATTCTTGAGAAAAACAAACTAAAAAAATACGTAATAACTTTATTTTTAATCTAAAAGCTGCAAGATATGTGAGATGCCTTGAGTCACGACAGTATCTACGTGATTTGATTTTATTGAGACACACACATCCGTGTGGCGTCTCTAAGGGGTGTTCATGGTGAAGAAATGGGCCAGATAAAGACGGCATATAAGGGTTTAAGCTTTTATTTTTCAGTCACCCGAAAATGTCCCAAATGGATGAGTTTTCAAAAAAAAAATAGTATCTTTAGAAAAAAGTTTGTTTTTATTTTAATCTTTTATGAATTAATAAAATAAATAATAATTAATTTTACTATGTATAAAATAGGAATATTGAATTTTAATAATCCCAACTATAACCACTAGCAATCCTATCCTCCATTGGAGACTGACTAACAGAACCCTAACCACCAAAAATAACAATTATAGTTATACTCTGATCATTTCATTGTAGGAGGAAAAAGAATTCTTGAGAAAAAACAAACTAAAAAAATATGTATAACTTTATTTTTAATCTAAAAGCATCATAAGTGCAAGATATGTAGATGCCTTGAGTCACGAAAGTATCTACGTGATTTTATTTTATTGACACGCATCCGCATGGTGTCTCTAGGGGTTGTTTGTGGTTAAGAATTAGGCCAAACAAAGAGGGCGGATCAGGGTTAAAGTTTTTATTTTCCAGTCACCCGGGAATGTCCCAAATGGATGAGTTTTGAAAAAGAGTAAAGTCCTTTTTAAGTCTATGTGGTTTGGTCGTTTTAACTATTTGAGTCCAAAACTTAAACTTGTCTTGATTTGAGTCCCTGTGGTTTGGTCGTTTTAAATATATATTTGAGTCCAAAACTCAAACTTGTCTTGAATTGAGTTTTGGACTCAAGTAGTTAAAATGACCAAGCCACAGGGACTCAAATGAAGACAAGTTTGAGTTTTGGACTCAAGTAGTTAAAATAACCAAACTACAGGGACTTAAATCAAGACAAGATTAAGTTTTCGGCTCAAATAGTTAAAATGACCAAACCGCAGAGACTCAAAAAAGACTTTACTCTTTAAAAAAAAATAGTATCTGTGGAAAAAAAAGTTTGTTTTTATTTTAATTTTTTTATGAATTAATAAAATAATAACAATAATTAATTTTACTACGTATAAAATAAATATAAAAGACAATGAATGTATGAAAATTAAAAAAACAGTAATTATATGAACATTAATTGTTTGTTTGTGATGTATGATAGAAAAGTAAATAGATAATCTTACAAGATACAAGTTTAAAATCATTTTTCACACATGTTTTTTTGATCGTTTTAGGCTATACCCCAAAAATAACATTTGTTTTTCATGCAAGCCACATAGCATAGAGCATTGAAGAGTACATAACTTTTATCATAGATTTGAGTGGTAAAAACTTGAAACATTAAAAAATTGAAAATAAAGGTTTCCTGTTGGTGAAGCTCTTGATTATAGTGGTGCCTCCGTATCTCGATAACACCCACTAAACCACACACACAAAAGGATTACATAAACACAACAGCCAGCAGAACCATAAAACAAGAGCTTCAAATGGGCTCAGTTTTCTCCACACACCAAATGATAAAACACGAGAATGTAGCATAGTGTTAGTGTAGAAGCATGAAGCAGTTGACAATAATCTGCAATAATAAGATTTACAAAATCCAATGTTTTTGTCTAGATTATTGGCTCTTTTGATTTGCCAAAGGACAGATCTTAGCCTTTAGAAGAGGGTGAGTGTTGTAAGTTGAGGTGAATTGATCTGGTTAGTTGCAAGGTTGTTAAGACCTTCACCTCCATCATCAACATCATTCATTCTCCTCTGCTGATACAACCTGTAAGTCAAAGATCTACTCAGTTCTGCTACTAATATTCTCATATTTCATTCCAGCTTCAGATTTAACCATATTTAGTCATGTAGAAAGCAAGAAATTAGCAAATATATGTGCTTTGGGCAATCTTTATATAAATATACTACAAAAAGGAATATATAGGCAAACCAGAACTAGAATAAACTGATGCTAGTTTTTCTATATTTACAAGATCTAATATCTATATAAACAGCCAAGCAAGATTAGATAATGTATGCTAGTTTTTCTATATATTAGACATGGTCAAACAAGGCAGTAACAAAAACAATGGCTTAGATTTAGCAAGTGTGTTTGTTTCAGCTTCAGATCTTTCCAAAAACTAATTTGGAAGGTGTTTTGGATAGCTTATCTAAACTGCTAAACTAATCATTAAAAAGGTAAGATAAAATATGAAATAAGAAATGAACTGATCAGCCGATTTATTAAGCAATCCACCTTAGTCACCTAGGTGGAAAGACACCAATAAAAAGTAGATTAGATTTGTATTTTCTGTGTTTATTCAAACTCTAAACGTTGTTATGCTTTTAAACAGGATGGAGGGATATGGTCTCATGGTATCAAAATGAAAGTCTTTAACGACCTTGGAGCTAGCCGGATCAATTGGCCTCTACGTACACGATGAATCAACTGGCTGGAGTCCATAAGCAATCACGTATCACTAAACACAGGTAATGTTGGTCAAATTTTATCAAAATATGACCAACAAATCTTCATATAAGTTGTGTATTTAAAACTAAAGGATGCCGGATGTTGAGATCACCCATGTACTCGACATATCCCATTAAGGACAACAAAGAGTGTATTAGGTTCCTTTTTCGACCGAACACATGCCTAATGACGAAAATACCTATAAGATTTTTCAGAAAAAAAAACAACCTTGTTTTGATACATAAGGACTTGTAAAAATGAAACTGATTCATTCCTTACATAATACCATCTAATGAACCACAAAACTGCATCATGAAAGTATGTAGGGCTTTTTCGGAGGCAACCCGATTTCAAAGGAAACAATGTTTGGATGTTTTCCATGAAACATTTCCGTAGAAGACCTGTTGGAACAGGTTTGATAATTTTTTTGCTGTTCACGAAAACTTTTCTAAACAGCACCCTAGTTTTTTTCTGTAGCTGACACTCTAACCGCATTTACTATCTCGGCTTTGAATAATACTCTATATGATTTGAATGTTTTTATCTAACTGGCAATGCAGCAAGCTGCAAAAGGACTGTGGTATCAAAGGTGCAATAGCGTGACTGCCGCATCGTTTGATTGTGCTAGTTATAGAGTCAATAGGTATGTTGGCGCAGGGTTCTTAATATGCATTTTGTTTTTGAAAAGAAGCACTTCTAAAAAACAAAGCCTTGTTTGGATAGTAATTTTATAAAAATACTTGCCCAACAAAATAAGCTTCTACTCAAACTAGCGCTAAAAAAAGCTTCGAATTTTAAGAGCAAAATCATTCTTTGACGCCCTTTCAGACTTTTACAAGTATCATGTACCTAATAGTGTTAATGTAAATATCATTTATCGTGAGGCTAATTGCTTTTTAGGCAATAGTTAAAGAGATATCAGCAGTTGTCAAAATATTGATATTGTCCATATATAAAAACTTATCAAGTTCCCAATTCTACCTTTATTCAGTCTTTATCACAAAACTACATACATCACATATTTCTTAAACTATGTAGCAACTGCACTATGCATTGATAATACATTCTTAAAGGCTTAAAGCTACATGTCATTTTTCTAGAGGTCATTACGTAATGGGCTTCATATGTAGAAAAATCATAGTAGAAGCATATCTTTTCTTTAAGGGTTGATATGTACTCCATTGTTAGCTGTGTCTGCGTAAAACCAGAATTGCGGTTAATTTATGATCCTTTACCCACAACCAACCAACGCCTCCTTCATGGACAAACCTTCAATATCTTGTGTGCCATATAAGTAGGCAACAAGTTGTAACTACAAAATACCGTCACACAAGCCATGCATGCATCGCCAATTAGAATGTTTTCACTATAAATACAACCTCTAGGCATAAAATTCAAGGCCGTAAGAGTGTCCTATTTATTGATGATTAATGCAAAAGGATACTTCATGTATCTTAGATTTTCAATTCACAGAAAAGGGAGCCACGCTAGAGTTCGGTCACGTAATTAATCAAGTCGGCTTATGTTGATTATTCAAAGTGTAGATGCTTTAGTAGTTAATTGGGTTGTAAAGATAACTGGTAGCAGATAATCCAGCCACCGCCGTGGTGTAGGAGTCTTGAAGGCTTGGTTTTAAAAAGGGTGAGGCGCTTACGTACCAAAAGCCAGAGGCGTGGGGCGCAAGGCGAGAGCTTCACGCATTCGAGGCGCTATGTATCTTATTAATATTATAATTTATTAAGAACTAGGTGTGGCGCTATAAGGTGAAGATAAGAAATAATAAAAACTAGACTTAAAAAACTCTTATGTACTACCAAAAGAGGTCAAAGGATAACCAATTAAGTTATATGTTTGGTCAAAAGTAACTCGAAATAAATAAAAAAAACCGAATAAAAAACAGATAAAAATAGAAAAAAAAATCAACACTCCTGAATAAAAAACAGATAAAAAAATAGAAAAAAAAATCAACACCCCTGAAAAACATAACAAAAAAATGAAAAACAAGAGAAGAAAACTCGATTTATAAAAAATAAAATAAAAAGAGAAAACTAAAGAGTAATAAAAAAAATACTATTATATTCAAAAAAATTAACTCTACAGCCTGAAGTATGGCTACAGCTCTGCCCTTGTACAGGTGACTAGTCATTGTCATGTTCACAAGATAGTCTCAAATTAGAAATTAAGTACCCACCTAAAAAAGCCTTGCTTTTCATTTACTTTCTTGTGTACCTTCTCCCTCACTGGCCTGCAACTCCAGTCTCAAGTAATCTGCAACTCTCGCCTCCTGCAACCTACACCAGCTGTTGTTGTCTACGACCCATTCTACATGAAGCGCCGCCTCAGGCAAAGCGGCGAAAAGCGCCGCCTCGTGTAGCTTCATGTAGTCCCAGCACCTCACCATGAGCAAGGCGTTTTTCCCATCGCCTCACCCTCAAGGTCCTGAGGCGCGCGTTTTTAAAAAAGGCTTGAGGGCTTATGGCTTCAATTTGCCTCGTGCATACCTTAAGACCGGATGCGTTCAAAGGGAGCCCATTCTATGTGGGAACTTGAACCTAATCTAAACTCCATGAAAATATCCTCACCTAAGGCGTGCACCTCCCGCACGAAATAAGATCTCGCCTCACGTCTCGCCTTATGTGCTTTTGAGTTATAGGACCTATACCCGGTTATCGTGGATGAACGATTTCCAAACAAACAACTCCATAATAGAAAGCAAAGTCAGGAAAAGGTTGACGAGTTATGTTGTCTTTCCGCTATCTATAATTGAATAGAAGGATTATTGGTATTTTCCACGAATGCTTGTATGTTGGATTTGCCAAGCACTTAGCTTGATAAACCGATGCGAAGCATTGAAAACAAAGAAGACATGTACGATAATGAGAAAAAAAACAAGCATTTAGAATGATTAGCTTATGTGAATACGCACCTATCCTAATTAGTCAACGCATGTTCCAAATTATTCTAGTTAGTTAAAAGTGCAAGGTGCACCCATGACGCAACAAAAAGTGCACATCAAAGAAAAGAAAAATAAAATTAAATAAATAATAAATAATAAATAATAAATAATGTTAAGTAAGAACAGAATACTAATAATTACTACTATTTTACAAATATAATAGAAGACCAAATATAATTACTATTAGGAACAGAATGAATATAATCACCTTTCTTAACCGTGTTTGAATGAGCGCGCCATCTAGTTCTTGTTCTAGTTGTGTCATGGTTTTCACAGAGCGCTCCTCAGCATTATCCTCTTCAGCAAAGAGTTCAACTTCATCTCTGCTTCATCCTTATCAGGGGACTCATTTCCATATGCAACCATTATGATCTTGCTTTCAGCTATTTGTTCGACCTTGTTCCTACCATTAAAGATTTGTGTCATGTAGACTAAATCACATGTCCACTGTCTGTAGAAGCTGTTTACTATATAGCGTGTATATTATTTTAGGATAATATATTAGAAGATTAGTATCATGTATTATTTGTGTTTATCTGTTTCCTATTTTAGCTCCTAAGAAGTCGGTCCTAGCCCTGTATATATATTTTAGATAATACTGAATAAGAGATCAAGGAATTACGATTACCTTTATGGTATCAGAGCTTTCAAGCTCTAAACCCTAGTTCTTCACAGATCCCAGACTACGAGTCTGCTGCCCCAGCCTTCTTTTATTCGGCTTTTTTTCAACACCCGTATTATCTTCACAGATCAGCCATGGTCGATACCAAGCAAACTGATGCTGGTTCATCATCCGACCCTAAAACACCTACTCTCCATCCTGTTTACACTGTTACAAACATCCAGAACAAGGTGCGGGTTCTGGATGTACCAAGGTCACCTATTCGTCTTGGGTGAAACTGTTTCAGTTGACTGCTCGTGGTTACAAGGTAACAAACCACATCGATGGCACCCTTCCACCAGAGAAAACTGATCCTGACTACGAGTCATGGATGGAGATCGATGCCATTGTTCTGCAGTGGATTTACAGTACCCTCTCCGACGATCTCCTGGTTCGTGTTCTTGAAACTGACTCTACTGCTTTAGAGGCCTGGTTACGCATCAAATGCATGTTCACCAACAACAAAGGATCTAGGGCAGCCACCCTAGAACATCAGTTTGTTAATCTGACTCTGAAATCCATGCCATCTCTCGACGCCTATTGCCAACGATTAAAGGATATTGCTAATCAACTGGGGACCAAGGTAAAATCTCTTTTTTCCATGATTTTTGTCCTATTAAATTTGTTAAAGTTGGTAATGGTAATCGAGTACCAATTCACGGATCCGATAACACCACCATTACCTCACCTACCAAAAACTTTGTCCTTAACAATGTTCTTTATTCACCACACATCGTCAAAAACCTTATATCTGTCAAACAATTTACTAAAGATAACAATGTTTCTGTGGAATTTGATCCGTATGGTTTTTCTGTGAAGGACTACAAGAGTGGGAAGATCCTAACCACGCATGATAGCTCCAGCCCACTTTATCCTCTCACCAAGAACACTGCTTCAGCTTCCGCTTTTGTTGCTTCATCTTCATCAACCGATTTTTGGCATGATCGTCTTGGACATCCAGGACATCATATTATGGATTTTTTTCATTCTAGTCATTTAATTTCGTGTAATAAGTGATCACGATCGCTCGTTTGTCATTCATGCCAATTGTCGAAACATAAACGATTACCATTTGCTAATTCAACTTCGTCTACTTTATTACCATTTGATATTGTTCATTGTGATTTGTGGACGTCGTCCGTTCTTAGTAAATCTGGTTACAAATATTATATGGTGTTGATTGATGATTACACTAATTTTACTTGGGCTTTTCCATTGAAATACAAATCTGAAACTTTTTTCAAATTTGCCCAATTCCATAAATATGTTAAAACCCAATTTCACATTGATATTAAGTCGTTCCAATGCGACTTAGGGGTGAATTTGACAACACAAATTTTTGAAATTTTGCTACAGCAAATGGTCTTCACTTTAGGTTTTCATGCCCACACACTTCCCAACAAAATGGGAAGTCCTAATGCATGATTCGTCGTCTAAACGAAATCATGTTCTGTCTCTTAACTCATGCTTCGCTTCCATCCAATTTCTGGGTCGAAGCGCTTCATACAGCTTCCTATCTTCATAACATCCTACCGTCCGCCAAACTCCGGTTTTTAACCCCAATGGCTTCTCTCTATGGTCGTCAACCTGATTACGACCACCTCCGGGTCTTCGGATGCGCATGTTATCCGAACACGTCCTCAACCCGACCCCATAAATTAACCCACCGGTCCTCCCTTTGCGTTTTCCTGGGATACCCCGCTCATTTTTGGGGTTATCGGTGTCTCAACCTTTCTACCGGAAAGGTAATCCTCTCACGGCACGTCACTTTTGAGGAGACCGTGTTCCCGTTTTCTAAACCCTCCTCACCTGTAGACCATACCTTTCTATAAAGTGACATCTCACCACTTCTTTCACCACCTACATCTTTTCCGCATGCCCCACACACCCCTACGGATCCACCATCTCCTAACCAGCCTGAACCCAACTCTTCTCCGCCAACCTCGCCCTCTCCTACATCGCATCAGTCCGCCTCCCTCACCTATTACCTACCAGCGACGAAACAAAAACCTTCCCCCACCAAAACTTGTCTACACCAGCCCTTCTACTCAGCCCACTAACTCGGGTTCACCGTTCCACGTCTCCCGCAGCCTCTACACTCCTCCGCCCCCTCCCCCACCTACGATTACCTTTATTTACATGGTTGGAATCTTCCGCGCTGCAAGAGAAGTTAATGAGCTCATTAAATAATCAGCACATTACACATATAACATTGTTGGTTAGCACATTAAAGCCAAATAGCTCTTTAAAAAACTGTTGCTTACTAAATCTTCGCCTGCGTCGTTGGTGGTTCTCTCTAGTAACTTATGTCTTCCACAATACTCATTACACAATTGCTTCTCTGGTAAATCCATTTTTTATCATTACCCTTGGTCTCGTAGCTTTTTAAATTAAACAAAAACTACTTAAAAAAACTATAATGCGTTCAACGAAAACAGTGGCATTGTAAACTAACTGCTTGAGATAGTAGCGTCATTGATGGAGAAAAAAATTGTTGTCTCCCAAGCTAAATGAAAAGCTTTGATGACCAACGCATTTCCATCACTCTATGAGTGTTGGTACTAGTAATTTTGCTTCTCCTAGGTATCATGCAACTTATCAGAGAGAATTACTCGTTTGTCATCTAGAACAATATAATAACAAAAACAAGATAATAACTTCCTGTTTCAAGTTTCAACACACCATAAGCAAGCCATTAAGCTCCTCTTTGAACACATGACAAAAGCAACTGGCAATAAGAAAGGCGAGCAAAAAAAGCTAGCTACAGAAAGTGATTGAGATTAGTTGTTACCATTCTCCATACGAAAAGGTTCATTGGAAAACACTATTGCAGAAAAAGAAAAGGGGACAAAACCCCCCTAGGAAAATTCGACGAACGACCAAAAACATTAATCCAATGGAAACACCCAAAATGTTTGGAACAAGTATTTGGGTAAGCCGTATAGAACCAGGGTTGGGATTCGTTTCAGACATTTATGTGGGTTTGGGACAGCAGGGGACTGGAAGGGGGTTGTGCGGTAGTAGTGTGAACACGGCTCTCAACCTTCAGTACCACAACGGAAACATTACCACCCTCACCTGGCGCCGTGTCCGCTCTCCTCACCCTAAGAGGCTCCAATTTGATCTTCATCTCACCACTAAATCTTGTATTTTGAGGCGCGGTCAACGTCGTTCCAATACACATCCCCACTAGGCAATCAAGTATCGAGCCACTACTAATGATATTAAAATTGGACTTATATGATGTCAATTAGCAAACCACTAGAATGTATCGCTTTCGTTTCCGATTAATACTTAAGTTTGAAAATTTTGTATGTTGTGTATAGAAGATAAAAACTATAAACAATTGGTTTGTCACACCCCGACCCGCAGCGGAAAAGGTAATCGGGGCATGATTGGGTTATCATCAAAGCTCATGACATTTATTTTAACGTTTCATATTCATTAATACAATTTAATGGAAATTTACAATAAATATTACAACATGTTCTAACTATCAATCTAAGCTTCTTTGTTCTCTTTTAAGGCATTTCCTATGTTTTCCTTGCTTCATCCTGTTCACCTGTATCATGTGTAAAAGGGTTTTTGGATCAACAAAAAGTTGGCGAGTGAATCCTATGGAAAACATTTGAACAAGTTTATTTAATTGATTATGAAATGAGTGCACAACCACACATGAGTAAAAATAGATGTAAACTTACTCAACAATCATTAGATATTAAATAAAGCACACATGAACAATAATGGGACGTTTAGAGGCACGCATTGCTCAACTCGTCTCTCACGAGGAACTGATGGGCCTAATGAATGAATTGCATAAACATGATAATATGAAAGACACAACTACAAACAATATAAATTCAATGATACACACATGAACAATAATGGATTGGTTTTGAGGCACGCGTTGTTCAACTCGTCTCCCACGAGGAACTGATGGGCTTAATGAATGAATTTCATATAATTTGACAAAATGAAATAAGTAATCACAACAATATAAACAATCTAAGTTTAGATCACGATATGGTATGGCACAAGTTTAAATAAACGAGTTAATTATTTGAGACACATGACACACCCCAAAACGTGTAATTAAAAAGGGAGTTGTAAGATTCACTCACAGTGGGTGCGTTCGGTTGATGATGTTGAATGCACGCGAAGTGGTTTTAACCACGAGTGAAATTAACCTAGATAAATAGCATTATGGTTTGGTAAGTAAACGGATTTTATTAGTCCATTTTAGTAGGATTGTTGGGTGTATTTTTGTGAGTTTAAGGCTATTTTCTAACCTTAAAAATGTTATCTTTAAGTATTTTTAATTGATTTTTAATTAAAATAAATAAATAAAAATAATAAAAAAATTTGACTTTTTGACTGTTGACCGTTGACCGTTGACCGTTGACCATTGACCGTTGACCGTTGACTTTGACCGGTTCGAATGCGAGTAGATGTGCGCTGAGTGAGGCTCGAACCCGAGACCTCCCGTACGCGTGCACGCAGCTCTACCAACTGAGCTACGTTACTAACCCGAAATATATCTGTTTTTAATTATATTTATATACTAATTAGATTAAATCGAAAATCATTTATTTTTAAAAACGATTTAATTGAATCGGACCGGTGCGCTCCACAGGTCTCGAACCCGGGACCAGTGGGTTGCGTTAACACACAGTCCACCGCTGGACTGTGTGTTTAACATGTTATATAAACCGATTTTTATTATACTTAAATACAAACTAAGTATTTTCATTTCTGACTTATTTAAAAAGGTAAATAATTGTCCGAGTCGGTGCAGAAGACCGGACTCGAACTCGTGTCCTGCGATTAAACATACACACAGTCCACCGCTGGACTGTGTGTCTATCTTGGTTATTATTCCGATTATTATTATACTTAACATATATATGAAATGAATCCGGTTCAGTTAACAAAAAAAGACATTTTTATTAAGGCAGCGTGTGTGGGACAAGATTCGAACTCGAGACGTTAGTGTGTTTATTGTGCACACAGTCCACCGCTGGACTGTGTGTCTAACCCGAGTTATAACTTGATTTTAATTATACTTAAACATTACCGAACATCGTCTTCTTCGCTGGTTTTAACCAGAATCGGAAATCCGACTGGTTCAATGTTTTAATCAGTTTCTTTAGCGTTCTTTAGTTAATTACAAGTGAGATTAAATAAAAAGAAGGGACGATTTAAGCGTGAGGTATACCGACTGGATTCCTCTGTTTTCCGGCAGAACTCCGGCGACAGCAACAAGTTCCGGCGTCGTGTGTCTTGCAGCAACGAGTCTTCAGAAAACTTGAAAAGGATGTGGGTGACTTCGGTATAAGCTCAGGGGGTTTAGTAAGGCTTAGAAATGAAGGACTCGGTTTTCCGGCGATGAGCTGAAAATTTCCGGCGAGTGAGTTTTCGCCGAGAAAGGGTGCGGTTTTGAGCGAAAATGTTTGCAGAGGTTCGAGGGGGTATTTATAAGACAGGTTATCGATGAACTTGGTCCGATTTCCGACTTGATTCGTCGGTTATAATTTCTCCGGCGGTTATAGTTGGTGTCGCGGACTCAGGCGTCGGTTATAACCGATGTATGTTTAAAGTTTACGTTATAACTGAAGGAATCGTTAAATTATTGGTGAGATCGCCGGGATTTCCGACGACTGCATTTGGGCGCCGGTTTTGAATTCGGAAAGTCATGTTATGAATTAAATGATTCTAACATTTAACAAGAAACATCAGTGGCGCAGTGGTTTAAGTGTTGAATGTTAAGTGTGTGTTGACCCGGCGACTGACCCGGGTTCGAAACCCGGCAGGGTTATATTATTTTTATTTTCTTATTTTTGACAGTTTTTCAAAAACAATTTATATATTCTAATATAATAATTAATTATATATCGTTTAAAATTATTTTGGGCATTATATTCGCAACGAAATTTTTAACTGATCGTTCGGTTAATAAACGGAGCGGGTTTGGTAAAATCCGTTTTTGACGGATGTTACATGTGGTACTAAACTTGTTGTACTTCCTAACATTCCAAATCTGCTTTCAACGGTTGTAAAAGAACCGAACGAACACGAACAAGGCCTTGTTCGAGTTCTTTCATTAAGGAAATGAATGCGTTAACGAACGGTTCATGAACACCTACCTAACGAGATTTTATGTCTGTAACATCCGTAAAAAAAACCGGGTTATCCAAACCCGCTTCGTTTGTTAAACCGAATACTCAGTCATAAATTTTGTTGCGTATTTAATGCTCAAATTAAGTTTAAACAATTACACAATTAATAAATGTATTAGAATTTAAAAATCATAATTTAAAATTTCAAATAAATGATGGATAAAAAAAATAGAGGCAGACGCCGGGTTTCGTACCCGGGTCGCCGTCAAGCCTAACACGCTAACACACCAACTGCTCTACACACACTTATGTGCTAAATCTGAAACAATTAAACTTTATTTAGAATCCGTGACTAAAACTGAAAATCTCAAAGTTTCGGCAAATCTGTAACAGCCGGCATTACTTAAAATCGCGAAGGAAACCGACGAATTAATCATGTCATTAACTCAAAAATCGGTTATCAAACATTTGAACCAATCAAAATCATAACTGAAGGAGGACTTAATTTTTTGACCGTAATCGACGAACATGTTAACTATCCAGTCCAAATCTCATTCAATTCATAGTCAAACCCTCACCACATTGTGAAAACAAGTCTCTGTTTCACCGGAAATCGCCGGAATTCTCTGCGAGTTGACCGCGAGTAGTCGCCGGAAAACCGAAGAAACTATCCCACTGTTGCCTTACTTTATAAACAGAACATTTAGAGCTCATACCGAAATCACCCACACTCACCTTAAACTCCCTGAAGAATCTCTGTCGCAAGAAACACACCGCCGGAATTCTCTGCAAGTCGCCGGAAAACCGAATCCATTTCATCCCTTCTGCTTACTCTAAAATAAGACTCCTAGAGCTCATACCGAAGTCACCCACACTCACCTCAAACTTCCTGAAGATCCTCTGCCGCAAATTACACGTCGCCGGAGTAACCTGTTGTCATCGGAATCTCGCCGGAGAAACAGGGGATCTCTGTTTGGTATATCTTACGCCTAATCTCTTTCATTTTTATTAATCTCATGTGTAGTTATTTACAATTTACTAAAGGGATTGAATTATGAATCGAAACAGTCGGGATTGGGAGTTCTGGGTTGTTTAACGAAGAAGATGAGGTTTTGGATTGTGTATATATTTAATATAAATTGGGTTATATCTCGGGTTAGACACACAGTCCAGCGGTGGACTGTGTGCGATTTTATAGCATACGTCCCGTGTTCGAGTTCTGTTGTGTTCCGATTCACTGAAATAATATGCCTTTTTTATAAAAGCCAAATCCTGAAACATGTAATCAGTGTATAAGTATAATAAAAACCGGAATAATAACCAGGTTAGACACACAGTCCAGTGGTGGACTGTGTGCAAAAATATTAAGCACGTCGCGGGTTCGAGTCCAGGCTTCCGCACCGATTCTGGAAATTATCAAGTTTTTAAATAAGGACAGAAATGAATTAATCTAATTTGTATATATATATAATTAAAAACAGAAATATTTCGGGTTAGACACGTAGCTCAGTTGGTAGAGCTGCGTGCACGCGTACGGGAGGTCACAAGTTCGAACCTCACTCAGCGCATATCATAAACACGGTCCGACCGGTCAAATGGTCAACGGTCAACTGGTTAAAAAGTCAAAAATTTTTATATTTTTTTATTTATTTATTTAATTTAAAAATCAATTAAAAATACTTAAAAATAATATTTTTAAAGTTAGAAAACGTCCATAAACTCACAAAAATAAATCTAGAAATCCTATTAAGGTTATGAATTAAAATTATCAATCTCAAATAAAATTCATTTACTTACCGAACCATTATGTTATTATTTAGGTTAGTTTCTCTCTTGGTTAAATCCAAATTCGTGCGCATTCATCATCAATCCAAGAAACGCACCCACTGTGAGTGAATCTCTACAAATTCCCCGTTTTAATCACGTTTTTGGGGTATATCATGTGTCATATTATTTATTACATTTAAACACTTGTGCATTCATCATATCCATGATCAAATGTGTATTCAATATGTATCAACTGTTTGCGTGGTTAATGTTTAGATTAAATTTATCATTTTCAGTACATACATTATCATAGGCGCCGCTCCCCATTACCTATGAGCGTGAGCCGTTCCCCATTACCTATGAGCGTGAACGAGGCGTTGCCAACATACGATAGGCTCCGTTTGATTGAGCCATGATCGCACATACATTTCATCATAGGCCGTCTGTTCCCCATTACCTATGAGCGGAACCGTTCCCCATTACCTATGAGCGTGAACGTGACGTTGCCAACATATACATTGTCATTCATGTCATATATTCATGCAAGGTGGTTTGTCATTGTTTGTTATGGTTTGCTATTGTTTGTTATTGTTTGTTATTGGTTTGTTATTGTTTTTGTTATTGTTATTGTTATTGTATGTTTGTTTACATTTGCTCACATATGATTATTGTACAAATTTACCATATTAAATACAACAAGAAATCAATAATAAATGTTTTCTAACAAGGTTCACTCGCCAACTTTTGTTGATCCAAAAACCATTTTTACACATGATACAGGTGGACAGGATGAAACAAGGAACACATAGGAAAGTGCCTTAGAAGAAAAATAATGAAGTCTAGAAAGATGTATAGAACATGTTGTATTTGTATGATTTGATTGTATGATCTTCTTTAAAATTGTAATAATAAATATGAAACATTATAATAAATGTCATGAGCTTTGATGAAAACCCAATCATGCCCGATCACCTTTTTCCGCTGCGGGTCGGGGTGTGACAGATTGGTATCAGAGCTTTTGACTATATGGATATAGGATAGGTTATTAGACCCTTAGAGCCTATACTATAGTTGATTAGATTTTAATTGTTTATGTGGTTACATGCAAACTCATCATGTTTATTTCTTTCATATTTGTTACATACACAAATGCATGCAAACACTTCCAATATTACATTTTGTGATACATAATGAATTGTACTTACAGTCAAACATACATACTTACATACATATTCATCATACATATTTCAATGTTCACATATTCAAATCACCTTCATACTTCCGCTATTCAAGATTTTTGTCGCATTTTTTTTCATTTTTCAAATCCCATCAAAGTGAGTTCTGAGACGGGCATGTAGTAACTGTAAGGGTACAAGTACCGGTAGTCGGAACGTCCTGTCTAGGTTGGCATTCGTATAAATCCAATATAACGGACCAGTTTGCCTACCTGGGGACTAACGATGAGAGTACGAAGGACCTATTAGGCCAAAGCATGCCACACCAAACGTCGTTCGAACTAACCCCACTTTGAAGTGTCACCGTGTCCACACCTGGATACATTCCGAATATCATATGTTACCTACATATTTCTCGATTTTCTCCGGGTTTTAGTGTACGTTACCAGGCTAACACATGCGAACCATATGAAAAACCCGGTAATCATAGGGGCCCACATGATTATGAAGGTGAAGTATGGCGGCATGCGAGGCCCAATTACGAGCAAAGCCCAAGACATCCTATGGATGTAGTATAGTTATTATTTTATATTTATTTTATGAATGTTCATTCCTAAATACGACACATGATCCCTAAAACATCCAACTCATACTCTTGATATGTATTCCTTGTAGATGTCTTCTAATCTCGCTCGTAGGAAGACGAGATCAGGAAAAGCCCGCGAGCGCATGGCTGCCCAAATCGCTCAACAAATGGCTGCCGTAATACCCAACATTGTAGTTCAAGTTCAACAAGCCCTTACCGCTAATCCCGTCAATCAAGAAGATCAAAATGTC
Organism: Scalesia atractyloides; assembly: GCA_947069175.1. NCBI lineage: Eukaryota > Viridiplantae > Streptophyta > Magnoliopsida > Asterales > Asteraceae > Scalesia > Scalesia atractyloides. The sequence continues at coordinate 6,336,016 of CAMTDV010001634.1, forward strand.
GTCAACCCTCCCCCAATTACCACTAAATGCACCTTCAAGCATTTCAAATCCTGCGACCCTCCAAAATACGAGGGGACTGAAGGTGTCACCGCTCTCCTCCATTGGTTTGAGGAAATGGAAAACACTTTTCTAAATTGCGATTGCCCCGATGATCGCAAAGTGCGATATGCTACCGATCGTTTACTTGGAATAACACTTACATGGTGGAATACAGAGAAGGCCAAACGAGGTTTTGAAGATGCTATGACTTTGACTTGGGAAGAGTTGAAGGAAATCATGACAAGACGGTTTTGCCCAAGAAGCGAAATCAAGAAATTAGAGGATGAGTTCTATTCTTTGAAACAAAAGGAAGGCGACCACACCACATACAACAAGAGATTCCTTGAGTTAAATCAAATGGTTCCCAACTTGTTCACTCCCCTCTACCGTTTGATCAAGCACTACATTCGAGGTCTTCCTTCAAAAATTCAAGACTCCGTAATAAGTACCACACCTGCAACTTTGGAAGCAACAATGGAGTTAACTACAGAGCTCACCGAAAACTGCATACGTAATAAAGACTTCACGGAGGAGAAGAAGAAGGATAAAACCTCAACCGAAACCTCAAACTCCACCCGAACCGAATCCTCTTCCCAACCCATTTCTAAGAGAAAACGAGATGGGCAAATTTTCGCTGTCACTCAACACAATCAACCAGCTTCACAAGCCGTGCCCCTCCAAGCTATCCCAATCACTCAAGTAGCACCCAACTGAACTTACCCAAATAAGAAACCTTATTTTGGACCTCACCCTCAATGCAACACCTGTTCTTATCACCATCCATTTACCTTACCTTGTCGACTATGTGCAAATTGTGGACGCTATGGTCATTCGAGCAAGGTTTGCCGCACCTCTCAAAACCAAACCTTACCCCCTACTCAAAACATGATCCAAACATATCAACAACCTCAATACCCCATGCTCCCATATGTTCGAGCTTGTTTCAATTGTGGCGACCCTAGCCACTTTAGAAACACGTGCCCTCGATTGGTTAACATCATAAACGCCCAAGCTCAAGCAAACCCAGTTAACCAAGCAAATCAAGAAAACCTAACCACTAGGCCACCAGCAAGAGGAAGGGTTTACAACATCAACGCCAATCCTGATGAAGATAATGACGGCCCAAACGAACCACCCAACTAGTTTCTTCACCAAAAATCAAGAATTCAACTCCAACCGCTTAGTTTTTATGTTTTATTTATGTTTATCTCAATCTTCACGTATCTCATTTATAAATTGGAAATTGTATCCAAGAATCTTAATGCGAATTACTATCTCAATTTTGTTTTTATACTCATTGATTTAACATTCATATCATCAGACATCTCAACGTACCTCGATCTCATCATTTAAAGAAGTTGGGTTGTGTCTCACTTTTACATAGACTAACCCCCTTCATCATAACAAACGAGAGAGGTACCGTCATCATTCAGTCATGTATCCTTTCAGAATTGAGACTCAAGCTTTGGTTGTTTGTGTTTATTTATGTTTTAGAGTCACATAGAACTAATCATAATTTACTGACAAAACCAATGAAAATTTGACAAGAATATGGTGGATATGCCGCTGGTACTTCCTATATATAAGTATTCTTGCCAAAGGATCAGAGGCATTGTCAGGCGGTTATGAGAAGTTCCATGTAGGATTTAGTAATGTCTTGGTTGAAGTTTGTTTTATACTCACTGATTTAGCATTCATATCATTTCAATCTCATCATTTAAAGAAGTTGGGTTGTGTCTCACTTCTACATAGACTAACCTCTCCATCATAACAAACGAGAGAGGTACTGTCTTTATTCAAACATGTATACTATCAGAATTAAGACTCAAGCTTTGGTTGTTGTGTTTGTTTATGTTCTAGAGTCACATCATAGAACTAATCATAACTTACTGATAAAACCAATGAAAATTTGACAAGAATATGGTGGATACGCCGCTGGTACTTTCTATATATAAGTATTCTTGCCAAAGGATTAGAGGCGTTGTCAGGCGATTATGAGAAGTTCCAGGTAGGTTTTAGTGATAGAAGTTTTGTTTTAGGGTATAACCTTATCTTTCCAAACGTATCAAAACTCATATGCATAAAATCATACTTAGTCAATCAACTCTGTTTATCCATGTTCCGTATTCATACACTTTAGGCAGCAAAAAGCGATTCCTGTACCCGGGTATTCAACCCTTACTAGGAACGTTACCGCCACAAATAAGATTTAAACTCTCACCCTCTTCTAATTATGTAATTGTCAAAACCACCCCCCTTTCGAGTCAAACATACCACTACTTAAATTTCGGGACGAAATTCTAAAAGTAGGGGATACTGTAACATCTGTAAAAAAAACCGGGTTATCCAAACCCGCTTCGTTTGTTAAACCGAATACTCAGTCATAAATTTTGTTGCGTATTTAATGCTCAAATTAATTTTAAACAATACACAATTAATAAATATATTAGAATTTAAAAATCATAATTTAAAATTTCAAATAAATGATGGATAAAAAAATAGAGGCAGACGCCGGGTTTCGAACCCGGGTCGCCGTCAAGCCTAACACGCTAACACACCAACTGCTCTACACACACTTATGTGCTAAATCTGAAACAATTAAACTTTATTTAGAATCCGTGACTAAAACTGAAAATCTCAAAGTTTCGGCAAATCTGTAACAGCCGGCATTACTTAAAATCGCGAAGGAAACCGACGAATTAATCATGTCATTAACTCAAAAATCGGTTATCAAACATTTGAACCAATCAAAATCATAACTGAAGGAGGACTTAATTTTTTGACCGTAACCGACGAACATGTTAACTATCCAGTCCAAATCTCGTTCAATTCATAGTCAAACCCTCACCACATTGTGAAAACAAGTCTCTGTTTCACCGGAATTCACCGGAAATCGCCGGAATTCTCTACGAGTTGACCGAGAGTAGTCGCCGGAAAACCGAAGAAACTATCCCACTGTTGCCTTACTTTATAAACAGAACATTTAGAGCTCATACCGAAATCACCCACACTCACCTTAAACTCCCTGAAGAATCTCTGTCGCAAGAAACACACCGCCGGAATTCTCTGCAAGTCGCCGGAAAACCGAATCCATTTCATCCCTTCTGCTTACTCTAAAATAAGACTCCTAGAGCTCATACCGAAGTCACCCACACTCACCTCAAACTTCCTGAAGATCCTCTGCCGCAAATTACACGTCGCCGGAATAACCTGCTGTCATCGGAATCTCGCCGGAGAAACAGGGGATCTCTGTTTGGTATATCTTGTCACACCCCGACCCGCAGCGGATAAGGTGATCGGGGCATGATTGGGTTATCATCAAAGCTCATGACATTTATTAAATGTTTCATATTCATTAATACAAATTAAATGAAAGTTTACAATGATTGCTACAACATGATCTAACTAACAATCTAACTCCTTTGTTCTCTTCTAAGGCAATCCTATGCTATCCTTGCTTCAACCTGTTCACCTGTATCATGTGTAAAAAGGTTTTTGGATCAACATAATGTTGGCGAGTGAATCCTATGGAAAACATTTGAACAATTTATTTAAATTGATTATGAAAAATGTGCACAACCAAACATGAGTAAAATTAGATGTAACTTGATCAATAATCATAAGATGTTAAATGAAAACACTCATGAACAATAATGGAACAATTAAAGGCACGCGATGCTCAACTCGTCTCTCACGAGGAACTGAGGGGCCTGATGAATGAATTGCATAAACATGATAATATGAATAACACAACTACAAACAATATAAACTCAATGAAAACACACATGAACAATAATGAATTTGAATTGAAGCACGCGATGTTCTACTCGTTTCCCACGAGGAACTGATGGGCTTATTGTATGAGTTTCATGTAATTTGACAAACGGAAAATAAATCACAACAATAAATCAATCTAAGATTAAGTCATGATGTGGTATGGCACAAGTTTAAATAAATAAATTAATTAATTCATAACACATGACACACCCAAAACGTGTAATTTAAAAAGGGGGAATTGTAAGATTCACTCACAGTGGGTGCGTTCGGTTGATGATGATGAATGCACGCGAAGTGGTTTTAACCACGAGTGAGATTTAACCTAGATAAATCGCATTATGGTTTGGTGAGTAAACGGATTTTATTAAACTATTTTAGTAGGATTGTTGGGTGTATTTTTGTGAGTTTGAAACTATTTTCTAATCTTAAAAATGTTATTTTTAAGTATTTATAATTGATTTTTAATTAAAATAATTAAATAAAAATAAAAAAAAAATTATTATTTTTCTGACCGTTGACCGGCCGGTTGACCGTTGACCTGACCGTTGACCGGTTCGTTGACAGTTTATTGTGCGCTGAGTGAGGCTCGAACCCGAGACCTCTCGTACGCGTGCACGCAGCTCTACCAACTGAGCTACGTGTCTAACCCGTTATATATCCGATTTTAATTATATATATACACTAATTAGATTAAACCGAAAATCATTTTTATTTTAAAAACAATTTAATCGAAACGGTCATGCACACCACAGGTCTCGAACCCGGGACCTGTGGGTTAATATAACACACAGTCCACCGCTGGACTGTGTGTTCAACATGTTATATAACTTGATTTTTATTATACTTAAAGACAATTTAGTTATTTCCTTTTCTGCCTTATTTAAAAAGAAAAGATAATTGTCCGAGTCGGTGCTGAAGACCGGACTCGAACTCGTGACCAGTGATATAAACAAACGCACAGTCCACCGCTGGACTGTGTGTCTAACTTGGTTATTATTCTGGTTATCAATATACTTAACATATAACTAAGGCGATCCGGTTCAGTTAAACAAAAACTTGATTTTTATTAAGGCAACGTGTGTGAAACGGGAATCGAACTCGAGACGTTTTGCGTTTTATATGTGCACACAGTCCACCGCTGGACTGTGTGTCTAACCCGATTAATTTCATGATTTTAATTAAACTTATATGATAACAAGTCTTCATCTTCTTCACTGAACGAATAACCAGAAATCGGGTCTGACTGGTTCGAGCTTTTGATCAAGTTTCATTAGTGTTTTACAGTTTATTTCGGTAAGATAAAAGTGAAAAAGGAAAAGAAACTGAGCGGAGATTATACCGACTGGATCCTCTGTTTTCCGGCAGAACTCCGGCGACAGAATCCAACTCCGGCTACGGGTGTCTGGCAGCAACAAGTCTCCGGAAATCTTGGAAAGAGTATTGGTAACTTCGGTAAAGGTTTAGGGGATTCAGTGAAGTTCAGAAATAAGAAAGTCGGTTTTCCGGCGATGAGCAGGGAACTTCCGGCGAGAAAAATTACGCCGTGAAAAGATGTGATTTTTTAGCGAAAAGGTTTGCAGACGATTGTGGGTCAATTTATAGAAGAAACAAGATGTATTTGGTCTGGTTTTGGGCTGGGTTTATCAATTCAAGTTTTCCGGCGGTTTTGAATTTGGTCGCGGACTTCAAACATCGGTTATAACCGATATGTGATTAAAGGTTTACGTTATAACGTAAATCGTAGTTAAGATTCGCGGAAATTCCGGGATTCCGACGACTGAAACGATTTGGGCGCCGGTTTTGAATTCGTAAAGTCACTATATCAATTAACTGATTCTAATATTCATCAAACATAACAAGCGGCGCAGTGGTTTGTGTGTGAGGTGTTAAGTCACTTAGTGACTCGGTACAGACCCGGGTTCGAAACCCGGCAGATGTAATTAATTTTTATTTTGCGATTTTTGACAGTTTTTCAAAAACTAAATATATATTCGCGTATAATAATTGATTACGGATCGTTTAAAAATGTTTTGGACATTTAATTCGAAACGAAAATTTTGACTGACTGTTCGGTTGATAAACGGAGCGGGTTTGGTAAATCCGTTTTTTGACGGATGTTACAGTATCCCCTGCTTTTTAGAAATTTCGTCCCGAAATTTGAATAATGATATATTTTGACTAAAAAGGATGATGACGTTTTGTTTGACAGTTGTATGCTCAGAAAAATGAAGGTTTAAGTTTTTGTTCGAGGCGGTAACGTTCCTTGTAAAGGTTAAGTACCCTATTCAGGAATCGCTTTTTGTTGCCTACTGTATGAATATTGATAATCAGGAAATGATTCTCTAAAAATGATATCATACATAAGAGTTTAGATACGTTTGGGAAAAATATGGTTATATCCTAAGGCAAAACTTCTAACACTACAATCTACATGGAACATAAATAAAAACACAACAGCTGATATCAAACATGAATGAACACATCAGCAAATATTTGAACGTGAATAAACATAACAGCAAATATTCGAACATGAATGAACACATCGGCAAATATTTGAACATGCATAAACACAACAGCAAGTATTTGAACATGAATAAACACAACAGCAAAAATTCGAACATGAATAGACACATCAGCGAATGAAAAAACACAATAGCCAATATTCGAACATGAATAGACACATCAGCGAATATTTGAACATGAATAAACACAACAGCAAATATTTGAATCCACATTCTGATAACATATATGTTTGAATGATGAAAGTTCCTCTCTCGTTTGTTATGATGGAGAGGTTAATTTATGTAGAAATGGAACACAATCCAATCTCTTTAAATAATATGATGATATAAATGTATCACAAATTCCAACCAAGGCAATAATAAATCCTACATGGAACTTCTCATAACCGTCTGATAATGCCTCTGATCCTTTGGCAAGAATACTTATATATAGGAAGTACCAGCGGCGTATCCACCATATTCTTGCCAAATTTTCATTAGTTTTATCCACAAGTTATGATTGGTTACCAAGAAACTAATAAATCCTACATAGAACTTCTCATAACCATCCGTTAATGCCTCTGATCCTTTGACAAGAATACTTATATATAGGAAGTACCAGCGGTGTATCCACCATATTCTTGTCAAATTTTCATTGGTTTTAACAGTGAATTATGATTAGTCCTATAACTCTACAATCAATACAACAAACATAAATTACTGAAATGAAACATATCTGTGCGATCAAGGCTCAATCGAACGGAGCCGATCGTATTGCATGTACTGAAAATGAAATTGTGTGCTCAAGGCTCAATCAAACGGAGCCGAACATATTGAATGTACTGAAATTGAAATTGTGTGCTCAAGGCTCAATCAAACGGAGCCGAACATATTGAATGTACTGAAATTGAAATTGTGTGCTCAAGGCTCAATCAAACGGAGCCGAACATATTGCATGTCCTGAATATGAATAACTTAACCACACAAACAGCCTATGCATGGAACCTCTCATAACCGCCTGATAATGCCTCCGATCATTTGACAAGAATACTTATATATAGGAAGTACCATCGGCGTATCCACCATATCCTTGTCAAATTTTCATTGACTTTATCCGCAAGTTATGGTTAGTTCGATGCGACTCTACTACAAACACCACAACCACAAGATACTGATAATGAAATTGTATGTGTGCTCAAGGCTCAATCAAACGGAGCCGAGCGTATTGCATGAACTTGAAATGTGAATAAATCTGTGTACTCAAGGCTCAATCCAACGGAGCCGAGCATATTGCATGAACTGGAAATGAGAATAAATCTGTGTACTCAAGGCTCAATCAAACGGAGCCGAGCATATTGCATGTACTGAAATGAGAATAAATATGTGTACTCAAGGCTCAATCAAACGGAGCCGAGCATATTGCATGTACTGAAATGAGAATAAATATTACGTAACCGATCAAGGCTCAACAAACGGAGCCGATCGTGCGGGCACACACCTGATCAACCCATAATAAAATGGGGATCAAACTCAACCTCGATGGATGGGGAGCTGCGGCCTCGGCAAAATCGTATACTGAAAACAATATATAATATATAATATCCAATGATTTCTCTAACAGTCTACACATGTGATAAAGAAAGACTAAACAATAGGAGTTGAATCTGGATCTTCGGCGAACAGGACTAGCTGAGTATCTTCGTTTGGGCCGTCATTATCTTCGACAGGGTTGGCGTTGATATTGAAGACTCTTCCTCTTGCTGGCGGCATAGTGGTTGGGTTTTCTTGGTTTACTTGGTTAACTGGGTTTGATTGGGCTTGAGTGTTGATAACGTTTACCAATTGAGGGCATGTGTTTCTAAAGTGGGTAGGGTCGCCACAATTGAAGCAAGCTCGAGCATATGGGAACATGGGGTGTTGGGGTTGGTGATAAGTTTGGGCCATGTTTTGAGTAGGGGAAAAAGTTTGGTCTTGAAAGGTGCGACAAACATTGCTCAAATGACCATAACGTCCACAAGTTGTACATAGCCGGCAAGGTAAAGTAAGGGGATGGTGATAAAAACAGTGGTTGCATCGAGGATGAGGTCCAAGATATGGTTTCTTATTTGGGTAAGCTGAGTTGGGTGCCTCTTGGGTGATTGGGACAGCTCGGATGGGTATAGCGTGAAAAACGGGTTGATTTCGTTGGGTCGCAGCGAAAAGTCGCCTGACTCTTCTTTTCTTAGGTTTGGGTTGAGAAGGGGATTCGGGTTGAGAAGGGGATTCGGTTTGAGAAGGGGATTCGGTTTGAGAAGGGGATTCGGGGGTTTCAGTCGATTCTTTATCCTTCTTCTTCTCCTCCTTGAAGTCTTTGTTTCGGATTCGGTTCTCGGTGAGCTCTGTTGCTAGCTCCATTGCTGCTTCCAAAGTTGCAGGCTTGGTACTTATCACAGGGTCTTGAATCTTTGACGGAAGACCACGAATGTAGTGCTCGATCAAACGGTAGAGGGGAGTAAACATGTTGGGAACCATTTGATGTAATTCAAGGAACCTTTTGTTGTAGGTGGTGTGGTCTCCTTCCACTTGCTTCAATGAGTAAAATTCATCTTCTAGCTTCTTGATTTCGCTCCTTGGACAAAATCGTCTGGTCATGATTTCCTTCAATTCATTCCAAGTTAGGGACATAGCATCTTCAACACCTCGTTTTGCCTTCTCTGTGTTCCACCAAGTAAGTGCTATCCCATATAGTCGACCGGTAGCATAACGCACTTTGCGATCATCAGGGCAATCGCAATTTAGAAAAGTATTCTCCATTTCTTCAACCCAATGGAGGAGTGCGGTGACACCTTCAGTCCCTTTATATTTCGGAGGGTCGCATGATTTGAAATGCTTGTAGGTGCATTTAGTGGTATTTGGGGAAGAGTTGAAAATGTTTTGGTTTGCTTGATTGACAGGATTATTGGTAAGTGCTTGTTGAACTTGGATTACAATATTGGGTATTACAGCAGCCATTTGTTGAGCGATTAAGGTAGCCATGCGTTCGCGGGCTTTTCCTGCTCTCATCTTCCTACGGGCGAGGTTAGAAGACATCTACAATGAATACCTGAAAAGGGTATGAGTTGGATGCTTTTGAGATCATGGGTCACATTAGGGATGAACATTCATAAAATAATCATACAAAAATACCACATCCATAGGATGTCTTTGGCTTTGCTCGCTGTTAGGCCCGTCATGCCGCCATACTTTACCTTATGTAATCATGTGGGCCCCCATGAATTACCGGTTTTTCATATGGTTCGCACGGTTTCTGCCTGGTTGCGTACACAAAACCCGGTGAAAATCGAGAAATATGTATACAACGTGTGATGTTTGGAATGTGTCCAGGTGTAGACACGGTAACACCTCAAAGTAGGGTTAGTTCGAACGACGTTTGGTGTGGCATGCTTTGGCCTAATAGGTCCTTCGTACTCTCATCGTTGGTCCCCAGGTAGGCAAACTGGTCCGTTATATTGGATTTATACGAATGCCAGCCTAGACAGGACGTTCCGACTACCGGTACTTGTACCCTTCCAGTTACTACATGCCCGTCGCAGAACTTACTTTGATGAGAATTGAAAATTGCATAAAATCTTTGGATAACGAGAGTATGAAAATAAATTGAACACATGAACATCGATATATGTATAATGAATATGTATATATGTATAATGAACATGTATATGAGCATGTATGTTTGACTGAAATGTAAACAAATATGAAACAAATAAATATCACAAGTTTGTATGTAACCACTTAATCAATTTAATATTTTAGGCAGACTATAGTATAGGCTCTAAGGGTCTAATAACCTATCCTATATCCCTATAGTCATGGCTCTGATACCAATCTGTCACACCCCGACCCGCAGCGGATAAGGTGATCGGGGCATGATTGGGTTATCATCAAAGCTCATGACATTTATTAAATGTTTCATATTCATTAATACAAATTAAATGAAAGTTTACAATGATTGCTACAACATGATCTAACTAACAATCTAACTCCTTTGTTCTCTTCTAAGGCAATCCTATGCTATCCTTGCTTCAACCTGTTCACCTGTATCATGTGTAAAAAGGTTTTTGGATCAACATAATGTTGGCGAGTGAATCCTATGGAAAACATTTGAACAATTTATTTAAATTGATTATGAAAAATGTGCACAACCAAACATGAGTAAAATTAGATGTAACTTGATCAATAATCATAAGATGTTAAATGAAAACACTCATGAACAATAATGGAACAATTAAAGGCACGCGATGCTCAACTCGTCTCTCACGAGGAACTGAGGGGCCTGATGAATGAATTGCATAAACATGATAATATGAATAACACAACTACAAACAATATAAACTCAATGAAAACACACATGAACAATAATGAATTTGAATTGAAGCACGCGATGTTCTACTCGTTTCCCACGAGGAACTGATGGGCTTATTGTATGAGTTTCATGTAATTTGACAAACGGAAAATAAATCACAACAATAAATCAATCTAAGATTAAGTCATGATGTGGTATGGCACAAGTTTAAATAAATAAATTAATTAATTCATAACACATGACACACCCCAAAACGTGTAATTTAAAAAGGGGGAATTGTAAGATTCACTCACAGTGGGTGCGTTCGGTTGATGATGATGAATGCACGCGAAGTGGTTTTAACCACGAGTGAGATTTAACCTAGATAAATCGCATTATGGTTTGGTGAGTAAACGGATTTTATTAAACTATTTTAGTAGGATTGTTGGGTGTATTTTTGTGAGTTTGAAACTATTTTCTAATCTTAAAAATGTTATTTTTAAGTATTTATAATTGATTTTTAATTAAAATAATTAAATAAAAATAAAAAAAAAATTATTATTTTTCTGACCGTTGACCGGCCGGTTGACCGTTGACCTGACCGTTGACCGGTTCGTTGACAGTTTATTGTGCGCTGAGTGAGGCTCGAACCCGAGACCTCTCGTACGCGTGCACGCAGCTCTACCAACTGAGCTACGTGTCTAACCCGTTATATATCCGATTTTAATTATATATATACACTAATTAGATTAAACCGAAAATCATTTTTATTTTAAAAACAATTTAATCGAAACGGTCATGCACACCACAGGTCTCGAACCCGGGACCTGTGGGTTAATATAACACACAGTCCACCGCTGGACTGTGTGTTCAACATGTTATATAACTTGATTTTTATTATACTTAAAGACAATTTAGTTATTTCCTTTTCTGCCTTATTTAAAAAGAAAAGATAATTGTCCGAGTCGGTGCTGAAGACCGGACTCGAACTCGTGACCAGTGATATAAACAAACGCACAGTCCACCGCTGGACTGTGTGTCTAACTTGGTTATTATTCTGGTTATCAATATACTTAACATATAACTAAGGCGATCCGGTTCAGTTAAACAAAAACTTGATTTTTATTAAGGCAACGTGTGTGAAACGGGAATCGAACTCGAGACGTTTTGCGTTTTATATGTGCACACAGTCCACCGCTGGACTGTGTGTCTAACCCGATTAATTTCATGATTTTAATTAAACTTATATGATAACAAGTCTTCATCTTCTTCACTGAACGAATAACCAGAAATCGGGTCTGACTGGTTCGAGCTTTTGATCAAGTTTCATTAGTGTTTTACAGTTTATTTCGGTAAGATAAAAGTGAAAAAGGAAAAGAAACTGAGCGGAGATTATACCGACTGGATCCTCTGTTTTCCGGCAGAACTCCGGCGACAGAATCCAACTCCGGCTACGGGTGTCTGGCAGCAACAAGTCTCCGGAAATCTTGGAAAGAGTATTGGTAACTTCGGTAAAGGTTTAGGGGATTCAGTGAAGTTCAGAAATAAGAAAGTCGGTTTTCCGGCGATGAGCAGGGAACTTCCGGCGAGAAAAATTACGCCGTGAAAAGATGTGATTTTTTAGCGAAAAGGTTTGCAGACGATTGTGGGTCAATTTATAGAAGAAACAAGATGTATTTGGTCTGGTTTTGGGCTGGGTTTATCAATTCAAGTTTTCCGGCGGTTTTGAATTTGGTCGCGGACTTCAAACATCGGTTATAACCGATATGTGATTAAAGGTTTACGTTATAACGTAAATCGTAGTTAAGATTCGCGGAAATTCCGGGATTCCGACGACTGAAACGATTTGGGCGCCGGTTTTGAATTCGTAAAGTCACTATATCAATTAACTGATTCTAATATTCATCAAACATAACAAGCGGCGCATAGTGGTTTGTGTGTGAGGTGTTAAGTCACTTAGTGACTCGGTACAGACCCGGGTTCGAAACCCGGCAGATGTAATTAATTTTTATTTTGCGATTTTTGACAGTTTTTCAAAAACTAAATATATATTCGCGTATAATAATTGATTACGGATCGTTTAAAAATGTTTTGGACATTTAATTCGAAACGAAAATTTTGACTGACTGTTCGGTTGATAAACGGAGCGGGTTTGGTAAATCCGTTTTTTTACGGATGTTACATATCTTACGCCTAATCTCTTTCATTTTTATTAATCTCATGTGTAGTTATTTACAATTTACTAAAGGGATTGAATTATGAATCGAAACAGTCGGGATTGGGAGTTCTGGGCTGTTTAACGAAGAAGATGAGGTTTTGGATTGTGTATATATTTAATATAAATCGGGTTATATCTCGGGTTAGACACACAGTCCAGCGGTGGACTGTGTGCGATTTTAAAGCATACGTCCCGGGTTCGAGTTCTGTTGTGTTCCGATTCACTGAAATAATATGCCTTTTTATAAAAGCCAAATCCTGAAACATGTAATCAGTGTATAAGTATAATAAAAACCGGAATAATAACCAGGTTAGACACACAGTCCAGTGGTGGACAGTGTGCAAAAACATTAAGCACATCGCGGGTTCGAGTCCAGGCTTCCGCACCGATTCTGGAAATTATCAAGTTTTTAAATAAGGACAGAAATGAATTAATCTAATTTGTATATATATATAATTAAAAACAGAAATATTTCGGGTTAGACACGTAGCTCAGTTGGTAGAGCTGCGTGCACGCGTACGGGAGGTCACAAGTTCGAACCTCACTCAGCGCATATCATAAACACGGTCCGACCGGTCAAACGGTCAACTGGTCAAAAAGTCAAAAAATTTATATTTATTTATTTATTTATTTAATTTATAAATCAATTAAAAATACTTAAAAATAATATTTTTAAAGTTAGAAAACGTCCATAAACTCACAAAAATAAATCTAGAAATCCTATTAAGGTTATGAATTAAAATTATCAATCTCAAATAAAATTCATTTACTTACCGAACCATTATGTTATTATTTAGGTTAGTTTCTCTCGTGGTTAAATCCAAATTCGTGCGCATTCATCATCAATCCAAGAAACGCACCCACTGTGAGTGAATCTCTACAAATTCCCCGTTTTAATCACGTTTTTGGGGTGTATCATGTGTCATATTATTTATTACATTTAAACACTTGTGCGTTCATCATATCCATGATCAAATGTGTATTCAATATGTATCAACTGTTTGCGTGGTTAATGTTTAGATTAAATTTATCATTTTCAGTACATACATTATCATAGGCCGCCGTTCCCCATTACCTATGAGCGTGAACGAGGCGTTGCCAACATACGATCGGCTCCGTTTGATTGAGCCTTGATCGCACATACATTTCATCATAGGCCGTCTGTTCCCCATTACCTATGAGCGGAACCGTTCCCCATTACCTATGAGCGTGAACGTGACGTTGCCAACATATACATTGTCATTCATGTCATATATTCATGCAAGGTGGTTTGTCATTGTTTGTTATGGTTTGTTATTGTTTGTTATTGGTTTGTTATTGTTTTTGTTATTGTTATTGTTATTGTTATTGTATGTTTGTTTACATTTGCTCACATATGATTATTGCACAAATTTACCATATTAAATACAACAAGAAATCAATAATAAATGTTTTCTAACAAGGTTCACTCGCCAACTTTTGTTGATCCAAAAACCATTTTTACACATGATACAGGTGGACAGGATGAAGCAAGGAACACATAGGAAAGTGCCTTAGAAGAAAAATAATGAAGTCTAGAAAGATGTATAGAACATGTTGTATTTGTATGATTTGATTGTATGATCTTCTTTAAAATTGTAATAATAAATATGAAACATTATAATAAATGTCATGAGCTTTGATGAAAACCCAATCATGCCCCGATCACCTTTTTCCGCTGCGGGTCGGGGTGTGACAATGTCCGTGTTCGTTCATTAAGGAAATGAGCGTGTTCACAAACGCTTCACAAAAATAAATTTTGGCGAACGCGACGAGGGCTAAAGATGGATGGCCCAGAGAGTAGCATTGGAACTTGAAGCCTTAATTGTGGAACGGAGGTTGATCGTATTCGTCGATGTAAATAACGAAAAAAGAAAGGGGAATGATGCATAAACTAGATGGAAACAAGGTTTCCTGGTTTAATTGTTAGGTAATAAAATAAATAACAATTAAACAATATAAAAAATATAGATAAAATATATGAAAATAAAAAATATTTAATTAAAACACAAACAAATGAACATAAACCAACGCAAATGAATGAATGTTCACAAACACGTTCACCAACACTTTACCGAATGTTCACAAACATAATTGAACGAATGAGACCTCTATTCATGTTTGTTCATTTAACTAATCAAACGAAATTTCTTGTTCATGTTCGTTCGTTTAACGAACATAAACGAACTTCCCGCCGAACAGTTCACCATTCTGTTCGTTGAACGTTCTTCAGCCCTAGTACAAACTATTAGCTCGTTGTACCCGTGCAACCAAAAGTAAACACCGTACTTCAGATCTGGATCCTAATCCTAATATAATAGTATATATCAAACTGATGGTGCATATACGTAAACAAGATACACTTAACCCTAGAAACTTCCACTTTATCTAAAAAATAAGCTACGAATATATCTGAAGCACAAGTGTAGGACATGATTCGTCGGAAACACATACGAGATAATTTGAAAAATGATACTGAATAAGATATAAAACGACGGTGAAATTCACCTGTTAATCCTCTTGGAAAAAGTGACTAAGCTGCTACTCTTATCTTCGATCTGCTTCATTTCGACGAACCGTACATGTAAACCTAACTTATCTCTATCTTTTTGTCTCTATTATTATTATTATTATTATTATTATTATTATTTGTGTCACCGATCACAGTGGTTAACTTAACGAAGGGAGCACGACCGTAACTTTTACAAAGCACACCACCAAGTAATTAAAATAATTATTTTCAGAATATAATCTGACACGTGGTTTATTCAGAATATAATCTGACACGTGGTTTATTAAAGCACAACACCCCCAAGTAAAATAATCGCCCCTGCGGTTTGAGTTTATGTTTATCCTTGGTCACGATTTTTGACTTTGTTGTACGCATAATTTTCTCATTTTTAAGGGTGTTTGGGATTGCTTAACTTAGTGTTAGATTAGTGTCATATATGCATAACCTTAACCTCTCTCCTATTTTTCTCACTTTTATATGTAGCTAGTGGGTTTCTTCGCACTTTGTGACGAACCTGTTCGGTAACGGTTTGTTTCGTTTTGATAGTAGTACGTGCTACAACAAAGGAAAGACAAAACTTCATAAATAAAGTCAAGATGTGCCCTCAACACGTGTTATACGTTAATCGAAACTCATATAAATGAATACCAGTTTCAATAATACCGATACCAACGTCAGTGTTGTACAATCAGATGTGTTTCGGTTTGTCATAGTTCATGATAGAAAAAAAAATTGAATACAACTTCTTTTTAAAAAATATAAAATATTAAACAAAGAGTTTGAACCTTGTATGTTTTTAATTTTTTATATTGTTTAAATAGTAAATTCTAAAAATTATTAAAGATCTCATGGGAAGGCCACTTAAATTCGAGGACACTTTGTTAACTTTTGTTGGTTTGACCATATAGGTGGTGATTTGATATTTAACCAAACCTAATGTCATCTTTGTAATTAAATTTCGAATTTAAGGGTAGTGTTTACACTATAGCTAATAACTTCTTTTACATATATAAAAATTAGTAAGGAATCACGGCGCTTCGCGGCGGGTTTCAACTGTAATAAGAGCGGTTGGTATTCCTGTTTAATTTTCAAGCTATTTTGCTAATACAACTAAGCAATTTGAATCAAAATTTTTAAAGAGTTTAAAATATGATTTATTTTGTATTTTTTTCAAGTAAAAAGAATTTATTAGAAACACGGATTATAAGTTGGGGAAAGTGAATATGGGGTTGTTTCATATCTAAGCTTAGATGTAAAACCCCTCAAAACTACGTCGTTTAAAAACCCTAAATATCAAAACTATAACATATTTTTTACTCCTTTTTTATGTGATTCATATTTGTTACAACTTCATATGTTGTTTCATTTGATTCTTTCTTTTTCTTTAAATTGAAAGTTTCATCAAATATCGCTGCTCATCTTTTATCCTTATTAGATTTTAATATTTTCAATCTTTTAGTCCCAGTAGCTAAAAAATCAGTTAACATGTTAAAACTACCCAGATAAACAATCGAAGTTGAATAATGTATTTTCTATTCAATCCTTCTTTGATTTTCGATCTGACCAAATCAAACGAATTGAAATGATTAGTGAAAATCAAAATTATAAAGAAAGAAAACAAAAGAATTCAAGAATTTGTAAGCCATTATTTTAGAGGCAGGACCCAAAAGAATCAAGAAAGAAAATCGTTTCGATTCGAACCGTTTCGACCAGTATCATTTCGATTCGAACCATTTCGACGTAATCATTTCGACCCGTCGACCGTACCTCGGCTCGAACCGTTTCAACACGAATCGTTTCAACCCGTACCATTTCTACCCGAAAAGTTTCGACGCGAAACATTTCAACCCGAACTGATTAGCCGCAAACCATTTCGAGCAATACCATTTCCACCCCAACCGTTTCGACTCATATTGTTTCCACCCGTACCGTTTCGACTTGTATTGTTTCCACCCGTACTGTTTTGACCAGAACCGTGGTGGTGGGTGCCAGGGTGATGGATTCAAATCCATTTGACAATCAAAAACATCAAAAATGGATTGAGATTTGAATTCCAATAATTTCCAATTATAATTGGAATGTTTTGTAGATCCAATTCCACTAAAACCAAGAATATATTTAGAGATTTAGGAATTTTATTTTACGTCTATGCTCAAGAATTGAAAGCTATAAATAATTTTGTGAGTTGGGCTACCGTTGTGAGGAATGAATTCATGAAATGAAAACTATAAAGTTGGGAATTGATTTCTGCATCTCCTGTCACTTAAACTAATCCAGGCTTTGGTTTGTAAATAATTCATTGTTTTTCAATGGAGATATCAAATAGGAAGTATGTTTTGGGTAAAAAGGATAGGAAGTAATCTTAGCCGTCCATCTGGAAAAGTAGAAATACAAGTGGGAAGGGTATTTTAGTCAATCTTCTTTTATCTATTCTTTCTATTTCCCTTCTCTGTATCTTCAAAACCCACCATCTTCAACATTTCATTCCTTTTCTCTTTCTAGAATTATACATCACGATGCAATTTTTCTTCATCAATGAATGGTTCGAATACTCAATCAACGTGTTCTTCGATTTCTTGAAGAAAACCCAGTTTATGTTTCTATAATTTCTCGTTTTTTTCAATTTAACATGATGCGATGGAACATGAGATTTCTGTTCAAACAGGTACTCATCTTCTCAAATTTCTCAAACATTTTTGAATTCATATTGAAGATATCTCTGATTCTACTCTTTCTCTTGATGTATTCATGCGTTTGGGCAACATCATTAGTTCCAATTTCATTGAGAAATCATTAATAAAAAGTTGCACACCAGGTGTTTGACAAAATGTCTCAAAGAAAAAGTTGCACCTTTCAGTTTAGACTTTCATTTAAATTTGTGTTTTCAAAAGAATGAAAAACATACTTTTTGGATGTTTTTTGGTCCATTGCGTTTTACAAAATAATGAAAAAACACAAGTTTTTATCCATTGCGTTTTATAAAAAAATGAAAAAACACACTTTTTGGGTTTTTTTGTCCATTGCGTTTTACAAAATAATGAAAAAAACTGTTTTTTATCCATTGCGTTTACAAAAGAAAGAAAAAACACACTTTTTTGGTGTTTTTTGTCCATTGCGTTTTACAAAATAATGAAAAAACATAGTTTTTTGTCCATTGCGTTTTACAAAAGACACTTTTCTTTTGTGATTTTAGTCCATTGGTTTAGAAATTACACTTTCTTTTATAATTTTAGTCAATTGCGTTTTAGAAATAAACTTTGTTTTGTGTTTTAATTCATTGCTTTTTAGAAAAAAAAAACAATTTATTTTATGTTTTTTAGTCCATTGTGTTTTATGATGGTTTGTTGAACTTGAAATGAAACTATATGATAATAATGTTGAAAATTAAGTGTATTTGAATGAATGTCCCAAAGTGGTAAACCACTTGTCCCACATTGGTGTGGAGACAAAGTATAAGGTTATTTATAAGGTGAAACATTTGCCTAACCAACATAACTTTATGACATGTTTTACCATAAGTCCTACGCGCGGGTGCGTAGGGGGGTGCAAATTGGAACCGGAATTTAGTCGAACTCTTGTGCACCCGCACGAATGCGGACACGAATGCAGTTCCGAAAACCCATTGCGTTTTTAATACTGTTTAACCTGCGTTTTTGCATAATTGTTGCTGCTGCGTTTTTTTAACTGTCCATCCATTGCGTTTTTTTAACTGTTCAGCCATTGCATTTTTTAATACTGTTGCTGCTGTGATTTTAAACTGTGTTCAGCCATTGCTTTTTAGTTTTTAACTGTGTTCAGCCAGCTGCGTTTTTTAACTGTAGTTGCGTTTTACTTTCAGCCATTGGGTTTTTGATTCAAGGACTGTCTGCGTTTTTTATTTGTAGACAATGGTTGCGTTTTACAAAAAAATAATTCATTGCGCTTTTTATTGCGTTTTACGCAACTGGGTTTTCAAAATTATTTTTTTGAAATATAGCAATAGCATACTCGTTTTAAAGATTAAAAAACGCTCGTTTTTTGGTGGGATTTTTATAAAAAAATAATGTCGTATGAAAGAGTTATTAACGTTTAAAAAATGAGGGGGAAATGGAGGAGAGAGAAACTATTACCTTGGATTGACTAGAATGCCCCTAAAAAACCCACGCTCCTTCTCTTTTTAATTCAATATAATTCATTTAATCTTAACCCTTAATTACTAAATGAATGGACAAGATTACTTCTATCCTTCCTAGTGATAGAAACTTCCTATTGTATCCTAACCCTGTTTTTCAATTCCACCGAAAGCGTTATGCTTTTAATCGATATGGATATAAAGAAAGAAACATGTGTGATTCGTCAATCTAAACGAAGAACGTAATTGGTAGATCAATTGGTAAAATATGGACTTGGGTAAATTGATGGAGAGTAAATAGAGATATAAAAAAATAAATTACATATAAGATAAAATTAATCAGAACTACGTAGTTTTGATAGGTTTCACATCTAAGCTTAGATGTGTAACAACCCCATATTCACCTTCCCTTATAAGTTAACATATAATTTGTATCAAACTATTTTAGATCTAACTAAATGCATGCATTCTAGTTACTTCATATAAAGATTGTCTTAATGTAGTTTTCTAAATTGTATTAAAGGACCAAAATAGATTGACCTAATTTGTTTTCTCTTCACATTTAGGTGTTGTTTGTTTTTTCAGAGGTTTTTTTCAGAGTAAAATGTCTGAAGTTTGTGGACAACATCTACAGCCATCTGTAGCAGAAAGAGGTGAACCAAACCTCTGCAGTTTGAAAAAAAAACAGTTTTTCTTAACTTTTGCAGACTGCACAAATCAATTAAGCATAATCAAACCATTTTACACAACAACACATGAACATATAAGATATAATCAAACAAAAAACACCAACAATATATGAACATATAATACATAATCTTCACATAAACAAAAACAGAGTAAAAGCATGCGTATGGTTCATTTGGTTTACCAAAATTCTGGATTTGGTCCCTAGCTTTTGAAAACTACACAGATGTTCCCACGGTTTTCACTTTGTAACACATTTAGTCCTCAGAAAACAAATCTAAAGGTATTAGCATATCCAAGTTAGGGACTAAATGCGTTAACAAGTGCATACCACAAGGACCATCCGTGTAGTTTTCAAAAGCTAGGGACTAAATGTGTTACAAAGTGCAAACCACAAGGACCATTTGTGTACTTTTGAAAAGCTGGGGACCAAATCCAAAATTTTCGTAAACCACAAGGACCATTCTTGTACTTTACCCAACAAAAATACCAACAATTCACATATGATATATAATCTAAAAAATCAGAAGACACACAATTTATGAACATATATATCTTCACATAAAAACACCAACAACAAATAAAAATAATAAAAAAACGAACATGTGAAGTGGGAAAGGAGATGAAGGGCGACATCGGCGATCTAGGGGAGAAGATTAACAACAATGGCGCGATGGGGGTGTGGGAGGAGAGGTGGTGACGACGGCGGTCTGGGGGAGGAGATGCACGACAACGGTGCGACGGTGTAAGACCCGTACACGTTTTGACCCATAAAAGACGCAGCGGAAATATGTACCGTAAAATTTCTTGCTTTATAAATATACTTTCATACTTGAAAACCATTTAAAATAGTTCTTTAGAAGAATTATATCATTTATTCTTCATTTTGTAAATTAAATATAACATGCTAATACTAATTACATGACCACCAATTCCGTACAACCCATATCTCTCTAACTCGATCTTCGATCTCTTGTCCTTCATGATGATAATCCACAATTCTGTACAACCTGCACTCACCATATACATTCACATCATTAGTGTCACACCCCGACCCGCAGCGGAATAAGAGTCGGGGCATAATTAGGTTATCACCAAAGCTTATGATATTTACTAATATGTTTCATATTTATTAAAGTCAAAATTACATTCTCAATAATCCAAACATGTCCATACAAATACAAAGGAAAATAACCAAACTAAACAATCCAAGCTCTAAACCAGTTTATTCTTCTAAGCCAATCCTATGTGTTTCTTGCTGCAGCTGGTTCACCTGTATCATGTGTAAAAATGGGGGGTTTTTGGGTCAACATAAGTTGGCGAGTGAACCTTGTTAGATAAACATTTATTATTGATTTATTGTTATTTTTATCAAGGAAAAGTTGTGCAATAGTCATATGTGAGCAAATGTAAATAATCAAACAATAGCAATAATCACCACAAACTATAACATACAATAATATACCATAACATACAATAACATGTGAACTTGCATGAATGTATAACATGAATGAAACTGTATATGTTGGCAACATCACGTTCACGCTCATAATGTAATGGGGAACGGACGGCCTATGATAAATGTATGTACTGAAACTGATAAATGTCTGTGCGATTCTTGTACCGCTTTGATCTTTGAGGGGTCGACATGTATTCCCTTGTCATTGACTACGTGTCCAAGGAATTGTACCTCTTTTAACCAGAATTCGCATTTGGAGAATTTAGCGTAAAGCTTTTCATTCTCTAGAAGTGTAAGGATGAGTCGAAGATGTCGCTCATGATCAGACTTAGACTTTGAATAAATGAGGATGTCGTCGATGAAGACTATAACAAAACGATCGAGATAGGGTTTGCAGACTCTGTTCATTAGATCCATGAAGACAGCTGGAGCGTTGGTTAAACCAAATGGCATGACCATGAATTCATAATGACCATAACGAGTTCGGAAAGCGGTCTTTGGGACGTCTTCTTCATGTACTCTAAGTTGGTGATAACCAGATCGAAGGTCGATTTTTGAAAAACAGCTGGCGCCTTGAAGTTGGTCAAGAAGATCATCAATGCGAGGTAATGGATAGCGATTCTTGATTGTTAACTTGTTGAGTTCTCTGTAGTCGATGCACATGCGAAATGATCCATCTTTCTTCTTCACAAAAAGGACAGGTGCACCCCAAGGCGAGGAGCTAGGACGTATGAATCCTTTGTCAGTCAACTCTTGCAATTGACTGGCTAGCTCTTGCATTTCGGATGGGGCTAACCTATAAGGAGACTTTGCAACTGGTGTAGCACCAGGTATAAGATCGATACGAAATTCGACTTCTCTCACGGGAGGAAGTCCTGAAATGTCGTCAGGAAAAACTTGCGGGAAATCTTTTACTACAGGAATGTCTTCGAGTTCTTCTCCATGGTTCCCTTTTTGACGACATGGGTTAAAAATGCGACATAATTCTTGCGAAGATATTTTTGAGCTTGAAGACAGGACATTAATCTGAGCCCTTTAGACGAGGTTTCTCCAAAGATTCGTAGAGTTTGGCCGTTTGGAAAAGGAATGCGTATAAACTTCTCGCGGCATACAACTTCAGCCTGATGTTGACCGAGCCAGTCCATACCAATTATAATGTCAAAGCTTCCCAACTTCATTGGAATGAGGTCAACTAGAAAATTGTGATCGTTTAAAGTGAGAGTACAATTGCGTATGATAGAGTTTAATGAGACTGGCTTCCCGTCAGCAACTTCTACTGTTATGGATTCCATGAGCTTATCACGATTTTGGTTTCGGACGGGTTCAAACTCTAAGGACACAAAACTTTTATCCGCGCCAGTATCAAACAACATGGATGCATAACTACCATTGATAAGGAACGTACCGTTAACCACATTGTCGTCAGCTCTAGCCTGATTAGCGTTGATGTTGAAAGCTCTTCCTCTTGCAGGTGGAGGAGCTTGGTTAGCTTGATTCACCGGATTGGCTTGGGCTTGAGCATGAATAATGTTCACCAACCTTGGACAAGTGTTTCTAAAGTGGCTTGGGTCTCCACAATTGTAGCAAGCCCGCATAGGTTGTACCATGGGATAGTTGGGTTGGTAGTATGATTGGGCTAAGTGTTGAGTAGGTGGTAATAGTAGGGGTTGTTGGGCTTGACCCATTATTTGTTGGTGGGTTTGGGTTGAAGGCTGGTGGCGGTTCATTCGCTGAGGTATGCGACAGGTTTGAACAGTATGACCTGCGCGACCACAGCCGGTGCAATGTTGGCAGGGATGATCGGGAAAATGGTGGTATTGGCAACGGTTGCATTTTGGTAATGGGCCAGAGTATGGCCTTTTGTATGGTGCAGGTGAAGGGGCAACTTGGGTAATGGGTGCAGCAGGGATAGGGAAATTGGTTTGTGTGACAGTGAAGTTTCTGGTGTTACGCTTCCTCTTGTTAGCAAACTTAGAGGAGGAGGTGGAATGGTTTGAAGTTTGGCCCTCAACGGGGACTTTTTTTTTCTCCTCTTTAAACTTACCGTTGCGAATTCGATTCTCGGTCAGTTCAGTAGCTAGTTCCATAGCAGCTTCAAGTGTTGCTGGCGAAGTGCTGAGAACTGAATCTTGAATTTTCGAGGGAATACCTCGAATATAATGCTCGATTAAGCGATAAACTGGGGTAAACAAGTTAGGGACCATGTGGTTCAACTCTAAGAACCTCTTGTTGTAGGAAGTATGATCTCCCTCCTTTTGCTTCAAAGAATGAAATTCGTCTTCCAACTTTTTGATCTCACTCCTAGGACAGAACCGCCTCGTCATGATTTCCCTTAACTCCTCCCACGTTAAGGCCATTGCATCATCAATTCCCCTCTTCCCCTTTTCAGTATTCCACCAAGTGAGAGCTACCCCAAATAGTCTCCCGGTTGCGTATTGTACCTTGCGATCCTCAGGACAATCGCAGTTGAGGAAGGTGTTTTCCATTTCCTCAAACCAGTGGAGGAGAGCAGTGACACCTTCGGTCCCTTCAAATTTAGGAGGATCGCAAGACTTGAAATGTTTATATGAGCACTTGCTGGTAGGAGGGTTGCCGATGTTCTGGTCATTTTGTTGGGGAGGATTAGTGGGATTTGTGGCGAGAGCTTGTTGTACTTGAACCACAATGTCAGGAAGCACCGCGGCCATTTGTTTCGCGATTTGTGTGGCCAAGCGTTCATGAGACCTTCCTGATCTTTTACCCCCTCGTTGTTGTCTAGCCGACATCTACAGGAACATACATAAGAAGATTGTGAGTTTATGGAGTCTTTTTAGGTGTCATGTGTCTTAAAGAAAATGAAAATAACATAAATATCAATAATGCAACTACATCCATAGGATGTCTTGGGTTTGCTCATGTTGGGCCTCAAATGTCCCCCATACCTTCACCTATATAGTCATGTGGGCCCCCATGACTATTGGCTTGGTAGGATTCACATTAGTATTGGCGATTTAACACTCGCATGACCCGAATGAAAACCACAAAATATGTTTACGAGATGTATGGTCGGAATGTGTCCAGGTGTAGACACAATGACAACTCAAAGTGGGGTTAGTTCACACGACGTTTGGTATAGCATGCTTTGGCCTAATAGGTACTTCGTACTCTCATCGTTAGTCCCCAGATAGGCAAACTGGTCCTTTATTTTGGATTTATACGAATGCCAAGCCTAGACAGGACGTTCCGACTACCGGTACTTGTACCCTTCCAGTTACTACATGCCCGTCATGAGAACTCACTTTGATGAGATTTGAAAATACAAAAATCATTGTAAAAACAATCATGAAAATGATGTGATGTGTGCTTTCATGGATATGACATGTTATGAGAATATGATTCATGATAGGCATTATATGATAATATATACTTATGAACATGCTTGCATAACAGTGAATGTAACATTTAACATAAAACATATAAACATCATGAAATTTGGCATGTAACACACAAAATCTTAAAAATTTCTAATCAATTATAGTATAGGCTCTAAGGGTCTAATAACCTATCCTATATCCCTATAGTCATGGCTCTGATACCAATCTGTCACACCCCGACCGCAGCGGAATAAGAGTCGGGGCATAATTGGGTTATCACCAAGCTCATGATATTTACTAATATCTTTCATATTTATTAAAGTCAAAATTACATTCTCAATAATCCAAACATGTCCATACAAATACAAAGGAAAATAACCAAACTAAACAATCCAAGCTCTAAACCAGTTTATTCTTCTAAGCCAATCCTATGTGTTTCTTGCTGCAGCTGGTTCACCTGTATCATGTGTAAAAATTGGGGTTTTTGGGTCAACATAAGTTGGCGAGTGAACCTTGTTAGATAAACATTTATTATTGATTTATTGTTATTTTTATCAAGGAAAAGTTGTGTGTAACATCCGTCAAAAACGGATTTACCAACCCGCTCCGTTTAGCAACCGAACAGTCAGTCAAAATTTTCGTTGCGAATTAAATGCTCAAAATATTTTTAAACGATCCGTAATCAATTATTATACGGGAATATATATTTAGTTTTTGAAAAACTGTTGAAAATCGCAAAATAAAAATGAAAGTACTCTGCCGGGTTTCGAACCCGGGTCTGTACCAAACCAGCAAACAGAATTATCTCACAACACACAAACCACTGCGCCACTTATTCTGTTTGATGAATAATAGAATCATTTAATTCATAAAGTGACTTTACGAATTCAAAACCGGCGCCCAAACAGTTCAGTCGTCGGAATCCCGGAAATCTCGCGAGTCTTAACTACAATTTACGTTATAACGTAAACCATTAACCAGACATCGGTTATAACCGATGTTTGAAGTCCGCGACCAAACTATAACCGCCAGAGTTTTTATGATATACGAACACAGTCGGAAATCAGACCAGATTCTTCAACGTTTTGCCTTATAAATTGACCACACAACCGACGACAAACCTTTTCGCTCAAAACCACACTCTTCCTCGGCGTAATTCCACTCGCCAAAACTTTTCTGTTCGTCGCCGGAAAACCGACTTCCCCATTGCCGAGCCTTGCTGAGCCTCTGAAGCTTATACCGGAGATACCCATACTCTTTCCAAGCTTTCCGGAGACTTGCTGCTGCAAGACACCTGACGCCGGAGTTGAATTCTGTCGCCGGAGTTTCTGCCGGAAAACAGAGAGTCCAGTCGGTATACTTCTCCGCCCAATTTCTTTTCCATTTCACATTTATCTCACCGTAACGAACTGAAAAACACTAATAAACCGATAAAACTTTGAACCAGTCGATTTTCCGAACTCTGGTTATATTCAGTGAAGAAGACGATATATTTCCGTATGTTATAAGTATAATATAAATCTGGATATTAATCGGGTTAGACACACAGTCCAGCGGTGGACTGTGTGCACATATAAAGCAAAGGTCTCGAGTTCGAATCCCGTCCCACACACAATGCCTTAATAAAAATCATTTTTTTGTTAAACTGAACCGGAGTCGTCACAGTTATATGTTAAGTATATTAATAATCGGAATAATAACCAAGTTAGACACACAGTCCACCGGTGGACTGTGTGTTTGTTTATAACACTGGTCACGAGTTCGAGTCCGGTCTTCTGCACCGACTCGGACAATTATCTCATCTTTTTAAATAAGGCAGAAAAGGTAATAACTAAATTGTATTTAAGTATAATGAAAATCGAATTATATAACATGTTTAACACACAGTCCAGCGGTGGACTGTGTGTTAGATTAAACCACAGGTTCCGGGTTCGAGACCTGTGGAGCGCACCGCCGAATTGACTTAAAACTATTTTTGAAATAAAATGATTTTCGGTTTAAACTAATTAATATATATATATAATTAAAATCAGATTTATAACGGGTTAGACACGTAGCTCAGTTGGTAGAGCTGCGTGCACGCGTACGGGAGGTCTCGGGTTCGAGCCTCACTCAGCGCACTTGTATTCCGAATTGAACCGGTCAACGGTCAGGTCAACGGTCAGTCAAACGGTCAACGGTCAGAAAAAAATCAATTTTTTTATTATTTTTTTATTTAATTATTTTAATTAAAAATCATTAAAATACTTAAAATACATTTTTAAGGTTAGAAAATAGCCTCAAACTCACGAAAATACACCCAACAATCCTACTAAAATAGATTAATAAAATCCGTTTACTTACCAAACCATAATGCGATTTATCTAGGTTAATCTCACTCGTGGTTAAAACCACTTCGCGTACATTCAACATCAACAACCGAACGCACCCACTGTGAGTGAATCTTACAACTCCCCCTTTTAAATTACACGTTTTGGGGTGTGTCATGTGTTATGAAAATAACTAATTTATTTATTTAAACTTGTGCCATACCACATCATGACCTAAACTTAGATTGTTTGTATTGTTGTGACTTATTTATTTCCTTTTGTCAAATTATATGAAACTCATACATTAAGCCCATCAGTTCCTCGTGGGAGACGAGTAGAACATCGCGTGCTTCAAATCAAATTCATTATTGTTCATGTGTGTATCCTTGAGTTTATATTGTTTGTAGTTGTGTCATTCATATTATCATGTTTATGCAATTCAATCATCAGGCCCCTCAGTTCCTCGTGAGAGACGAGTTGAGCATCGCGTGCCTCTAATTGTTCCATTATTATTCATGAGTGTATCATTCAATATCTTATGATTGTTGATTAAGTTACATCTATTTTTACTCATGTTTGGTTGTGCACATATTTCATAATCAATTT
Source organism: Scalesia atractyloides (assembly GCA_947069175.1). NCBI lineage: Eukaryota > Viridiplantae > Streptophyta > Magnoliopsida > Asterales > Asteraceae > Scalesia > Scalesia atractyloides. The sequence goes on from CAMTDV010001634.1 coordinate 6,363,927, forward strand.
AATAAATTTGTTCAAATGTTTTCCATAGGATTCACTCGCCAACATTATGTTGATCCAAAAACCTTTTTACACATGATACAGGTGAACAGGTTGAAGCAAGGAAAACATAGGATATGCCTTAGAAGAGAACAAAGAAGTTTAGATTGTTAGTTAGATCATGATGTAACATTTATTGTAAATTTCCATTTAATTTGTATTAATGAATATGAAACGCTTAATAAATGTCATGAGCTTTGATGATAACCCAATCATGCCCCGATCACCTTTTCCGCTGCGGGTCGGGGTGTGACATTGTGCAATAGTGATATGTGAGCAAATGTAAATAATCAAACAATAGCAATAATCACCACAAACTATAACATACAATAATATACCATAACATACAATAACATGTGAACTTGCATGAATGTATAACATGAATGAAACTGTATATGTTGGCAACATCACGTTCACGCTCATAATGTAATGGGGAACGGACGGCCTATGATAAATGTATGTACTGAAACTGATAAATGTCTGTGCGATCAAGGCTCAATCAAACGGAGCCGATCGTATGTTGGCACGCCAGGTTCACGCTCATAATGTAATGGGGAACTGCTCAACGCTCATAATGTAATGGGGAGCGGCGGCCTATGAAATTGCATGTACTGAACGTAATAAATTAAATCTAAATAATAACCACACAACAGTTGATACACGCTGAATACACATTTGTTCATGATATGATGTATGCACAATGATTTAAATATAATAATTGGTAAGACACATGATACACCCCAAAAACGTGATTAAAATGGGGAATTTGTAGAGATTCACTCACATTGGGTGCGTTCGGTTGGAGATGATGAGATGCGCACGAGTTGGAAGGATTGTGTAACATCCGTCAAAAAACGGATTTTACCAAACCCGCTCCGTTTACTAACCGAACAATCAGTTAAAAATTTCGTTGCGAATTTAATGCCCAAAATAATTTTAAACGTTACATAATCAATTATTATATGAGAATATATAATTAGTTTTTGAAAAACTGTTAAAAATAAGAAAATAAAAATGATTTGGCACTGCCGGGTTTCGAACCCGGGTCAGTCAGCCGGTTCAACCAACTTAACACACACACACTCAACCACTGCGCCACTGATGTTTCTTGTTAAATGTTAGAATCATTTAATTCATAACATGTCTTTCCGAATTCAAAACCGGCGCCCAAATTTAGTCGTCGGAAATCCCGGCGATCTCGCCAAGAATTTACGATATCTTCAGTTATAACGTAAAACTTAATCGCTACATCGGTTTATAACCGACGCCTGAACCCGCGACACAAGTTATAACCGCCGGAGACTTTCTAACCGACAAATCAAGTCGGCAACTGGACCAAGTTCATCGATAACCTGCCTTATAAATACCCCCTCAAACCTCTGCAAACTTTTTCGCTCAAAACCGCACCCTTTCTCGGTGAAAACTCACTCGCCGGAAATCTTCTGCTCATCGCCGGAAAACCGAACCCTCCATTTCTGAGCCTTACTGAACCCTGAGCTTATACCGAAGTCACCCACATCTTTTCAAGCTTTCTGAAGACTCGCTGCTGCAAGACACACGTCGCCGGAAGTGGTTGCTGTCGCCGGAGTTCTGCCGGAGAAACAGAGGAATCCAGTCGGTATACCTCACGCTTAAATCTTCCCTTCTTTTTTTCATATCTCATCTGTAATTAACTGAAAAACGCTAACGAACACGATTAAAACATCGAACCAGTCGGATTTCCGATTCTGGTTAAAAACGGGCGAAGAAGACGAAGTTCGGTAACATATAAGTATAATTAAAATCAAGTTATAACTCGGGTTAGACACACAGTCCAGCGGTGGACTGTGTGCACAATAAACACGTAAACGTCTCGAGTTCGAATCTTGTCCCACGCATGCTGCCTTAATAAAAATGTATTTTTTTGTTAACCGAACCGGGTCACCGTGGTATATGTTAAGTTTATTAATAACCGGAATAATAACCAAGTTAGACACACAGTCCAGTGGGGGACTGTGTGTATGTTTAATCACAGGACACGAGTTCGAGTCCGGTTCACTGCACCGATCCGGACAAATATCTAACTTTTTAAATAAGTCAGAAATGAAAATACTTAGTTTGTGTTTAAGTATACTAAAAATCAGTTAAGTTAACAAGTTGGACACAAAGTCCAGCGGTGGACTGTGTGTTAGTATAAACCACAGGTCCCGGGTTCGAGACCTGTGGAGCGCACCGAGTCTTGGATTAAAATCGTTTTTAAAAGAATAAAGGATTTTCTGATTAATCTAATTAATATATAAATATAATTAAAAACAGAAATATTTCGGGTTAGACACGTAGCTCAGTTGGTAGAGCTGCGTGCACGCGTACGGGAGGTCTCGGGTTCGAGCCTCACTCAGCGCACTTATACGCATACGAACCGGTCAACGGTCAAGGTCAACGGTCAACGGTCAAAAAAGTCAAAATTTTTTATTATTATTTTTATTTATTTATTTTAATTAAAAATCAATTAAAAATACTTAAAAATAACATTTTTAAGGTTAGAAAATAGCCTTAAACTCACAAAAATACACCCAACAATCCTACTAAAATGGATTAATAAAATCCGTTTACTTACCAAACCATAATGCTATTTATCTAGGTTAATTTCACTCGTGGTTAAAACCACTTCGCGTGCATTCAACATCATCAACCGAACGCACCCACTGTGAGTGAATCTTACAACTCCCCCTTTTTAATTACACGTTTTGGGGTGTGTCATGTGTCACAAAATAATTAACTCGTTTATTTAAACTTGTGCCATACCATATCGTGATCTAAACTTAGATTGTTTATATTGTTGTAATTATGTATTTCATTTTGTCAACTTATATGAAATCCATTCATTAAGCCCATCAGTTCCTCGTGGTAGACGAGTTGAGCAACGCGTGCCTCAAAACCAATCCATTATTGTTCATGTATGTATTATTGAGTTTATATTGTTTGTAGTTATGTCTTTCATATTATCATGTTTATGCAATTCATTCATTAGGCCCATCAGTTCCTCGTGGTAGACGAGTTGAGCAACGCGTGCCTCAAAATCAATCCATTATTGTTCATGTGTGTATTGTTTAATATTAAATTGATTTATGAATAAGTTTACATCTATTTTTACTCATGTGTGGTTGTGCACTTTATTTCATAATCATTAAATAAACTTGTTCAAATGTTTTCCATAGGATTCACTCGCCAACTTTTTGTTGATCCAAAAACCCTTTTACACATGATACAGGTGAACAGGATGAAGCAAGGAAAACATAGGAAATGCCTTAGAAGAAAACAAAGAAGCTTAGATTGATAGTTAGGACATGTTGTAATATTTATTGTAAATTTCCATTAAATTGTATTAATGAATATGAAACGTTAAAATAAATGTCATGAGCTTTGATGATAACCCAATCATGCCCCGATCACCTTTTCTGCTGCGGGTCGGGGTGTGACAGATTGAACAATGGGGATTAACTAACCTAAATAATAACGGAAAGTATAGTTAAAGAGTGGATTTTATTAATAATTTTAATAAGATTTTTAGATATATTTTTGTGAGTTTAAGGCTATTTCCCATCTTTAAAAACATTATTTTTAAGTATTTTAATTGATTTTTAAATTAAACTAAATAAAAAAATATATAAAAATATGTTGACTTTTGCGTGACGTTGACCGTTTGACTTGTTGACCGGTTTTATTGTGTGTATGTATGCGCCGGGCAGGACTCGAACCCGAGACCTCCCGTTCGCGTGCACGCAGCTCTACCAACTGAGCTACGTGTCTAATCCGAAATAATCCTGTTTTTAATTATATTTATATACTAATTCAGTTTATTCAAAATTCATTTATTTTTAAAAAAGATTTTTAATTATCAACCTGGTGCTGTCAACAGGTCTCGAACCCGGGACCTGTGCTTTAACGTTACACACAGTCCACCGCTGGACTGTGTGTCTAACTTGGTTAATATACAGATTTTTATTATACTTAACATTTAACGGCGAAAAGATCCGGTTCAGTTAGAAAAATAAAACACTTTTATTACAGAGCATACGTGTGTCAAGGATCGAACTCGCGGCGTGTGATATGTATGTGCACACAGTCCACCGCTGGACTGTGTGTCTAACCCGAGATAATATCCAGATTTTATTAAACTTATAATCAAACTATCATCGTCTTCTTCGTTACCAATTTACAGTCTGCCATTACTCTATTGTTTCTTGTTTAATTCGATTGACAAACATTCAACAGACTAATATGAAATGACAGAGACGATTTTTAGAAGTAAACATACCGGAGAACGATTTATCTCAGAATTCCGGCAAGTCGTCGGCTCTGTTTTTACGGATTTCTACTGAACGAATAAATTAACAGTTTTGATTAGCTACGCGAGAAACTGAAGTATTAAACAAGAGTTATCCGAAGGTTTGAATGTCTATACCGTGTTACAGCGGAAGATAAGAATTTTCAGAAGTTTTCCGGCGAGTTGGAATTATCCGATATCGACGTCTGAAATTGATTCCGATTGAAGGGTTTGAGTTAGCAATAGCTTAACAATTGATAGACAATGAAAGAATTGAGAGACTTACTGATTGGATGGAAAACACGATTTTCCGGCGAAAGTCCGGCGAGTTCAAATAGCTTCTCCGGCGGACTGAAAGTGGTGCGAAAATGCAATTGATAGGTTGCAGAGTGTGTTTGAGTCGTGAGAGAGGAAAATGATTGAAGTAATTCAGGAATTGAAAGTTTTCGGTTATTAAAACCGATTTACTCTTGAGTTCAAGTTCATTCATAACAAAATTGATTGGAGTTGTCGGTGTAGCGGTTATAATCGGTAAACCGCGATCAATCAAACATCTTTGGACGTTTGGTGACCGATTTCGGTTACACTTGGCGTAACCGGATTAATTTATGATAGTCCATAAATTTCAATTGTTTCCTAGTATTTACAGAAAACAACAAGTGGCGGAGTGGTTATATGTGTGTGTGATAAAGCTTTGAGTTTAAACCCGGCTGACCCGGGTTCGAGTCCCGGCAGCAAAATTTTCTTTTTAATTATTTTATTTTACTTTTTAACAATTAAAACTTTTATATTCTAGTTTGTATATTAATTATGTATCGTTAAAAATTAAAATGGACATAAATACGCAACGAGACATTTATAACTTGATATTCGATTACAAGCGGAGCGGGTTTGGAAAACCCGGTTTTGACAAATGTTACAATTAGTATTTGGTGACATCATTCATAATCCAAACATACACAATTAAATGACTATTCCACATTCTTCTATTCATGCTGATCCTTTCGATTATCTCTCTGGGTGCAATCTTGCATCCCAACTCAAATCTTCATAAGGCCAACAACAGTAAACCTGCACTTTCATTTCATTCTCAAGGCACATGATTAGTAACTTTAATACTCAAACGTACTGAAACCATGTATACATATATAAAAGTCCCATTCTTTTGTGAACAATAACTCCCACTTCGTGCTTACATACCTTCATACATATATTTATACACACATACATACCTACATATATACATACGTGCATACATACATACAAGTTCTTACATTCCACTTACATTTTCATATAATTATACTACATATCTTAGTCGAAAATATCCATATAAATAAATCTCATACGTATCAACCTACGGGCGTACTCTTTTCTAGTCATGCTTGCCTATGGATTTCATTGCTATCACATAGGTAAATCCATACACATACTTATACATACTCTACATTTATTTCATACTCTCATATCCTTACGTACACGCTCATTCTACGTACATATATACATGTATTATACACATACTCCTAAATACATACATAAATACATATCTACTTCAATACATACATGCATCCATGAAATCACACACTTATATCTAGTTTCCACCGTAAGCTACGGTGGTTACATAGCTTACGTTGCATATAAAACAGCTACGGTGACAATCTACTGTCTTACGATGGAGAAATGACCATCAGTTCCTACCATAGCTTACGGTGGCTACCGTAAGCTACGGTAGAGCCCAATTCAGCTAACCTTTGTTCTCTTTTTTTTTACATCACGACCCTTAGACACCGAGCTTATTTCTTTCTCCGTTTTTCATGCTTCCAATATGTAAAATAATCATATACCAACTCTTAAATCTTTCAAACGCTTAACACATGACCAAGCTAACTACCACATTACGCCATGTCATTTCTTTATTCTTGACCCGTTCACTTCTATCATATAATTCCAAACATATATAACTTCTTACGATTTACCTCATTAATACATACCTTAGTACTTACTCTCTCTCATAATTTTCTCACATGATTTCCTATGTTCAACATATCAAAACTTTATTTATAAGATAAGAAGTGATTCCGGAAATCACTTATCTTATGTGTCCATGTTCGAGCTTGTCTTCTTGCCTTCCTTTGACCCGTTAGCCATCCGTGCTTGAGTCCTTGCCAATGTAAATTCCTATTCTTTCATGCCATCATTTTCATAACATGTTAGTTTGCATGTTCATCCATATCGATAATCTATTTCAAATTCTTAGTTGCATTACTTTCATTAGTCAATCATTCACTAACATGCATAGCTCAACTCACTGAAAATAGGTTGTTTTGGGACGTCTGTTTACTGTACTTACGAGCTTGCAAAAATTACGATTTTTTATGTGATGTGCTCCTCGGAGGGGTTATCCTTGTGTTAAATTTTTAGAGTCTAACTCTCTACCAAAAATTTATAAAAAATCATTTACTAAAAAGCAATCAGATTCGTCACTTTCTGATTGCATCCCACGGAAAAATTCATTGATTATACAATTGACATAATTCCAGTTGGAGATTTTTTTGACTTCCTGAGACTACCTACAGTAAAAATTTGAGACAATAACTCAATTCCTAAATTGAGTTATGACATTCGTAATGGGCTGCAAATTCTTCTAGAAAACGCAGCATGAACCTTTGATATGGAAAAATTCATAAAACGTTCAATTTTCGTCAAAAAAATGCAATTCCAGTTGGGTTTGAAAGGTTTTTCCTGGAAGTTCATCACAAACTCAATAAACATCAGCTTTTGACAAGACCTGGTTACAGCCGATTAAATTTGGCTGTAACTTTCTGGACAGATTCCGTTTCATCAAATCTCTTCTAACAATCTCACCTATGTATTTCATCAAACACGTGGTGTGCGTACCATCAAAAAAAGCATAGAGTACAAGTAAATTAAGCACATTCTTTTCCTATTTCATCCATAGCTTAATATAACAAATCAAACTTCACAAATCATTCTCATATCAATGTATCTTTTGTTCTACATCAATTCATCTAACAAAATTACCTACCACATATAACTTTAAACATTAACATTACACTAATTTACACATAATCTTCTCCAACTTCATCATCCACAATTACAAGTGGGTTTTAACTCAAATCATCAATATGAACAAAAATAACCACAATACAAACTTTACATGTTGATATTATCTAGTATTCATGCTCAATTTCACTAAACATTCACGGATTACACATAACCCACTTCATTAAATCACCAAAACATGAAATTATAACTTACCACATGTTAATCTTGTTTAGATGATTAAGAATCTAAGTTCATGCATCCGATTTGGCTCCAATCTCCATCCTAATTTGATCAATTTGGATCATTCTTGAGTTGAATAGGGTTTCTTCTCTTCTCCCTTTCTCTGGTCGTACACATACACACACTACACACACTTAGGTGTTTTTAATAAAACTTCCATTCTTTTTGCCAAGTTTAGCCCCTTGTGTTTGCTACTTGTTTATAATTGTCTCAAATTCATTCTTTATTTGCTTTAACTAAACTATTTAACTAGGTTAAATAGTCTAATCATTTTATTTTATGTTTTATCGTATGGAAACATATGGCGAATGTAAACATTCGAGTTTTGTGGCGTTACAGAAGGGTGTGTGGAAGGAGGAGAGGTGGTGGCGGTAGTGTGGGAGGAGAGGTGGTGGCGCCGACAGTGAATAAGAAGGGTGGTGGAGGAGAAGAAGGAGGAAAGGTTAGGGTTTTCTTGAAGAGCTGTGTGTTTTGTGATGTTAGAAAAAATATAGAAGATATTTGAAGAGGGTATTCGACATCTGCACCAAAAATAGGTTCGGCAGACCTTTTTAAAATGAAATGTCTTCGAGAAAACAAACACTCTGCAGACTCAAATGTCTGCGCGTGGTTTGCGTGGCACAGACATAAGACGAGAAGAAGAACTTTTCAAGAAAAACAAACACCTCCTTAGTGACCAAATCAGTCAAGATCACATTTGAATCAACCACCACCCATTAGAGCAAAAGACTAAAATACATTTTTTTAACAATTTCCCTTTATTATGTCTATATCGTTGTGTGTGGTGAAAAGTAAATTAAAAGGTGGCATATTTACAGTATGTGTCGTTGTGTGTGATGAAAAGTAAATTAGTATGGTTATTTGGTTAAGTTAATTATATATAGATATAATTTGCAACATATCTATGCATTATGGTTTGTACCATAATGCTTAGTACATTGTATTCACTAAAGACGGAATTTGTATATTGGTTAGTGGGTTGCAATGTTATAAAAACCGGTCTAAACCGACCGGGTGAACCGTCCGCTAGAACCGGTTGAACCGTCCGGTACACCCGATTTAAACTGCCCGATATACCCAATTAAACCGTTTTTTAGCAAAATCTGGTACGAGAACATTGGTGGGTCCACTAAAGACAAATTTGTATATTTATATTTATTTATTTATTTATATATATAGTAGTATAATTTGCAACATCTAAATAGGGATGGGCTCGATACCAACTGGTATCGAAAATCCCCAAAAGTGGATACTGGTACCGAAAATGTTAAAAGTCGGTACTGAATCGGTACTGAAAAAGTACTATGTTCGGTAAATTCGGTACCGGTACCCGGTACCATTTGCTCATCCCTACATCTAAAGGCACAAAGATATTGTATACTTTACTTTAGTGTTTTTTCATGCTTAAATTTCTTGCATTATGGGTTTGATTTAATTGTAAGCTTTAAAATAATGGCCGCGTATTTATTTCCTATCCATTATTTATATTTGTTTGACATCTTTTTCTTTGGCTCTTTAAAATTCAGACATCTCTTCATTATCTCTCTCTCTATAAAACTCTCTCTCTTAGTTGTAGACACTTTCCGACGAGTTTTTTTCTAACTTTTTACGGACCTTACGCGGTCATATTTTGTAGAGAGAGGAACATCAATGGGGTTTCTAGAGAGAGAAACAGAGCGAGATGGGTGTTGTCTTGATCTATAGCAAAAGAAATTATAAAGTTAAACTTGACGTAATTAAAGTGCCTTTCGATGTGAGTCACCATATCTAAGATTGGCACGCTTTTAGCCCCTCGCCTCAACGCGGGGGAGCTTACATCTAGTTAGAGATAAATTAAATGAGTTATATTTAATTTATAATAGATAGATTAGATAAACATAGAGGTTTATTCTATTATTATCTAGTTAGGAAGTTCAGTCAGATTCTAACTGTAACTAAGTCATGTCCTATATAACCTGATCAAAGTTGTGATTAAGGTTAAGGGAAGAGAGAAACCGAGTTATGGTTTAAGAGAAGGGTAATCTTTTTAAGTTATTTTCTGATTAATAAGATTGATAGTTATTCAATTTTTTTCTATTTTTCTATTCGGTTTAATTGTCGATTGGGACTTGAAACCGTTGTAAATATTTAAAAAATAGAGGCTTCTTTGGCTATTGTAGCCAAGAAGCTACCCAATTGTTATTACATATAATATTTTCATTTATTAAAAAAATATTTTATTTAATAATTAAAAAAGAAAGTGATAATATGTTACTTTTTTATTGGTTGAAAGAATAAAAGGAAGTCGTTTCATGACATTACTCCCATCTCACGCTTGTGAAGGAAGACACCCAACCCTCCTTTAACACCCTTTAAGCTTGGACTAGAGCATTGTTTAATGTCGGGCCACACCTGACTTTTGTCACCTCACATGTAAGATCCTCACTAAATCAAAAATTTAAGAAAATTTCTCATATAAAAGAGTTTATATGCGATTACACGTCCGTGCTATAATCCGAGTCTTATAAAACTTCTCAAAAAGTTAAAACATTTCAATATATTATCGTTGTTTAGTTTCGTAATGACTAAACAAATTGCGGAAGCTTGAACTTTGATCGTGTTCGATTCTTCCTTGAGCTTGATCGTCCTCCGGTGCTCAAATTATCGCCTACATTTCATAAATCATGAAATGCATTAGTCACATGAAGTTTAGAACTAATCTAGTCAGGCCCGAAAGTTCAAAATAATAAAAACAATAATTTTATAAGTACCCCGCCGTAAGCTATGGTTGTGTACCGTAGCTTACGGTACATGCTTTCTGATTCAACCAGCAGGCGCCTACCGTAAGCTACGGTAGGCCACCATAGCTTACAGTGTGCTGCTTAGTATTTTCTAATTTGTCGTTTTTGTTACGAAAACTTTCATAACTTATTCGATTTCCATCCATTTCACTCGAAACTTGTTTCTATATGTCCGTAAAATGTTTACCTACATAATTTACTTAAAATCCTTAACCCGGATTCATACATTTTATGAATTACACAACCACCATAACTTTTGACCCGTTAAGAGATTTAAGCTCTTAGGCTTAAATCTCAGTTCCTTTATCCTTACTTCTTATTTCCACACAAGAGCATTCACATCCAATCCATCAAAAATATACATATATCCCACTAAAAAACAACTCATGTATCAATATATCTTCACTAAAAACAAATACTTTTTCTCTCTCATTTTCAATTAAATAATACTTTATACCTTTATTATTACATTTTCTCTCTCCTTCACTCACAATCACTTTCAATATATACTAAAAAAGTATAGGGGGTGAATAGTGTCCCCTCAAATATACAGATGAACAGTAACATTTTCTCTCCTCCACTCACAACCACTTTTTATACTCTTTATATTTTAAAAACCCCACACACATAATTTGATTCCTAGGATGTGAATGCTCTAAGAAATCTTTTTACTTTTCCACCAAATTATAGAAAATCTTATAACTCCGAGTTCTACCATTCGTTTTCACAATTACAAAAAAGACATGTCATAAGGCATTAAACCAAAACGACTTATGCCATTTGCTTTTATACTACCGAAAGGGTATACTTACCTATAAAACTCATTTCTAAACTACCCTTAATGGTCGTTTGCGCTGTAACACCATGTGTTTTTACGTCCTATAAAAATTTCGACACGTGTCCCGCTGATCCTCGTATGCCATGTGCTAGACGAGAGGGACTAAAATTGCCAACATGTTATTTTATAACCTCTGAGTGGTGAATATTAAAGTCGAGGGGTTAAACATGTCAACATGCTTAAACTATGCCTCTGAGTAACCTTTTAACGAACCCGAAGCTTAATGATATTCGATTATACTCCTGAGAGTGCTAAACAGGAGCCATATTGAATAAAACACGCTTTTATGTCGAAATATGGGATTTGGAGAAGTCCAGGGGCCAAAAATGGAAATTTGTAAATTGGCACATGTGGCGCCACGCCCAGGGACATGGTGTCCCCGCGCGACGCGCGGGAGAAGCTCGTTCGCAGAAACAGCAGCCAGCTGTAGTACCTTCATGCTTGCCACCTCCTAACCCACTTCAGCTCCTGAAAACTCATAACCATCAACTCAATTCTGGTTTTGGACACCTCCTATCACACCTGGAGTGATCTCTAGTGTTCCCATAACACTTGTCTCAATCCTAGATCATTCATTTCAACTATAAATAGGGGAATTCATCACCCTTCATTCCTTACACCTCTCAAAATCTCTCCTTTCTATCTCTACTTGGAAGTTCGTGATCAAGGAGCATCCTAACTGAGTTCTAGTCATCTTTTTGGATCACTTATAAGTGTTCCAATCCTTTCTTTTCAGTTTTATTAGGCTTTAAGGCAAAGTCAAGGCGTTGACGAAAAAAACGCTTTGCCTTTAGGCTAAGACCATTACGGTCCAGCCAATGTTCGAGTGGCTACGTGATCATAATTAGGTAGGTGTTAATCCCTAAAAAGGGCACTTCCTAATTACCACGTTTGCTTGGTCAATTGACGGGTCAAAGTTGTTAATAAAAAGTCAAACTGGGTCAGATTTGAAAATAAATTCATATATGATAAAATAGGTGTTATAAAATATGTTTTAACACTTAAACAACTTGGTAATAATTATTAGAACATGTGTAAACGTGTTCGGCTCGTCAATTCCAGGTTCAAGGTCGGTTCGCTACCGAAAGTCGTGAAGTTTGACTTCTACTTTTACTTTCGGTTCTGACCCCAATTAGCAACTTTAGTTACTAATTCTAAGTTACATTATGACCATGTTATATTGTAGTATAACCTTCTGGAGTTATACTTCATGGTCATGTAGTAATCCGAGTTTTATTGCAAGTTCCGTTATTATGCATAAAGTCGACTAAAATGCCCTTTTTGTTAAAAATAAGGTTCTAACTATAAATGAGCGTGCAAATGAGTTACGTACTGATATGTTAATGTAATTAGCATATCTTAATGTTATAAATCTGGTCATAACCGAGTTTTGCAAAAATAATCGTAATTATGTTTTAAAACGATCAAATCACCCTTTTTGGCGTATAAAATAATTTAAACATAAGTTCTTCAACCAAACTCATTAGTTACTGATGTAATATCATAATTGGGATTATTTGGGATATCAAATCAGATTGTAAACTGAGTTTGCACACAAGGTCTTGTATTATGTCCTTAAATGACGATAACACCCTATCGGCATATAAAATGGATTTTTAACCAAGCTTTTATTACAAAACCTTTTACCCACTGATATTATATTAAATAACATATTATGGTTATGTAAACTTGGTCATACTTCAGTTTTCATTAAACATCTTGAATATCGTCATTTAGCGACTTAATCGCCGTTTCGGCGCATAGTATGGTTTAAAACCATATTAGAGCATCAAGACTTGATACCTACTGATTTCAAAACTTATTTTAAATATATTTACATTAGGTACATAATCTACGCTTAGATTCCTAAATAATTTGTCAAGTGATGTGTGAAATGACCAAAATGCCCTTTCGGGGCATAGTTTGGTCTTAAACTTTAAACCACACATATACTTGATATCCTAGTGATATAACATCATAAATGAATCATTTTACATAATTTTTAAGACCACGACATCAATTTACTTACAAGCTCCTTTCATAAGTCATGAAATGACCAAAACGCCCTTTTGAGGCGTAACTTGATTTTAAAACCATAATGGGCAAACATATTAATATCCTACTGATGTTACGACATGTTTAAAGTATACTAGCATATGAAACTTGTATAGGACTCACCCGGTTACCCGGTTTCGCTTATATGCGTACGGTTCGGCCTATGTAACTAGTTTACGTAATTTAACCGAAACGGTTTAACCTTATCATTCTATTTTCAAAATCCAGAATGTAACATGTTTACCCATATTAAGCAAGTCTCCGTACTTGTCGGGACTAAACTATATTCTATTCCGGTCATCGCTTAATCTAGCGTTTAGTACCGTTACTATCTTTAAGCTACCTGGTTCGAGTCTACGAAGTAGATAGGACCCGTTAGCATTCTAATTGGTTATAAAACACCATCATTTCCAGACTAAGAGCCTCCCGGTAGATTTCCATCTAAGCTTACTTTTTGAATATTCGGCTGAGTTATTTATCTATTTGAAGAATTTGCTCAGGTAAATACTTTTAACTTATTTTCCCTATACGGGCTTGGGATACGGTATAATAATACCGCTTGGTCGGGTATGGGATCATGTTATCGGATTGTGATTTACTAAATCCTTATAACCCGTTTTATTCTGTATTGTTTGATAACTTAAACATTGGCGGTTAATTCGACCATGTTTGGGATATCCTTGGCTCATTTAAGTTACTAATGGCCACGACCTTAAGCGCGGGGTGTAGGCATACACACAGATGCTAATGCTGATAAAATATTGAATCTCATTGGTGGATTATTTAAAGTGGCGTGTCGGTTAATCAGATTATTCGGTTTCTGCACCGGACCTCATATATTGACAAACATGTAAAACTGTAAACAAGGTCATTTTGAACTATCCCAAGTTATTTATAAAATGTGCCAAGTGCATTAAAAATCATTTTCAATAAATGTTTTCAAAATGAGTCGGTTATTAGTATTTACCAGTGAAAACTGACGTATTTTCAAAAGATCAAGTTACAGGTGGCAACACGCAATAGATCGGGAGCTGCGCTATAGTGACGATAGAGGATCTTGCAAGTCCCTTGGTTGCTTAAGTCTGTTGAACAAATACTTTGTACATATTTATTCGATCCGCATGTGGATCTTTTCATTACAAGCCTTGTAATTTATTTTTAAACTTTGGACACTCGGTTTGTAATAGTAATTTAAATCCAAATTCTGCTGTGCGTGTGGGTTATGATGATATAAACTACGTCACGATATTCCCCAACCGGGCCCACCGGGTACACGTGGAAATAGGGGTGTGACAGGTTGGTATCAGAGCCAACGTTCGAGTGAATTAAACACTAGCCTTTTGTGTTTAATCTCGAAAATACACAATAGCACATTCCTTAGACTTCCGAGTCTAGGTTTTGACCTAAGTGTACTCATTTCATTATTAAGTTATTATTAATGTTTTGCTTTGTTTTAACTTGTTATTGAAGCAGGAAACATGCCGCCAAAATTCAGACGCGGATGCAAGGGCAAGGGTCCCATGAGGGGCGGACCCTCTATGACCAGACCATCCTTCAGATCACCTTATAGACCATCTCTAGCCGGAGCAGCTAATTTGCCCGATTACAATCCTTACGAGGGATCCGGAGATTCCTCGTCTCCTTTTGAACCTTACAGACATTCAATATCCCACGAATATTCTCCACCTCATTCACACTCCCAGCATTCTTACCACTCTCACCACACCCACCAATCTCACCATTCACATTCTCATTCCCATCAGGAATACTTCAACTCGTATTTCGATAACCCTATCAACCAACCCGCACCAGAAACCCCTCCAGTTGACTCACCCACCCATATGGAGGAGGACTCCGATCCGGAAGAATTTCCCCAAACCGGATCCTATGGACACCCTATTGAGCTGTCTAGTGGCTCAAACTCTTTGGCGGGATCTCCGTTTCGAGGTCCTGATGATTACGAACAAAGATGGGCATCAAGCCCCATCACCCCATCCTCACCAAGAGGATGTAGATATGCAATCGGTGGATCAACCTTAGCCACCACCCGAATCGTCGTCTCAACCACGCCGAAAGCATGGTGCACGCATGTCAGTGCGTGCTGGTCAAAGGTCGGTCTCGCTACCACCTTTGCCACCTTCTTACCCTATTATCCCCAAGGACCCACAAATGGGTGGGCCCTCAAACACTTCACCAATGGAGGTTCCAACCCCACAACATGCTGCTGATCCGATGCCCCAACCGGCAGTTCAGGCATCTTCATCGGATTTTGGTAACCCGATTCCCACCTACCCAGATCTATCTGGATATGGTGTGATTTCACTGCTCCTTCATACGATCCGTACCTGGAAGCAGCCATGCACAACGCCCTTTATCATTCTCCTTACCCTAGTTACCCACCTTCTTACCCTCCTTTTGCGGCTACCGGGTATCCACCATATACCTACACACACCCAGGTATGCATCAGCCGCAACCACCTCCGCCTCAGCCTCAACCCCAACCACAAGTACAACTCGAGGCCATTAATGAGGCCTTGGAACAAGTCAGGGAAATACGACAACAAGTAAAGAAGTCGGAGAAGAAAACGGCCAAATATATCAAGAAGCTTTATAAAGCCGTAAAAGCTAGGAAGGATGAGTAAATCTTGTATTCCTGTTTATGTAATTTTAGTTTCAAAAAGTCCCTGCGTGGACATTGTTATTTCTTTTAAACCCCTGCGTGGGTATGTTTTTCTTATTATCGTCCCTCGTGGACATTGTTATTTCCTTTAAGCCCTTGCGTGGGTATGTTTTTCTTATTATAGTCCCTGCGCGGACTAAATTTTGCACTAAGACCTCTTTAGAAGAAATTATGTAATCCCTACCGTTTTAATGAAATTTCAAATTTTGATTGCATGTGCAATCTTGTTACCTCTTTTGGCGAGCGTCTCGATTTTGATTCAATTTTATCGCTCCACCATAAATTCCAAAAGAATTTTCTTGATGGTCCTTTTAGACCTGAGTTATATACAAAGCATTCAATGTAATGCTAAAGCCTAAATGGTTTAATCATACCATGGCTAACTCATAAGATCCTAATTCACGATATAGTACCGAAGAGTTATGGCTCATTCAGATGGTGCTAGTAGCCATCATAACGATGATGATCCGAATAGGACAAATATAGTCATGAATGAAGATGAGTTTCAAGCTCGCATTGATGCAGCCATAAGCAAGGCTATGGAAAAAGCCTTAGAAAAATTTAACATGTCAACTGCTACTCACTCTAAGATGATGTCAAAAGCTGTCTCAAAGCCTCCCACCTCTGAGAAGAAAGAGGGATCTGTACATTCATCAAGCGTGAGGAATGAAGCTAAGAAAAAGGAAATTCATGATAAAACCGATTCTCCCTCTGGTGGCTGTTCATATAAATACTTTGTCTCGTGTAAGCCACGAGACCCTAAGATGGCTTGAAGAGATTAAGACTGTAGTGGATATCAGTGGCTGCGCTGATAAAGACATTGTAAAATTTGTATCTCAATCATTTAAGGGTAGCGCCCTAATTTGGTGGAAGGCCTTAATGCAATCATCTGGAAAGGTCCACCTATTCAACTTGGGATGGTCCCAATTTGTGGACTTAGTCAAGGACACTTACTGTCCACCGCATGAGGTGGAAAAGATTGAGATGGATTTCCTTGCTCTCACAATGAAGGACCTCGACTGCCGAAAGTTTGTTACCGACTTCGACTCATACTCCAGACTGGTGCCATACCTAGTCACTCCAGAACCGAAGCGCATTTGGCGCTTTATCAATGCATTGGCTCCGGAGATCAGAATTTTGGTTAAGGCTGTTCAGCCTAACACGTATAAATCTGTTGTTGAGCTAGCCTTGTCTCTCACTCAAGACTATGTGAGGAGAATGTCGACCGGAAAGGAAGCCAAGGGAAAGAGAAAAAGGGAGGATGATAACTCCCAACGGTTTAAGAAGAAACGAAAGTTTGGATCCCATAAGAACCAGAATAGGTCTGAAGATAGACCTGTGTGTAAAATCTGCAACAAGAGGCATTGAGGCCAGTGTTGGTATGACCCAAAGGCTAAGCCTTGTAGGATTTGTAAGAAAACGGTACACAGACCCTAGAGTGCAGGGATATTAAGGATGCCACTTGTTTCAAATGTGGTGAGAAAGGCCACATAAAAACAAACTGCTCCAAGAATGGGAAGGATGATAATGCAAAGTCTAGTGGAGCTAAGAAAAGCAATGCTCGGGCCTTTCAGATGAACGCCCGAGAGGTTGTCAATGACAATAATGTCATAACAGGTACTTTCCTCATCAACGATACCTTTGCTAGAGTTCTATTTGGTTCGGGGGCTGATAAGTCATTTGTCGACCATAAGTTTAGCCAACTATTAAACTTGCCCGTAAGAACTCTAGACGTAACATATGAGGTAGAACTTGTTGACGGAACCATAGAAACCGCTTCATCCATTCTGGATGGATGCTTTATATCCATCAAGAATCATTTGATTCCTATCTCTCTTCTGCCAATGAAATTAGCGGGGTTTGATATAGTCTTAAGCATTGATTGGTTATCCCATAACCAAGCCCGTATTGCCTGTGATAAGAAACTAATCGAGATCAAAACCCCATCCGGTGAAACGCTCACCTTCTTTGGAGATATGCACTACGGGTTGCCAGAAAAAGTTGCCATGCTTAAGGCCTCCCGATGCATGAAGAGAGGTTGTGTCATCTATATGGCACAAGTAACCGTCGATGAACCTAAGCCAAAGATTGAAGATATACCTGTTATCTCGGACTACCCAGATGTCTTTCCTGAGGAATTACCCGGTCTACCCCCGGATAGACAAGTCGAGTTTAGGATCGACATTCTACCTGGATCTGCACCTATTGCGAGAGCACCTTACCGTTTAGCACCAACAGAAATGAAGGAATTAAGAACCCAGCTCGATGAACTTTTGGAAAAAGGCTTCACACAGCCCAGTTCGTCACCATGGGGAGCTCCAATCTTATTTGTTAAAAAGAAGGACGGTTCAATGCGTATGTGCATTGACTACCGTGAGCTTAACAAAATAACGATCAAGAATCGATACCCTTTGCCCAGGATCGACGATCTATTCGATCAACTTCAAGGGGCATGTTACTTCTCAAAGATAGATTTAAGATCGGGATATCATCAGTTGAAGGTTAGGAGTGAAGATGTCCCAAAGACCGCTTTCAGGAACAAGATACGGACATTATGAGTTTCAAGTGATGCCCTTCGGGCTCACTAATGCACCAGCAGCATTCATGGATCTCATGAATAGAGTCTGCAAACCTTACTTAGACAATTTTGTCATTGTCTTCATTGACTTATCTATTCTCGTAATCAAACCGATCACGAGAAACATCTTAGATGCATTCTAGAATTGCTACAAAAAGAGAAGCTGTATGCTAAATTCTCTAAATGCGAATTCTCGCTTCGCGAGGTCCAATTCCTTGGACATGTAGTCAGTGAGCGTGGTATCTAAGTTGATCCCGCCAAAAATGAAGCGATAATGAATTGGGAAGCAACGAAAACACCTTCGGAAGTACGCAGTTTCCTAGGACTGGCTGGTTACTATAGAAGACTCATTGAGAATTTCTCGAGGTTAGCCACTCCCCTGACTGCTTTGACCCGCAAGAATATCAAATTCGACAGGGGTCCAAAGCAGCAGGAATCTTTCGAGACCTTGAAGCAAAAGCTGAGCAATGCTCCACTTTTAACCTTGCCAGAAGGCATTGAGGAGTTTGTCGTTTATTGTGATGCATCACACTGGTATGGGATGTGTGCTTATGCAAAGAGGCAAAGTGATCGCCTACGCATCACGACAACTCAAAGTGCATGAAAAGAACTATACCACCCATGATTTGGAGTTGGGTTCCGTTGTATTTGCACTTAAACTTTGGAGACATTATTTATATGGAACCAAGTGTATTATATACACCGATCACAAAAGCCTCCAACTTTTGTTCAATCAAAAGGATTTGAATATGCGACAACGCCGTTGGATGGAAACCCTTAATGATTATGATTGTGAAATCCGATACCATCCCGACAAGGCAAATGTAGTCGCCGATGCGCTTAGCCGCAAAGAAAGGATCAAACCTTTAAGGATTAACGCCAAAAGTATTAAAGTCAGAAACAGTTTGAACAAAAAGCTACTTTATGCGTAGAAGCAAGCCCTGATGGAGGCTAATATTGAAAATGAGGAATTAGGTGGAACTGTCGAACAGTTAATACCTGGAAATGATGGAATCCTCAGATTCAGTGGACGAATTTGGGTTCCAATATCTGGGGGACTTAGAGATTTGATCCTCCAGGAAGCGCATAAAACTAAGTAATCTATTCACCCGGGAGGTGATAAGATGTACCAGGACTTAAAATCTAATTATTGGTGGATGGGTTTGAAGAAATCCATAGCCACCTATGTAGCTAAATGCTTGACGTTTCGCAAGTTAAAGCTGAACATCAGAAACCGTCAGGACTTCTACAACAGCTTGAGATTCCCACTTGGAAATGGGAAATGGTGACTATAGATTTGGTCACCAAGTTGCCAAAGACCAAGCGTGGTAATGACACGATTTGGGTCATCGTGGATAGGCTGACTAAGTCAGCACATTTCTTGCCAATCAAAGAAACGTTTAGTTCGGACAAGTTGGCCAAGATGTATGTGGACGAGATCGTGTCCCTACATGGGGTGTCGGTGTCTATTGTATCCGATAGAGATACAAGATACACCTCTCATTTTTGGAAGAGCTTCCAACAATCTCTTGGCACTCGATTGAACTTCAGTACCGCTTATCATCCGCAGACTGACGGACAGAGTGAGCGTACCATTCAAACTCTAAAGGACATGCTTCGAGCATGTGTGATCGACTTAGGTGGTAGTTGGGACGACCACCTACCCTTGATTGAATTATCCTATAATAACAGTTATCATACAAGCATCAAGGCTGCACCTTTTGAGGCCTTGTATGGGAGAAAGTGTCAAACGCCTGTCTGTTGGGCGGAAGTTGGGGAAGCCCAACTAACAGGACCTGAGATAGTCCTAGAAACGACGGATAAAATCTTGCAAATCGACGACCGTCTCAAAGCTGCCCATGATAGGCAGAAGAGCTACGCGGATAAGAGGCGCAAACCTCTTCAGTTCCAAATTGGGGACAAAGTGTTACTGAAGGTGTCGCCTTGGAAAGGCGTCATGCGATTCAGTAAAAAGGGCAAGTTAAGCCCAATATATAGGACCGTTCGAGATTATCGAACAAGTCAGGTCCGTAGCTTACAAGCTCAAGTTACCTGAAAAGCTAAGTGGAATTCATGATGTGTTCCACATTTCAAACTTAAAGAAATGTCTAGCTGATGAGTCGCTAGCAATGCCGCACGGGGATGTGCAAATTGAAGAAAACCCGCGTTTCATTGAGAAACCGATAGCGATCGAAGATCGTCAGGTTAAGAAGCTTCATAGAAAGCACGTGCCTATTGTAAAGGTCAAGTTGGATGCCCGTCGAGGCCCTGAGTATACCTGGGAGGTCGAGTCCACGATGCGACAAAAGTACCCCTACCTTTTTGAATAAATCTCGAGGTCTAGATTTCTTTTAAGGGGGTGAGGATGTAACACCCTGTGTTTTTACGTCCTATAAAAATTTCGAAACGTGTCCCGCTGATCCTCGTATACCGTGTGCTAGACGAGAGGGACTAAAATCGCCAACATGTTATTTTATAACCTCTGAGTGGTAATATTAAAGTCGAGGGGTTAAACATGTCAACATACTTAAACTATGTCTCTGAGTGACCTTTTAACGAACCCGGAGCTTAATGATGTTCGTTATACTCCCGAGAGTGCTAAACAGGAGCCATATTGAATAAAACATGCTTTTATCTCGAAATATGGGGATTTGGAGAAGTCCAGGGGCCAAAAATGGAAATTTTGTAAATTGGCACCAGTGGCGCCACGCACCAGGGACATGGTGTTCCCGCGCGACGCGTGGGAGAAGCCCGTTCGCAGAAACAGTAGCCAGTTGCAGTACCTGCATGCTTGCACACCTCTAACCCACTTCAGCTCCTGAAAACTCGAAACCATCAACTCAATTCCGGTTTTGGACACCTCCTATCACACCTGGAGTGATCTCTTCCCATAACACTTGTCTCAATCCTAGATCATTCACTTCAACTATAAATAGGGGAGTTCATCACCCTTCATTCCTTGCACCTCTCAAAATCTCTCCTTTCTATATCTACTTGGAAGTTCCTGATCAAGGAGCATCCTAACTGAGTTCTAGTCATCTTTTTGGATCACTTGTAAGTGTTCCAATCCTTTCTTTTCAGTTTTATTAGGCTTTAAGGCAAAATCAAAGCGTTGACGTAAAAACGCTTTGACTTTAGGCTAAGACCATTACAGTCCAGCCAATGTTCGAGACGAACATGGCTACGTGATCGTAATTAGGTAGGTGTTAATCCCTAAAAAGGGCACTTCCTAATTACCACGTTTTCTTGGTCAATTGAAGGGTCAAAATTGTTAATAAGAAGTCAAACTGGGTCAGATTTGAAAATAAATTCATATATGATAATGTAGGTGTTGTAAAATATGTTTTAACACTTAAACAACTTGGTAATAATTATTAGAACATGTGTAAACATGTTCGGCTCGTCAATTCCAGGTACAAGGTCGGTTCGCAACCGAAAGTCGTGAAGTTTGACTTCTACTTTGACATTCGGTTCTGACCCGAATTAGCAACTTTAGTTACTGATTCTAAGTTACATTATGACCATGTTATGTTGTAGTATAACCCTCTGGAGTTATACTTCATGGTCATGTAGTAATCCGAGTTTTATTGCAAGTTCCGTTATTATGCAAAAAGTCGACTAAAATGCCCTTTTTGTTAAAAATAAGGTTCTAACTATAAATGAGCGTGCAAATGAGTTAAGTACTGATATGTTAATATAATTAGCATATCTTGATGTTTTAAATCTAGTCATAACTGAGTTTTGCAAAAAATAATCGTAAATTATGTTTTAAACGATCAAATCACCCTTTTTGGCGTATAAAATGATTTAAACATAATTTCATGAACCAAAGTCATTAGTTACTGATGTAATATCATAATTGGGATTATTTGGGATATCAAATCAGATTGTAAACTGAGTTTGCACACAAGATCTTGTATTATGTCCTTAAATGACGATAACGCCCTATCGGCATATAAAATGGATTTTTTAACCAAGCATTTATTACAAAACCTTTTGCCCACTGATATGTTATATTAAATAACATATTATGGTTATATAAACTTGGCCATAACTTCAGTTTTCATTAAACATCTTGAATATCGTCATTTAGCGACTTAATCGCCGTTTCGGCGCATAGTATGGTTTAAAACCATATTAGAGCATCAAGACTTGATACCTACTGATTTCAAAACTTATTTTAAACATATTTACAGTAGGTACATAATCTACACTCAGATTCCTAAATAATTTGTTAAGTGATGTGTGAAATGACCAAAATGCCCTTTCGGGGCATAGTTTGGTCTTAAACTTTAAACTACACATATACTTGATATCCTACTGATATAACATCATAAATGAATCATTTTTACAGAATTTTAAGACCACGACATCAATTTACTTGCAAGCTCCTTTTATAAGTCATGAAATGACCAAAACGCCCTTTTGAGGCATAACTTGATTTTAAAACCATAAGGGCAAACATATGAATATCCTACTGATGTTACGACATGTTTAAAGTATACTGGCATATGAAACTTGTATAGGACTCACCCGGTTACCCGGTTTCACTTATATGCGTACGGATCGGCCTATGTAACTAGTTTACGCAATTTAATCGAAACGGGTTTAACCTTATCATTCTATTTTCAAAATCCAAAATGTAACATGTTTACCCATATTAAGCAAGTCTCCGTACTTGTGGGGACTAAACTATATTCTATTCCGGTCATCGCTTAATCTAGCGTTTAGTACCATTACTATCTTTAAGCTACCTGGTTCGAGTCTACGAAGTAGATAGGACCCGTTAGCATTCTAATTGGTTATAAAACACCATCATTTCCAGACTAAGAGCCTCCCGGTAGATTTCCATCTAGGCTTACTTTTTGAATATTCGGCTGAGTTATTTATCTATTTGAAGAATTTGCTCAGGTAAATAGTTTTAACTTATTTTCCTTATACGGGCTTGGGATACGGTATAATAATACCGCTTGTTCGGGTATGGGATCATGTTATCGGATTGTGATTTACTAAATCCTTATAACCCGTTTTGTTCTGTATTGTTTGATAACTTAAACATTGGGGGTTAATTCACCATGTCTGGGATATCCTTGGATCATTTAAGTTACTAATGGCCACGACCTTAAGCGCGGGGTGTAGGCATACACCTGACAGATGCTAATGCTGATAAAATATTGAATCCCATTGGTGGATTATTTAAAGTGGCGTGTCGGTTAATCAGGTTATTCGGTTTCTGCATCGGACCTCATATGTATTGACAAACATGTAAAACTGTAAACAAGGTCATTTTGAACTATCCCAAGTTATTTATAAAATGTGCCAAGTGCATTAAAAATCATTTTCAATAAATGTATTCAAAATGAGTCGGTTATTAGTATTTACCAGTGAAAACTAACGTATTTTCAAAAGATCAAGTTACAGGTGGCAACACGCAATAGATCGGGAGCTGCGCTATAGTGACGATAGAGGATCTTGCAAGTCCCTTGGTTGCTTAAGTCTGTTGAACAAATACTCTGTACATATTCATTCGATCCGCATGTGGATCTTTTCATTACAAGCCTTGTAATTTATTTTTGAACTTTGGACACTCGGTTTGTACTAGTAATTTAAATCCAAGACTTCCGTTTGTGCGTGTGTTTGTTTGGTTATGATGATATCAACTACGTCATGATATTCCCCAACCGGGCCCACCGGGTACACGTGGAAATAGGGGTGTGACAGCTTGCAAATTAAAAGGGCGTTTTGGTCAAACTTTAGTCCTTTTTACGACGAAGGAATTTTAAAAGCATATTTTTGACCAAGCGAACACCTTTAGCCCGTATTCCATTTAAAATTCATTATGTTCTTAAAAACATAAAAGTCTTCCATCATTTAATGTTTTAAACTCACTTAAATGCACTTTTGCTTAAAAACATGTTCTCGGCTCTAATGGCGGTTTTACGTCAAACACTAGATATACCTCACTTGAGGTTATCTAGTGTCCACCCTTAACTCGACTAACTTTAGTCATTCCGCAAACCCTCATGGAGAGTATGACCATTACACATACCTGGCTATGGTCTAAGTATTGACCCATTAGCAATGCTTTGCGATTTTATGTATTAATTTATGGCAATGCATGCCCACAAATCATACTTACCTGTAAGCATGAAACTTAACAAACGAAATATTCAATATCATTTTCAAATGGTGATAACATCACCTTTTTGACCCATCTGCCTGTTCGACTTATTTGTTGGTTCACCCTTTTACATATCGATATATCCAAACATTATTTATTGTAAGAAAGACGTTTACTTACTAATATTTCGTTCGACCCGTTATGATTCACACCATAGGGTCGTATTACTTAAAAATAGTTTATTTATTCATTTGACCCATTATGGCTTACACCATAAAGTGTCTTTTCAAAACTCCTTATTTATTCGTTAATACTTGACCAAACTACCATTTTTACCCTTTTTACTATCGAAATGGTTTCTTACCATTTTCACTTGTCCTGACCCGTATCGAGTCGCATCGGAACACCATATTTCACAGACTCGTTTCAAGTACTAGATAACCTTATTCTTAATCAATACACAAGTAAATGTTCTACTTAAAAGATGTAAGCTTTACTTACATGAAATCCAATTATGGTTTCCATGCGTATTCGATCCATTTGACTCGCTTCTTCCCAAGCTTCCACCTAGCTCGTCAAGAGTCAAACTATAATACAATATCCATAAGATAATTAGATTAGTCATCAATACCATGACCATCACCCTCATGGACTTTTCTACCATATTTCGTATTCGATTCATTTTTAGGCCGATTTGACTTTTAAAAGTCAAACTGCCGTTTTACATATATATGCACTAACAAGTTTAATAAAACTTATTAGACATTTTATCTCAAACACTTGGTGGGCATCATTTTTAGGCCACCAATTTGGCTAAATTCCTTAACCAAATTTACCTTATTTCTTTCAGTTCATCAAGTTTACACAATTATTAACATCAAGTTAGCAAGACTTTCAATCATCATAACTAATCCATCAAATTATCATACTAGAATTTGGGGATTTTATCACTATCTTAAAAACCCATATCACCACATACATGTACTTTAATCCAAACATCAATTTAGTCAAGTATCTCATATTTTCTTGTAAATATGAAGACTATATGCATGCTTTGACATCTCTATAACATCAATTTCATTCTACCATCAAAACCACTTTATGTCATGTATGAACCCTTGACCAAGTGAAACGCCCATCATTGTCAAACGATCAAAACGACACAACATGATAACGTTCTTTACTAACATTGGTATTTTTACAAAAATACTCTTACCAAAAATCGAACCAATTTAATTTTTTTAAACATTCATCTAACGGTTCGGTAGTCATAAACTTCACAACTAACTTAAATCAATTTATCATATTAACAAAATACCATAAAAGCTAAATTTACAAAGTTTCAAAAGTTAACAATAAATTTCGACCCGTTTGACAAATCTTGCATTCGGAAGCGCATTCGGCCTTGTGGTGTGTTCGTTCCAGGTCGCCAACCTTAAGCATGAGATTTACCTACATCCATAACATAAACTTACATGTTAGTTCGGTTAAAACATATCACTAATACAACTTACTTTTCTTCGTTATTTGACCCATTACCGGGTCATTACATCTGTACATCACATCATTCGAACTTCTTGCATGACAATTCCGTTTAACGGATACTGCACTGTCTTATTTTCATCATCATCAATCATCATATTTCATCCGACACGTTCTCACGGATCATGCTTATTCTTACCTCATCAATTTTTATACTTCACTAATTTGACTTATAAAAGTCAAAGATTAGCTAACTTAACTTCATGACAATTTCATCTTATTTGACCCGTTTAACTACGGGCCAATACATCATAAGAACAACTTCATTCTCATACTTTTGACCCATTCGTGCGGGTCATCATTAGACTTATCCTATTTTCTACTATCAATTCACATTAAGACTTTTTACTATAAATCATCAAACGATTATCTACATAAGAACTAACATAAAATCTACATTCTATATAAGCGAAGTTCATATGAACTTACCGGAGTCGTGCGCTCCTATTGCCCTTGTTTGGCTTGATTCCCCTCCTTTCTTCGACCCTATAAGGTGCATCACATATGCGTTTAGCTTTCGCGTTATACATCACTTACGCACATTTACATTATTCACCATAACGTTCATTACTAACATTTATATTTCATGCCATCATTAGATCATCAATACTACAATTCTTCACGTTCATACATAACCAATTCAGCTCAAGCATTTCATCGAACACCTTATGTGCGTACTATTTAACTAGCACAATCTACAAGCATATTAAGCACATTCCTACCAAGTCTTTCTAAAATCATGGCAATACATCATAAACACATAAATTCTTCAAATATTCAGATTTATTTAACATCAATAAGCATAATTCAAGTTCATATATCATACTACATCTATCATTACTTCAAGATCATCATAAATTTCATGCGGGTTTCATACATAAATGGGTTTACATGAAAACCATCAATATAATCCGGAATTCATACTTCATTCAAGTCTTATGGACTAATTGTAACCTCCTACAATCAATATTTTTACATGCATTCACGGATTATCAAAAGACCCATTTAATCGTACATCAAATTTCTCAAAATTTCAACATTTTTTGATCAAGAACACTAAATTAAGCTTAGATAAAGCTTCTTGCACAAAAATCACAGCTTAATGCATTATAATTTTGGGCAGATTGTGTTGGATTGAAACTCTAGGGAAGAACCCTTCCCCTCTATCAAACTCACGACCAAACACCCTCTAATCTAATCCCCAAATCTGCATTTTGTTCTTTTTGTCAAATTTCTTTCCTTTTTGACAAGATTACCCCCTTATCTTTCATAAACATTTCATTTAGTGACCACACACTGACTTGGTTAAATTATTTCCACTAATTATTACTTACACATTACTTTACTTTCACTTATCGTGATTTATATTTTATCATTTTCTTTTTTTAATGCATCATCCTTAAAATATATCATATTATAGCATTTAAAATTTTGGGGTGTTACCCTAGTCTCTAGATTGTTCACGTATTTCATCTATACTAGCAAGTATAGTGATCATCAACACAAATACATCATCAATTTCATCAAACTAACAACAATTTTGAACTCAAGGTTATCACCTTCAAGCTCTTCTTCACATAAAATTGATGAAATCAAGTTTTACAACATACCTTATGATCCCCTAATCTAGGTTGATCAATAATTTGCGTTCATGCATCGATTTTGGGTTCGATTCGCCCTCCAATTTGTTGGATTAAGGTTAAACAAGGGTTTCCCTTGTTTCTTCTCCTGATGATCGACATATGCACACACTAAGTGTATGTCATGTGTTAATTTTTCATGTTTTAATAAAACAAGTTTCCCTTTTGGCAGCTTTGTCCCCTCAAGTTTGGTTTTGATTATAAATGAGACTACAACTCATTGTCTTGTTATTAACTAGGTTAATTTGTTCATAGTTATTTTTCTACGGGTTCACTTTTACCACTAACGGTATATTACCCGCTCATTATTAGTTAATTCAGTTTTACTACCAAACCCGTTTTTGGGATGTTACATCACATGAGTATAAGACTTTTACACATGGTCTTAATGGATGATTTTGAGTCGCTAATATTGTAGAAGGCTATATACGATGAACAATTTTATAGTTTTAAATTTTTTATAATCATTTTTATTTTTTTATTATCATGTCCATCGGGTCGGATCCTATTTAAGTAATATTGATACGTGGTCGAAAACCGGTGTTCATTATGGTTTAAGTTCATGTTTTTATGTGACTTTTAATCACGGATAGCCTACTTTTAATGAGATTTGTGTTTTACAGGTCTAAGAGAGTTTAAGAAGCTATTTGGGAACTTTATGGAGCAACGGGAGCGAACGAGATAAATTGGGGATGTGAAATGAACAAAACCGGGTTAACCGCAAAGATTGGATGTGTTTTGGGGGATGTTTATGGATTTAAAATGAAGATATTTGAAGATGGCATGATAGAGGTCTGAATACGAGTACGTGGGCGAAAACGGTGAGTAAAACGGAGCTGTAACGAAGAAGTTATGAAGAAAACATTTTTCGCAGGAAACCAGCAAAACTAAGCAGCGTCGGCGACGCCATGCAGAACCCTCCGTGGCTGAAAACTTCGTGTAGGTAGTTGGTTATTGCGTTGGTGGATTTTGGGTGTTCTGTGAGGCGTCGGGGACGCCCTAAATGGCGTCGGTGACGCCCCCTTCTGCACCCAGACGCTGAAACTCGCACTTTGGTGTTTGGGGTCGGGATATATACGAATTTTTGGGTTTTTTGAAGGGGTTTTCGCAATTTTGAACCTAAGAACACCTCTTAGAGCCAATAATCACCATCCACTTCAATCCCAATCCATTTCCATCATCCCGAACCATCAATCCTTCGATTTCTAACCCTAGCCTATCATCATTCTTTCAATCAATCCATTCATTCATCCACCTTCACCATCCATCACAAACCCTAATTGTAACATCCGTCAAAAAACGGATTTACCAAACCCGCTCCGTTTATTAACCGAACAATCAGTTAAAAATTTCGTTGCGAATTTAATGCCCAAAATAATTTTAAACGATACAGAATTAATTATTATATGGGAATATATAATTAGTTATTGAAAAACTGTTAAAAATAAGAAAATAAAAATAATTTGGCACTGCCGGGTTTCGGACCCGGGTCAGTCGCCGGGTCAAACATCAGACTTAACACTCAACACTTAAACCACTGCGCCACTTGTATTCTTTGTTAAATATTAGAATCATTTAATTCATAACATGATTTTTCGAATTCAAAACCGGCGCCCAAAATTGCAGTCGTCGGAAATCCCGACTAACTCGCCAAGAATCGACGGTTACTTCAATTATAACGTAAACCTTAAACACTACATCGGTTATAACCGACGTCTGAGTCCGCGACACAAACTATAACCGCCGGAAAACGTAATGACTTTGAATCAAGTCGGAAATTGGACCAAGTTCATCGATAACCTGCCCTATAAATACCCCCTCGAACCTCTGCAAACTTTTTCGCTCAAAACCGCACCCTTTCTAGGCGAAAACTCACTCGCCGGAAATCTTCTGCTCATCGCCAGAAAACCGAACCCTCCACTTCTAAGCCTTACTGAACCCTCTGAGCTTATACCGAAGTCACCCACATCCTTTTCAAGCTTTCTGAAGACTCGCTGCTCCAAGACACACGACGCCGGAACCTGTTGCTGTCGCCGGAGTTCTACCGGAAAAACAGAGGAATCCAGTCGGTATACTTTCCGCTTAATCCTTCATTCTTTTTATTTAATCTCACCTGCAATTAACTAAAAAACGCTAAAGAAACCGATTAAAACATTGAACCAGTCGGACTTCCGATTCTGGTTAAAATCAACGAAGAAGACGAAGCTTCTGTAATGTTTAAGTATAATTAAAATCAAGTTATAACTCGGGTTAGACACACAGTCCAGCGGTGGACTGTGTGCACAATAAACACACTAACGTCTCGAGTTCGAATCTTGTCCCACGCATGCTGCCTTAATAAAAATGCCTTTTTTTGTTAACCGAACCGGAGTCACCACTGTTATATGTTAAGTATAATAATAACCGGAATAATAACCAAGATAGACACACAGTCCAGTGGTGGACTGTGTGTATGTTTAAATCACAGGTCACGAGTTCGAGTCCGGGCTACCGCACCGGCCCGGATAATTATTAAACTTTTTAAATAAGTCAGAAATGAAAATACTTAGTTTGTGTTTAAGTATAATAAAAATCAGTTAAGTTAACAAGTTGGACACACAGTCCAGCGGTGGACTGTGTGTTAGCATAAACCACAGGTCCAGGGTTCGAGACCTGTGGAGCGCACCGAGTCTTTGAATTAAAATCGTTTTTAAAAATAAAGGATTTTCTGTTTAATCTAATTAATATATAAATATAATTAAAAACAGAAATATTTCGGCTTAGACACGTAGCTCAGTCGGTAGAGCTGCGTGCACGCGTACGGGAGGTCTCGGGTTCGAGCCTCACTCAGCGCACATATACACGCATACGAACCGGTCAAACAGTCAAGGTCAATGGTCAACGGTCAACGGTCAATGGTCAAAAAAGTCAAATTTTTTTATTATTTTTATTTATTTATTTTAATTAAAAATCAATTAAAAATACTTAAAAATAACATTTTTAAGGTTAGAAAATAGCCTTAAACTCACAAAAATACACCCAACAATCCTACTAAAATGGATTAATAAAATCCGTTTACTTACCGAAACATTATGCCATTATCTAGGTTAATTTCACTCGTGGTTAAAACCACTTCGCGTGCATTCAACATCATCAACCGAACGCACCCACTGTGAGTGAATCTTACAACTCCCCCTTTTTAATTACACGTTTTGGGGTGTGTCATGTGTTACAAAATAATTAACACGTTTATTTAAACTTGTGCCATACCATATCGTGATCTAAACTTAGATTGTTTATATTGTTGTAATTATGTATTTCATTTTGTCAACTTATATGAAATTCATTCATTAAGCCCATCAGTTCCTCGTGGTAGACGAGTTGAGCAACGCGTGCCTCAAAACCAATCCATTATTGTTCATGTGTGTATTATTGAGTTTATATTGTTTGTAGTTATGTCTTTCATATTATCATGTTTATGCAATTCATTCATTAGGCCCATCAGTTCCTCGTGAGAGACGAGTTGAGCAACGTGTGCCTCTAAACGATCCATTATTGTTCATGTGTGTATTGTTTAATATTAAATTGTTTTATGAATAAGTTTACATCTATTTTTACTCATGTGTGGTTGTGCACTTATTTTATAATCAATTAAATAAACTTGTTCAAATGTTTTCCATAGGATTCACTCGCCAACTTTTTGTTGATCCAAAAACCCTTTTACACATGATACAGGTGAACAGGATGAAGCAAGGAAAACATAGGAAATGCCTTAGAAGAAAACAAAGAAGCTTAGACTGATGTTTAGGTCATTGATGTAATTATGATTGTAAATTTCCATTAAATTGTATTAATGAATATGAAACGTTAAAATAAATGTCATGAGCTTTGATGATAACCCAATCATGCCCCGATCACCTTTTCCGCTCCGGGTCGGGGTGTGACACTAATCATCACCATCCTCAAGGCTTCAATATGTTCAAGTTCAAGATTTTCTCATCCGGTGATCACATTCCCTCCATCATGAGCGGCTAATCACTTTGGTTTCACCCCGGTGTAGGTCGTTGTTTTGTAGGACCGATCCTTGATGCTTAGGAACCTAAATTTGATATCTAGCGTCCATAATAGCGGAAATATTACGTCGTGTTACCAATAGACAAGATTTAATCAGTTAATCGTCAGGTTCATTGATTAAACGTTCAGATTACAGACTGACAGAGCTTCGCCTCTACAATGCCAAAGTTACAAATGAGACACACAAGCTAGGTATTTATAGGATTACAAGTTCGGTCCACATGTGTAAGTTCGCCCGAACTTGCCTATGCAAGTTCGGCCGAACATGCTCAAACATGTCATTTCATGGGCGAACTTGGCTAAGACTTTTCATAAATACTTCTTAACCTAGCCTATCCAGCTCTATACAATACAAACTCGATATAAGACTAAGACATAGACATTCTGCACCAACAGACTCCCCCTTGGATATCGTCTTCGTCTTTTATCAGTCTTCAAAACTCTGTCTTCATATAAACATTAACGTACCCGACCAAATAAGTTTTTGTAGGGCTTCTTTCGTCTCTCTTGTTTCAGATCCGGCGTTTGATCAGTTGGCGGTGGTCTTCTAAAGTTAGCCATCTTGAGCGAACTTTGTCTTACCGCTTTTTCCATCTTTTCTTTAATCGCCTCACTTCTTGTTTCTTCCTTCAAGAATTCAACTCTTTCCAGATCCCTCCACTTTGTCTGCCACATCTTCCCTGAATTCACATTACGTGCATAACAAACATTGATAACTTTCTGATACTGCATCGCCTGTACCTTTTCTCTTTCTTAAAAAACAATCTTGCTGTAGAAAAGGCATTTTATATCTTCTCTCGAGCAGTTTACAAACCACATAGGATCTAAAATCCTTATCGTCCTCCACAATCCTCTCATACCTTGATAACCCATCACTTCAACTCGTTCTTTAGCAATATTCAGATGATCTTCAAACTTTAATACAATCACTGCTTCGCATGTAGCTGGATCAATCTGCCACCACTTGAATAACGGATAAAAGTTCTGTTCAATCGGCATAAGCGGCATATTCCTCATGGCTCTAGGAAGTTTCATGATTAACGTTAGGTCCTTTTCTCCTGTAACCTTGTTAATCTTTATTCTTCGTCTCGGAATAAATGGCTTTCAATGATTCCAACCTTTTTCAGCTTCGTACTTCATCATTTTCCATAACAACTGATCAACCGTCTTCATCTGATAAGTAACGTTCACTGTTTGCACCAGCTCTTCCATATCCCAATACGGCAAAGTCTTTAAATCAGCAAGATATTTGAAGTATTGTACTCCAAACTCTCTTTTGATTGCATACACGTTGAGCTCCTGAAACCATCCCCAACTCAAAATATCTCCCAAAGAAACATTTTTATCTCTGGTGAAGAATGCTAGTGGACGTCGAAACTTACGTTCACGAGGCATCTCCTTGAACCAGGTCTTTCTCGCTTCAGCTATTTCCTCTTTGGTCATTGGCCTAGGAATTTTTCTTCACGTAGCTCTTCAGCAATCCTATCTTTTAACATGTCTTCATTCAGCTGTTTATACATTTCTTCGAATGTAGGAAAGCTTTCTGAATTCTGACCAACATATTTATCTTTCTTTTCTGTCTCATCATCTGAGGACCAGTCTTCAACAATCACACGGTTGTATTCATCAGCTTTGAATCTTCTTTCATACTGATACTCTTTTGGCTCAAATGTATCGACATTCATTATCTCCTCAAAATCAAACTCCAAGTTTTCAATCTCAGCTTCAACTAGCTTTGCCAGATCTTTTTTCGAATAATTATGTACAAACTCACCTTCTTCAACATTATGTTCCAACATCAATATCAAAGGCTTCGTAGGTACTGCAGTAATAGGCTTCACAAACCAATCAACATCTAACATACCAATATCATCTAAAGGCCCTTTTTGCCCTGACTCCCCTGGCTTTTATATTCCATTTGATTCGATTCATCGTCATCAAATCAGAAAAAGCAAATTCATCAGAAACTTTAGCTTCATTGATCTTTAAGCTAGTACCACCTTGGTCAAAATCATTATCACCCTGATCAAAATCGTCATCATCCTCCCCGACATTCCAATCTTCATATCCTTCCTCTTCTTCATCCTCATTCTTATCCTCTTTCTCGGCTTCATCATCGTCTTTTTCTTCAGTCACGACAATAGGATCAGAAGGCTTGACAGATTCGTCAACCTTTTGTATATCAGACTCAGAAGCTTTTGAAACATCTTCAGCAGACTTCTCGGGGACATCAGAAGATTTCTCTGTAGTAGATTTAGGGGCTTCTCCCTCTACCGGCTTCCCTTTACCACCCTGAGCCAATTCTTTTTCAGCACGCTCCTTGGCTTCTTGACGATCCAGACGATCATATTCGGCGATAAAATCAATATTCAGATTATTGGATAACACCTTTTGTAATCTGATGAATCTTCGATCATTCAGAGCTTGAATTTTCTTTAACTCTGTAATCTCTGTTTGTAATTTTTCATTTGCGTCCTGCAGACTCTCTATCAGCACTTTGTAATATTCACGTTCATTTTCGAGCACCTTCACTCTATCATCAAGAATTTCCTTTTCGACTTCGCTTTTATTCACCTTCTTTTCGAGCTCAGCCTTTTCTAACTCAATCTTCGCAACTTTATCTTCCAAAACCTTCACACGCTTCTCTAACATCTCAGCATTTGTTTACAGGGAAAAAATCATCCAAGTGTTCAAGAATTATAGGACCATGTGGCATATCACCAAACATACTTCCCCTCGGCGTCTTTGGTGTTGAGTCTTTTGGTGTTGCAGTTTTTGGTGTAGACTTCTTTGGAGAAGAGCTTTCAGGAATAGAAGTCTTTTGAGCACTCAGCGATTCAACGATCGGAACTTCAACAAATTCAGACACAGGAGGTTCTTGTGTAACTCCTTGCCTTTCTGCTTCAGCATTAATGATAACAGGAGGTTCTTGTGTAGGAGGTTCTTGTGTTGCTCCTTTCTCCTGAGCACCAGAAGGTTCTTGTGTAGCTTCTGTGCTTTGTATCTTGCTTTTGTATCTTTTTCTCACGGCTTTCTGAGCTTTCTTGGCCTTTCGTTTCCCTTTCGTGTGAGGTGACCCTGTAGTTTTCTTAGAAATATTGATTGCAGGTGACTTTGTTCTTTTAGTCTTTTTCTTAGGCCTCTCCTCATCAGATTCTCTTTCTGCGCTCGGATCAAAATCTGCATCCAATCTTTTTTCCTTTTCTGCTCTTATTTCGGCCTCTGTCTTTTCAGGCTCTTTATCAGATTCTTCATTATCAGATGTAGCAGAAATGACTTCTTCTTGAGTCGACTTCATTGTTTCTTGATTCTCATTAACGACTGCTGCGCTAGATCCAGCCACTGCCTCAACATTCTCAGTTTCCTCTTCATCAACAAGCAATGTCTCAACTTTCTTTGACGCTCGCTTTTTCTTCGGTTTATCAGCTTCATCTTTCAAAAACCATTCACTTCGTGCCTTCGGTTTGAATTCTTTAAACCACTCTCGTTCAGCTTTAAGCTCATTCTCATAGTCACTACATTCTTTTCTCCACTTGCTTCCA
This sequence comes from Scalesia atractyloides, assembly GCA_947069175.1. Lineage (NCBI taxonomy): Eukaryota > Viridiplantae > Streptophyta > Magnoliopsida > Asterales > Asteraceae > Scalesia > Scalesia atractyloides. The sequence continues at coordinate 6,399,401 of CAMTDV010001634.1, forward strand.
GGTGGCGATACATAATCTGAATCTTTAATTGCTCCGAAAACTGGTTTGACGATAGGAGCTGAAGCTTGTTTCTGAAACTTGATAAGCTTCTTCACTGTGGTTTCGTTAAGATGAACCAAATAAAGAACATCATTAGGATCTCGAGCAATGTTGGGATACTTCTCATCGATCAGCATCTGAATAAATCTTGGATATAAACACAGTCTTGAATCCTCCATATTCTTTGACATGTGAACGAATATCATATTAGAAACGTTGAACGGCTTCTTCAAAATAAGCGTCGTTGCCATGCGAGCCAAATAATCTTGAACATCATCTAAACCGGCTTTGCGATGGCTGAACGTGTGAATTAGAGCATGCATCAAAAGCTTATAGGGGTTTGGCACTTCCCCTTTCTTCAGTGTTGGTTTATTCACACTCCCTTTATATCCCATGCGGAAGAAACATCCGCGAACCATCTTCTCATCTAGATGAATCGGATCATCTTCTTTATCTTTAAGCTCTAAAATTCTTCGAATACCGCCTTCAGTAACTGTAATTGGCTTTATTTCTTCACCAACCTGTACTGTAGAAGAGATTGTCTTCTCATCAGCGCTTAGATTCGCATTCATCCAGAAGTGAATAACATGAGATCGATAAGAAACAGTGCGCTCAGTAATAGCTCGGCGAATATGACTATCTACAAGAAACTTCAAAATGCTGTCATATTCCTTCAGCGACGGACAAATCGACTTGTCAAGCGTGATACAAGTGTTGTGAGTTTTGGAAAACTCAACTGAGACAACACGCGCTGGAATTTGTGCATAAAAATGACATAAAACAATTAGCACGCTTTTCGAGGAAAATCACAAAAATTTTTCTAAAAATTTTCTAACACTTTAATCAAGTTCGGGCGAACTTGATTAGTGTTAAACACACTGATTTCAGCAAGTTCGCCCGAATATGTAACACACATGTTAAAATTTTCTTAATGCAAGTTCGGGTGAACTTACAGCTTTTACTAATCAATTTTTCTAAGTTCGGCCGAACATGTATGAGACACATGTTTCATGTTAAAGACCAAGTTCGGTCGAACTTACACTACAAACAAATCATTTTTGTTAACATAAGTTCGGTCGAACATGTATGAATTGTTGTTCTGTTTTATGATAATTCAAAATGAATGCTAATCATCACTTTTATTTGCTAAACTGCTATACAGACCTTGTCTAACAAATTTTGCACCATATTATTGTTTACATGATGCACCTTATAAAGTTTAAATATTAGAGTAAACTTCCGTTTTGCTCCTTGTGGTTTGGTCACTTTAACGGTTTTGCCCCAATCCTTTAAAAATAAGCCATTTTCCTCCAATAGTTTACTATGTTTTTTTTCCATTTTGCTCCCTGACACTAACTCAGTAAAATCACTGAATTAAAGGTAGGGGTATTTTGGGAATTTTATATATAAGTATTAATTATTTATAAATTCCTTAAATATGTTTGATATTAAATTAAATAAATATATAAAACCCCTCTTATCTCTCTAGTTCTCTCTACCAATATAACCACCATCTCCAGCAGCCACCACCGCACCATCTGGCCACCGCCACTGCACCATCCGTCGACCACCACCGCACCATCACCATCCTCCACACTTCTCCCGTTCAACCTGTTCTAGCCTTCAATCACTACTGTCACACCCCGACCCGCAGCGGAAAAAGGTGATCGGGGCATAATTGGGTTATCATCAAAGCTCATGACATTTATTATACGTTTCATATTCATTAATACAATTTAATGGAAATTTACAATAAATGATACAACATGTTCTAACTATCAATCTAAGCTTCTTGGTTCTCTTCTAAGGCATTTCCTATGTTTTCCTTGCTTCAACCTGTTATCCTGTATCATGTGTAAAAGGGTTTTTGGATCAACATAAAGTTGGCGAGTGAATCCTATGGAAAACATTTGAACAAGTTTATCCAATTGATTATAAATAATGTGCATAACCACATATGAGTAAATGAAGATGTAAATTTATTCACACAACAAACAATATTGAATATTTCACACACATACACCAAATGATTGTTTTGAGGCACGCGTTGTTCGACTCGTCTCCCACGAGGAACTGATGGGCCTAATGAATGAGTTTTGAGGCACGCGTTGTTCTACGAACTGATGGGCCTAATGAATGAGTTTTGAGGCACGCGTTGTTCTTACGAACTGATGGGCCTAATGTATGAGTTTTGAGGCACGCGTTGTTCTTACGAACTAATGGGCCTAATGAATGAGTTTTGAGGCACGCGTTGTTCTACGAACTGATGGGCCTAATGAATGAGTTTTGAGGCACGCGTTGTTCAACTCGTCTCCCACGAGGAACTGATGGGCCTAAATAATTTGCATACAACTTTGACAATATGTAATACATCACAACCAAATAGTTACATTCTAGTTTAGTTCATATAATGGTATAGCACGAATTTGCATAAGAGAATTAGTTTAGGCGACACATGATACACCCCAAAACATGAATAAAAAGGGGAATTTGTAAGAATTCACTCACCTTGGGTGCGTTCGGTTGATGAGGTTGAATGCACGCGAAATGGTTTTAACCACGAGTGAAATTAACCTAGATAAATATCATTTTGGTTCGGTAAATAAACGGATTTTATTAATCTATTTTAGTAGGATTGTTGGGTGTATTTTTGTGAGTTTAAGGCTATTTTCTAACCTTAAAAATGTTATTTTTAAGTATTTTTAATTAAAATAAATAAATAAAAAATAATAAAAAAAAAATTGATTTTTGCTACAGTTGACTTTGACCGTTGACTTTGACTGACTGTTGACCGGTTCGAAGGTATATTGATGTGCGCTGAGTGAGGCTCGAACCCGAGACCTCCCGTACGCGTGCACGCAGCTCTACCAACTGAGCTACGTGTCTAACCCGTCATATATCCGATTTTAATTATATATATATATTAATTAGATTTAAACAGAAATCCTTTATTTTAAAAACGATTTAATCCAGAGAACCGGTGCGCTCCACAGGTCTCGAACCCGGGACCTGTGGGTTAGCGTACACACAGTCCACCGCTGGACTGTGTGTCTCACTTGGTTATTAACTCGGTTATTAATATACTTAACATATACCTAAAATCAATCCGGTTCAGTTTGCGAAAAAAAGGAATTTTTATTAAGGCATCGTGTGAGGAAACAATACTCGAACTCGAGACCTTAGCGTTTAATGTGCACACAGTCCACCGCTGGACTGTGTGTCTAACCCGGTAAATAACTTGATTTTAATTATACTTAACCATTACCGAAACATCGTTTCTTCACTGGTTTTAACCGGAAGTGACGACTGACTGGTTCGAAGTGTTGATTCAGGTTTCTTTAGCGTTTTATGATTAATTACAAGTGAGATTACATAAAAAGAATGAAGAAATTGAGCGTGAGGTATACCGATTGAATTCCTCTGTTTTCCGGCAGAACTCCGGCGACAGCAAGCTCTTCGGCGACGAGTGTTTGCAGCAGAAAATCTTCAGAAGGCTTACAAAGGGTGTGGGTGAGTTCGGTAAAAGTTTAAGGGGTTCAGTAAAGCTCAGAGATTAAAGACTCGGTTTTCCGGCGACGTACAAAATATTTCCGGCGAGTGAGTTTTCGCTAAGAAAGGGTGCGATTTGAGAGTGAAAGATTTCTGGTGAATTGTGGTTGAATTTATAGGGTAGTATCGAGATGTATGGGGTCTGAATTCGGTCTCAATTCGAAGTCAGCCGTTCTCCGGCGGTTACGGCTGATGTCGCGGGTTCAGACGTCGGTTATAACCGTCGTGGGAGTTAATTCTTCGGTTAATTTGAGCAGTAACGTAAATTAACGGCGAAGTCGTCGGGATTTCCGACGACTGCTATTTGGGCGCTAATGACTGAATTTGACTTCCGAACATTATTATTTGAATTAATTGATTCCTTTTATTAACAGAAAATCAAAGTGGCAGAGCGGTTGATCGGCTGGGTGATAAGTGTTTGTTGAACCGGTACAGACCCGAGTTCGAAACCCGGCATGAATAAAACATTTTTATTTTGTTATTTTTGACAGTTTTTCAAAAACTAATTATATATCCCCGTATAATAATTGATTATGTATCGTTTAAAATTATTTTGGGCATATAATTCGCAACGAAAATTTTAACTGACTGTTCGGTTGATAAACGGAGCGGGTTTGGTAAATCCGTTTTTGACGGATGTTACAGTATCCCCTGCTTTTTAGAAATTTCGTCCGAAATTTAAATAGTGATATATTTGACTAAAAGAATGATGGTGTTTAGTTTGACAGTTATATGCTTAGAAGAAATAAGGGTTTAAGTTTTTGTTCGAGGCGGTAACGTTCCTTGTAAAGGTTAAGTACCCTAATACAGGAATCGCTTTTTGTTGCCTACTGTAAAAGTATTGATAAGCAGAATTGATTTGCTAACTTTGATTTCATGCATAAAAGTTTGAATATGCTTAGGGTTATATCCTAAGGCAGAAATTCTAATACTACAATCTACACAAATAAACACAACAACTAATAATTGAATCCACATTCTGATAGCATATATGTTTGAATGGTGATGGTTCCTCTCTCGTTTGTTATGATGGAGAGGTTAGTTTATGTAGAAATGGAACACAATCCAATTTCTTTAAATAGTGAGATGATATAAATGTAACACAAATTTCAACCAAGGCAATACTAAATCCTACATGGAACATCTCATAACCGCCTGATAACGCCTCTGATCCTTTGGCAAGAATACTTATATATAGGAAGTACCAGCGGCGTATCCACCATATTCTTGCCAAATTTTCATTGGTTTTATCAGTGAATCATGATTAGTCCTATATAACTCTACAACAAACATAAAATACTGAAATGAAATATATCTGTGCGATCAAGGCTCAATCAAACGGAGCCGATCGTATTGCATGTACTGAAAATGAAATTGTCTGTGCGCTCAAGGCTCAATAAAACGGAGCCGAACGTATTGCATGTACTGAAAATGAAATTGTCTGTGCGCTCAAGGCTCAATCAAACGGAGCCGAACGTATTGCATGTACTTGAAAATGAATAACTTAATCTAAACATCAATCACACAAACAGCCTATACATGAAACCTCTCATAACCGCCTGATAATGCCTCCGATCATTTGACAAGAATACTTATATATAGGAAGTACCAGCGGTATCCACCATATTCTTGTCAAATTCTCATTGGCTTTATCCGCAAGTTATGATTAGTTCTATGCGACTCTACAACATAATCAAACACAACAACCAGCGCTTGAGTCTTAATTCTGATAGTATACATGTTTGAATGATGACAATACCTCTCTTGTTTATTATGATGGAGAGGTTAGTCTATGTAGAAGTGAGGCACAACTCAACTTCTTTAAATGATGAAATTGAGATACGTCGAGAGGTATGATGATATGAATATTAAATCAATGAGTATAAAATAAACTGAACTAGTAATTTGCATTATAATTCTAGGATAAATTTCCAATTAAGATACGTGAAAATTGAGATAACATAAAGAAAAACATAAAAACTAAGTGGTTGGTGTTGAATCTTGATTCTTGGTGAGAGAAGGCTAGTTAAGTGGTTGGTTTGGACCGTTAATATCTTCAACAGGATTGGCGTTGATGTTATAAACTCTTCCTCTTGTTGGCGGTGGAGCTGGGTTTGTTTGATTTGCTTGGTTAACTGGGTTTGCTTGAGCTAGGGCGTTTATGATGTTAACCAAACGAGGGCAAGTGTTTCTAAAATGGGTAGGGTCGCCACAATTGAAACAAGCTCGAACATATGGGAACATGGGGTATTGAGGTTGTTGATATGTTTGGACCATGTTTTGAGTAGGGGGTGGGGTTTGGTTTTGAGAGGTGCGGCAAACCTTGCTCAAATGACCGTAGCGTCCACAATTCGCACATAGTCGGCAGGGTGAGGTAGATGGATGGTGATAGAAACAGGTGTTGCATTGAGGGTGGGGTCCAATGTAAGGTTTCTTATTTGGGTAAGTTGAGTTGGGTGCTACTTGAGTGATTGGGATAGTTTGGGGAGGTACAACTTGCGAAGCTGGTTGGTTGCGTTGGGTGACAGCGAAGATTTGCCCATCTCGTTTTCTCTTAGAAATAGGTGGTGTAGAGGATTCGGTTCGGGTGGAGTTTGAGGTTTCGGTTGATGCTTTATCCTTTTTCTTCTCCTCTTTGAAATCTTTGTTCCGGATTCGGTTCTCGGTGAGCGCGGTTGCTAGCTCCATTGCTGCTTCCAAAGTTGCAGGCGAGGTACTTATTACAGAGTCTTGAATCTTTGATGGAAGACCACGAATATAGTGCTCGATCAAACGGTAGAGGGGAGTGAACAAGTTGGGAACCATTTGATTTAACTCAAGGAATCTTTTGTTGTACGTGGTGTGGTCGCCTTCCTTTTGTCTCAAAGAATGGAACTCATCCTCCAATTTCTTGATTTCGCTTCTTGGGCAAAACCGTCTTGTCATGATTCCCTTCAACTCTTCCCAAGTCAAGGTCATAGTATCTTCAACACCTCGTTTGGTCTTTTCTGTATTCCACCATGTGAGTGCTGTTCCAAGTAAACGACCGGTGGCATAACGCACTTTGCGATCATCGGGGCAATCGCAATTTAGAAAAGTGTTCTCCATTTCTTCAAACCAATGGAGGAGAGCGGTGACACCTTCAGTACCTTCGTATTTTGGAGGATCGCAGGATTTGAAATGTTTGTAGGTGCATTTAGTGACTTTTGGGGAAAGATTGACAGTGTTTTGATCTTCTTGTTGGGTTGGGTTAACGGAATTAGCGGTAAGGGCTTGTTGAACTTGAACTACGATGTTGGGTATTACGGTCGCCATTTGCTGAGCGATTTGGGCAGCCATGCGTTCACGGGCTTTTCCTGCTCTCATCTTCCTACGGGCGAGGTTAGAAGACATCTACAAGGAATACATGTCAAGAGTATGAGTTGGATGCCTTTGGAATCGTGGGTCGTGTTTAGGAATGAACGTTCATAAAATAAATATAGAAAATAAATCTACTACATCCATAGGATGTCTTGGGCTTTGATCGTAATTGGGCCTTGCATGCCGCCATACTTCACCTTCGTAATCACGTGGGCCCCCATGATTACCGGGTTTTTCATATGGTTCGCATGTGTTAGCCTGGTTACGTACACTAAAACCCGGAGAAAATCGAGAAATATGTAACGTATGATATTCGGAATGTGCCCAGGCATGGACACGGTGACATCTCAAAGTGGGGTTAGTTCGAACGACGTTTGGTGTGGCATGCTTTGGCCTAATAGGTCCGTCGTACTCTCGTCGTTAGTCCCCAGGTAGGCAAACTGGTCCGTTATTTTGGATTTATACGAATGCCAACCTAGACAGGACGTTCCGACTACCGGTACTTGTACCCTTCCGGTTACTACATGCCCGTCGCAGAACTTACTTTGATGAGATTTGAAAATTGCAACAAAATCCATGAATAATGAGAGTATGAAAACAAATTGAATATATGAACATTGATATATGTATAATGAATATGTATATAAGCATGTATGTTTGACTGTAATATAAACAAATATGAAACAGATAAATATCACAAGTTTGTATATAACCACCTAATCAATTAAAATTTAGGCAGACTATAGTATAGGCTCTTTGGGTCTAATAACCTATCCTATATCCCTATAGTCATGGCTCTGATACCAATCTGTCACACCCGACCCGCAGCGGAAAAAGGTGATCGGGGCATAATTGGGTTATCATCAAAGCTCATGACATTTATTATACGTTTCATATTCATTAATACAATTTAATGGAAATTTACAATAAATGATACAACATGTTCTAACTATCAATCTAAGCTTCTTGGTTCTCTTCTAAGGCATTTCCTATGTTTTCCTTGCTTCAACCTGTTCACCTGTATCATGTGTAAAAGGGTTTTTGGATCAACATAAAGTTGGCGAGTGAATCCTATGGAAAAATTTGAACAAGTTTATCCAATTGATTATAAATAATGTGCATAACCACATATGAGTAAATGAAGATGTAAATTTATTCACACAACAAACAATATTGAATATTTCACACACATACACCAAATGATTGTTTTGAGGCACGCGTTGTTCGACTCGTCTCCCACGAGGAACTGATGGGCCTAATGAATGAGTTTTGAGGCACGCGTTGTTCTACGAACTGATGGGCCTAATGAATGAGTTTTGAGGCACGCGTTGTTCTTACGAACTGATGGGCCTAATGTATGAGTTTTGAGGCACGCGTTGTTCTTACGAACTGATGGGCCTAATGAATGAGTTTTGAGGCACGCGTTGTTCTACGAACTGATGGGCCTAATGAATGAGTTTTGAGGCACGCGTTGTTCAACTCGTCTCCCACGAGGAACTGATGGGCCTAAATAATTTGCATACAACTTTGACAATATGTAATACATCACAACCAAATAGTTACATTCTAGTTAGTTCATATAATGGTATAGCACGAATTTGCATAAGAGAATTAGTTTAAGCGACACATGATACACCCCAAAACATGAATAAAAAGGGGAATTTGTAAGAATTCACTCACCTTGGGTGCGTTCGGTTGATGAGGTTGAATGCACGCGAAATGGTTTTAACCACGAGTGAAATTAACCTAGATAAATAGCATTTTGGTTCGGTAAATAAACGGATTTTATTAATCTATTTTAGTAGGATTGTTGGGTGTATTTTTGTGAGTTTAAGGCTATTTTCTAACCTTAAAAATGTTATTTTTAAGTATTTTTAATTAAAATAAATAAATAAAAATAATAAAAAAAATTTGATTTTTGCTACAGTTGACTTACCGTTGACTTGGACTGACTGTTGACCGGTTCGAAGGTATATTGATGTGCGCTGAGTGAGGCTCGAACCCGAGACCTCCCGTACGCGTGCACGCAGCTCTACCAACTGAGCTACGTGTCTAACCCGTCATATATCCGATTTTAATTATATATATATATTAATTAGATTTAAACAGAAATCCTTTATTTTAAAAACGATTTAATCCAGAGAACCGGTGCGCTCCACAGGTCTCGAACCCGGGACCTGTGGGTTAGCGTACACACAGTCCACCGCTGGACTGTGTGTCTCACTTGGTTATTAACTCGGTTATTAATATACTTAACATATACCTAAAATCAATCCGGTTCAGTTTGCGAAAAAAATGAATTTTTATTAAGGCAGCGTGTGAGGAAACAATACTCGAACTCGAGACCTTAGCGTTTAATGTGCACACAGTCCACCGCTGGACTGTGTGTCTAACCCGGTAAATAACTTGATTTTAATTATACTTAACCATTACCGAAACATCGTCTTCTTCACTGGTTTTAACCGGAAGTGACGACTGACTGGTTCGAAGTGTTGATTCAGGTTTCTTTAGCGTTTTATGATTAATTACAAGTGAGATTACATAAAAAGAATGAAGAAATTGAGCGTGAGGTATACCGATTGAATTCCTCTGTTTTCCGGCAGAACTCCGGCGACAGCAAGCTCTTCCGGCGACGAGTGTCTTGCAGCAGAGAATCTTCAGAAGGCTTACAAAGGGTGTGGGTGACTTCGGTAAAAGTTTAAGGGGTTCAGTAAAGCTCAGAGATTAAAGACTCGGTTTTCCGGCGACGTACAAAATATTTCCGTGCGAGTGAGTTTTCGCCGAGAAAGGGTGCGATTTGAGAGTGAAAGATTTCTGGTGAGTTGTGGTTGAATTTATAGGGTAGTATCGAGATGTATGGGGTCTGAATTCAGTCTCAATTCGAAGTCAGCCGTTCTCCGCGGTTACGGCTGATGTCGCGGGTTCAGACGTCGGTTATAACCGTCGTGGGAGTTAATTCTTCGGTTAATTTGAGCGGTAACGTAAATTAACGGCGAAGTCGTCGGGATTTCCGACGACTGCTATTTGGGCGCTAATGACTGAATTTGACTTCCGAACATTATTATTTGAATTAATTGATTCATTTTATTAACAGAAAATCAAAGTGGCGGAGCGGTTGATCGGCTGGGTGATAAGTGTTTGTTGAACCGGTACAGACCCGAGTTCGAAACCCGGCATGAATAAAACATTTTTATTTTGTTATTTTTGACAGTTTTTCAAAAACTAATTATATATCCCCGTATAATAATTGATTATGTATCGTTTAAAATTATTTTGGGCATATAATTCGCAACGAAAATTTTAACTGACTGTTCGGTTGATAAACGGAGCGGGTTTGGTAAATCCGTTTTTGACGGATGTTACAACTACCACTCTCTTTCTCCCTTTCTTACCGTTACAAACCCTCAACCCTAGCCCTGCCACCGTCAAAATCACACCACAACCACCTGCAAAATTGTAACCACCGACAACCAAACCTGTCTTAACCCTAGCCACCGCAATTTGGCTTGAACCTTAACCACACCTGCCATCACAGGTTGCCACCACCACCACTCTGTTTCTCCTTTTCTTGCGGACACAAACCCCCAATCCCACCACAACTCGCCGCCACCTGCAAAATCGAAAACACCCAAATACCCCTGCCAAATCATCGTTGTGCCCCCTTTTTGGATCACTCGTCGATTCTAGGGTTTTGGATCAATCCGCGTTCAGATCAGATTATTAGGGTTTTTGTGTGAGAAATTATGGAGAAGAAGAAGGTCCATGTTCCTCCAGTGGTTTTTGCAGGTGGTTCCGACGACGCTGATTCCGGAAACGATGATTCCGGCGATTTTGGATGTGACGGTGGAGCTGGAGAAGGTAGCGGAGAAGGTGAAGGTGAAGGTTTCGGTGGTGGAGATGAGAGAGAAAGTTGTGGTGGTAGTTGGTGGTGGTGACGGCGGTGGGTGGTGGTGGTGGTGGTGACGGCTGCAGATGGTGGTGGCGGCGGATGTGGTTGAGGGTGAGAGATGAGAGAGTGCAGATGTATGTATGTATGTGTTGAGGTTGAGAGATGTTGATGTTGTATGCATATATTCTATATAAAATATTTATAAATTAAAAATATCTTTATAAGTAAAATTACCAAAATATCCTTACTTTTATGTGGCAAGTTACCAAAATACCCTTTCAGTTAACAAACAATTTGGATGGAGTTAGTGTCGGGGAGCAAAATGGAAAAAACATAGTAAACTATTGGAGGAAAATGGCTATTTTTAAAGGATTGGGGGCAAAACCGTTAAAGTGACCAAACCACAGGGAGCAAAACGGAAGTTTACTCTAAATATTATATGATGTTGTTTAAGTACTCTTTCACAATTAAGTACAGTTATATGAGGGTGTTTAAATATTATTTGATGTTGTTTAACCACTCTTTAACATGAAGCCAGAACATGATATCAAGAAGTTAATATTTCAATAATTTCTACAAGCTTGAAAAGCATTCAATTTGCTTTGCTTTCTTGAAAACATTTTTTCATTTTGTTTCAGAGACAACCGTAAAACAAATTGAGGATGCTTTCAAGGATTCACGACAAGAGATGGCGTGCCAATTGTCTTGATCAGTTAATATGTAAGTAATCATTATCCATTGTTTATACAATTGAGGCCTGGTTGTTTAGAGAGGTTGTTTGGTCTTTATTTCAATGTGTTTTGTTATTGCAAGTTGATATAATTTTCATCATAGGTTGCAAATATGATACGGTTCTTTGTTGATAGCTACAACAAACCAGTTCTAGCTATTTTGGAGATTCCTTTAATAGACCACCCATATGATCTGGCACACCATTCTGTTCTATCGCGTGTCAAGTACCTCTTCTGTACTGAATCTTTTGCCTCGGATTGGCGTTAGTCAAGAAATCTTTATTGATTATCACTTTCTTTCAGCTTCAAGTTGTATGGTTATCTAAACAATGTGGGATTATTGTTTAAAGGTCCATGGCCATGCTTAATAGCCACATTTTTGTATGTCTAGCGTTTGATGACATGCATCACAGTTCCATAACAAGTCAAGCTCATAGAGGATCATATGAGAAGGTTATTTTAAACAAGTAATATCCCACTATATTCACATCTAATCTTCTTTGTTTAGCTTGCAGAAGGAAGGTTTGTCAATGGTCCAGTGAGTTTGTTCAGGTATACAAGACATGAATGATGGGTATGTGGCACATCTATATTGTAGTTCTTTTATTATTTTATATGCTACACAGTGAAATTTATATTAATTATTTTTAAAGATTTACATTTACTAGATTAATTTTGATCATTTTTATAGTTTTTTAGATAATCTTCATTTTTAGATAAACATCGACGGAAGTACAGAATAGTAAAAGCATAAAAGGGGATAAGGATTAAAAGATGTGAGCCTGTGAGGGGGTGTTTGTACTTTAGAACGTCTTTTTTAACTAATAATCATTGTAGCGTAAGCCTAAAGTCACAATTGTTAGTTTTATTGTATTGAACAAACTTTGCTTCTGATCATTTGATTATTTCGGCATCAAATTGAATTTGGATGCGTAGGTTTTTACCAGCTACACCCCCCCTAAGTTGAGAAACTTTACATGGGAAAAGGTAGTCGTTCCGATTCAGGTGTTGAACCAACTCGGAAGACTACGGCTGGCGTTTTTTTGGGGAGGGTCGGATGAGGTGTCCAAAATGAGTTGGATGGCATGGGAAAAGGTAGTCGTTCCGGTAAAGTATGGGGGTTTGGGGTTCGGTACACTAAGGGATGCGAACCTAGCGATGCTTGGGAAATGGTGGTGGAGATTCAAGACGGAAACATATGGGTTATGGAGGAAAGTAGTGTGGTCCACTCATTTCAACTCGCGGTCGTGGAACCCGATTCCGGCTGAAGTATCATAAGCAGGTCCGTGGAAGCAGATTCACAATATATCAACGGTTTTATCAAGGCTAGGGGTGGATATTTCTAGAGCTATTACGGGTGATGTTAGAGGCGGGGCTGAGGTGGCTTTCTGGGTCGACGTATGGGCTGCCCCGGAGCCTCTTATGACAAAGTTCCCTCTACTTTTTCAACTGGAAAAAGATTGATGGTGTTCGGTAGCTGAACGAGCTCGGGTAGGGGTAAACGGGACCTCGTGGGGCTGGGAATGGAGACGTAAATTAGCAAACAACGCTGAGCTGCTTGAATTTCAGCAGCTTAGCGCGCCTCTGCAGGGGTTTTCTGTCACGTCGGGTACTGACCGATGGGTTTGGGAGCTTGATTTATCGGGGCGGTTCAGCGTAGGAAGCATAAAAAAGTTGATAAATGAAATTAATTGCGAGCGGCCAGATTATATTGTGCAATGGAATAGCTGGGTTCCGATGAAAGTAGGTCTGGTTGCATGGAGGGCTGAGAAGGAGCGCCTTACAACCAGGGATGCTTTGTCTAAGAGAGGCATTTCAATTCAAATTTGGAGTGTATACTTTGCGGGGAGTATAATGAAACATGTGAACACCTATTTGTATCGTGCGGTTATGCTCAAATGGTGTGGCAAATAGTGTAGCAATGGTGTAAAATGCAACCAGTTAACGCCTTTTGCATCACAGATATACTAGATGCACACTACCAGTTTAGGGGTTATATGAAGAGAAAAAAAAGCTTTCCATGCTATTTGTCTGGTTACAATATGGAGGTTATGGAGCATAGTCACAGGAAACGCAGAAACCCCCTCGTATCCCGAATCGGTTCGGCCGTACCAGAATCGGGTACAGAATCGAACCATTCGCCCTGGGTTCGCGAACCGGATTGGAAAAAAGGTCGTACCCGATTATCACAATACTCGTTCCGAATCACTGAAAAACGTGTTTCCGATTGAAAAATTCACCTTTCGGAACGATTCGATTCGTGTACCAGTCAATAGATGCACGAATTGCAAACATGATTAGACACTTTTCCCGCCTTTTTAATGGAGCCTAATTGCCTACCTAGAATAATGTAAAGATTGCATTATTCTAGGAGATATATTGTAATTGATATTATTATTTAGAAGATATATCTTGACACATTTTGGATACGATTATCAAATTTGTTTTTCAGATTGGGTTATTTTTATAAACTATATTGTAATTGTTTTATATACGATACGACATACCAACTATATGGTACACTGTACCGCGTACCGAATTGGCGTTCCGAATGAACCTACCCCCTCTTGTACCGAATTTTAAATTTTCACGAACTACGTACCCGTTTTCGTTCCGCGAACCGGAGCGAACCGCATCCATGTGACTATGTTATGGATTATGCGAAATGAACTTATGTTTTCAGGAAACTGGAAGCCGGTTACAAATACTGTGGAAGAGATTAAATAAGTTACGTGACCTGGGAACAGTGGCGTAGGTTTGATGTGTTTTAGTTTGTTCTGATGTTTTTCTCTTTGGTGTAGCCCAGTCAATTGGCTGTATGTTTGGTGCTAGCCCCTGGTAGAAATTTAATAAAAAAAATCTTTTGTTGGCCGTTCAAAAAAAAAAAATGGTCTATTTCCCATATTAATGTGCTTTTTGGTTATACTTATTTTACAAATAAACTAGGTTACACTAAGATCTTCAAACCACTAAACATACAACAACATGTGCGTCCGTTGTGGCTTACGTGAAGAAACAACTCATCATATTTTTTTTACAAATGATTAAATAATTCTGATTACAGGTTATTCAAACACCCCTAAAGTCATGGTACAATATATTTTTTTTGGTGACATAAATTTGTAAAGTGTTAAAGGTACCTTTCATATCTTTCTTCACTTATATGTTTTTATTTAGTTGTTCGAAAGAATTGCTTAACTTCCAGAGATGTGAATACCATAGTTTTTGTTTTTTTATTATGTAATAATATGCACTAATGAAGATTTAAGAAATATATTTTTGCAGGTTTATAAGTTGTCTGAGTTGAGTAAAGCTATGCATTTTATTTTTTTTATTTTTTTTTTGAAAAACAACAACGGAACCTTTATTCAACACAAAACCCGGCACATAGCAAGGCGCTATAGAGCCGAAAGGTACATCCCAGGTAATCAAGAGAACAATACATCAAAGGAAAAGACAAAACAATCAGACTGCATAACACTTCTTTATTCCAGAAACGAGAAATCCCTCCACTCGAGCCATGTTATCCTTTGAAACCTTGATCTCTTGTTTATCCAGTCAAACGACTCCTCCTTGATCTCTTCTACTAGTTTGTTTGGGTCCGTTATTTCGTCGCTGAAGGCCTTATTGTTTCTATTTATCCAAATACTCCACACAGTTAAGAGATAAATGGCGTAAATTATTTTTGATTTTCTTCTCGGCCAGTCTGTTCTATCTTGAATTCTTGTATGTAGCATCTCCCGATGATCCCTAGCAGGAACTTTCACCCATGCCCATAGCTGCAGCCACACTTGTCTTGCATATGGACATTGGATAAATATGTGATTTGCCGTTTCTGTTGCTAGGCCACAAATCTTACAAGTATCCGATGTGACCTGCACCCCCTTCTTTTTAGCGCATCCATCGTAGGGATCTTCTCCTCCACGGCTCTCCATATTAATAAGTTTGCTTTCGGCGTTGCAATTCTGCTCCATTCGAGACAGTTAGGCACGATATTTAAGTTCACAATCCCACCCAACTCTCTCCTAATATCCTTCACCGAGAAGCCCTGCATCACATTCTCCTTCCACCTCCATTGGTCTTCCCCGTACCCTAGTTGTTGTTGTAGTAATAATGCGTTTAGGCCAGCCATCTCGTTCCTTTCTTCATCACAATTGGGCGGTCTTCGCCATTGCCAGTCCCACATCATTCCTCCTTGATTTAATTTGTAGCTCTGTAACACTGTTCCTTTTTTGTTTTTTGCTAACTCATATATGAGCGGAAACTCATCTTTTAGTGGCCTGAAGGTTGCCCAGGTATCTAGCCAAAAGAAAGTTTTGTCGCGTTACCCGTTTACTTTTGTGACATTGATGTACTTCTAGGACCTTTCTAGGAGGGAAGATGAAATCCAGAAGCTCATAATGATGAACTGGTGGATGCTCAAGCTAAATGAATTGGGCTTCACTAAAGGTTAAGGGAGCAGGAGGCTCGGGTAAAGCGGCACTGGTGAGGGATTTAATTAAGGAGAACAACGTGGCTTTTTGGCTTTACAAGAGACGCAACTGAGTAATATGTCTGAGTCGAGGATACAGAGTTTTGGGATGGAACGCTTATGGACTATGTTAAAGTGGATGCTGAAGGAAGATCGGGTGGCTTGCTCTCCATTTGGAACCCAGGCCTATTTAGACGAAATATGGAAATAAAAGATCAAAATTTTGTGATTGTAAAAGGCGAAATAGTAGGGGGGAGGGGAGAGTAACTGGTAGTGGTCAATGTGTACGCACCAAACGTTGGCATAGAAAGAAGAAGGGTATGGAACAAACTTTTGTCGCTTCGAAATTCAATACAGGGGATGTGGCTACTAATTGGGGACTTCAAGGAAGTGAGAGTACCGGAAGACAGATGGAACTCTAATTTTGATAGTAATAATGCTCTACATTTTAATAATTTCATTGGGGCAGCTGGTCTTTTGGAGTACCCTATGTCAGGCAGAAAGTACACGTTTTTGTCGGGTGACGGTAAGAAGCTTAGTAAAATCGATAGGGCTCTAGTGTGCAGCACTTTATGTTCAAGTGGCCAAACGCGACCCTTCGTGCCCTCGAAAGAGTCATCTCGGATCATAGCCCATTAGTTTTATCCACCGGGGTTTCAAATTTTGGGCCATCACCATTTAGATTTTTTAACAGTTGGATGGATGTGCAGGGTCTGGAGGAAGCCGTTAAAAAAGGCCTTAGTAGTCAGGGGGATGACAGGTTTAAAGATATGTTGCTGGGGGCAAAGCTAAAGGCAATAAAGGAGGAAGTAAAATTATGGAGAAAAGATAGGAAAGAAATAGAGGAAAAAGAATTCAAGGAAGCCGTAGCTTGCGTCAAAGAGATAGACGCTATAGCTGAAAACAGAGCACTCGAAGAGAATAAGATTGAAAAGTGGCGTGAAAACAAAATCAAGATTAGAAGTTGGTTTCGGTCAAAAGCAAAAGATATGCAACAAAAATCGAGAGCGAAGTGGATCTCTGAAGGAGATGAAAACTCTAAATATTTTCATGCAATGGTGAACCATAATGTGGCGAGAAATAAATTGAGTGGCCTGTGGATCGATGGTAACTGGGAGACCGACCCGATGATTATCAAAAGACACATACAGGAAATAATGAAAAGGAAATTTTTGGAACCAGTGGCATCACGGCCCCGCATGCCTCCGGATGGGTTCTCGAGGATAACGGAAACCAAAGCAAACAAACTAATCGAAAAGTTTACACGAGAAGAGGTGAAAGCGGCAGTCTGGGAGTGTGGTTCCGAGAAAGCACCAGGCCCGGATGGAATCACTTTTGCACTTGTTAAAAAATTCCGGGAAGATCTGAAGGATACATCATGGATATGATGGATCAGTTCTACCTACATGGGTCAATCCAACAAGCTTGCAGTGCATCATTCATATCTTTGATCCCCAAAGTAAATGACCCGCTAACACTCTCTGATTTCAGACCCATTTCACTCATTGGTGTCATTAATAAAATTATATCAAAGGTATTGGCCAACCGTATAAAGAAAGTTCTGAAAGAGATTATATCTAGCGAGCAGTCGGCTTTTGTGGCGAACCGGAACATTGTCGATGGACCATTAATTCTTAATGAATTGGTATCTTGGGCGAAGAAGCATAAGAAAGAATTATTCCTGTCTAAAGCGGATGTGGAGAAGGCTTACGACAAGCTAAGTTGGAAATTTTTAATTACAGTACTCACTCGCATGGGATTTCCATCGAAGTGGAGAAATTGGATAATAGGGATTCTATTTTCATGCAAAGCTTCGGTTCTGGTCAATGGGGCACCGGCGGCGAGTTCCAAGTTTCAAATGAGTTGGTCAAAGTCGCTAGAACTTATGGAAGAGAGTGATGGTACATGTCAAGGTGACCATTAAATGCACTTGCTTTTTGTTTTGAAGTAAGGTATATACATTGGATCAATGACTCGAAACAACCCTACTTATAAGCAAATGCATTTAATAAATTCATTTTTGTTTTTAAGTAGGGTATACATATTGGATCAATGGCTCAATGTCTATGAATTACAGAAAGCCAAATTTCATAAACTCAGTACCAAATTTATCATGTTTAAGTACACGAGAATTTCTCATGTTTAAGAACTGCGTCTCTATAAG
Organism: Scalesia atractyloides; assembly: GCA_947069175.1. Classification (NCBI taxonomy): domain Eukaryota; kingdom Viridiplantae; phylum Streptophyta; class Magnoliopsida; order Asterales; family Asteraceae; genus Scalesia; species Scalesia atractyloides. The sequence continues at coordinate 6,417,583 of CAMTDV010001634.1, forward strand.
TTAAATATATTTTTCTATTATACTATGTGTCTCTATGAGTTAAATACTCTAATTAATTTCTTAAGTGTTTTATTAATCACTAATATTTTTAATACAAAGTAAATTATAAACACGAATCATACGTAGTCAATAAGTTTAAAAGTTTTCCTACAACTTCACAACTTGTGATTAAGTTTTCGAAAAGTTTTTAACTCTTCTTATAGAAAAGACATTTAATATATCGTATCTTTTGTATGATTTTAAGTACGCATTAATCATAAATAATAATTAATATAAGTAACTTTCTCGAGCCCGGGAAGCAATCCCGGGTGATAACCTAGTTAAGGGTATAAAGGTAAATTTAACATTTTAAATTAAGAAACTAACATTAATGCACATGCAACTTCTCCCCCGTCTTTTTAAACGTCAATAACTTTTTATATGTAACTTTAAAAAAAAACACCATACTAACGAGCGTTTTTTATCTTTAATATGAGTACCATATTGCTATACTGTACGAGAACATCTACCTGAATGCAGGTGTAAAACACCATGAATGCAGGTGTAAAATACCATGCAAAGAACAACTACTAGAATGCAGATATAAAACACCGTCCGAAGAACACTTATTAGAGTGCAGGTATAAAACACGATGAATACAGATTTAAAACACCATACGAAGAAGATCTACTGGAATTATAGTAGTAAAATACCACACATAATTTGCAATGCAATCATTCTAGATATTAAAATACACCATGACTATATTACAATTCAAGTCATGGTGTTTTTAGAATCTGAATGATGTTTTATACTTTCAAAAGACTATATTGGATTCAAGTTGTGGTGTCTTCTGGAATTTGTATGGTGTTTTATACCTACGAATTAACTAAAATTTTGATATGAATTTTATACCTGCGAATTAATCTTTATGTATAATCATATAAAATTTAAAATTGGAATTCCTAAAATAACTACACATTAATTGTATCCTTAATTAGAATTATTAGTATAGTTACCATTATATCCTTGATCTAAAAAATGGATAGAGAAAAATCTAATGGCTGGATTCTTTCTTACCCTTCTCACACTTTTGGTCTTTTTTACAGGAACCTCAATCAATCTCTCTCTCTCTCTCTCTCTCTCTCTCTATATATATAATATTATATATTATACATATATTCTTAATTCTAATATATATGCAAATCTATCACAAACTAAAACATCACCAATTACAAACTAAAACACCCACCAATCACAAAGAAAACACATTAATTTTCTCCAATCATTTTTAAAAATGTCATCTGACTCGTTCAGCTTTTCATCTGACGGTGTGCTTGACGATATGTTTTTCATCTATGGTTTGATATTCTAACGGCTTTCTCCCAATCCTTTTAAAAATAGTCATTTTTACTCCCTGATCTTTTAAATCATGGTCACGTGCCCCTCATATGAGGGGCGTTTCAGACTTTTCCAGTCCTAACGTTTTATCCTCTTAATTAATTCCTTAAATATATGTAAGTATATGTATCAAATTTTTCTCTCTCAACTCACCCCTTTCAAATCTCTGTCTCTTCAAAGCATCAGAGCACCATCGCCAACCACCACCTGAACACACCACGCCGACCACTACCATTCACCGGTTACCACCACCACCATCTCTGACCCATCTCCATCACCATACTCAGGTGGGTTACCACCACAATTTCCGGTTCCAAATCGCTTCGATGAGAGAGATGAGGAGAAAAGATGAATAGATCTTGTGACTTGCTGATAACACGAGTAGACGAAAGGAGGATTTTTCTGGTTATGGTTTCATGGATTTCTTGTTCAGATCTGCAAACGAAAAGGAGGGTTTCACTTTTGGTGGGTTCGGATTTGGGGTTATGTTTGTCTGTTTTTTATTTGCGGTTAGGTATTCTGTTTGCCGGCTAGTTTCACAAGAGGTGGGTTTCAATTTTTAACTAAATGTGCATTTCGATTTGGTGGTGGGTTTATGCAGGTGGTGGTTAACAGATGGTTATGGATGGTGGTGGGTTTCGATTTAGTGGTGATTCACGCAGGCGGCGGTCGGCAGATGGTTGTGGACTGTGGTTTATAGGTGGTGGTTAAATCAAATGGTGTACTGGTTGTGGCGGTGGTGCCAGGTGGTGGTAGATGGTAGTGGATGGTAGTAGCTAATTGAAAGAGTGGTTGGAGAGATGGGGATAAAAGAATGTGTGTGTAAATAAACAATTTTTAGATTTATTTAGGTGAAAGACTTAAATGACCTTACGTTCTTCATAAAATTACCAAAGTAACCTTCTAGTTAATGAATTTTTTAAACATCGTTTTAGGCAGGGAGTGAAATGAAGATAAGTTAAATAGATCAGGGAGTAAAATGACTATTTTTAAAGAATTAAGGTAAAACCGTTAAAACGATCAAACCACAGGGAGCAAAACGGAAGTTTACTCTTTTTTTTGAACGATAAGGAACGATGTACCAATCACCGTGACACCGGGCGCTGTGGCCAAGGTCGACTATTCGACCGCCGCCATCATCTTGCCTCCCATCCAAGTCGAACCGGCATCACCCGTGTTCGCTCTTCACCTGGATGCCGCATAAAATAATGAGAATAATAGGAATCGAACCTGGGTCACAAGGAACACTAATTCTTCCCCAATCACTCCACCACTACCTCATTGGCACATCATTATTAGTATTAACATAGAGATTATTTACAAGAAAGGATTCTTGTATGAGGTGAAGGATATAGCTAAATCGTTGATTTTTCAAAATACATAACTTAAAACTAGACGGTGGCATTTTTGTAAATATAAAATTCAAACTATAAAAAACAAATAGATAAATCGTATTCTAGTCCATTATTATTTAAACTCTTTACCCCTTGATTTTCACACGGTTGTAACTTTTTCATACTTTAATATATTTTTTTTAAAAGTTACACCGTATTAATGAGTATTTCATTATCTTTAACTCGAGTAGCCTATTGCTATAATTTTCTTTAAAAAAATTACTCATTTTGAATACCCATGAAATGATTACGTGTATCTACGTGATTTCGAATACCCATTACGTGATTATGTGTAAAACCACACTAAATGATTATGTAATTACGTAAAAATAGTTGACTATGTATTATTACGTGACTACGTGATTTTGAATACCCATTACGTGTTTTTATTATAATATTTTATGTGGAACCACACTAAGTGATTACGTTATAAGCACAATTGTAATAATATTAGTTATAACAAATCATATTCAATGTGTAATCATGTAATAGATTTGTAATGAATGTGTAATCACCTAATGGGTATTCAAAATCACATAGTCATGTGCTGGGTATTCAAAACCACGTAATGAACTAAGGGGTATTCAAAATCTTGTAAATTTGTTTTTATGAAAACTATAGCAATAAGCTGCTCAAATTAAAGAGAATAAAACGTTCGTCAATACGGCGTAATTTAAAAAAAATATTAACGAATGAAAAAGTTATAGCCAGGTGAAAATCAAGAGGGGAAGTTGTTCACTTGAGAATGACTAGAGTACCAACCCTGACAATAACACTTGTCAATTGCTCATATTCACGTATGATTCACACGAAATTATTGTCTTGTATAGGATCCTTTCTCTTATTATTATTTTTATTATTTAGTCAAGTTACAGTTATAATGACTATAGTTATTAATTTAGCTTACACTTTGAGGATTATGATCAAATACAAAGGATAAAATAAATAAAAATGATTTTAGACTATTCATCTTGTATTTTGAGAATTGAGATTAGTTTTAGGGAAAAGAAAATAGTAGAATGGTATAAAAGGAATCTTACATTTATTGACTTTCTCTCGTCACAAGGCACATGTCAATTTCCTCCGTCAATTTAAAACATCCACAACTTTTCATATGGCATTTTTTTTCAAAAAAAAAAAGATTCACCATAATAACAAGCTTTTCTATCTTTAATATGAGTGTGATATTGCTATATAAAAATGAAATAAAAAATTTCATTTTTAATGAGGGTTTTTTTTTTGCATTGTGTTAAAGGTTTAGGTTGTTTTATTTTTTAACTGGATTTTGGTCATTACATATTTACTAGGGTTTCTATACATTGTGTTATAATCAAAACTTATAACACAATGTTAATTTGGATTCTTGCTACTATGTTTTTATCATAACCTAAACCACAATTTATGACACAGTGAAGATGGTGTTATATTTTGGTTTTTTATACATTGTGTATTAGTTCTTGATTATTGTGTTTTTCAACTGGGTAAGTTTTCTATACATTGTGTTATAGGTTTTGGTCCGCATACGTCACGGTCATCAGTTGAAGAAGTGTCTTTGACTCATGCCTGGCTCGACATCCGAGGACCCTGTAGTTGGTAAATATTTATTTTTTATCATCTCTACTTTTTTAGATCATTAAATTAATTTTTTTGTTTTATATCTTAGCAAACTATCAACAACAAAACGAGTATTGGCCTAGAATTCGGGACAAGTTTTTCGCCCAAATAAATAAACCGGACGACTACCATACTCCGGATCAAATAACGAGTAAGTGGAAGGACACGAGGGTGATATTAACCGAATACAATAACATGTACACCTGGTTAAAGATTACTAGGGATAATAACCAAGACGACGCTCACATCCAACAAGAAGTTTTGGTAGAATACCAAGCAAAGAAAGACTCGTTCACATACATTAAACATTGAGATCCTTTAAAGAGGAGCTCAAATTGCATCCCGTCTAGCTACAGAAGCCTCGAAGGTCAAAGAAGTCAGAATCATCATTGTCCACCCAAAACGCGAGTCTAATGGGTTAATATTGACTTGATCAAGACTAAGGACGGATATCAAGAACCAACTACGAAGAACCACCGCCACGTCTGACCAGGAGGGGGATGGAAGGGCAACGAAAAAACAAACGACTTTGGCGTCCTTTTTTTACTGCAACGAACTACTTTTAGAAATGAATTCAAGATTAGAAGCGTTAGCCGACACCAGAAGACAACGTTTAGAAAACAAGGAAAAAAGATGTGGATCGATAAGAACGTCTTCAACTCACGAAAGGATCGACTCATGGCTATTGATCTTGAAATGTTGTTGAAACCCATCTCCACTACTCTAGACTCGCATCATGATCTAGCTTTGAAGTTGCATGAATGAATTAATAATATATGGTCTCGACGGTGAGGATTGAAATGTTAATTTTATGTAGTTTTTTTAAATTTTTAATAAAATATTCTATGTAGTTTTTTTTTGGAAAATTAGATTTTATTAATCCACATTTTGATAGTTAGCCAATAATAATCCGATCTTAGAAAATTTCCACTAGCAGTCGCACATTTTGAACTATTTTTTCTCAATGGACCCCTGTTAAGTTTTTTTTTTCTGATTTTCAAACTTCACACTGATGTTTTAGGGATTTTGATCAGAACACGGATGCAAGCAGAGCCGTCTCCGAGAATTCTCAAAATAATTTAGGTCTAGGGCGAAAAAAAAAAACCGGGGTTAAAATTGTGATAAGAGATAATGAATTAGAAAAATAAGAACTTGGGGTTGAAGCCAAACCTTGAACTTGAGACCTTTACATATCTTAAGATGGTTTTTTCACTCCACCACCACATTTTTATGCATAATAAATGAATGCATTTACTAAATATACAATTTTCTATATATAAAAAAGCTTATAAAACATTCCGGACCCTTTAAAAATTTAGGCCTCGAGCGGCGGCACGGGTTGGCCGGCCCAAGAGCCGGCCCTGTTTTGGTCATTGTGTTTTAATCTGTTATCCATTGTGTTTTCATATGTTGTCTATTGTGTTTTTGTTTTGTTGTCCATTATGTTTTAATCTTTTGTTTATTGTGTTTTATTGTCATTCATTGTGCAGGGGACAAACATACAGACGACAACGACGTGTGACCATTCAGCATGCACCATTTCACTTCTCCTTAACCTCCACTAATGGCTGCTGACAAACGAGACAAGAAGTACATCCTGAAAGTGATGTGTAGCCCATCATCGGCGCACAATCGTACTCCCACCTCTGCAAGCACTATCTGCCATGATATAGGGGACCAAAATGGATATTCATTGACAGTGACGTCTCGACCAATCATTCCCTCTCTTTCTCCAACCTTTGGCTATAAATACTAGACTCCACCAAAGGTTTTAGGATTCCAATCTGTTGGAAATTTGGTGAATGTGTATTTAATATATTTATAAATAAATGAAATTATAAATATTAATTAGAATCTTCATGGTGAAAAACTCTTAGAGTAGAGTTTTTATGTATCTTGATTAGTTTTTATTAGACTTTTTATGTCTCTAATTAAATCACTAATTAAGTGTAACTTTTATCAGGGTTTATGTCTCTAATAAAATCATTAATTAAGAGAAACTCTTGTAACCCACAACTCTTGTATAAATGATAGGCTATGTGCTTGATTGAAGTATGAGAAAAATACTAGAGAATGGTTACAAGAAAAATACATGAGAAGAGTTCTTGGAAATATGAAATACTTGAAGACCCATGTGTTGGGTACTTAGAGAGATATGTTTTCTCTATACGATTTAATCGCCTTCGTATCATAATTTTCCGCAAGTTCTAACACTTTAATTCTATCCGGTGTAACTTGGGCGTGTGGCCATCTCCGGCAGTACATACTGCTTCGGCTGTTGTACCCTGGGAAACAGTTGTGTCGTCTTTAATAGAGGCGCGAAATCTGTTTTAAGGGAAGCGTGTTGAACACGTGCCTCAACCAAAACTGTCAACATTTTTTTGTTTGTCTTGTAGCGGAGTTTCAAACAACAAGGTGCGGTTGAAGTTTTCCAAAGACGTCGACTTGAATCAAGATTGGTACAATGTATTTGTATTTCATTTATTTTTATATAGTTTTGTAACCGGATTGTACTATCATATTTCCTATGAATAACGAGAGTCTCGGTTATTATATATTTCATAATATATTTTAATAAAAAATGAACCTAGTTCCTACAAACTTAAATCAGATTTCGTGAGATTGCTGCTACAATCTTAAACTTTATAAGTATTTTAAGTTCACAAAGGATTTATTATAAAAAATATTTTTAGAGATTATGATCTTATAAATATTTTTCTTTGGGAAATATGTATGTAGTACAACTTGGTGTGATTGGATTTATTGAGATTGTGGTACAATCTTAAATCCTATATCGTGGTACAAAACGAATAGTTTTGGTTCAATCGTTTGGTTTTGAAACGATTTTGTAATCGTTAATTTTTTCTAACCTTTGTGTTAGAATGGGTTTATTGTGTAAACCATATGTTTTTTATAAACGTTAGATTTCCCTAACTTCTGTGTTAGGCCGGAATTATGGGTGTAAACCATACATTTTTTGTAAACGTTAAATTCTCTTGAGTAGAATTTCCATGTCTTTAAATAAGAGTTTTATGTTACTTGATTGGAGTTTTATGTCTCCATTTAAGTCTCTATTTAGAGTAAACTCTTCATCCACCCATGGATTGATATGAACAAATAAGTCTTATAATGATTTTTTGTAATCATTTGTCTTCTAACATGTGTGTTAGAAACGTTAATGGAAAGCGTTAGTTTGGAAGCAATTTTTTAATTGTTCATTTTCTAACGTGTATATTGGAAATGACTTATTTATTTGAACGATATATGTGTTTATAGCAAGTTGAATTAACATTTTGTGTAAATGTTAATATTTCTAACGCGCGTGTTAGAACTTTGTTCATTTTACATGATTGTTAAAAATGGTTAAAATATAAATGCTTTGAAATGTTTTATGTAAACATTTTATATAAGTAATCTCTTGTAGCATTGATTTCAATGAATATAAACACTTATGTTATATTTTGTATGGTTTAGAAATAGAATGTCATACATTGAAGTTGATTAGCTTCAAGAATTAAATCATCATAAAGTGATGGTGTTGTTATATGACTTTAATGAAATTAAAATCATTTACTAGACTCTTCATATGAAAGTTAAACTCTTAAGTAGAGTTTTATATCAATTTATTAGTTTTTATTAGAGTTTATGTCTCTAATAAAATATCTAATTAAGTGAGACTTTTCTCCACCCCATGTCTCTTGTATTAAAAGTAGGCTATTTGTCACACCCCGGCATCCACGTGTCTACCGGTGGGAGTACCGTGACGTAAAGTTGATATCATCATAACCAAATATAAGATAACACAACGGAAGTCTTGGATAACATAAACTATTACAAACCATAAGTGTCCAGAGTTTGGAAAAAACACAAATAATATACAGACTAGGCTTGTAATATGATCCACAGACGGATCGAAAATATACATAAAATGATAACAGACTCTACAGGCAAATCCTAAGGGCGCAACTCCTCGGTATATGCCCCGCAGCTTCCGGCCTATTTCGTACTTGTACCTGTAACTTGATCTTTGAAAATACGTCAGTTTACACTGGTAAATACACTCAACCGACTCATTTTGAAAATCTGCACTTGGCACATTTTCATAAATAACTTGGGACAGTACAAATGACCTTGTATACAGATTTACATGTCCGGCTTTTACATATGGGGCCCGGTACAGAAACCGAGACATGATCGACTGACACACCACTCTGAACTTTCACAAAGAAAGCAGTTAGCAATTACCCAGTGTATGCCTACACGCCATGCTTTAGTCGTGGCCACTAACACTTTAGTGAGCCAAGGATATCCCAGACACGGTCAAGCCCACCCACAATGTTTGAGTTTTAGACAAAACAGATCAAAACCGGGTTATGCAAATTTTAGTTAATTATCACAACTGGATAAAACATAATTTCCATACCCGACCAAGCGGTAATAATTTACCGTATCCCAAGCCCTATAGGGAAAATAAGTTAAGAGTATTTACCTGAAGTTAAGTCTTTGTAAAGTCAGAACTCAGCCGCAGATCAGAAATAAGCACAGGTACAATCTACCGGAAGGCTTTTAGTCTGGGGGTGGTGGTAATTATTAACCAATATTAGAATGCTAACGGTTCTTAATGAAGTCTTAGACTTAAACCGGTTAGACTTACGCTAAAACGATGCGGTACGATGCGCTAGATTAAGCGATGACCGGAATAGGATGTTAGTTGGACCCGACAAGTATGTAAACTTGTCTAATATGAGTAACCAACAACATTCTGGATTTTGATAAAGAAATGACGAAGTTAAACCCGTTTCGGTTTAAGTACGTAAATTAGCTACGTAAGTTAACCGAACGCGCATACGCGAAACCGGGTAACCAGAGGGGTCATATATAATTTCGTATGAATATAAGTTTGAAATATGTTATAAAATCAGTAGCTTTGCAAAAGATAGGCCCGAGGTATATTTAAAACTTAATTATGCCTTACAAGGGCATTTTGGTCATTTTAAGGTTTATCAAAGATGTTTAAAATGAATCTGATGTCAAAACCTTTATTATTCTGTAAAAATACTTATTTTATAATGTTATAACAGTAGGATTTCAAATATATGTGTGTTTGACGGTTTTGAAATAACCTATGTCACGTTAGGGCATTTTAGTAATTTCACACATAGCTTTGAAGCCAAAATTGAGATTCTGGGTTCGGGACTTGTACTTACTGTTAAGATGTTGAAAATAAGTTTATAAATCAGTAGGTAACAATCTTGGCTCATAGTTATGGTTTTAAACCGTACTATGCGCCGAAAAGGCGTAAAAGTCGATAAATGCCATTATATTCGATGTTTAAGATAAACTGAGGTTAGGACCTGTTTTATATACCAAAAATATGTCATTTAATTTATTACATCAGTAGGTTCAAGTTTTGATTACAAAAAGATAGATTGATTTAAGTCGTTTTTTTGTAAAAAAAGGGTAATTTGGTCATTTCTTGGCATTTAACGAATCTTAGACCTTCATTCAGGTATAATCAGAATAAACATCCCAATATGTCCTACTTATCATATTATATCAGTAAACATTTCATTTTGATGATAAAACCATGTTTAATCTTTCTAAAATGCCGAAAAGGGCAATTTAGCCATTTAACTGCCGTAAACGCATCTTTTGCGAAAATTCATATTAAAATCAGATTCTTGACATCAACATAATCAAATTATGTTTACAAATCAGTTTATCTCTTATTTTTACATGCATGGGTGTTTAAAATTATGATTTGCACAAAAGGACTTTTTGCAAAGTTTTAATAAATAATTATGGAACTTATATAAAAACTTAGATTTCTAATGAATCGAGTAACGGAACTTTAGGAGGTCATCCTATACTTAATATGGTCTCAAAGTGACCAAAAGTCAGTTTGCCAAAATGGCTAAACCGGGTCAGAACCGAAAGTCAATGAAAAGTCAAATATTGTGACCTTCAATTGGGAACCGATGCTAGGTCGAGACTTGACGAGCCAAAACAGTTTATAAAAGTTCTAACACTTATTTTTAAGTTGTTTATGCATCAAAACATATTTTATAACATTTACATTCATTTATGAATTTTTACAAAACTGGACAGTTTGACTTTTGTTGACTTTTCGTTTGACTCGTCAATTGATCAAGAATTCGTGGTAATGTGCCCTTTTAAGGGGTTAACACCTACATCATTACAATCACGTAGCCACTTTCGTTACACCCAATGGCTGGACTATCAAGGATTTAGATCAAAGTCAATGAGTATTTACGCCAAGACTTTAATCTTAGCTTAAATCCTAATGGAATCAACTTAGCACTAAATGAACACTTACAACAAGTCCAAATGAGTGTAGGATCAGAATAGAATGCTTGAGAATGGCCAGAAGCTCCTTTAGGATGATCTCAATGAAAGTTGGTGAAGAAAGTGTGTTGCAACTTAGATTTTCATCAATTAAATGATCATGGAGGAGTCCAGGAGTTTGCCAGGTGTTTAAGGACGTCAACAAGTGTCCCTAGGCGTGGCAACCATGCAAGAATAGTGCCAAAAATAACCACAGGTGGCAGAACTGAGTTTTGCCACATTTTTGTCGATGGCAGGTCCTTACGGACCGTATGGGCTTTGCCTTGCGGTCCGTAAGGACCTTAGGCGCCCACAGTTCCAAAGACGGTTACGGACCGTAACCATTATGGCTTGCGGTCTGTAACCGCCTCCCAGAGATGAAAATTTTGGCATTTTTCATATTTAGCCCCTCAACTTTGTTTCATGGCATAACGAGGATATAATAAGCGATTTAACAACGTTGGTCCATCCTGTTCTTGCACACGGCACACGAGGACTACTGGAACACGTGTCGGAAAAATATTGGACGTAAAAACACGAGGTGTTACATCCTCACCCCCTTAAATTAAATCTCGACCCCGAGATTTCAATCAAACAAGTATGGGTACTTTTGTCGCATAACGGACTCAACCTCCCATGTGTACTCGGGACCTCGACGAGCGTCTCATTTAACCTTCACAATTGGCGCGTGCTTCCTACGAAGCTTTTTCACCTGCCGATCTTCAACCGCAACTAGTTTCTCAATGAACCGCAAGTTTTTATCAATCTGCACATCCTCGTGAGGCATTACCAATGATTCGTCAGTCTGGCATTTCTTCAGATTGGATATGTGGAACACATCATGGATTACACTAAGTTTCTCCGGCAGTTTCAACTTATAAGCCACCGACCCGACACGTTCGATGATCTCGAACGGTCCAATGTACCTAGAGCTCAACTTGCCCTTCTTTCCAAAGCGCATAACGCCTTTCCAAGGAGACACTTTTAATAAAACTTTGTCCCTTACCTGGAACTGAAGAGGTTTACGCCTCTTATCCGCTAACTTTTCTGCCTATCCCTGGCAGCCTTGAGACGATCACGAATCTGTAAAATCTTGTCCGTTGTCTCCAAAACAATCTCCGGCCCTGTTAGTTGAGCTTCCCCAACTTCTGCCCAGCAAACGGGCGTCCTACACTTTCTCCCGTAAAGAGTTTCAAACGGGGCAGCTTGAATACTTGCATGGTAGCTGTTATTATAGGAGAACTCGACTAGAGGCAAGTGTTTGTCCCAACTTCCTCCTAGATCGATTATACATGCGCGCAACATATCTTCTAACGTTTGTATAGTACGTTCACTTTGTCCATCTGTCTGCGGGTGGTATGCCGTACTAAAGTTTAAACGCGTGTCTAAGGCTTGCTGAAAGCTTTTCCAAAAGTGAGAAGTATATATGGTGTCTCTATCGGACACAACTAGATACCGGCACGCCGTGTAAGGATACAATCTCATCCACATACAGTTTCGCCAGCTCATTTGAATTGTAAGTTTCCTTAATGGCAGAAAGTGTGCCGACTTAGTTAATCTATCCACGATGACCCATATCGTGTCATTCCCACGGTTCGTCTTTGGTAAATTGGTGATGAAATCCATCGTTACACATTCCCATTTCTACATAGGAATTTCTAGCGGCTGCAGTAGTCCCGACGGTTTCTGATGCTCGGCCTTAACTTGCGAACACGTCAGACATTTAGCTATGTAAGTAGCTATGGATTTCTTCAGCCTGCCCACCAATAGTTGGGCCTTAAATCCTTGTACATCTTATCACTACCCGGGTGAACAGAGTATTTTGAATTATGCGCTTCCTAGAGAATTAATTCCCTAGGTCCTCCAAATGTTGGAATCCAAATTCGTCCATAGAATCTAAGGATCCATCATTTCCCGGCGTGAGTTGTTCCACAACTTTACCCAATTTTTCATTTGGAAGATTTGCCTCTAATAAGGCTTGTTTCTGCGCATCTAGAATCTTTTCATTCAAATTATTTCTTATTTCCATTCTTTTGCCGTTAATCCGAATAGGTTTAATTATTTCCTTGCGACTTAAGGCATCGGCAACCACATTTGCTTTGCCCTGATGGTATCGGATTTCACAATCATAGTCATTCAGCATTTCCATCCATCGGCGCTGTCGCGTATTTAAATCTTTCTGATTGAATAGATGCTGAAAACTTTTATGATCCGTGTATATAATACACTTAGTTCCATATAAATAGTGTCTCCATAAATTGAGCGCAAATACTATGGCACCTAGCTCCAAGTCGTGTGTGGTGTAGTTTCTTTCATGTACCTTCAATTGTCTTGACGCATAGGCGATTACTTTCCCTCGCTGCATAAGTACACACCCATGCCAGTGTATGATGCGTCGCAATATACCACAAAGTCCTCTATACCTTCTGGTAAGGTTAACACAGGGGCATTGCTCAGTTTCTGTTTTAATACAACAAAAGCTTTCTGCTGTTTTGGACCCCAAAAAAATTTGACATCCTTGCGAGTCAATGTAGTTAGTGGGGTAGCTATTCTGGAGAAATTCTCAATGAATCTCCTGTAATAACCTGCTAAACCCAGAAAGCTACGTATCTCCGATGGAGTCTTGGGAACTTTCCAGCTCATAACTGCCTCGACCTTGGCAGGGTCAACTTGAATTCCACGCTCACTTACAACATGACCCAAAAACTGTACCTCACGCAACCAGAATTCACACTTTGAAAACTTTGCGTAGAGCTTTTCTTGTCTTAACAATTCTAGTATGCACCTCAAATGTTTCTCGTGATCAACCTGATTACGAGAATAGATAAGTATGTCGTCAATAAAGACGATGACAAACTTATCAAGATACAGCTTGCAGACCCTGTTCATCAAATCCATGAACGCTGCAGGTGCATTAGTGAGCCCAAAAGGCATCACTAAGAACTCGTAATGTCCATATCTTGTCCTGAATGCTGTCTTCGGCACATCTTCCGTTCGGACCTTGAGTTGGTGGTATCCCGACCTTAAATCAATTTTGGAAAGTAACTTGCTCCCTGAAGCTGGTCAAACAAGTCATCGATCCTGGGTAACGGGTAGCGATTCTTGATAGTTAACTTATTTAGTTCACGGTAGTCAATGCACATCCGCATTGAACCGTCTTTCTTTTTCACGAACAAAATTGGGGCTCCCCAAGGCTAAGAGCTTGGCTGGATAAAACCTTTCTCTAAAAGCTCTTCGAGCTGTGTCTTCAATTCTTTCATTTCTATTGGTGCAAGTCGATACGGAGTTCTAGCAACAGGAGCTGCACCAGGTATAATATCAATTTTAAACTCCACTTGCCTGTCTGGAGGCAGACCGGGCAAGTCTTCTGGAAACACATCAACAAACTCAGAAATAAGGGTAAGTCCTCAATCTTCGGTTTTGGCTCATCAATGGTCACTTGTGCCATATAAATGACACTACTCTTTTTCAAACACTTCGAAGTCTTAAGCAGCGATTCCTTTTCTGACAATCCATAATGTATATCTCCTTATATAGAAAGCAAATCACCAGAGGAGGTTTTGATCTCGATCAATTTCTTGTTGCAGTCTATATGGGCTTAGTTACTAGAGAACCAATCCATACCAAAAACTACATCGAATCTGGCCAACTTCATTGGCAATAGAGAAACAGGAATGGAGTGATTCTTAATGGATATGAAGCATCCATCGAGAAGTGTAGAAGCGGTTTGGATTGTTCCATCAACAAGTTCTACATCATATGTTATGTCTAAGGTTCTTATGGGCAAGTTTAATAAGGCACTACACTTATGATCTACAAATTATTTATCAGCCCCTGAATCGAAAAGAACTCTAGCATATACATCACTTATCAGAAATGTACATGTTATCCCATTGTTGTCAGTTCACGGCTTCCCTAGAATTCATTTGAAAAGCACGGGCTTTTCCTTTCTTCGTTCCCTCGTCCTTGGTTGCATCATCTTTCTTGTATTTTGGGCAGTTGGGTTTGATATGCCCTTATTCACCACAGCCTCCTTCAAATCCTTGCAATCAAGGGCCTTGTGCCATGACTTCTTGCAAATCCCACAAGGCTTGTCTTACGATTCATTACGACACGCACCAAAGTGTCGTCTGTTACACTTTCTGCACCTAGGCCTATTGTCAGACCATGGCGGTTCTTGTTCGACCGAAACTTCCTATTCTTGTTTGACTGATGAAATCGGTCGTCTTCTCTCTTCCTCTTTCCGTCTTTCTCTATTTTAAGAGATCTTTGTCTCTTCAGATCTTGTGTCAGAACCATGGAGAGGCCTACAGCAGACCTAAATGTCACGGGCCTAGATGCCCTGACATCACCTTTGATTTCCGGCTCCAATCCACCAATAAAACGCGAGATGCGTTTTGATTCCGGAGTTATCAAATAAGGTACCAACCTGGAGAGAGAGTTATACTCCGACACATATTTCCCACAATCAAGATTTTTCATAGTCAGTCCAATAAACTCAGTCTCAATTCTTTCCACCTCGTTGAGATGATTTCGGTCAGAATATAAAGTGTGGAAGATAAAACCACTTTGATATTTGATGTCTACATATCGTCTATGCTTCCGTTTAAATTTCAAAAGTGTTTGTCACTTATGATTTAGTTTCCAATGTCTTTTATTGTTGTGTTCAATATCTTTAGATAACACATGCAATATTTTTGCAAAGAAATAAATCACTAATGTTTGTGACGTATAAATTATTTTTGTGGAAAGTAATTATAACGTCAACTATACATTGTCTAAAAGAATATGGTTTTAAACGGATAGTACATGAAAATATTTGGACATAAACAACTTGAGAGTTGTTGCATTGACTAAAAGTCCAAGACGAGACATCAAATGTGTAACCACATCACGAGAGAGTAGTGAGTGTATTGAGATGAAATACACAAACGAGATTCATGTTGAAGTACTTCGTTAGAAGTCATTGGAAAATTCACAAGTGTGAATTCTAACATATGAAAGAAAAAGTACTATATGTTATTGTATACCTTTGATAAATCTTGCGAGATTTGTTTCAAGTGATCTATTCGTAGATGCGTCTACCACTTGATTATTGTTAGAACTATATGGAGAGTTTATATTCGTGTGGGAGAGAATCCTAAATATACATATCTCCTAATGAATAAAAATAGATGTGTACAAATCACTTATGGCAAAATTATGAATGCCATGTTGTTGAGTGTTGATCTAGTTGACTCTATCTCACACATAATAGTGATTGTAGACGAGGAAAATTCATCTTGTCGGTGATGAATGTGTTCGCCAAGTGACTTGGATTAAGACTTATGTTTAAGTCCTTACGAGTCAATGGTAAAACGTTGGAGATCAAAGGTAAACAAGTTATGTTCCTTAACTGAATGATAAATTTTAGCTATGTGCTATATACAATAATTTGTGAGACTTTCCTAAATATTGATGTGTTAGGATTATGAATAAGTCTCATTATTTTGTCTTAACAAGGGATAAATGTTGCAAAGTGGTATTATGATATCCTTGGGGCTGTGAAGAATCAGAATGATGCATCTTCTGTTCACACGCTAAAGTATTGTAGTCTAAAGCATGCTAGACTAGTACTTGGTTAATTATAGGTCTTGACTGAGACTAATTAACTCTAAACATTCAAATGTGTATGAACACAATAAGAATTTGTGTAATAGACAAAGTTGAGAAAAATTTCCATTCATTATAAGAAAAAAACATGTAACTTTTGAAGAGTTTGTTCGAAAAGCTAATGTGGAGAACTCATTGTCTAGGCTTATTCAAGATGTTGAATTAGAATTATTCTAAGTTTGTGACAAACTTATGACAATAGCATGTGTTGCTTTGGTCAACTCGGAAGCTTATGTAAGCTAATACAATATGAGTTGGATTCACTGATACAATGAGGTTGATCTTGTTCAATCATATGTGTATAAATGTCGTCATAAGTGAAGTTACGAAAATGTTGATCAAATGGCAAGAAATGTGGGGGAGGATCCATTTAGAAACAACCCTATACAGGTGTGTAGAAATGGTTTTTATTACCCCATCTGGATGAGATCCTATAACACTTAAATGTGGGGGTGTCTTGCATTTGTATCATAAAAGTTTGGCAATAAGGATTTTGTAATCCAATCTAACATTGCAAACAGACGACTAAGTGGAGGACACAAAGGTCGTAGTGCATAATGGAGATGTGTTTGCCTTAAATGATACGCGTATCTTACAAAGACATATGATATAACCAGATTCAGATGGCCACTGAGGTTATAGTCTTAGAAGTTGACAATAGGCAAAATTAACTTACGAGTTAAGAACACATCATGACAACGAATCTCAAATATCCAAAGTTATTTGTTAATGTTATGGATCCAACAACCTGAGGGTTTATTAGAGATCAAGTTGTGGAATGAGACTGAAGCCCATGGAAAAAGGGTATGTGAAGGACACCTAACTTAGTTGACTGGAGATCCCAAGATCTAAGTTCAATAGGACAACTAACTCATATGCCTAAGGGTAGTCACTGTGGGGGCATAAATGATATGCATAAGCTAGTATATATGGTTATACGTACCCCCCAAAGTATAAAAGAGTGTTTAAATACGTCCTAGTCTATTCCTATGACATTCAGTGACAAAGAGTAAGGCTAAGCATAATATGTGGTAAATGATTTGGATAAATCACGATAACCACAATGCTTTTAATGATCTAAGGAGAATCACCTATGTCAGAGAGAAGTGTGGTCGCTTCGAATGGAATTGAGGGCACAATTCCTAGAGCTCTCGCAAAACCAGGAAAGTGTTCCATGACCATTATTGGACAGACTATGAGGAGATGACCCGGCTAGGGAGAGTCTTGTGTGAAGTGTATTGTCATCTACACAAACGGCAGACGAGTTCAAAGACATCAAGATCTACTCAGAGCTAGTGGGCTAAGTGCATTTCATGAGCGAAGGTTCAAAGGGTAACACCTACCTATCGTATGCAAAACTCAACTGTCGAGGTTTCATTGGAAATTATATGTGATTTGAACGATCTCCATTCATATGGGGGATTGTTGAAAATTTGGTGAATGGGTATTTAATATATTTATAATTAAATGAAATTATAAATAATAATTAGAATCTTCATGGTGAAAAACTCTTAGAGAAGAGGTTTTATGTCACTTGATTAGTTTTTCTTAGACTTTTTATGTCTCTAATTAAATCACTAATTAAGTGAAACTTTTATTAGAGTTTATGTCTCTAATAAAATCATCAATTAAGAGAAACTCTTGTAACCCACAACTCTTGTATAAATGGTAGGCTATGTGCCTCATTGGAAGTATGAGAAAAATACTAGAGAAGGGTTACAAGAAAAATACATGAATAGTTCTTGGAAAGATGAAATACTTGAAAGCCCATGTGTTGGGTACTTAGAGAGATATGTTTTCTCTATACGATTTAATCGCCTTCGTATCATAATTTTCCACAAGTTCTAACATTATAATTCTATCCGGTGTAACCTTGGGCGAGTGGCCATCTCCGGCAGTACATACTGCTTAGGGTGTTGTACCCTGGAAAACAGTCGCGTCGTCTTTAGTAGAGGCGCGAAATCTGTTTTAACGGAAACGTGTTGAACACGTGCCTCAACCAAAACTGTCAACAATTTTTTGTTTGTCTTGTAGCGGAGTTTCAAACAACAAGGTGGGGTTGAAGTTTTCCAAAGACGTCGACTTGAATCAAGATTGGTACAATGTATTTGTATTTCATTTATTTTTATATAGTTTTGTAACCGAATTGTACTATCATATTTCCTATGAATAACGAGAGTCTCGTTGTTATATATTTCTTAATATATTTTAATAAAAAATGAACCTAGTTCCTACACAATCTCCTTACTCTCACTCTTAACACACACTTGTTCTCCGTCTCTCTAGAAAGAACAATACTTATTCTCACGCCCGATGGTTGTTACGAGATCAACCCCCCTCTTCTTCTAGTAATGAGCGCGCTCACGGTGTTGTTTAGTTTTGCAGGTCGATTTCACAAAGATCACAGTTCACGTAGATCAGAAGAAATATCAAGAATGATGACCCCTGGTCGAAATACTTCTAAGATTATCTCCTGCGAATCAGGCTGGTGTTTCTTTAGTGGATAGGAAGTTAAAGAACATATCAACTTTACCAAATTGATAATGATACCACTATAGTTTTTTTTTTAAATAATGTCATGTATAGAAAAAGTTATTTACATTTTCAAATAACAAAACTTGAAATTGTGAGCTTTCCAGCAACCCCTCCAACTCTCAACCATTTATTTCCTTAAACCAGGGTCCACAATCTTTGTCATACTTGTTATACAACCAGCTCCATATGAGTTTTCTTATGTATATTTTCTTTTACACATAGTTTCATAAGTATACGTAAGAGATTTATGAAATATAAGTGACAGAGCCAAGATTTATTTTCTTCGAAGAAAATGGCTTAACCAAACTTATGCGTGGGAAGATCGAAATTTTTGCATGAAAACTACACTAGTTTATTAAGAAAATGATTGCCCCCACCCATTGCTAGTAGAACCCTAGTGATCTGCCCCTATTTCTCATAAATACTTGGATAATCTAAGAGTATTTAGCACCTTTGTGGAGGTGTTTTTTTTTTTCCTAACAAAAAATCTTAGGGGCTGTTTGACAACTTCTGAATGGTTAAGTGCTCAACCATTAAGAGTTTTGAACCAGAGTAAGTGCTGAACCAGTAAGGGGCCTGAACAATTAAGAGCCAGTATAATGTTTAACGTTAAGAGAAAAATGTCTGACCAATTCAAATTAGAGGTCTTAATCATTCAGACTTAGTATAATGCTTAACCATTCAGAAGCAAATTTCTTAACCATTTAGACATTTGCTCGCGAAACAAACTGTCTGAACCAGTAAGAGGTCTGAAACATTCAGAGCCTCATTAAGAGGTAAACAAACATCCCCGTAGTTAAATGAATCGTCTTTTTTATAGTACTTCACACCTAACAATAAAATAATTTTTTTGAAAGGTGTGAATTTTTTTCGCGAATGTCCGAAGATCTAGCACGTTATCTTAACCTGGTCCGCGCTAGAGAGCCCCTTGCACAATAGATCTCTAATTTAAACTCCACAATAAGAAACCCTTATCACCCAAGACTAGAACCTAAGACCTGAAGAAAAAAACTTACAAACCCACTGTAAATGAAACTTAAATACCCGTGACCTATAATACTAAATAAAACAAATGCAAGAGACGATTTGAAAAAGTTTGTGGGTGACGTCATGGAAATAGATATTCTTAAAAGATAGAGCGTTTTTATTCATTATCGTACTTGACATGTACAGAACCTTAAGCATTGAATAAAATGTCACGGCCACGTTGCTTGTTTTGAGTGGCTAAAACTGAATAAAAAATAAATATAAAAATAAAGGTTTCCTATTGGTGAAGCTCTTGATAGTAATGGTGCCACCGTATCACATCACTGTATCACCAATTCACACAACAAAACCACACATATATACACCAAAGGATTACATTCAACAGATCACACAATATTATGTGTAGAAGCATGATACAGATGACAAGAATCTATATCTATAATAAATAATATTACAGAATCCAATATTTTTATTTGGATTATTGCCTCTTTTGCTTTGCCAAGTACAGATCTTAAGCCTTTGAAAAAAGGGGTGTTGTAAGTTGGGGTAAATTGATCTGGTTAGTTGCAAGGTTGTTAGTACAGTTTTTGTGTCCGCTGCTGTGCGAATAGATTAGATAACATTTTAAGTTGATTATGTAATAGTTAGTGAAAGGTCAAACAAATGTGTTTAGACCATTCGTCTGAAGTGGTCAAACGAAAGGTTTTTCGTTTGACTTTGTGCGTTTGCAAGTCAGACAAATAGATTAGATTACATTTTAAGCTGATTATGTAATAGTTAGTGAAAGGTCAAACAAATGTGTTTAAACCCATTCGTTTGAAGTGGTCAAACGAAAGGGTTTTTCGTTTGACTTTGTGCGTTTGCAAGTAAGACAAGTATGGTCAAACAACAAGGGGTGTTGTTTGACTACTGGGTGTTGTTTGGAATTTTCAAGTGACATGGGGTGTTGTTTGGAATTTTCTAGTGACATGGGGTGTTGTTTGGAATTTCCATCTCCTATATATACTTGTTTTAGTGTCACTTGCAAATTAAGGTTTTAGATTTGGGGGAGAGTCCACCACTTGGTCTCTCCTGTTTCAAAGATGTATGCTTTTTTGGTATTGTTAGGATGGCTTATTATGTGTCGGTTTGTAACGTTATGCTGCCCGATTCAATACAAGAAAGTGCTTATTTATCTCTAATCTTCCATCTTTGAATAAATCTCACTAATCTTGGTTTTCGGTCCTAAACATGAAATTTCAAATGCCTCTCAACAGTGTCAATTGGCATGTCACTCTCACCAAAGTGTACACTTTAGCCAAGCTCCACATAAATGTGCACGTCTGCGAATGCCCACCCGCACATGTGCATCTTCGACAAATCCATGACCTGCAAGTGCACAATGTCAACGGGAGCCGCAACCGCAAACACCATTTGTGATAAAAACAACAAAAAAAACACTCAACTAATCCAGAATTCCACCCGCTTACTACCACGCATGGGAGCAACACTGGACTGAGAAGACTTGAAAGGGTATGGTCTTAAGTGCCCAGAGGCCACGACCAAGCTCCCGCGTGAGTAAGACCATATTACACTTGATCTTAAAACACTAAGTTAGTCTAAGTGTTCTCCCCACGAGCGCGAAACCAAGCCAACACAGAGGTTACATACGGTACAAGGTGAAAAGGACGTGCAACCAATTAGTGCTCGATAGGCTCTGTGCCAGACAATCCCAATGATGCACAATCGTGCAGGGACAAACAATACAGACGAAAACGACGTGTGGCCATTCAGCGTGCACCATTTCACCTCTCCTTAACCTCCACTAATGGATGATGACAAACAAGACAAGAAGTACATCCTGAAAGTGATGTGTATCCCATCATCGGCGCGCAATTGTACTCCCACCTCCGCGAGCACTAACTACCATGACATAGGGGACCAAATGGATATTCCTTGACAATGACGTCTCGACCAATCATTCCCTCTCTTTCTCCAACCTTCAGCTATAAATACTAGACTCCACCAAAGGTTTTAGGATTCCAATCTCCTTACTCTCAATCTTAACACACACTTGTTCTCCGTCTCTCTAGAAAGAACAATACTTATTCTCACGCCGAATGGTTGTTACGAGAAGAACCCCCCTCTTCTTCTCGTAATGTGCTCATGGTGTTGTTTTTTTATTTTGCAGATCGATTTCACAAAGATCACAGTTCACGTAGAACAGAAGAGATATCAAGAATGACTACCCTGATCGAAATACTTCTAAGAGTATCTCCTGCGGATTAGATCTGTGTTTCTTCAGTAACAATGGATAGGAAGTTAAGAACATATCAACTTTAGCAAATTGATAATGATAAATCTATGTAGTTTTTTTTTAAATTATGTCATATATAGAAAAAAGTTATTTACATTTTCAAATAACAAAACTTGAAATTGTGAGCTTTTCAGCAACCCCTCCAAGTCTCAACTCTTTATTTTCTTAAACCAGGGTCCATAATCTTTTTCATACTTGTTATACAACCAGCTCCATATGAATTTTCTTATGTATATTTTCTTTTACACATAGTTTCATAAGTATACGTAAGAGATTTATGAAATATAAGTGACAGAGCCAAGATTTATTTTCTTCGAAGAAAATGGCTTAACCAAACTTATGCGTGGGAAGATCGAAATTTTTGCATTAAAACTAGAGTAAATTGCACAAAACATCCTTTATGTTTACTCAAACTTGCAGGTCCCAGCCTTGATGTTTAAAAGTTGCTAAAAACAACCTTTAAGTTTATTTTTGTTGCGGGTTCAATCCTTTACAGCTAACCACGTTATTTTCTTCAGTTAAGTTTCCTCACATGATCAACCAAAATGACGAATATACCCTCACATGTTATGCATGTGAGGAACTTAACTGAAGAAAATAACGTGGTTAGCTGTAAAGGATTGAACCCGCAACAAAAATAAACTTAAAGGATGTTTTTAGCAACTTTCAAACATTAAGGCTGGAACATGCAAGTTTGAGGAAACATAAAGGATGCTTTGTGCAATTTACTCTTAAAACTACACTAGTTTATTAAGAAAATGATTGCCCCCACCCATTGCTAGTAGAACCCTAGTGATCTGCCCCTATTTCTCATAAAATACTTGGATAATCTAAGAGTATTTAGCACCTTTATGAAGGTGTTTTTTTTTGTCCTAAGAAAAAATCTTAGGGGCTGTTTGACAACTTCTGAATGGTTAAGTGCTGAACCATTAAGAGTTTTGAACCAGTAAGGGGCCTGAACAATTAAGAGCCAGTATAATGTTTAACGTTAAGAGAAAAATGTCTGACCAATTCAAATTAGAGGTCTTAACCATTCAGACTTAGTATAATGCTTAACCATTCAGAAGCAAATTTCTTAACCATTTAGACATTTGCTCGCGAAACAAACAGTCTGAACCAGTAAGAGGTCTGAAACATTCAGAGCCTCATTAAGAGGTAAACAAACATCCCCGTAGTTAAATGAATCGTCTTTTTTATAGTACTTCACACCTAACAATAAAATAATTTTTTTGAAAGGTGTGAATTTTTTTCGCGAATGTCCGAAGATCTAGCACGTTGTCTTAACCTGGTCCGCGCTAGAGAGCCCCTTGCACAATAGATCTCTAATTTAAACTCCACAATAAGAAACCCTTATCACCCAAGACTAGAACCTAAGACCTGAAGAAGAAAACTTACAAACCCACTGTAAATGAAACTTAAATACCCGTGACCTATAATACTAATAAAACAAATGCAAGAGACGATTTGAAAAAGTTTGTGGGTGACGTCATGGAAATAGATATTCTTAAAAGATAGAGCGTTTTTATTCATTATCGTACTTGACATGTACAGAACCTTAAGCATTGAATAAAATGTCACGGCCACGTTGCTTGTTTTGAGTGGCTAAAACTGAATAAAAAAAAATAAAAATAAAGGTTTCCTATTGGTGAAGCTCTTGATAGTAATGGTGCCACCGTATCACATCACTGTATCACCAATTCACACCACAAAACCACACATATATACACCAAAGGATTACATTCAACAGATCACACAATATTATGTGTAGAAGCATGATACAGATGACAAGAATCTATATCTATAATAAATAATATTACAGAATCCAATATTTTTATTTGGATTATTGCCTCTTTTGCTTTGCCAAGTACAGATCTTAAGCCTTTGAAAAAAGGGGTGTTGTAAGTTGGGGTAAATTGATCTGGTTAGTTGCAAGGTTGTTAAGACACCACTTCCATCATCAACATCATTCATTCTCCTTTGCTGATGCAATCTGTAAGTCAAAGATCTACTCATTTTTGCTACTTACTATTGTCCTATTTCATTCCAGCTTAAATTTTAACCATATTTAGTCATATAGAAAGCAAAATATTTGTAGCAAAGATATAAGCTTTGAGCAATATCAATATTTTTGTACAAACTAAAAATTAACTACATGAAAGGATAAGGAATATATAGGTTAACAAGATCTATAAACTGGTGCTAGTTTTTGTATATTTGCAAGTCTCTGTATGCTAGTTTTTTCTATATATTATACATGGTTAAACAAGGTAATAACAAAAACTAATTTGGAAAGTGATGCAACAATAAGCAAGTTCTACGAGTGTTTATAATGATTGCTTATCTAAACTGCTTATTGAATTATCTAAAGAGTAAAAGAAGCAATAAACTGATAAAGCAGATTTAACAAGCAATCCATTATTTATAGATGGATGTAGGGTGTAAACGACCCAAGCTGCTCGTGAGCTACTCGAATGAAAGCTCGAAACTACCCGAGCTTAAACGAGCCTGAGCCTAGCTTATCGAGTTCGAGCCAGCTGACGATGCTAAACAAGCCTTTATTTCTATAAATTTTATAGAATTTATCAAATATATACATATATATGTGTGTGTATAATAATTATTATTTATAAAATTATAATAAAATAATATATATTTTGATTATAAAATAATAAACAAGCTAAGCTAGAGCAATAGAGGAAGCTCAAGCCGAACTTTGTCCAGCTCTCATCAGTTAAACAAGCTCGAGCTCGAGCCTTGTCGAACTCGGACCCAGCTCGTTTACACCCCTAAATGGATGTCTTATTTGATAATTCTCTTGAATTTTCAAAGGACACAAGAGTAAGCAACTTAACTGCTTTTCCAATTCTTCTTTTTCTTCACTTAAACTATCCTGTTATCACAAATATAAAAGCTGGTTATCTTCGTATTATTGTGTTTATACGAGCTTTATTATGAATCCAAACAGGACAAAGGCATATGGTCTCACTCTCATGGTACCAAGGTGAAATAAATCTTTAACGACCTTGCAACTTTCCGGATCAAGTAACCTCCGCATACAGTGAATCATCCGCCTGGAGTCCATAAGCAGTCAAGTTATTACCAGACACCCGTAACCTTGGTCAAAATTTCAAATATCACCAACAAGTCTTCATATAAGATTATAAGTTTATATAACTAAAAGTTTATATAACTAAAGGACAGCAATTGTTGTGGTCACCAATGTAATTCCCATAAAGAATACCCAAGAGTGTATTTGCTTTCTTTTTTGGCCCACAACATACATAATCAAGAAAATACTTTTTAATATGTTTTAGAAGATAAAAATACCTTCTTTTGATTTATAAAGAATCAACGATGTGATACATATATAAGAACAATACTTTTTTACAAATGAAACTAGATACATGTCTGGGTCAACTAGGATTGTACATACTATTCATGATTGGATATAGAGAAAATTACGAAATTAGCCAAGAAAAAAATCAAATTATCAATCTAGCCACCTCATGCGTCTTTGGAATGCCACTCACAGGATCCCAAGTCTTCTGATGTGTCTGCATGGCCAAGTATTGCGTCCGCCAATCCCCAACTGACACGTGGAAAGACTCATCTCATCCCACACATGAAAGACTCATCCCATGCGTCTGCGGACTCATTCCATGTTTGAAAGACTCTTCCCATGCGTTCGCAGACTCATCCCATGCGTCCGTAGTTCGACAAGAGATATAAGAATATATATGTTGATTCAAGTTAAAAGGTGTAGAGTACATGCTCAAATAATGATACACTAAATATGCTAAAAGTGCCGCATCATAAAGCGATACAATTAACGCATCAAAGCATGTACCAAATGAATAACGAGAAAGAATATGATTGCTAACCTATTTAGGTGAACATGACAACTGCTCGAGGCCTCGATTGGTCGATTGCCTTTAAGCTATTTAAAACATAAAATACGTGCGATATAACAAAAACAATAAATACAAAATTTCATGGACCTGATTTAGGGTTTGTGAAGTAGGCTTTGATTTTGGTAAGACCATGTGTTGTGGGCTTTATGTTAAGAAAATGTATTGTGAGCTTAAACAAGGTTGTCACGTAAGTGGTTCAGTTGTTCAATTTGATTTGTGACGCACATTGGTTTGATTACCAATATGTGTCGACTAAAAGTGTGTCATTTGTCATTTACTAATTCTTGCAACATTTCTCATTAAATGATTTTCTCCACCGCATGGACTTGGTCATTTACTAATTCTTGCAACATTTCTCATTAAATGATTTTCTCCACCACATGAACTTGATTTTAAAGGTTAAGGTTTGGCTTTAGAGTTGTGAGAAGAGGTAATGAGATAAATACTCTTTTTTAATGGCAAATGTTATACAAAATACTCCTCTTGCCTAGATAATAAGATAGATACTTAATGGGTAAAATTTTCATTAAGTATCATTTTGAAACTTAATAGGTAAGAGGCTTATTGACTATTTCAGAGGTGTTTTGTCCATGAACAAACACACTTAATGTGGACGGGGTAATTGGCCGTTACCATATGATGTTGTGTTTGGTTACCATGTGGGAATGGAACATTACCTTATATTGTTTGGTAGGCAAGAAAAGACGGAATAATAAAATCGGTGGTTAGTGGTGGTCAGTGACGGTAGGTAGTGTGTTCCATTCCACCTCTCATTTATGCATACCAAACATCAAGGGTTCAAGGCTCGGAAAACATGTCTTTAAATAAAGTTGCAGTCTAGGGACCGAAGGTAAAGTTGCTTTGTTATTGGAGGACTAGAAGTATAACATTTGTGAAAATTAAAAGAGAATCCATGAGGGATTCTAGATCCACGGCAATTTAAATTTAACGATTTATATGTATGTATTTTGCTTAGGCTTCTTACTATCATCGCTTGTCTAGAGGTAAGTATCTTGAATTACTAATGTTTAATTGCGTGACGCATCACCCGCAAGTCATATTACTAGTTTCAATCATAAAAACAAAACAAAAAATTAGCATTGGAAGGGCTTGCACCAACCCACTATTCATAAACACTAGTGGGCTTGGGTAGTTGTTTGATGGTGCACTGCCGCGAGTTGGTCGGTGGACCAGTCGACTAGGTCGTTGTTGTATAGTTAGACCGTGAGACCATCTCTGTAATTTTAAAGAGAGAGAGAGAGACCCTGATCAATTCATAGAAATATTTATGGGTCGAATTTGATATATGGTTAGGATTTTTTTAAAGTTGTTAACTTTAATTGAATGCATATTTAGGTTTGGTTTTTTTTTGTAATGTTGTTGTGTTATCTCATGTGAATGCATCTTTGAGTTTTTGGGTTTGACTTTTAATTGGTGAATGTTGCTATGTACCATAATCCACTTGACTTTGACTTTACTTGTGACTTCTGTAAATGCAAGTTACCATATCAATCTGCTTTGACATTTACTAACTTGAATTAACAAAGTGGTTTTACTTGGTTTAACTAAAAATTATTAAGGTGGTTTTAAAATGGTGGTGCACCACGTGATTGGCTCAAAAAAATGTTTAATCCTCTCCCTTCACACTCGTTGAGGGGATATCAAAGAATGAAGAGAGGGGGGTTGAGCCCCTTGACGCCCCTCTCAAAGGGGATAGGGGGCACAGGATAGAAAGGGCCAGCGGGCGTCCGACCCTCCAAACTTTTCGCTCAGCAGTGTCCAGTATGCAATTTTCGTATAGAATTTTTTAGGTATATACGTTTTCGACCCCCCCGGTTTTATAATTCTTTTAGGTATAAACGTTTTCGACCCCCGATCGGAAATCTCAAGCTTCGCCACTGAAAGGGTATGTAATGTCGTAATGGTTTAATGGTGGAAGTGGTGATGACGTGGCATGGGATTAACGTAACGCCCACAACGTTTAGTCTTGGTATGCAATGGTAACCTTTTAGGGGGAGAAAATATGTTTACATCTTGCTTTCCGGTGACAGTTGCATTCTTTTTAGAGCAAATTATTTGTATCTTACCATCTTTACTCAATTGTATGTCTTATTTTGTTTGATGATATGGATCTTCATTCAGTTTTTCCAAAATGTAGGTACCTTTTGATTTCAAATTTTACATTATGTTTGAGTAGTACATTTGGTGACTTGCTTTGGGCACTCTTGACACATGGTCTGCTACATTTATGTGTTCTTATATTATATACACGAGTAACAACTTCTTTTCTTAATTATTTGATTGATATGCAGTGAGTTAAATTACTTAACCTCCGATGGAGATTACCACCAAATGAATGGCGGTAGTCGTTGGTGCCCTCGGAGTTGTTTCCTTCATACTCGGCGTTATCGCTGAAAACAAGAAGGTATTAAATTTTCAACCTTACTCCTTCGGCTGTCTAATTTCATATGCTCATAAAAAAATTTAAAAAAAATCATTCGGCTATTAGCATTAGCATAACACAGAACAATTTGTTTTTATGATGATGGATCTTTTCTTGTATTTGCAGCCTGCAACGAGTACACTGATCACAGGGAAGGATGTTGTTATCTGCAAGTATCCAGTGGACCCCACAGTGATATTAGGGTATTTGTCACTTGGGTTTCTTGTTGTCTCAACTTTAGCTGGAGCGTTTTCGTTGTTTTATCCTTACAAAGGGAAATCTATTCCGTGGCCTGCGTTGTTTCAAAGCACAAGTTTCTTCATATTATTCTTGGTTGCTTTGTAAGTACACATCGCCTTAATTTTGAATTCTGTTTCAATTCTACACATAGCTGTCAATAGAGAATAGCGGTAAACAGCGACATGCTACCTATATGCTACGTAGCGATAACGAGGAAATAATGCCCGCTATTTCATTTTTAGCGATAAAGTAGTAGAAAATTTAAGAAATATTTACATGTATATTTTATCAAAATAGGCTATTTTTACATGTATATTTCATCTAAATACGCTTCTTTTTTCAATCGTGAAACAAATAACAAACCCTAATGGGCATCGATATTTATATTTAAAATAAAAGATAAAAAGAACTTACAGAAAAAAAAGGTCGCTTTTGTCGCTAAACCCTATAGCGCCATATGGGTGCGTCGCTACGTAGCGCGCTATAGCCGCTATTGACAACTATGATTCTACTGCTAATGAGAAAAAACTTGAAATACACGTTTCTTCACTTATAGAACATAATGAACATGTTAACTATCTTGCCAATGGCCCGTTTCAACCTGATACCTCTATTGACCCGTTATTAAACTGGCCCGACCTGCTTATCTTCCAACCTCTACTAATATTTTGATATGTGTACCAAAATTGCAGGGGTTCAACTGGACTAGCGGCAGCGATGCGTTTGTGGCCCACGATTACAGAGCACAGACACATTTTGAGTAATGTCCATTACAACCTCGAAACAACTTGCCCGACTGCAAAAACCGGGCTGCTTGGTGGTGGTGCATTTTTAGCCCTTGATGCAGCTCTTTTCTGGCTGGTTTCCCTCATGTTGGCCGATAATGCACGAGAATTGATGATGTTAAAAGTGCTGGCGATGACGCTAAATATCATGGTATGACGGTGTTGTTAAGGGCAATGCTTAAGTTTAGTTATCATTAACCACTGTAAATACTTTTTAGTTTTATCATCTACATTCATGAAAAATATGTTTATGATAAAGTTTTAAGTCATATTATGCCTGTTAAATGAGTTGTTTTTATATGGGATGTTGTTTCTTGTTCTGTGTAGGTTGCAAGTTCTTCTGCGTGTTACTTATTTATCTGTCGAGTTTAGAATTTTTGCTATCTGTTAACCGGTCAAGCAAGATATTCTTAAAAGAGTTAACTGTCATTTTCGTCCCTGTGGTTTGTTCACTTTTGCCATTTCGGTCCAATTTTAAAAAATGCACCAGTTTCTCCCTGCATACTGAAACGTGCTACTTCAGTTCAATAATTAAAACCCAGTTAAGTCAGACATGTTTAATGAACGGTATTATTGTCAATTCATATATCTTTTATTTTCACCTTAATTTATGTCTGACAAATGAAAAGACAATAATGCCCTTCATTAAACCTGTCGTACTTAACTGGGTTTTGATTTTTGGACTGAAGTGGCACGTTTCCAGTATGTCAGGGAGGAAACTGGTGCGTTTTTTAAAATTGGACTGAAATGGCAAAAGTGAACAAACCACAGGGACGAAAATGACAGTTAACTCTTCTTAAAAGGAAACGGTGTCGAGTGAGCCAAATGTCGCTTTGAGCGCGTTTTTAGTGTATAAAACTTTCTAAATTGAGTTTTCAAAAACCATAATAATACAATTAAGATAACTTTTTTTGTTAACTGGTACACACAAAATGCAGTATGGAGAAAGTCAAACTACTTATAGGATAACTTTGGATGCTTGTAACACAAACAAACCACTCTTACATATGCCTTAACAAAAAGCAAAACAAAATAAAGGGCTTACAAGATCCGTTTTCCATTGTTTCAACTCTTTAACTTTGGATGTCATATCCAGCGTTTGCGATTTCGTGAAGAAGATTGATTCGCTCTTTGAAACCATCGATCCCATCCGCCATCAGCTGGCCCTCTTGTCCTGTTCATCTTAATTTATCAGTATCAATGTTCATTTCAAACTCACCTAAAATCTAAATCAATCATTTGCAGCATC
This sequence comes from Scalesia atractyloides, assembly GCA_947069175.1. Lineage (NCBI taxonomy): Eukaryota > Viridiplantae > Streptophyta > Magnoliopsida > Asterales > Asteraceae > Scalesia > Scalesia atractyloides. The sequence continues at coordinate 6,448,414 of CAMTDV010001634.1, forward strand.
TTGCGACTATAAAGTCCCATAGTAAAATATGGTGTCAAATATCGGTCAGAGTATCTACACCAATTTTATCACCGATATATCTCACTGAATTATAAGTGTTAAATTGCTATATATATGAAGTATGCATGAAACTAAAATTACCATATCCCACTGAGATAACCTATATCTCAAATATCGGTCCTTGACCGATATATCCGATAATTAACCGCATTAACTGCATAGAGTATAATAATATATTCTATACTACGACAAGGTCAAATACACAATACTCTTAACCTAAAAATAGTGAGAAACAACGCAGTGCTGATGTGTAAATATACATGTGTTGTTGTTACATATCTGCACCTTGTTATTTACATATAAGCCCCTTACTTTTCACCGTTTTTAGATTTAGAATACCTGACCACCCGTTATTTACGTATGAGCCCCTTACTTTTCACCGGGTTCAGAATATTGTGTACCTGACCACCCCTTATTTACATATGAGCACCTTACTTTTTACCGGTTTTAGGTTCAGAATATTGTGTACCCGACCACCTGTTATTTACATACGAGCCCCTTACTTTTCACCGTTTTTGGTTCAGAATATTGTGTACCAAACCACCCGTCATTTACATATGAGCCCGAGTCCTTTACTTTTTACCCTTTTTAGGTTAAGAGTATTGTATACCGGACGACCCTGGTATGCTATAAAAAATAATTTTAAAAAAGTGACAAAAAAGTGGATATTGGGGAAGTAAAAAGAAGACAAAGAGTCTTACACAGGTAGCAGAGCATCTGTACTTGATTCAACACTTGACACCAACCTACACACACAATCAAATTCAACTAAAAAACAATTAACCAATCATTACTAAAATCAACACACAAATTATCAATTCACATACTGTTGACACACAAGTGATGATTCACCAAGTGTTTCCAGCTGATCCAACTCCTCCTGAATCATCACATCATATTGTTATTAACCCACAATCAATATTCAATGATGATCTGAAAACAGGCTTCCTGATCCTGACCTGGGTCAGGAAGCCATTATTTTTTATTTTTTATTACTTTTCTTAACAGCATCTCGGTCAGGACTATACATGACGGCAGGAACTCACAAGGTGGTAAACCCAATTACCTGAATAACCTGAATTTGTTGATTCTGTTGAGATATGATGGCTGCTAACCTGTGCTTGCCTATGAAGTTGGAAGATTTCAAGCCTGAAAAGGTTTGATGGGTGTGACCATTGGTGGCAACATTGGGTTGTGATTGTGATGAGGATCCATTGGGTTGAGAGGGTGAATCCATGAGATGAATATGAATATGATGGTGATTGTGAGGTGGGTTTGAAAAGAATAAGTAAAGTTGGAAAGGGAATAAAGAAGATTAGGATGATGCACATAAACCCATCTGGTTTCTATTGGTTGGTCAACAACTTGTGAAGGGGTTGGTCTTTGATAACAACAAGTGGATGTGTATGGATATATGAAGGAGAGGAAAGGAAAATGGAAAAAGATTTTTTTTTATTGAAATAAATAATGGCTTTATAGACTTAGGGTTAACTTTACAACTAGACACTTGAAAACTTGTACTTGAAAAACATGGTCTTTAATGATTGACTGAGTTAAAAAAAAACAAGGTTAACCATGATGATAATATGTCATGTTTGATTTTACTTTACAAGTTGTTTATAGGAGCAGAAAAGTAGGGATGAGTGTAGTACTGAATTGGTATCGGTATTGAAATTTTTTTGGTATGGTACGGTAATACAGATTCAGAAAATCCTTATAGGTGTAACGTTTAGAAAAAGGGGTATCGAATTCAAAAATAGGTCATACTTTTCCAAAATTTACAGTACTACCGGAGCGTCAAGGGCAAGGGGTTTCGCCTTCTAACAAGGTAGATCCGCCCATGTGGTACGGTCCGGTACCAGTACGGGACTGGTATGGTACTAGAATTTGAAGGTAAAAATCAGTATTTCATCGGTATCATACCAAACCGGTACCGAAAATGCCAAAAATTGGGTGCTTAATCGGTACTGAAAAAATTCAAGACGAAAAATTTGGTACCGATACGGTATCGGTACTATATGCTCTATCCCTACTGAAAAGTATGGGTTTATCAAATTTTGGTAGTCACATACAAATTTTAAAAAAGTGTGGGGTTGCTTGACCTCTGGCCACCCTTAGACCTTAGTGAATATGCTTATGTATGTAGGTTTGTTCATGTACAAAGTCGTTTTTTGATGTATGAATGCGAATGAAGTATCTTGGATATGACATGTGTATTTTAGCAAAGGTATACGTGTTTGTATAATTGCAATAACATTTTACACATTGTTGTAACGGTTTAAACGTGCTATTGTAATTGCGTCGCTATAATCGCATTTTTACACACCGTTGTTATTCCACCATTCAGGCGATTAGACGCACCATTATTAAACGAAATAAATTTTCACTTTAATTTGTTTCAAAAATACGTTTATGGAATAAAATTCACCTTCTATGTCATTAACTGTAATCGGTCTTTTATGGAATATATTTGTTGTGTTGGAAAAGGAAAGTTAAATGTTTATTTCTTAAGTTACTAATTAATCAAAGGTTCTTTGTTTGTTAATAAGATATGTCAACAATAGTTTGCTTTATTTGTCGTTAGCACCACTCGATAATATATTTTTATATGATATAAAGTATTTATACTCCGAGATTCTTTAATCATGTTCAGACATGCAGAAAGTTTGTTGAACTTTCTTGACTTTTACAATTTGTTACTTCATCAAGGTGACTTTTTAATTAATTTTTTTAATAATAATAATAATAATAGTTGGTAACAAAAGCACCCCTTCGGGACTTCATTTGGTTAACATCACCAGATAGACCGGTCATTGTCTCATTGACATCCATACAGCCAAGAACGATATGAGGCTATGATGGTGTAAACGAGCCGGGCCGAGCTCGACTAGTCTCGAGCTCGGCTCGTCATGTTTTTATGAAGTTCGAGCTCGAGTTCAGTTCGGTTCGGTTCGAGCCTACTTATTTGAGCTCGAGCTCGGCTCAGCTCCACTCGACTCGAGCTATTTTGAGAACAACCTCAAACGAACTAAAAGCTCGGCTCGAGCTCGCTTCAATATCGCTTAAACGAGCCAATGCTCAGCTCAAGCTCGGCTCGCCAATGCTCTCATCATTATTATTATTATTATTAAAATTTTGTTTGGGCTCGTTTAAGCTTGCGAGCCTAAACGGATTTTATATTTCAGGCTCGAGCTTGGACTCGATAACTATATTTCAAACTCGAGCTTGGACTAAATAACTAAACGAACTCTATTTCAGGCTTAAGCTTGAGCTCGGACTCGAGCTCGTTAAGGATCGTCTCGTTGTTATTTAAACCAAGCTTGAACAAAATGAATTCTTTTTAACCATAATACCATAATCTAGATAATTAACATTATCAAATATAACAATAGAAAATTTGTATCGGGCAATGGACCTGAATATAAGAGTTGTAGTCGTGTTTTTTGGGGGTCAACGGATGCTTAAGGGGCGATTGCGTCATTTCTTTTCGCTTCTCTCATGAAATTCATCCAATACCCATTATCATTAGGGGTGTGAATTTCTGACACGACCCAGAAACCCGTCACGAACCTAACACGAAATTCGCGGGTTTAGGTTTCGTCTAAACGGGTTCGGGTCAGTTTCGGGTTGAACACGCGAACCCGTTTAGGTTTACGGGTCAGGTTCGGGTAAACCTGGTCGGGTTGCCGGGTTGACCCGTTTAACACATGGGGTGGTGTTCCCACCCCTCCCGTGAATCCTTTCCTATGGCATCTTCTAGTGGTGCTCATTTTATTATTTGTTGCACATTCAAATCGGGATGGCCATCCCACTTTAATGTTTATCTTGCGCACCTAGAGTCGAGGCGGTGCGTCGCAATACCACCCTACCACCGAAGCCAAAGCTGAATCTACTCCCTTCCCACTTCTTAGCGTTATCCACCCTTAAAAGGAAGAGAGAGGGATTCACATATGTAGCAAAGAGAGAACGAAATATCTATGGCCATGGATGATAATGTTTTCATAACTTGAGTGGTCATCAAACTAACCACATGACAAGTCGACAACAATCATGAAAAAAAAGAAAGATTGCTCACTAGTCGCTCCAACAATTTAATGACAGTTGGGGTTATGAAAAAATACTGACAAACCTTTATATAAGTTACGAAAATTTAAGTTTTTGATATAAATTACAGGAATTTAAGTTTTTGTTATTAAGTGACAAATTCAAAATACGGTTAATTTATTTCTTACGTGTGTATTATATAGAATAAGGTTATTCTACAAAGGAAAAATTACACTTTGTCCTTTATCTTAACATCATTTTGCAGGCGGTGTCCTTTTCAACGAATTTTGACCGGTTTTGTCCTTTACAAGGAATTTTGTTGCACGTCTTGTCCTTTAGCCCTAACCCAGTTAGATTTTCTTGTTAAGTTAGGTCATGTGCAGCACATGAGAGTAGTTTGGTATTTTACTCTTTATATTTAATAAATATGTACATCAAGTTAGTTTCTCATTTTACTCAATTTAACAACACCCATCCTTCTAGAATCGATGGTGATGATGAACAGTCAATGGGCATGAATTTGTGGGTTTGTTTTTCCTGAGTTTTGATGTTTTGTAAATTTGGGAGAGAGAGACAGAGGAGGGAAAGAGATATGATAAAGATGGAGATGAGAGTAGATAGAAGGATCTGCCATATTTTTTATTTTTATTTAAACAAAAAAAAATCAAGTAAATTGACAAATTTACCCTTATGTGTAAGTCACATGACTATATTTAACAAGAAAATCTAACTGGGTTAGCACTAAATGACAAAACATGCAACAAAATTCTCTATAAAAGGGCAAAACTTGTCAAAATTCTTTAAAAATGACCCCGTCTGAAAAAAGGTATGAAGATAAAGGACAAAACTTGTAATTTTTCCTTCTACAAAAGAGTCTTAACATATAAATTGACTTAATGTGAGAAGTGAAGGAGAGTTTTTTTTTTTAATTTTTTTCCCACCTTATTAAGCATGTATTTTAGTCTCAAAATCTAAAAATTGTGTATTTACACTGGTAGAGTAATTTTAAGAGTAAATTACAAGTTGTCCATTATGTTTATACCAAATTGCATGCGCTGTTCTTTTTTCCAAAAGTCTACAGGCGTTGTCTTTAACCTTCCAAAAATCTTGCACGTTATGTCCTTTAGACAAAACCCAGTTAGATTTTTTGGTTAAATCTAGTCATGTGCTTTCACATGAGAGCATTTTTGTCATTTGACCTTTCCAGAGGTTATTTTGTAAAGATATTTTATTAAAGGGTCATTTTGTACAAACTTAAAAATAAAACACTATATAAGCACACACTCTCTCTCTTCCCTCTAATCTATTCAGTCTAATCTGAAACCCCTCTTTCTCTCTATTCTCTCTCTCCAACAACAGATGGAGGTGGTGTGTGGCGGCACAGCGGAGGTGGTGGGTGTAGGTGTGGTGGTTGAAGGGATTAGGCGTGTGGCGGCACGGCGGTGGTGGTGGGTTAGGTGGGTGGTGAAGGGGTTAGGTGTGTGGCGGTACGGCGGTGGGTGTGGTTAGGTGCGTCGGCACGGCGTGGTGAAGGCACGGCAGTGGTGGTGGGTTAGGTGGCTGGATCCACTTAATATTAATTTAGTTAATATTACATGTTTCTGTTTTGTGATTGAATTTTGTAACTTGTAAATGATGTTCTTCTGATGAGGTGTTTGGATGAACTTCATGTTCTTCTCTGTTGTTACCTTTAAAATGTTCATATCGATCTGAATTAGAAGAACACTGCTCAAATTAGGTTGATTAGGTTCATATAAGTTTCTTTCTAGTATTTGTTCTTCTTTGTACCATCTTAATTTTCAGTTATTACAGAATAAGAGCCTAATCATGAACATGGTGGTGACGGGTGCGGGCAGTGGTGGTTGACGGTGGCCGGTAGGGGGTGGACTGATGAGAGAGGGTGGTGTAGAGAGAGAGGGAGGTGATTAATTTTTTTATTTAATTTTGTTTTCTTTATTAAAATAATTTTTAAGTAAATGGGTAAAAAGACTAATATATCCTTATGTAATCAGATTTAACAATCTATCTGGGTTTGGCCTAAAGGACATAACGTGCAAAATTTTTAGAAGGTTAAGGACACCGCCTGTAATCTTTTGGAAAAAGGAAAGCGCCTGTAATTTGGTGTAAACATAAATGACAAAACTTGTAATTTACTTAATTTTAATACTTAATTGTGTAAAATCATAATTTTCTTATTACATTTTTCAATTAAACATCATACCTAGGCATATGAAAAAAAGTTTTGTTCACTTCTCATGTTAAAGCATTTAGTACACTTAAATCTTGTCAAGTTGTCTATTTGTTAGTCACTTAGTTTCTCTCTTGAGATTCCAAGTTTAACTCCACTAGCATAGGACATTGGTGGTGGCGATAAGTCTAGAACTATGCCTTTCTGGAAGTCGCAAGTTTGAAACCGAGCCGAACTGGGTTTTACCGCAGTAAGCCTTCGAACGGGCGGGTTCTCCGAAATTGATGGCTCGGGTATGCATCTAACTCTAACTACTGCTCAATTGAAGGCATCATAAGATGTTTCTCCGGTGATTTAGTTAAAAATTAAAAAAAAAGGTTTACACTTAAAATATAATAATTTATAATGTACACTTAAGATATAATAATTTATAATGTATTAACCCTTCAAATTTATTTAATGTTTTTGTTAAATATCTTTAAAATTATCCAAAAAAAAGTCGTTTGTGGGTTACCGACCCGTAAAAATGAAATCAGTCCGCTTCTACCACTGATCCACCATGTCGTCGCACGCTATTACAGCTGCTACGGCAGCGACCGCCGCCGTTAAACAACTGTTACTCCACCGTTCATCCACCCTCCCTCTACCACATTACAACCGCCGCCACATCTCCTCCTCTCTTCTCGCAGTCGCCACTTATTCAAGCGCCCTATCTTCTTCTACACGTAACAAAAAAAAGCTCAACAGAAAAGACAATTCAGTTAGCACTAGTAGCCGTAGAGTATTAACAGATTCAGCAGTGAAGAGGAGGACTCGATCGGATAAAAAGTTCGATGAGGATAACTTTCGTCAATTTGGTGACACCGGCACTCATATTCCGGTCATGCTCGGTGAGGTTTTGGAGGTTTTTGATTCTCGAAAGCTTCACACGTTTGTTGATTGCACGCTTGGAGCTGCTGGACATTCTTCTGCTGTATGTGAATACTTGAATTTGATTTGTTTAAGTTAGTGTTGTTGTTGTGTGCTTGTTTGTAATTATATCCCTAATTTTGGAATTAGAATGATTTGTTAGGTTTAGAATTATAACGCAAATGATTTTAATCTCTAAAGCTACCATCAAATCTATCCACCACCATCATGAGTGTTTATGGATAAGAAATGTTATGTAACACACTTGCTTATTCGTCATATTTGAGTTAAAAGATTGATGCTGCTACAAATCAAGAGCATATGATTCTCGATTTAGTTAAACATATAACATGGTCTAAGACTAAGGGCCCGTTTGTTTCAGCTCTTAATGGTTCAGACCTCTTACTGATTCAGCACTTAATGGTTCAAACTGTTTGTTTCGTGATGTCTGAATGGTTCAGACATTTGCTTCTGAATTGTTAAGCATTATACTGAGTCTGAATGGTTAAGACCTCTTATCTGAATTGGTCAGATATTTGCCTCTGAATGTTTAAGCAATATACTGGTTCTTAATGGTTTAGACCTCTTACTGGTTCAACACTCACCTATTCAGAAGTTGCCAAACAGCCCCTACGTATGTTGAAATACATATATGAACTTAATTTGAATTATCACTCCTAATTCACTTAGCTATGTGTCTGATAGAGGCTAAGGTAAAAGCGCATTGTGTCTGCAGTCTGCACCCATGTGGCCCATAGGGCCGTAGGCACTAGGCAACAATGTACTTTCAACGAGCATAATGATAATGCACGACTCTTGTTACGTTTATGGTTTTATGGCAACAACATGCTTGATATCTCTAGGTACGTAAGATAACCTAGGATAATTAATGGCAGGATCTGGAAGTAATGTTCAGATTTCACGTAGACAATACGCCTAAACCTTATTTATGTAGCCCAATTGATGGTAAAGCATAAGTTCCGGAGGTCTATGGCATTAGTGAGGAATTTTATATGGTGCAGCCATGTCATTTGGTAAATCTAGTATGTTAACGAGTCAATTCCAGTCATTTCTTTGTAATCCCATTCGTCAAAAGTATGTTACCTAAACAGATATGCTACAACATTAAGTTCTGTGTTTCCTTTGATCTGTTTATTTTATTTTACCTCTTTGTTGGTTTGTATATAACATTTGTAGCAGATAAGTTATAAAGATAGTGAGTGTCTCATGGGATGCTTCTTTTAATTAAAACTGATGTCTTTTCCCCTAAATGGAGATGACAGATAATTCATGCTCATCCAGAAATGCAAACATATGTTGGACTAGATTGTGATCCTGTTGCACACGAAAAGGCAAAAACTAAGATTGATATGATCCAAACTGCCACCAACTCCCGTGACTCAACTTCCAACCTAAAAACGCATACCTTCCTACGAAACTTCAAGAACATCAGGTCCACATTATCCGAGGTTGACGATAAGCTTCTGATTTCAGGAATCAATGGGATCCTAATGGACTTAGGAATGTCATCCATGCAGGTAACATTTTATGCATGTTTCGGCTAGCTTGTCTTATAATTTTTTTTAGAAATAGTATCTTAATATCTAGAACCAACAGTGTTGATGTTTAATTTACTAAAGTCATAGAGTTATGTATTTATTATCTTTGTCTCCCAATGACATTTGTCAATTTAATAGCGCCTTAATATTGTTCATATGCAGGTAAACAATGCCAATAGAGGATTCAGTGTGCTTTGTGATGGACCCCTTGATATGAGAATGGACCCTCAGGTCAGAACTGGCATCTGTAACGAGTATTTAAGAGTGATTGTTTAATTTCAGATTAATGTTATTTTCGAGTATTTTTAAATTAATAGCTAGGATGGAGAATGTCATATATTTTGTTCACTTAACTGACTGAAACAGGGATATTACAGGCAAGTCTGACAGCTGAAGACATACTAAATTCATGGCCAGAGGCAGAAATAGGACAAATTTTACGTGATTATGGAGAAGAAAACAATTGGCGGGCTCTTCAGAAAAGGATCGTTAAGGCCCGTTCAACTGGTGGATTACATTCCACCAATGAATTAGTCGATCTAATTCGGAGTTGTACATCTGGTGGAAAAGGTGCGGTAACCTCTTTTGAACTTCTTGGTTTTCATGCGTGCCTGTTAAATCACTGTTTTTCATTTAATCATATAAGTTATAGGTGGCATATTCGATAGGGTGTTCAAGATTGGATTATCAGGTTTTCGGATATCCGATTTTTGGATAGTGAATATTAATCGGATATTTGAAACTTCGGATATTTACACGGATATCCGAATTTATAAAAATAAAAAAATCTGTTTCGTGCATAGATTAAAACTAAACTTGTATTCGATTTTCCAAATTTACATCATTGAAAAACAAAAAAATATTATAAATCCACATTCGAATCCGATTATTGACTATTTTTTTACTATTTTTAAACTAAACGTATTGCTCATATAATATATATATATATACTATATTTTTTTTAGTTGTTGGATATCAGATAATCCGATGATCCGAAATTTTTAGAAATCAATATCTGAGTCCGAATCCGAAAATTCAGAAACTTCTATTTTCGGATAACTTCGGATATTTTGGATCCGGATTTTTTGTGAGCGCCCCTAATATTCAAACGGGTCGATATGCGTTATATCTCTTCTCAAACGGGTCACCAAATGGTTTGAACTGAATAAAGAAAATAGCTAAAATGAAAATGGGTCAAACGGGTTAAAAGAAGATCATTCAAAGTGTCTTTCTTTTTTACAATGCAAGATTATTATCGTAATAACGCTATGTTACAGGAGGGAGGCAGGGTTGGATAAAGACAGCAACAAGAGTATTCCAGGCTCTAAGAATAGCTGTTAACGATGAACTGAAGACGCTAGAGTCTTCATTGTACGATTGCTACCGCTGTCTTGCACCTGGCGGGAGGCTTGCAGTCATATCGTTTCACAGTCTGGAGGACAGAATCGTAAAACAAACATTTCTCAACATCATTAACACCGGTTTAACGGATGAAAACAAAAATGTTGATTCTGAAAATGACGATGATAAAGAAGCATGGGTCAAACAGATGATCCACGGGGCCGGTGGAGTAATCCTCACAAAGAGACCCGTTACGCCTTCTGAAGATGAAGAGAAACTGAATGTTCGTTGTAGGAGTGCTAAACTCAGAGTAATACAAAGACATTGAAGCAAAATCTAAGGGGAAGATTAGAAAAAGGTTATATTGTTAATGAGGAGTTGAACATTTTATTTTAGGTTTTATATATTTGATAAGTTCTTTTTGACTTTTTTCTACAAAAATCTTAAATACAAAATCATATCTAAAAGAACCAAAAGTATGCTTCCCAAGATTATGCTTATTGGATGAACGTTAGCTTATATACATTGAAAACAAATTGAAGTATTAACCAAAAATTATTCCAAAAATTCCTATTATTTACCAATAGATTATAAACCTTGCGTTTTTTTACCTGTTAACTCACACACCCTTTAATTCTACTTTTAAATCTACACATTTGTCCACTATGAAACCTGAGCCCTCAACCTCGCACGGAGGACCACTTTTCCATACCCCTTGGGACCACCGGGCCACATGCCTAATGATTAAATCAAACTATTAGAGTGTCCGATCATTAGACTTGATGGTCTTTCAGTTAAAAGTTTTCATTCATCAACATGACATTTTTGCAATTCCAAACTTATTATTGTGCGACCAAGGGTAGAAACAACTAGATGATGCAAGATGTCCATGAAATTCACATCTCTTGTACTATTTTGGCGAAAAAACATATGACGAAAAACGAAACTAAAACAAATTACGTTACGTGCCACTAAATTTCACCCATTATTGGAACCTGTCAATAAAAATTATACAACAAAGATTAAATTAACGAAAACTCACTCAATTTTCAAACTATTGAACTTCAAATCCTACGAAGCTTTAAGTTGATAATAACATATTGCTTAGACCAACTCAGAATCCGTTCCTCTACCTCATAATTTCCCCACCCTACCTGACCTCTCGCTCCCCATTTATCACCGATCAGAACGGATTCAGTCCCATCCAAAAGTCCCCCTTGTATACGAAACTTAGGTATAATTTTTTGGTGTTAATGCTTTGCCATCTAGTGATTATTGAAAATTTTAGACATATGAATTAGTTAGGTCCCCGGTCAGATCATGATCGTTTAGTTAACTAGTCACATTCATTCCATTTATTCCATTAAGTTGGGTTATGGGACATATCATATCACTAGTTCCACAAGTCAGCATGATTTTTATTAATAAAATGTTTAGCTAACTACCTTATATATATCATTTATGTCTCATGCTATGGTTTGGTATAAGAAAATCCTATGGGCGGAGGCATGGTCACTTTATAGGCCCAGGATCCAGGGGGTTTCTTTTTATTTTTTTTAGTTATTATTTTATAGATTAATATTGAAAAGGTAAACAAATGTACTTATTTAGCTCTTCTTTTCATCTGATTTTGTGAAGTTTTATTTTTGTTTACAAGTTTTGTTTTCGTTACCGGTATCAGTTTTTATTCATATTTAATAGTTTTTTAAATATTAAAAAAAAACTTAAATACTCCAACATTTAAATTAATCTTCAAATAATAATATAATCATTTTTAATTAATTATTGTTGATTTATTGATTTGGAGTATTAATTCATTTAATGTAACAGGTGACCCATACTTTATAGACATATTGTGTCACATCCCGATCCGCAGCGGAAAAGGTGATCGGGGCATGATTGGGTTATCATCAAAGCTCATGACATTTATTATAACGTTTCATATTCATTATTACAATTTAAAGGGAAACACACAATCTTAATTTCATCATGTCCTAAACATCATTCTAGACTTCATTGTTTTCTTCTAAGGCATTTTCTATGTTTTCCTTGCTTCATCCTGTTCACCTGTATCATGTGTAAAAATGGTTTTTGGATCAACAAAAAGTTGGCGAGTGAATCCTATGAAAAGCATTTGAACAAGTTTATTGAATTGATTATAAAATAAAGTGCACAACCACATATGAGTAAATATAGATGTAAACATATTAATAAAACACTTAATATCAGATAATGCACACACACACAATAATAAATTGTTTTGAGGCACGCGTTGCTCAACCCGTCTCTCACGAGGAACTGATGGGCCTAATGAATGAGTTTTGAGGCACGCGTTGTTCTACGAACTGATGGGCCTAATGAATGATTTGCATACAACTTGACAATATGAAAGACATAACTACAAACAATATTTACACTCTAAGTTTAGATCACAATATGGTATGGCACAAGTTTAAATAAACGAGTTAATTTTAGTGACACATGACACACCCCAAAACGTGTAATTAAAAAGGGGAGTTGTAAGATTCACTTACATTTGGTGCCTTCGGTTGATGACGTTGAATGCGCACGAAGTTTGATTTAACCACGAGTGAAACTAACCTAGATAATAACATAATGGTTCGGTAAATAAGCGGATTTTATTAATCAACTTTAGTAGGATTATTGGATATTATTTTGTGAGTTTAAGGCTATTTTCTAACTTTAAAAATGTTATTTTTAAGTATTTTTAATTGATTTTTAAATAAAATAATAAATAAAAATAATAAAAAAATGTTGACTTTTTGAACGTTGACTTGTTGACCGGTTTGATTGTGTTATTATGTGCGCTGAGTGAGGTTCGAACTCGTGACCTCCCGTATGCGTGCACGCAGCTCTACCAACTAAGCTACGTGTGTCACACCCCGACCCGCAGCGGAAAAGGTGATCGGGGCATGATTGGGTTATCATCAAAGCTCATGACATTTATTATGCGTTTCATATTCATTAATACAATTTAATGGAAATTTACAATAAAGATTACAACATGTTCTAACTATCAATCTAAGCTTCTTTGTTCTCTTCTAAGGCATTTCCTATGTTTTCCTCGCTTCAACCTGTTCACCTGTATCATGTGTAAAAGGGTTTTTGGATCAACATAATGTTGGCGAGTGAATCCTATGGAAAACATTTGAACAAGTTTATTTGATTGATTATGAAATGAGTGCACAACCAAACATGAGTAAAAATAGATGTAAACTTATTCAACAATCATAAGATATTAAATAAAGCACACATGAACAATAATGGAACATTTAGAGGCACGCGTTGCTTAACTCGTCTCTCACGAGGAACTGATGGGCCTAATGAATGAATTGCATAAACATGATAATATGAATGACACAACTACAAACAATATAAACTCAATGATACACACATGAACAATAATGAATTGGTTTTGAGGCACGCGTTGTTCAACTCGTCTCCCACGAGGAACTGATGGGCTTAATGGATGAATTCCATATAATTTGACAAAATGAAATAAGTAATCACAACAATATAAACAATCTAAATTTAGATCACGATATGGTATGGCACAAGTTTAAATAAACGAGTTAATTATTTTTATGACACATGACACACCCCAAAACGTGTAATTTAAAAGGGGGAGTTGTAAGATTCACTCACAGTGGGTGCGTTCGGTTGACGATGTTGAATGCACGCGAAGTGGTTTTAACCACGAGTGAGATTAACCTAGATAAATCGCATTATGGTTTGGTAAGTAAACGGATTTTATTAATCTATTTTAGTAGGATTGTTGGGTGTATTTTTGTGAGTTTAAGGCTATTTTCTAACCTTAAAAATGTTATTTTTAAGTATTTTTAATTGATTTTTAATTAAAATAATTAAATAAAAATAATAAAAATTTGACTTTTTCTGACCGTTGACTTTGACTTTGACCGTTGACTGACCGTTGACCGGTTCGAGTGTGAATATAAGTGCGCTGGGTGAGGCTCGAACCCGAGACCTCCCGTACGCGTGCACGCAGCTCTACCAACTGAGCTACGTGTCTAACCCGTCATATATCCGTTTTTAATTATATTTATATATTAATTAAGTTAAACAGAAAATCCTTTTATTTTAAAAACGATTTAATTGATTCGGACGGTGCGCTCCACAGGTCTCGAACCCGGGACCTGTGGGTTATGATAACACACAGTCCACCGCTGGACTGTGTGTACAACTTGTTAACTTAACTGATTTTTATTATACTTAAACACAAATTAATTATTTTCATTTCTGACTTATTTAAAAAGCTTAATAATTGTCCGGGTCGATGCAGAAGACCGGACTCGAACTCGTGCACTTTAATTAAACATACACACAGTCCACCACTGGACTGTGTGTCTAACTTGGTTATTTTTCCGATTATTAATATACTTAACATATATATAAAATGAATCCGGTTCAGTTAACAAAAAGAACATTTTTATTTACGCAGGTTGTGTGGAACAGGATTCGAACTCGAGACCTTTGTGTGTTTATTGTGCACACAGTCCACCGCTGGACTGTGTGTCTAACCCGAGTTATTTCTTGATTTAAATTATACTTATGAGTTACAGGTTCATCGTCTTCTTCGTCGGATTTTAACCAGAGTCGGAAAATCTGACTGGTTCGATGTGTTAAATCAGGTTCTTCAGCGTTTTATGATTAATCAAAGGTGAGATATAAATAAAAAGAAAGGAAATTAGGCGTGAGGTATACCGACTATCTTCCTCTGTTTTCCGGCAGAACTCCGGCGACAGCAATAGGCTCCGGCTTCAGAAAGTTTGAAAAAGGTATGGGTGACTTCGGTATAAGCTTAGGGGGTTCAGTAAGGCTCAGAAATGAAGAACCCGGTTTTCCGGTGATGAGCAGAGATATTCCGGCGAGTGAGTTTTCGCCGAGAAAGGGTGCGGTTTTGAGCGAAAATGTTTGCAGAGGTTCGAGGTGGTTTTTATAGGGCAATTATCGATGAACTTGGTCTGATTTCTGACTGGATTCGTCGGTTATAAAAACTCCGGCGGTTATAACTTTGGTCGCGGACTCAGACGTCGGTTATAACCGATGTCTTAGTAAATGTTTACGTTATAACGGAAGATGTCGTTAAAACTCGCGAGATTGCCGGGATTTCCGACGACTGAACTTTTGGGCGCCGGTTTTGAATTCGGAACGTCAAGATATGAATTAAATGATCTTAATAATTAACAGACAATACAAGTGGCGCAGTGGTTTGTGTGTTGTGTGTTAAGTTATTGCCGGACCGGTTACTGACCCGGGTTCGAAACCCGGCAGAACCAAAATATTTTTATTTTGCGATTTTCAACAGTTTTTCAAAAACTAATTATATATTCCCGTATAATAATTGATTATGTATCGTTTAAAATTATTTTGGGCATTTAATTCGCAACGAAAATTTTAACTGACTGTTCGGTTGATAAACGGAGCGGGTTTGGTAAATCCGTTTTTGACGGATATTACAGTATCCCCTGCTTTTTAGAAATTTCGTCCCGAAATTTAAATAGTGATATATTTGACTAAAAGAATGATGGTGTTTAGTTTGACTGTTACTTGCTTAGAAAAAGTAAGGGTTTAAGTTTTTGTTTGAGGCGGTAACGTTCCTTGTAAGGGTTAAGTACCCTATTATAGGAATCGCTTTTTGTTGCCTACTGTAAAAGTATTGATAGTCAGATTTGATTCGCTAACTATGATATCATGCATAAGAGGTTGGATATGTTTGGAAAGGTAATGTTATATCCTAAGGCAAAACTTCTAATACTACAACCTACATGGAACATAAATAAACACAACAGCTAATATTTAAAACATAAATAACACAACAGCTAATATTTGAACATAAATAAACACAACAGCTAATATTTGAATCCACATTCTGATAGCATATATGTTTGAATGGTGGAAGTTCCTCTCTCGTTTGTTATGATGGAGAGGTTAGTTTATGTAGAAATGGAACACAAATCCAATTTCTCTAAATAGCAAGATGATATAAATGTAACACAATTTCAACCAAGGCAATACTAAATCCTACATGGAACTTCTCATAATCGCCTGATAATGCCTCTGATCCTTTGGCAAGAATACTTATATATAGGAAGTACCAGCGGCGTATCCACCATATTCTTGCCAAATTTTCATTGGTTTTATCCACAAGTTATGATTAGTTACCAAGAAACTAATAAATCCTACATAGAACTTCTCATAACTGTCCGACAATGCCTCTGATCCTTTGACAAGAATACTTATATATAGGAAGTACCAGCGGCGTATCCACCATATTCTTGTCAAATTTTCATTGGTTTTATCAGTGAATTATGATTAGTCCTATATAACTCTACAACCAATACAACAAACATAAAATACTGAAATGAAAAATATCTGTGCGATCAAGGCTCAATCAAACGGAGCCGATCGTATTGTATGTACTGAAAATGAAATTGTCTGTGTGCTCAAGGCTCAATCAAACGGAGCCGAGCGTATTGCATGTACTGAAAATGAATAACTTAATCTAAACAACTATCACACAAACATCCTATGCATGGAACCTCTCATAACCGCCTGATAATGCCTCCGATCATTTGACAAGAATACTTATATATAGGAAGTACCAGCGGCGTATCCACCATATTCTTGCCAACTTTTCATTGACTTTATCCGCAAGTTATGATTAGTGCTAAGCGACTCTACAACAAACACAATAACCATAAGATACTGATAATGAAATTGTCTGTGCGCTCAAGGCTCAATCAAACGGAGCCGAACGTATTGCATGTACTGAAAATGAAATTGTCTGTGCGCTCAAGGCTCAATCAAACGGAGCCGAAAGTATTGTATGTACTGAAAATGAAATTGTCTGTGCGCTCAAGGCTCAATCAAACGGAGCCGAACGTATTGCATGTACTGAAAATGAACAACTTAATCTAAACAATCACACAAACAGCCTATGCATGGAACCTCTCATAACCGCCTGATAATGCCTCCGATCATTTGACAAGAATACTTATATATAGGAAGTACCAGCGGCGTATCCACCATATTCTTGTCAAATTTTCATTGACTTTATCCGCAAGTTATGGTTAGTTCTATGCGACTCTACTACAAACACCACAACCACAAGATACTGATAATGAAAATGTCTGTGCGCTCAAGGCTCAATCAAACGGAGCCGAACGTATTGCATGTACTGAAAATGAAATTGTCTGTGCGCTCAAGGCTCAATCAAACGAAGCCGAGCGTATTGCATGTAATGAAAATGTAAAATAAACTGATCAATCAAGGCTCAATCAAACGGAGCCGATCGTGCGGGCACGCCACAGTTCAACCGCATAATAAAATGGGGAACAAGCTCAAAACCTCATAAAGGGGGAGCTGCGGCCTCGGCAAATGCATATACTGAAAACAATAAACAATAATTACTCTAATAGTCTACACATGGAACCTCTCATAACCGCCAGATAATGCTTCTGATCCTTTGACAAGAATACTTATATATAGGAAGTACCAGCGGCGTATCCACCGTATTCTCGTCAAAGTTTCATTAGCTTTATCCTTAAGTTATGTTTGGTTCTATGTGATAAAGAAAAACATAAAACTAAACGATAGGAGTTGAATCTGGATCTTCGGCGAAGAGGACTAGTTGGGTATCTTCGTTTGGGCCGTCATTATCTTCGACAGGATTGGCGTTGATATTGAAGACTCTTCCTCTTGCTGGTGGCATAGTGGTTGGGTTTTCTTGGTTTACTTGGTTAACTGGGTTTGATTGGGCTTGAGTGTTGATGACGTTAACCAATTGAGGGCATGTGTTTCTAAAGTGGGTAGGGTCGCCACAATTGAAACACGCTCGAGCATATGGGAACACGGGGTATTGGGGTTGATGATAAGTTTGGGCCATGTTTTGAGTAGGGGAAGAGGTTTGGTTTTGGAAGGTGCGACAAACCTTGCTCAAATGACCATAGCGTCCACAAGTTGTACATAGTCGACAAGGTAAGGTAAGGGGATGGTGATAAAAACAATTGTTGCATCGAGGGTGAGGTCCAAGATAGGGTTTCTTATTTGGGTACGTTGAGTTGGGTGCCACTTGAGTGATTGGGATAGCTTGGATGGGTATGGCGTGTAAAACTGGTTGATTTCGTTGGGTAGCAGCGAAAAGTTGCACGTCTCATCTTCTCTTAGGATTGGGTTGAGAAGAGGATTCGGTTTGGGTGGAGTCGGAGGTTTTAGTCGATTCTTTATCCTTCTTTTTCTCCTCCTTGAAGTCTTTGTTTCGGATTCGATTCTCGGTGAGCTCTGTTGCTAGTTCCATTGCTGCTTCCAAAGTTGCAGGCTTGGTACTTATTACAGGGTCTTGAATTGTAACATTTGTCGAAAAACGGGTTTTCGAAACCCGCTTCGTTTAATAACCGAACAATCAGTTTTAAAATTTTGTTGTTCATTTACGGCTTATTTTAAATTTTAAACGATTCATAATTGATCAACAAATTAAAAGATATAAATTAAAATTGTAAAAATATGAAAAGGAATTAATTAAAAAGGAAAACCGGCTGCCGGGAGTCGAACCCGGGTCAGCCGGTTATTTCCTCAAAGTCTTAACTCACACACCATAAACCACTCCGCCACTTTGATTTTCTGTTAAGTTAATGGATTTATTAAATCAAATAATGACGTGCGGAATTCAAACTCGGTCAACTTGCGCCCAAACAGCAGTCGTCGGAAATCCCGACGACTTCGCCAATAAATTACGTTTCCGCTCGAATTAACCATTGAATTAACTCTAGCGACGGTTATAACGGACATCTGAACCCGCGACAACAGCCGTAACCGCCGAAGAACGGCTGACTTCGAATTAAGACCGAATTCAGACCCCATTCACCTCGATACTACCCTATAAATTCACCCACAATTCACCAGAAACCTTTTCGCTCCCAAATCGCACTTTCTCTCGACGAAAATCTACTCGCCGGAAAACATCTGCAAGTCGCCGGAAAACCGAGACTTCCACCTGCACGGTAATTACTTCGATTTTTTTGGCTCATTCCTTTATTAGACAAATTCTAATATAAATCCCTCACCCAGAATCCTTTGCAGTTGACGTTGCCGGATTATCTGATTCGCCGGAGAAATTTCTGAACTTTCAGGGGAACCGCTGATTATCGGTATGATTCTTCTGTTTCACTGATAGTCATTACCCAGTAGTCCCACTTCGCATCTAATCCCTCCAAATTATTGGTAGATTCTATCAGCCGCAGCTCACCAAGACGGAGCCGACGACCTTGCCGGACGTCTGAAGAAAAGCGAACAGTTGGTACAATCAACCCTCCAATCTCTTTCCATTCATTTTCTTTTCGATGACTCATAACCTTCATTGAGCTAATTTAGTAAATAACAGTCTTTTGATCGATGTTTATGTTTTGAACGAAGAAGATGAAGTGTGGTATAATATAAGAATAATTAAAATCGGTTTAATAAACGGGTTAGACACACAGTCCAGCGGTGGACTGTGTGCAACAAACATACACGAGACGCGAGTTCGAATCCTGTCCCAGCTTTACCCACTTGAAATAAAAATCCGCCTTTTTAACTGAACCGGGTTGACGCACAGTATATGTTAAGTATAATAAAAACCGAGTTAATAACCAAGTGACACACACAGTCCAGCGGTGGACTGTGTGTACGCTAACCCACAGGTCCCGGGTTCGAGACCTGTGGTCAGCACCGGTCCGTTACGTTTAAAAGCTTTTTAAAAATAAATAATTTTCGGTTTAAAGTAAATAGTATATAAGTATAATTAAAAACATAATTATTTCGGGTTAGACACGTAGCTCAGTTGGTAGAGCTGCGTGCACGCGTACGGGAGGTCTCGGGTTCGAGCCTCACTCAGCGCACAATTTCGCACAATTAAACCGGTCAACAGTAACGGTCAACGGTCAACGGTCTCGGTCAACGGTCAAAGTCAACTTTTTTTTTATTATTTATTTTATTTATTAAATCAATTATTTAAATTAAAAATCAATTAAAAATACTTAAAAATAACGTTTTCAAGATTAGAAAGTAGCCTTAAACTCACAAATTTATACCCAAAAATCTTATTAAAATAGTTAGTAAAATCCACATACTTACCGTGCCTTTTCATTTCTTATTTGGTTAGTTATCTCTCGTCGATCAATCCCCTAAACTCGTGCACATCCAACATCTTCAATCAAACGCATCCAAGGTGAGTGAATCTCTACCAAATTCCCCGTTTTAATCACATTTTGGGGTGTATCATGTGTCGTATTTATTTATTATAATTAATCATTGTGCATCCATCATGTTTATGATCAATGTGTATTCAAGGTGTATCCATTGACTGTGTGGTTGAAGTTTAGATTAATTTTATCATTTTAGTACATACATTTCATAGGCCGCCGCTCCCCATTACCTATGAGCGTGAGCTGTTCCCCATTACCTATGAGCGTGAACCAGGCGTTGCCAACATAAGATCGGCTCCATTTGATTGAGCCTTGATCTCACATACATTAGCATAGGCCGTCTGTTCCCCATTACCTATGAG
This sequence comes from Scalesia atractyloides, assembly GCA_947069175.1. Taxonomy (NCBI): domain Eukaryota; kingdom Viridiplantae; phylum Streptophyta; class Magnoliopsida; order Asterales; family Asteraceae; genus Scalesia; species Scalesia atractyloides. Next base: position 6,469,100 of record CAMTDV010001634.1, read on the forward strand.
CGTGAACGGGACGTTGCCAACACATACATTGTTATTTTTATTTCATCCTTAAGCAAGGTGGTTTGTGATTGTTATGTTTACATACATTTGTTCATATATGATTATTGCACAATTTTTCCTAAATTAAATTACAATAATAAACCAATAACAAATGTTTTAAACAAGGTTCACTCGCCAACTTTTGTTGACCCAAAATTTCCCATTTTTACACATGATACAGGTGATCAAGTTGAAGCAAGAAACATATAGGGCGGCCTAGAAGAATAAACCAGTTTAGATTATGGATTTGTTTAGTTAATCTTTTCCTTTCCTTGTATTGTATGAATTTGACTTGGAACTTTGAAATGTAATTTGGATTTAATAAATATGAAACATATTAGTAAACATCATGAGCTTTGGTGATAACCCAATTATGCCCCGACTCTTGTTTCCGCTGCGGGTCGGGGTGTGACATATATCTTTGACGGAAGACCACGAATGTAGTGCTCGATCAAACGGTAGAGGGGAGTGAACATGTTGGGAACCATTTGATGTAACTCGAGGAATCTTTTGTTGTATGTGGTGTGGTCTCCCTCCTTTTGCTTCAATGAGTAAAAATCTTCTATTTTATTGATTTCGCTCCTTGGACAAAATCGTCTGGTCATGATTTCCTTCAATTCGTTAAAGTCATAGCATCTTCAACACCTCGTTTGGACTTCTCTGTATTCCACCAAGTAAGTGCTATCCCATATAGTTGACCGGTAGCATAACGCACTTTGCGACCATCAGGGCAATCGCAATTTAGAAAAGTGTTCTCCATCTCTTCAAACCAATGGAGGAGTGCGGTGACACCTTCAGTCCCTTTGTATTTCGGAGGATCGCATGATTTGAAATGCTTGTAGGTGCATTTAGTGATATTTGAGGGAGAGTTGAAAATGTTTTGGTTTTCTTGATTGACAGGATTAGCGGTGAGTGCTTGTTGTACTTGGATTACAATGTTGGGTATTACGGCAGCCATATGTTGAACGATTTGGGATCATGGGTCGCATTAGGAATGAACATTATAAAATAATTATAGAAAAATAAATCTACTACATCCATAGGATGTCTTGGGTTTTGCTCGCCATTAGGCCCTACATGCCGCCATACTTTACCTGTGTAATCATGTGGGCCCCCATGAATACCGGTTTTTCATATGGTTCGCACGGGTTTGCCAGGTTGCGTACACAAAAACCCGGAGAAAATCGAGAAATATGTATACAACGTGTGATATTCGGAATGTGTCCAGGTGTAGACACGGTGACACCTCAAAGTGGGTTAGTTCGAACGACGTTTGGTGTGGCATGCTTTGGCCTAATAGGTCCTTCGTACTCTCATCGTTGGTCCCCAGGTAGGCAAACTGGTCCGTTATATTGGATTTATACGAATGCCAACCTAGACAGGACGTTCCGACTACCGGTACTTGTACCCTTCCAGTTACTACATGCCCGTCGCAGAACTTACTTTGATGAGATTTGAAAATTGCAACAAAATCTTTGGATAATGAGAGTATGAAAATAAATTGAATACATGAACATCGATATATGTATAATGAATATGTATATAAGCATGTATGTTTGACTGTAAATGTAAACAAATATGAAACAAATAAATATCACAAGTTTGTATGTAACCACCTAATCAATTAAAATTTAGGCAGACTATAGTATAGGCTCTAAGGGTCTAATAACCTATCCTATATCCCTATAGTCATGGCTCTGATACCAATCTGTCACACCCCGACCCGCAGCGGAAAAGGTGATCGGGGCATGATTGGGTTATCATCAAAGCTCATGACATTTATTATGCGTTTCATATTCATTAATACAATTTAATGGAAATTTACAATAAAGATTACAACATGTTCTAACTATCAATCTAAGCTTCTTTGTTCTCTTCTAAGGCATTTCCTATGTTTTCCTCGCTTCAACCTGTTCACCTGTATCATGTGTAAAAGGGTTTTTGGATCAACATAATGTTGGCGAGTGAATCCTATGGAAAACATTTGAACAAGTTTATTTGATTGATTATGAAATGAGTGCACAACCAAACATGAGTAAAAATAGATGTAAACTTATTCAACAATCATAAGATATTAAATAAAGCACACATGAACAATAATGGAACATTTAGAGGCACGCGTTGCTCAACTCGTCTCTCACGAGGAACTGATGGGCCTAATGAATGAATTGCATAAACATGATAATATGAATGACACAACTACAAACAATATAAACTCAATGATACACACATGAACAATAATGAATTGGTTTTGAGGCACGCGTTGTTCAACTCGTCTCCCACGAGGAACTGATGGGCTTAATGGATGAATTCCATATAATTTGACAAAATGAAATAAGTAATCACAACAATATAAACAATCTAAATTTAGATCACGATATGGTATGGCACAAGTTTAAATAAACGAGTTAATTATTTTTATGACACATGACACACCCCAAAACGTGTAATTTAAAAGGGGGAGTTGTAAGATTCACTCACAGTGGGTGCGTTCGGTTGACGATGTTGAATGCACGCGAAGTGGTTTTAACCACGAGTGAGATTAACCTAGATAAATCGCATTATGGTTTGGTAAGTAAACGGATTTTATTAATCTATTTTAGTAGGATTGTTGGGTGTATTTTTGTGAGTTTAAGGCTATTTTCTAACCTTAAAAATGTTATTTTTAAGTATTTTTAATTGATTTTTAATTAAAATAATTAAATAAAAATAATAAAAATTTGACTTTTTCTGACCGTTGACTTTGACTTTGACCGTTGACTGACCGTTGACCGGTTCGAGTGTGAATATAAGTGCGCTGGGTGAGGCTCGAACCCGAGACCTCCCGTACGCGTGCACGCAGCTCTACCAACTAAGCTACGTGTCTAACCCGTCATATATCCGTTTTTAATTATATTTATATATTAATTAAGTTAAACAGAAAATCCTTTTATTTTAAAAACGATTTAATTGATTCGGACGGTGCGCTCCACAGGTCTCGAACCCGGGACCTGTGGGTTATGATAACACACAGTCCACCGCTGGACTGTGTGTACAACTTGTTAACTTAACTGATTTTTATTATACTTAAACACAAATTAATTATTTTCATTTCTGACTTATTTAAAAAGCTTAATAATTGTCCGGGTCGATGCAGAAGACCGGACTCGAACTCGTGCACTTTGATTAAACATACACACAGTCCACCACTAGACTGTGTGTCTGACTTGGTTATTTTTCCGATTATTAATATACTTAACATATATATAAAATGAATCCGGTTCAGTTAACAAAAAGAACATTTTTATTTACGCAGCGTGTGTGGAACAGGATTCGAACTCGAGACCTTTGTGTGTTTATTGTGCACACAGTCCACCGCTGGACTGTGTGTCTAACCCGAGTTATTTCTTGATTTAAATTATACTTATGAGTTACAGGTTCATCGTCTTCTTCGTCGGATTTTAACCAGAGTCGGAAAATCCGACTGGTTCGATGTGTTAAATCAGGTTCTTCAGCGTTTTATGATTAATCAAAGGTGAGATATAAATAAAAAGAAAGGAAATTAGGCGTGAGGTATACCGACTATCTTCCTCTGTTTTCCGGCAGAACTCCGGCGACAGCAATAGGCTCCGGCGTCAGGTGTCTTGCAGCAGCGAGCCTTCAGAAAGTTTGAAAAAGGTATGGGTGACTTCGGTATAAGCTTAGTGGGTTCAGTAAGGCTCAGAAATGAAGAACCCGGTTTTCCGGTGATGAGCAGAGATATTCCGGCGAGTGAGTTTTCGCCGAGAAAGGGTGCGGTTTTGAGCGAAAATGTTTGCAGAGGTTCGAGGTGGTTTTTATAGGGCAAATTATCGATGAACTTGGTTCTGATTTCCGACTGGATTCGTCGGTTATAAAAACTCCGGCGGTTATAACTTTGGTCGCGGACTCAGACGTCGGTTATAACCGATGTCTTAGTAAATGTTTACGTTATAACGGAAGATGTCGTTAAAACTCGCGAGATTGCCGGGATTTCCGACGACTGAACTTTTGGGCGCCGGTTTTGAATTCTGAACGTCAAGATATGAATTAAATGATCTTAATAATTAACAGACAATACAAGTGGCGCAGTGGTTTGTGTGTTGTGTGTTAAGTTGTTGCCGGACCGGTTACTGACCCGGGTTCGAAACCCGGCAGAACCAAAATATTTTTATTTTGCGATTTTCAACAGTTTTTCAAAAACTAATTATATATTCCCGTATAATAATTGATTATGTATCGTTTAAAATTATTTTGGGCATTTAATTCGCAACGAAAATTTTAACTGACTGTTCGGTTGATAAACGGAGCGGGTTTGGTAAATCCGTTTTTGACGGATATTACAACGTGTCTAACCCGAAATATTTCTGTTTTTAATTATATTTATATACTAATTGAATTAATCCGAAAATCATTTATTTTAAAAACGATTTTAATGCATGACTCGGTGCTCGCCACAGGTCTCGAACCCGGGACCTGTGGTTTAGTTTGACACACAGTCCACCGCTGGACTGTGTGTCTAACTTGGTAAATAATCTGGTTTTTATTATACTTATATACAAACTAGATAAATTCATTTCTGCCTTATATAAAAAGTTTGATAATTGCCAGAACCGGTGCGGTAGTCTGGACTCGAACCCGCGACGTATGATTTACACGCGCACACAGTCCACCGCTGGACTGTGTGTCTATCTTGGTTATTATTCCGGTTTTCATTAAACTTAAAATCTAATTGCGAGTGAATCCGGTTCAGTTTTAAAAAGGAACATTTTTATTAAGGCGAGTGTGCGTGTGACAAGAATCGAACTCGGGACGTATGCGTGTTTATTTGCACACAGTCCACCGCTGGACTGTGTGTCTAACCCGAGATATAACTTGATTTAAATTAAATATATTTATAACCGAAGACTTCATCTTCTTCGTTAAACTTAACCAGAATCGATGTCCGACTGTTTTGACAAAAATAATCAGTTTCTTTAGTAAGTTGTGATTAGATACATGTGAGATTAATAAGAACGAGAGAGATTAGGTGTAAGATATACCGAACAGAGATCCTCTGTTTCGCCGGCAAAATTTCCGATGATAGCAGGTTATTCCGGCGACGTGTGTCTTGCGGCAGAGGGTCTTCAGGAAGCTTGTGGTGAGTGTGGGTGGCTTCGGTATGAGCTCTAGGTGTTCTGTTTTTAGAGTAAGGCACAGAGGTGAAGGGGTTCGGTTTTCCGGCGAGTTGTAGAAATTTTCCGGCGAGTAATATTTCGTCGAGAATGGGTGTGATTGTGAGCGAAAAGTTTATCAGAAGTTAAAGGGTGTATTTATAGGGCAGAACATCGACGAATTTGGTCCGTTTACCGTCTTGATTCGTCGGTTAAATATTTCTCCGGCGGTTATGACTGATGTCGCGGACTGGACATCGGTTATAACCGATGTTAAGGTTAATGCGTCGGTTAAAACAGAAGAAACCGTCCAATCTCGGCAAAATCGTCGGAATTTCCGACGACTGCGATTTGGGCACGTCAGTTTTGAATTCGAGTTTGTGTATTTGAATTAATTGTTTATAATAATGAACAAGGAACACAAGTGGCGCAGTGGTTGGAAGTGTGGGAGTTAAGACTTTGTTGACCATGTTGACCTGGCTGACCCGGGTTTGAATCCCGGCAGCCTGGTTTTATTTTTATTTCATTATTTTTAATACTTTTTCAAATATAACTTTTATAATCCAATATACTTATTAATTATGTATCGTTTAAAATTAATTTGGGCATTAAATACGCCACGAAATTTTTAACTGGTTGTTCGGTTAATAAACGGAGCGGGTTTGATAAATCCGGTTTTTTACGGATGTTACATATTGTTTCTGAGGGGATAGCTTGGTAGTAAAATGGTGTATTCTCTAATTGAATGATTGTTCGTTCAAATCCTACAAAAGAGAGATGTAATGTGATTTTAACCGTTAAAAAACATTCAAATAAATCAAAAGTTATGCTCTACCTTAGTGCAAGGGGCCCATGCCTTACATGGTATTTCCTCATTACTTATTTAATTTTTGTTAAATGTTTTAGAGATTGATTTGGTAATCAAAATGAATTGTAATACGTTAATACACATCAAGCAAGTTAGAGAGGTGTGGGAATTCATGCTTGTTTGAGTTTGTTATAGTTCTAGGTATTTGGGGGAACCCCTAATAATTGTGGTTCTAAGAGCATTCACATCCAACCCTTCATTTTTACCCTGTATTACACTAAAAACAACTATCTTTTCTTTCCCCTTTTCAATTAAATAATACTTTTTAATACATCTATCATTACATTTTCTCTCTATTCCACTCACAACCACTTTTAGAAAAATATTAAAAAGTTATAGGGGTGAACAATGTCCCTCCAAATTTACAGAAGAACAGTAACATTTTCAATCTCCTCCACTCAGAACCCCCCATAACCACTTTTCATAATATGCAAAACTCTCTCACATAAAAATGGGGGGTTGGATGTAAATGCTCTAACGCCCCCTTGGCGGGTCCCAGGACAGTGCCCCTAGGAACAGGGTCCAAGGGGTGTCATCCCCTGGCTGGGGGTCGAGCTGCTTGGAGACAATTTAGTTTTTCAGAACTTCGGGCTTAATTTCACATGGAAATTATGTTTTTCTGGAAGCAATCTTGTATTCAAAACAATAACTACCTAGAGGCGGTTACTACCAGTTTGGATCCCTTTTTCGAAATCAAGCTTTGGTCATTCATTCTTTAGTTCACAAATTCACTCTAAAACTAGATACAAAGCTCTTATTCTCAATATCTGAATCACATCCAATTAAATTTTTTTAAAAAACTATGAAAATAATTCAATCGGAAAGTGACTACTATTTCCCAACCGGCCAACCGAATCGACAAGTCACATACGAAAAAGCCTTGTAACTCGGGCACTTCAACAATAGTCCGACTTGTATCATTATCAACTATCAGGCGTCGGTCGCACGTATTTACTCACCTTCTCACACGTGCGAGCCCACTCTACTCTCATTGGTGACACTGATGCTCATATTTATTATTTAATCCTCTCTCTCTCTCTCTCTCTCATCAAGGGTTTGTTTTCTCTATACTTTACAGCTCAAACTTCCTGCTTCTGCTACTTCCTCAACCGCAGATCCAATTAACGGTGAATTTCACTTCTATACTCCTTCAATTTCTGTTTCTACCTTTAACTTCAACTACAGATAGTTGTAATTTGATAGAATTCTGTGAAATTTTGTTACATATTAGTTCAGTTTTTGTTTAATCGGTTTAGTTTGATGACATTGTGTGAAATTAGTTGCGGTTTTGATGAAAGTGTGTGAAATTAGTTGCGGTTTTGATGAAATTGTGTGAAATTAGTTCGAGTTTTAGTTGCCGTACATGCTTTCTGTTGTTGTTTAGCTATATTGATGAGTTGTGATCTGTTAATGGTGAACATTATCGAGGTTTGATGAAATTGTGTGAAGTTAGTTCGAGTTATAGTTGCTGTACTTGCATCCTGATGTTGTTTAGCTATAATGATGAATTGTGATCTGTTTATTGTGAATATTATCGAGGATTGATGAAATTGTGTGAATTAGTTGCGGTTTTGATGAAATTGTGTGAAGTTAGTTCGAGTTAAAGTTGCCTTGCTTGCTTTCTGATGTTTTTTAGCTATAGTGATGAGTTGTGATCTGTTAATGATGAACATTATCGAGGTTTTTGGATTATGTTGTCGTTGTAACATGCTGAACTGTGTTGTAATTAAGGGGCGATTGGTAGTAGTAGAACATTGGCATATGGTTATACCGTTATACTGATATGTGTGATTGTGTACACGTATGTTCTTAATAATTAATTTGTATATTCATGTTTTATTTAGTATTTATGTATACATGGAAATCATTAAATTTTGTGGCATCATTAAGTAGAAGGGTAAATGGAAGAGAAGAATCAGTGATGAAAGCAGGCTAGAGGTTGCAAGATCTTTTTAACTTCCTTTTATTCTCATAGGTTATTCTTGAAATTATTGGTTTACCCTCATAAAAACGGTCTCGTAGTCGTAGGTCATGGCATAAGTGCATTACCTCTTTTATATTTATTTTAACTAAGTTATCTTCTAGGATAATATTGATCACTTGCTTATGTTGTAGACGCAAACATCTTATCAAGTAAAAACCTACCAAGGTTTACATAGATGTTTTGAAATTACTTGTGTGTACTGCGAAGCTGTTTTTATGTCGTATTGGACGTGCTTCGAAAGCTTAGTTCTGTACACTAAAAAGTAAAGGAAGAGTATCCTTTGTTGATTCTTTATATTTTGTTTTTGTACTCTCTCAGTATTCTTTTGGTAAAATCTTATATACTGCTTTGTGCTCTGTTAATACGCATCTTTCTTTCCTTTCAGGTTATAGTGAATAGTAGTCTATGAACCTTTGGTCCAAAATAGAACATAGATAGGTTTCACCAGATGGATACATTTAATCAGCATTTGTGTCCAAGGAAGGTTTTTTGACGCGGCAGTGTACCGTATGATATGTAAAAACTTCATTATTATGCTTAATCAGCAAAGCAATGGGCATTTTCCTCACAAGTCTACATAAACCATTGCAAGTGTACATTCTATTGTTATGCTGTTTAATTAGCATCTGCCACGGTCTCACTGCTGATGGTATGTCAACTTTATTCTTGCTTAGCTGTCACTTAATCTATTTCTTTAAACACATTTATTGTGCTCATTATCCAGGTGAAGCTCTCGTTAACTTCCGGACAAGTATTATAAATTCGGATGATGTGCTTGGTCAATGGAGGCCCGAGGATCCCGATCCATGTGGGTGGAAAGGGGTAACATGTGATAACACCAAGAGAGTTATATCTTTGTGAGTCATCTTACCTGAATAAATCATTGTTATTATTAATTTTTTAATCTGTATGTGTGTTGTAATCGCTGTGCTGTTTACCTTTTAATCTTCTCAGGAATGTTTCCAATCACAAGTTAAAGGGACCACTATCACCAGATATTGGAAAGCTAGATCAATTGAAATTCTTGTACGTGATTATGAAATTTTCTTAAAAGGTTTGCGCATGATACAACTACTAATGATGTATAATTGGATGTGTAATGTGTTCTAGAGATCTTCATCACAACAACTTTTATGGAGCGGTTCCTCCAGAGTTAGGGAATTGTACAGAGCTGCAAGGATTGTAAGCCGTTTGGCAAGAATTAATTAGCTTCTTGTTTCTCTTTCAGTAAACTTTATGGGATATGCACTTTGTGCTTTTGACCATCTTTGTTTGGTGGAATTTTAATATTTTATTTTCTTCTGTAATTATATCGACAGATTTATGCAGAATAATTACTTAAGTGGATTTATTCCTACTGGATTGGGAAATCTTTCAAACCTTCAAACATTGTGAGTTAGATTTTCTCTTTAGATTAGAAACATATATACTCATAGAGAAGAGATTCATTTCCATTTTTAGTCATAAGAGTCTGAAGAGATATCGATTGTCAAGACGGATGGAAAGTGATAAGATCCCTTACGAACATTATTTACATCGCTTTTGTCATTGTTATGAAAATCATGATCTTTTGTAAATATTATGGAAACTAGCTGTGTGTGTGTGCTTCTAAATTTCGTAACATCATATTTACCCTTTCAAATTACTAAAAGTAGTATACTTACTCATTCCCTGGTAAATTAAATAAAATCAGTTACTTGTAAGTTATAACAGTATGCTTCACACTTTCACCAAATAAATGAATAGGAAAAAGCACTATTTTTGTGAATCAAACGGGCTTATAATGCTCTCATTGTTTTTTCAGTGAAAAAAGTTTTATAAGTTAAGTGATTTTGTTTTATATACTACGGAATGGGTAAACATGACATCTTTAGTGTTTGAGTGGGTAAACATGATATCATGAAATTTAGAAGAATATATATCAAATTTTGAACTTCCACAAGGATGTATATGAGATGGTCCATTATTTAATGTATAAAAGTAAGCCACCCCATTACCTAGAACTAATATAGGTTTTGTGTCGTTATGCTGTAGGGATGTCTCTAGTAATTCTCTTGATGGAAGCATTCCCGCTTCAATCGGAAATTTAAAGAACCTCGTAAATTTGTAAGCATGTTTCTTTTCGTTTTCCCGTCTTTTTGGATTTTTATTTTATTTATTTGTCTCGTGAAACTTTCGACTGACTTGTATTCTCTGTAATCCATGAAGCAATGTGTCATCCAATTTTCTAGCTGGCCCAATTCCAACCGCAGGTGTTCTTGGCCAATTTGGAAGTGACTCGTGAGTTCTCGTTCCCTTAGCACATTATTCACGTAAACTAAGAAAACACATGTGTACTGTATACACATGCATATATGAAATCATAACAAGTTATACCTTTTGGTTAAATCTTTGCAGGTTTGTGGGAAACAGCGACTTGTGCGGGGAGCAAATTAATAAGTTATGCAAAGATGATGTTGGAAGTCAACAGCCTACAGGTCTAATTGTTTTTCCTTATAACAATATATTGGCAATGACAGTAATTGCTAATAGCTCTCTTTCTGTTTTATTCATCTCCTTACAGGTATCTTGTGTTTTACAGTTAACTGATTTCTATTTCTATCTTTTTCGATGTAGGGAGCCAAAATGTGAAAAAAAATTCTGGACGGCTGTTAATCAGTGCTTCAGCTACTGTGGGTGCACTGTTGCTTGTTGCACTTATGTGTTTTTGGGGTTGTTTTCTGTATAAAAAACTTGGGAAAAATGATGTTAAAGGGCTCGCAAAGGATGTCAGTGGAGGTGAGATTCTAATAATCGTTTGATGGTTGTTAATAATTAGGGTAATGGAGAAACCTACAAGCTTAAAGTCTGAAAAGAGATATTTTAAAGTTTAGCAAGTATTGAGCTTATATCATTTCTAATAAGTTTTTATAATCTCAGGTACATCCATTGTTATGTTTCACGGTGACTTACCATACTCATCAAAAGATATCATCAAGAAATTAGAAACTTTAAACGAGGAGCACATAATTGGCGTTGGCGGCTTTGGAACAGTCTACAAGCTGGCAATGGATGACGGGAATATTTTCGCCTTAAAAAGAATAATGAAATTAAACGAGGGATTCGATCGGTTTTTCAAAAGGGAGCTTGCGATTCTCGGAAGTATTAAACACAAATACTTGGTGAATTTGCGAGGATATTGCAACTCGCCCACATCCAAACTGTTACTGTATGACTATCTGCCAGGTGGCAATCTGGATGAAGTTCTCCATGGTAATAAATATAGATTCTTAGCAAAACTGCATGAAATTGAAGCGAACTTTACTTTTCTTTTTTGTGCAGTTTGCCCTAGATTTTCCGTATTAAAATATTTATCTAGAGTAAAATGCCATTTTCGTCCCTGAGGTTTGGCCAGTTTTGCGACTTTTGTCCAAAGTTTTATTTTTTTTCGCATCTGGATCCAAAAGGTTTGAAATCTTGCCATTTTCATCTGGCTCGTTAACTCCATCCATTTTTCTCAATTAAGTCGGGGGTGTTTTTGTCTTTTTGTTAACTTAAAGAGCAATTCGCCAGTTCGCTCTTTTCACTTTACGGACAAGCATTTAGCATAATGTACAAGTATTCAAAACCCTTTAAGTTAACAAAAAAGACAGAAATACCCTGACTTAACGTAGAAAAATGGATGGAGTTAACGGGCTGGATGAAAATGGTATGATTTTAAACCTTTTGGATCCAGATGCGAAAAAAACAAACCTTTGGACGAAAGTCGCAAAACTGGCCAAACGTCAGGACAAAAAATGGCATTTTACTCTATTTTCTATGAATAGTGTCTTAGTGTAGTGTATTTTCTCTTTGTTAATTGTTAAAAATAATTGGTATGATCGTTCCAGAAAATGGCAATCAACTAGACTGGGATGCAAGACTTAAGATTATCATGGGAGCTGCAAAAGGACTAGCGTATTTGCATCATGATTGTTCGCCTCGAATTATACACAGAGACATAAAAGCAAGTAATATTTTACTTGATGGAAATTTGGAGGCTCGGGTTTCTGATTTTGGACTTGCAAAATTGCTTGAGGATGAAGAATCTCATATTACAACCATAGTTGCTGGAACGTTTGGTTATCTAGCTCCAGGTAAGAAATACATTATGGTTTTTAATTTTTGTTTGGGCAAATCACACAAAATTGAAATGAAATTTACACTAAGTTAGGTGCAAGACATAAACCAACTTGATCGATTTTAGCAATCCATCTCATTTTAACTGAATATAGCTGATGTGGCATTGGTTTACTCCATGCGATACATTCAAAATGTATGGCTTTGTGAAAAGAAAGTGAAAAACTAATTTATTTACATGTATCATATACATTATGTGACAGATAAGCTGCCCTGTCAACAAATTTTGAAAAACCAACAAATAAAATGATAGGCTACCGACTAGGGGTGCAAATGAGCCGAGCTGCTTAAGGTCGGCTTGAGAAAAAGCTTGAAACAAACCGAGCCGAGCTTGAGCCTAAAACAAAGCTCGTTTATTTATCGAGCCGAGCTCGAGCCGGACATGTGAAGCTCGTCAGGCTCATCGAGCCTTATCGAGTCGAGCCTTAGTGTAATATTATTAGTTCTATTAATATTTAATAACATTTACTCCTTAAAAGTTGTTTAGTAAATGAGCCGAGCTTATTTAAACTTGTTTATGAGCCAAGTCCAAACCTAAAATTAAGCTTGCTGAGTAAAGGAGCCTGAGCTTCACTTATCGAGCTCGCGGGCCTAAACAGTCTATTATTTTGTATTATATTTATTTAATATATTAACTAAGAGATAACACACGAACCGAGCCCGAGCCGGGCTCGAGCTTGAGAAACTACCAACAAGCCGAGCTCAAGTTCTCATAAGCTAATCGAGCTTGAGCTTGAGCTCGGCTTGGCTTGTTTGCACGTACCGACTGAACTCAGTCATTCTTTGCTACAACCGGTTATAAAATGTAAATTGGTTGTTAGAATCGTAAGTTGGTTTCTATTTTGTGCCTAATCTAAAGTTGGTTGTTAACTATAGGAAAAACGACTGAAAAAGTGTGCAGTTGGCTTCTTATTTCCTGCAATTTTCTCTTAAAGAAACAATTTATTTATAACTTTCTACTCCACTATTATTTATATAATGTAGTAAACTAGTATATTTTCCTAAAATTTATGTGTAACTTGTGATACAGAGTATATGCAGAGCGGTAGAGCAACAGAGAAGACAGATGTTTATAGTTTCGGTGTACTTATGCTTGAAGTTATAAGTAGAAAAAGGCCCACTGACGCTTCTTTCATAGAGAAAGGCCTTAACATTGTTGGCTGGGTATGTCTCCACCTTGGTCTATTTAACATAACGATGGCAACTTTGGCCCGTTTGTCTAAAATGGGTCGATTTGGATTTACTTCTTGCTACCACCAAACTAATCTTTTTGTGGGCCTATATTTTTTGCAGTTAAATCAGTTGGTAACGGAGGGTAGGCAGCATGAGATAATTGATGGTAACTGTGAGGGTGTCGGGCAAGATACCCTAGACCCTCTGCTCTGGTTGCAATCCAATGTGTTTCTTCAAGCCCAGACGACCGTCCCACGATGCACAAAGTGGTGAAAACACTTGAATCTGACGTTATGACTCCATGCCCAAGTGACTTCTATGATTCATCATCAGATTAAGTTCATTTCCGTTCTTCTACTTACATTTCATGCAAGTGAAAACAACCACCGGGAGATGGAAAAGAGCGTTATGGTCTGCAAATTCAGTTTTCAACTTGATGATCTGTTCTTCCGGTAAAAAGGTTATCGTTTCTTATCGTTGCAGCTAATTGGGAGTTTGTAAACGGTATTTTTCTTTTTTGTGTTGATCATAATTGCTTTTTTGGGTCGTGTGATATAAGAAATTACCCTTTTCGATGTGTATATGATGTTTAGTTGTCACATTTCACGAAAGGATCACGGATCATTGCCATTTCTGTATCATTCACTCTTTGTTCTTTTGTTATAATGCAAGTTTTCATTGGTTGTGATGGCCTCTTCTTTAGCATATTCGATTTTAGTACATGTAAATTGTTGTTTAAAAAACAACCAAGTCGTAACCATAATCACTAAAGATCCGACCCCTAGCACAAGCGTGTTTACTCTTCTCATAGAAGACTTCCACTTTGTATCTTGTTACTGTAATTCATGTTTTAATTTGAGATCGGCTCGCCAAAAGGGTTGTTATGGACCTAACTAATTGGACTTATATTGACCTTCGGGACCTACGGGCTACGTACAAGCCTAGAAGGTTCCTAATTGACATCAATCACACATAATAAATAGAGACACCAACCTGAACCGAATAGACACCTATATGGATATAGTCACAACCCATATGGATTGAGGTCTAAATGGGCCAACACGGCTTAAAGGACCCAAAAGAGATCTAGTAAGAACTAAATACGCACCAAAGTGTGAGTAACTACGTGTGTAAAATGGTGCCCCCTCCTAAGTCCAAGAGGTCGGGGTTCAAGTCTCGGGGTGGACAAATGATGTTTGAAAGAATAAAAGTAATAACATGTACATGATTTACACATGAAATAAATCTCCATTTGGTTCTTCTTAAACAGGTAATCACTATAACTGAGTGAAATCACAAAGTGTGATTTTTAATTGAATCGTCATCAACAAGAAACCCACACTAAGAAAAAGATGGCACAAAATACATATATATGTTTTTTATCAAGAAAATGGGGGTCGGGCAAGCACAAGATTATTTGGTTGCCTGCGCAATGATATTGCTTATAGAATTTGCTTCTTCTTTTGCCGCCTCCACCAAAGAATCCTGCAAAACACCAAAATTTCAGCCATGTTCGACTCATTTGACCCGTTCCATTTTTAGCTATGTTGTTTTGAAACTTACCCGTTTGACCTGTTAGAAATATAACCCAAATCAACCCTTTCTACGTAAGCGGTCAAACCCGCCATCTATAACTAAGAAATGTGTACCTGTGTGGCTACTAAACGGGCCACTGTCTTCTTGCTTGATTCCTGAAGTTCGCCCGCTATTAGTACCTCATCCAGTATATAATAAGCCTGTGATGATATTTGAAAAAAAAAATTAATAAACAGGATAGAGCTATTTGGTTGGTTTAAGTCAATTAGTCAAAGCTGAGAGAAGAAAATGTACCTTGTGAAAATTGAAGATAAGGTCTAGCTCACAAACCTAGCATCCAGAAATTTCAGTTAAAGATAAAGTCTCGGTATACATGAGGTCGAACTAACAATTTATTGTAGGTTTAGATAGCTTACGCTGCCAAAGTAACGATCTAAAATCTCGACATAATGATGAATAATTTCAAGGACTTCCAATTCGTTGTCTTCTTGGTTAATACACATACAGAAGTAGAGGCTCGCGTATCTGATAAGTAAAAAAACCGCGTTGGTAAAGCAACCAGTTACATAAGACGATTAACGTAAAAGTATTTAAAAACGAAATAAAGATGGCCCCTTTTTAGGGAATACCTTTTATAAACAACTTTAAATCCCCTCCATTCGACAAAATTGCAAAGCTTCGGGCCACGTGAAAGAATCATCCCACTGAGTTCCCGTATTACCTACATATAGTTGTGGACGGCATACCGGTTAATGTTAATGACTGTAAATGGCAAAAAAAAATAATAATAATTCTCGAAAGGATGTCCAAGAGACGTATGGTGTAACAGTTAATCATGCATACCTTACTTCTTTCTTTCTGAGAATAAGGTGAATACCACTTTGTTAACCGAACTTTTCCTTGTCGGCTTATTAAGAGAACGAAATGAATCTGCAATGAGAGATATAAAGTTATAAACCTTATCCACATCGTAATTAGAGAAAGGTGTATTTAAAACAACTGAAGCACACATTTTAAGTTATTTAGCCCCAATTACATCTGCATATGCAAAACAACTAGCAATTCAATACTTGAAAATGTAGTTTTCTACTCAAAGGATGACATTCAACTATTCAAGACACTACACAACGACAAATCTTTATTCCATATTGCATGTATTACACTAGGAGTTGCTTCATGAGAAGTGTTAATGACGAATAGCGACAAATAGCGATAAGGTGCCTATATGCTACATAGCGAATAGCGATAAATAGCCGGCGGCTATTTTATATATAGCGATACACTAGAAATTAGAAAAAAATTATATATTTATATGTATATTATATCAAAATGCCCTGGTATATATGCTATTTTACATGTATATTTAACAAAAACCTAAAATCCAGCTTTTTTATAGCTATATTTAATTGCTATTTATATTGAAAAAAAAAACAAAAAAAAATTGTCGCTATTCTCGCTATCCATCACTACAACCTAATAGCGACGCTAGACCAATACGCTATGCAGCGCGCTATAGCGATCGCTACGGTCGCTATTCACAACTCAGAAGTGTAGCATCTTTTTCAGTTTTCTATGTCGTAAGTAGGATTAACATATGTTGAAATTGAATCAAAGGATGAATATGTATAATTAGTGATTAATTCCTAAGACACCTGGTTGTAGACCTACTAATAATCATTTCCTTGTTTTCTTAATGCAACAGAACGGTCAAATTTGTGTCATCCTAAATTTCTCTGTAGCTTTTGATAAAAACAAAATAACCATATTGGCAGCGTTTGTTGGAGACCATAAAAATTTGGATCCGCAATAATGAAATGAAATGCGCTCTTTGGATGAAAAGATCGCTAGCAAATTACATAACCTTATGAACGTTGGACCCTCTATGAAAAAATAATCTTGAAGGTAATGCAACTATATGGTCAATAATTCTCAAACAGTTACTTGATCAACTCCAAGAACCATCTATGCAACATGACTGTATAAGTACAATCGTCGGTGTCCCTAAAGACCCATTCTTGTAATCATGGACACATTGCAAAGGTATATTCTACCCATGTCATCTCACTGTAGACACCTTTGGTTTGAACCTCAATAAACTAGAAAGTCTGTTGCAAATAGCAAAAAAAAAAAAAAAACAGACCGTAATTTGGGTGTGATGTGTCTGCATAACCAAGTAACAATCATAAATCCAAATTCTGGAATACCCAAACTTCTTAATCTCTAATAAACTTATTACACTTGACATTTTCCAACACCTACAAATCACAATATATTAACTTTAAGAGCCACTCAACAAAGGTCCACTAGAGTGTTCGTTTCATATAATGGAATGGAATCCAGATGAAGTTGGAATTTAGATTCCATTCTTAATCGGGTTCGGTTAGCGAAGGAATTGGAATTAGAATTGGAAATGGAATCCTTCAAATCCCTTTAATTAAAGGAATGCAAAATCCTTCCAAATTTTGAAGGAATTCAAGTAAATTAATTGGAATCTTTGACCGGTCGCCGACCCGCAACACCTCGCCCCAACACGGGCCGCGACACGTTAATGATCCGAAGCATATCGAACTGACCCGGCCCATTAACGACCATAAATGTCTCGATCTGACCCGACCCGTTAACGACCAGAAACGTCTCAACCCGACCTGACCCATTAACAACACAAAACGTATCGAACCGACCCGATCCGTTAACGACTGAAACGTCTCGAGCCGACTCAGACTGGCTAACCCGATCGGCGGGCCGAGCTCGGTAGATTCCAATTCAATTGCCAACCGAACACATCAAGAATGGGATTGAGATTCCAATTCCTATTGAAATGTTTAAATTCCAAATCCAATTCCATTACGGTCCATGAATCGAATACTACCTAGAAGTCTCTCCTCATTCCTCACTATAAAACCCTAAAAGTGAACAAAACTTCTAAACTTATTATTATTATTATTTCTAGTCGTTGTTAGATACCATTCCAACATACACACTATCTTCAATCACAAGCACATAAATCCTTGATCTACTTCAAGTGAAACTTAACAAGCAATCACTCTTACATACAAATCACAGACAAAAAACACGAGTAATATAAACCCTAATTCTATCAATCGCCGTAATTAGCAAATAAGGGATGATCTACAAGCTCTCACCATGGCTCAAACTTCAGCAAGAACAAAGCAACTTCACGTCCACCTTCCGATCTGATTAAAATAGCTCTGTTTAAGAACACGAATTACATCGAATTTATTACGGAGTTGAACTAAAATAAACAGATCAAATATAAGTACAAATGCAAATTGAAAAATGAAAACCGAATCAAAGGTTAACAGAGGCTTTGAATGAGCAAACAACAGAATTCTGGAATGTTCTTAAATAGGGATCAGGTGAGATGGAAGAGAAGAAAACCTGGTTGCTCTGATCGTCGCCGGTGAAACAGAGTAAATAGACAGACTTTGAAGTTTAGTTTCAGTCACAGATATATATCGTACTTTAATGGATTCTCAGTTTACGCCTCTATGTTTCAAGTATTGTACATTTACTAACCGGGGATTCTATTATTTGGTTGGTTGGGGGTGTAAACGAGACTAGATTTGAGCTCGGCTCGAGCTCAGCTTGGTTCGAGCCTACTTATTTATTTGTTTTTATAAAATGGGGATTCTATTATTGTTTCTCTTGATTGTTAAGCATTATACTGAGTCTGAATGGTCAAGACATTTTATCTGAATTGGTCAGACATTAATCTCTCAATGGTTAAACATTATACTGGCTCTTACAAGTTCAGATCTCTTACCAGTTCAACACTTAGTGATTCAAACGTCTTACTGGTTTACACTTACCCATTTAAAAGTTGCAAAACAGCCTCTAATACTTTTAGGGGGATGGGGAGGGTAATGACCTTAGGTTTCTCTTAATGACTTAGTTTTTCATGTTAACGTCTTTTTTAGTCTTCGGTTTTATGATGTTTATTTGTTGATATTTTTCACTATTTTCTTTTATTGGTATCTTATTAATACGATACTTATATTTCCTGCTGTGTAGATTCCATTATAAGCACTTAATGTTTGTGATATACTTTTCACATGTAGATTTGGTTTATAGAGTTGAGGGTGTCATTGGAGCAACATCTTATCTTTTGTGATGGAGGTATTGTTTGTCTATATCCATTATGTAAAAAATAGATGAATTTAACCTAGTGAACTAAAATGGTAACGGTGAAACATTTTTAGATCCACATGTGAAAAATACAATATTTGAACAACTGATAAAATGACCCAAACCACATAGACTAAAATGACATTTTAAGTGTAAATTTAATATTTGTTTCTTTATGCTCTTTAAAATCTAGAGCATCTCTAGAGACACAAAGTGGACATAGACATGGATGTCAAGTGATGTCCAAATTTGGTTGACATAAATGGAGTCGTGTGGATGGCATGGTCCGGTGAAGCATTGGGATTTCTATACACAAGTGAAAGAACATGGTGGAACCCTATCTCTCACACACATATAATGATATACACTTATATTATTATTTTTCTAAGTCTAAAAGTGGACGTGACATTGAATAGAAACTAAATCTGCTTGTAATTTGAGTTGAAATTTGATGTCTCAACTAATGTGACATCTTTAGATACGTTTGAAAATGAATGTACTGGTAGAGATGCTATTGCACCAGTTCTTTTTTTCTACTCTTTTTAGTTGTATTTACTCATAAAAAAATAGTCACATACAAGAATTAATTTCTACTTGGTTTTCAACTAGAATTAAACACCTCGAGTTGTGGCGGGGGCGTAAAACCATGTCAATTAGCACCAATGCTACATAACTGTCAGCGATCACCAACGTTAAAGTTGTGGCGTGTTAAAACGTAGAAATAGACCGGAATGTAGAACACTTAAAAAAATAACTAAATCGATCTAGGACTCATGCGTTGCGACGAACCTGTTAATTGATAAAAAATAGACATAAAAACATTGAACAATACAAAGACATTGTGTCGTGTTAACTCGCAAAATTAGTAAAAATGTTGAATCATACACGCACGTTGCTCCGCGTTAACTCGCAAAATTTAGTACGAAACGTAAAACGAAAATTTGCGAAAGACGAAAAGTATAGGGAACCAAAGTCGAATATAAAAAAAGTTGTGAGGTTAAATCGTAAAAAAAGAAAATTTTTGACTTTAAGTACAAAAAACAATTTTGTCAAACTAAAATTGTAAGACATTCAAACATTTGGGTTAATGTAAAATTTCAATTTTTTTTAAGAACTACCCAATACATATATGATACCACCTTCAATACATACAAAAGTTACTTATTTATAATTTATAATAACAAAAAAAGATTTCATCTCTTATAAATATAACAATAACAAGTAAAAACTCAAGTTCAAATTCAAAGTGTTAGTTATGGCTAGAGGTGAACAATAACTGAACTATTAACCGAAATCGAATAAAAAACCGATGAAACCAAATTGAAATTAACCGAAACCGAATTAACTAAAATTCGGTTATCAGATATTTTTTGTATAATCGGTTAACGAACCAAACCGAACCATTTATATTTTCATATATTTCTGGTTTTATACTTCCATTTCATGTTTTTACTTCCGTTTCATTTATTTATATCTCAACTTCATGTATTTATACTTTATTTCATTAATTTATACATCAATTTAATGTATTTATAACTCTACTACATGTATTTAATAAGCAAAAATTTTAGATCTTGTTTGATTTGGTTATTAACCGAACCAAAACAAAAACTGAAAAAATTAACCAAACCAAAAACCGAGAAAATTAGCCGAACTAATTAACCGAAGATTTCGATTATAGTTACGGTTAATGCTAATAATCGAATTAAACCGTGCATACATCTAGATTTAACAAACTTACCACATATTAATTTTACCAGACCCACCCGCTCATCTAAATAATTACTAAGTCAAATTGTTTCACTTCACACTTTCCCCCTTTCCAAAACGCACTGAACTCTCTTCCCCAAATCTCGCAACCATGGCTACCGGTGGCGATGCTCCGGCCGCCAGATCCGGCGGAAAAATCTTGAAAGAGAAACGAATTGCCACCAGAAAGACCCCCTACGACCGCCCTACTCCGCCCCAGCCCCAGCATCCACCAGAAAGCCCTAATTGGCTCACTGGACTCGTTTCGCCTGCTAAATTTGTTGCAGGCGGTGCTTCTAAAATCATATCTTCCATTTGGAACCCTACAAGTTGGGGCGCGCGTTCAGTTACTTCTTCGGATAGTGATGCTGAGTCAGGTAGATTAGATAATATCATTTTGGGGGGTTTTTGTTATGTGATTTGGTTGAATTTACTTGTTTGTTGTGTAATTGTTTTGAATTGGAGTTTTGTTTAGTGTTGACTAGTGTAATTCATGGAGTTTGTGTTTAAGTAATTTTGAATTTTGATAAATTATTTGTCAGTTAGTTGTGCTAGGGTTTGTTAGAGGATTTTAGAATACATTCTTGATGAAGCTTTAATTAAAGTTTATTTTTGAAGAGGAATAATAAAATTAAAGTTAATTTTAGTAGAATTACTGTTTATTTGATGAAGACTGTACATTGAATTAGTGGCTGTTTGAGACTGTGCTTTATAATTTGAAACAAGTATTTGTAACTTGAAAATGATTTTGAAGTTATTTTGGCCCGTTCAACTTTAGCGTGTTTTTCGTTAATCATTCATTCCATGTAGTGTTTTGGTGTTTAAATGACTATATGTGGTCAATATATTCTTTTTATTCTGATCAACTTGTAAGATATTGGGCTTAGTGCTTCAATGTAGGCCTTTTTTGTTTGCCTTGTTGACGGTTATATTTACATCGCGTTGACCATGAGTTAATCTGGGGTTGGTGAAGAAGGATGAATAGTATTTTTAATCTTAAATAACTATGTTATGTGTATTTAAACGATTTAAGCCCGTAAAAATGGATGGTTATTATAGATTTGAGAAATCAGAAGAAACTGGAATAACAACGTTTTCTTGATCCGGAAAATTTGATTTGAGTACTCGAGTAGTTCATTAATTTCATATTGTTCCTACTTGCTATCGTTTGCAGAAGATGAATCTGGAGATGATGAATATCCTTCTGATGGGGTAATTGAGTTGAGTAAGGTAATTTCTCGTTGCTTTTTTCTCATATTTTGTTTCATATGCAGTGTTGACTTTTGACCATAAACTATCTGTTTATGAACTTGATATTTAAAGTAGTTGCGTACGCGTCTTTCTGAATGGTAGGACGCGTCTTTCTGAATGGTAGGAAGCTGTTAGATGGCAATCAGCTCCTCATTCAAAGTTAATAGAGTATAGTTAATACATATTATGAGACTATTAACATATGAGAATTGAAGTTTGATACTGTGTATACTTTTCTAAATGCTTAATTATTATTCTAATATTCCATAAATACAAATATTAATGAACTGAAAAGATCCCCCTTTAAGCCAAGAAAAGGCGATTGACAATAAACATCAGTTGATCTTTTGATTAGTTCATTTTTTGAAATGTCCGATTCTATGATTAGTTTGCCACTTAAGCGTCTTTAAGTGTGGAGTTATAGAACAATATTTGTTAATGTTTACAACTTACAACCACAAAAACTTTTGACAGTTACTACATTCTTTAGCTAGTGTCTAGTCACAACGAATCTAGATAGCTTGTGCTTGTTAACGTTAGCTACGAAATTTTTACCCTAATAATGAAGTTTTAACTATCTTTTTATTGTAGCAGAAGTCGTCTCAGAAGCGTGAAACTTTGCACTTAATCGAGCAGCTACTTGTTCATGAACATTTTTCGAGGTATTGTTCGGTTTATTTTTTTTACCATTACTTTCCAATAGTATTTTTTATTTTTTGTTATAATCTATTGATTATTACTTTCTAATAGTAGTGCTCTAAATTTTCCCACCTCATTAATATTATTGGAATGATAATTCCTAACAGGGAAGAGTCTGATAGACTAATAGAGATTATCAATTCACGAGTTCTAGAGGCAGGACCGAGTATGATTCATAGCGGTGCTAACAATGGTATATCCAAGAACACGTGACGTTTTATCGTACCGAAACTTTCTTTATATGGACAAATGACATTTTTTTAATGTACAACAGATACTTCTGATATCCACAACCAAGCTATTATGGAAGCAAAAAAGTGGGTCGCGGAGAACAAAGTTAGATCCGGTTTAAGATCCGACCTCGACAATGGAATCTTTTCTCTTAAATCTGTTACGACACCACAGGTTAGGTTTTTGTCCGTCTATTTATAACATTTTTACTCTGTAAGTATATCAACTTGAAGTTCTAGAACTTATCGTTCCATCTCAAATGAGTTTGTTATATGAAACATGAACAGTATGATTTTTCTAAGAGTAAAATGCCATTTTTGTCCATGAGGTTTGGCCAATTTTGCGACTTTCGTTCAAGGGTTTGTTTTTTCCGCATCTGGATCCAAAAGGTTTGAAATCTTGCCATTTCCATTCGGCTCGTTAACACCATCCATTTTTCTCCGTTAAATCAGGAGTATTTCCGTCTTTTCTGTTAACTTGAAGGGCAATTTGGTCTTTTTCACTTTAAGCATTTAAAATACTGTTGACTGAATACAGTAGACCGAATTGCCCTTCAAGTTAACAAAAAAGACGGAAATACCCCTGACTTAACAGAGAAAATGGATGGAGTTTACGAGTCGGATGAAAATGGCAAGATTTCAAACCTTTTGGATCCAGATGCAGAAAAACAAACCTTTGGACGAAAGTCACAAAACTGGCCAAACCTCAGGGATGAAAATGGCATTTTACTCTTTTTTTAATTTGGATCTAGTAATGTTCCAAGAGAATTGTTTTCTGAATATATATTATTTTAATCCAGGCTACTGAAGCGGAAGCAGGCTCACCAATCGATGTGGCAAAATCATATATGAAAGCTCGTCCTCCATGGGCATCTCCTATAAATCATGATACTTCACTAACCAGCCCGTCACCGTTAGCTGCAGATTTGTTTAAGGAAAGAACACCGTTTTCTTCTGTTGCTGGTATTTCTTTCTCATCAGCAAAGGTGATAATCTTAAATCATGATATGTTAATTCATCATGAAAATAAGAGTAAAGTACACAGATGGTCCCTATGGTTTACCAAAATTTTGGATTTGGACCCTAGCTTTCCAAAAGTACAGAAATGGTCCCTGTGGTTTGCACTTTGTAACACATTTAGTCCCCAACTTTTTTTTCTAAAAGTACATGGATGGTCCCTGTGGTTTGCACTTTTTAACGCATTTAGTCCCTAACTTGGACAGGGGCCATCTGTGTACTTTTGGAAAGCTAGGGTCCAAATCCAAAATTTGGTAAAGCATAGGGACCATTCTAAAGGTTATTATTCTTGAATGTATTTTGATGATTATTATTGAATATCAAGACCCTTTAAATAGGGTGAAATACAACCATGAAATTAGGAAAAGATATACACAGAGAATACAAAGATTATCTCTAAATAACCAACTAAAATCTATTCCTAAAAATACAATTATACTCGGCTGGCTAAGACACCTCCTCAGTTTGAGCGGGCGGAGGACAGACGCTCAAGCTGGACCGAAATGATTGGAATAGTTCACGAGATAATCCCTTTGTAAATATATCCGCATATTGCATAGATGAGGGGACATGAAGAACTTTAATATGCCCAAGACGAACCTTCTCCCGAACAAAATGTATGTCAATCTCGATGTGTTTTGTCCGTTGATGTTGAACCGGATTATTGGACAAATACACCGCAGAAACGTTGTCACAAAAAACAACAGATGCTCGAGTCAAAGGGGTGTGAAGTTCAAGGAGCAGGTTTCGTATCCAGGTTGTTTCGGCAACTGCATTTGCAACACCCCTATACTCGGCCTCTGCACTAGACCTCGAGACCGTAGGCTGACGTTTCGCAGACCATGATATAAGATTATCACCAAGAAAAACACAATAACCTGATGTGGAGCGTCTCGAATCTGGGCAACCACCCCAATCAGCGTCAGAATAAGCAACCAAATCATGAGAAGCCGAACACACAAGCCGTATACCATAATCAATCGTACCTTGTAAATAGCGTATTATGCGCTTCATAAATGCAAAGTGAGGATCCCGAGGTTCATGCATGAAGACACACACTTGTTGAACAGCATAAGACAAATCTGGACGAGTAAAAATCAAATATTGTAGAGCACCAGCCAAACTCCGGTATAAAGTCGGATCCGAGAACAAAGAACCATCGGTAGCACTCAATTTGGAAGAAAGATCAACAGGTGTCGAGCATGGTTTGCAAGCTGACATTGATGCACGGGCAATTATGTCTTTGGCGTATTGGGCTTGAGACAAGAAAATACCGTTCTGCTACTGAGTGACTTTTATTCCCAAAAAATGATGCAAATGGCCTAAGTCAGTCATGGCAAATTCCCTGGAAAGCGTGCTAATAATGTCGTTTAAGAGATGATCATTAGAAGCAGTTAGAACAATATCATCCACATACAGCAATAAATATGCAATGTTAGACGAGTCCTGATGATAAACAAATAACGACTGATCACAAGCACTGCTACGAAACCCTTTGGAGGTAATAAAGTTAGCAAAACGAGTGTACCAATCTCTCGGTGCCTGTTTAAGCCCATATAAAGATTTCTTCAAACGACAAACGTGGTTTGGAAGTCGTTGATCATAGAAACCCGGTGGTTGATGCATAAACACAGTCTCATGAAGATCCCCATGAAGAAAAGCATTCTTGACATCCAGTTGATGAATGTGCCTACCGCGAGACACAGCAAGAGACAAAACTGTGCGAATAGTGGCCGGTTTGACCACAGGACTAAACGTTTCATCACAATCCACACCAACCGTTTGAGAATTACCATTAACCACCAACCTAGCCTTATAGCGTTCCAAAGAACCTCCGATTTAAATTTGTGTCGAAATAACCACATACAACAGATTATGGGACGGTCATATGGACGAGGAACAAGTTCCCATGTGTCATCCTGTAATGCCGTATACTCGGTTTGCATTGCATGTAACCAATTTGGATCAGTTAGGGCTTTGGCATACGAGGTAGGGACCAGGGAGAGAGAGATAGTGTTATGTATGGCCGAAGAGTGGATTCGAGATTTGGATCGGGTTGTCATAGGATGTCGGTTAGGGACAGTAGTGGGAGGTTGAGTGGGCTGGGTTGCAGCCGTATGTGGAGGTTGTGAGGTCTGGGCTTGGGCCGGCGGTGTAGTAGCAGGAGGGTTTACTGGGCCGATAGATGGGCTGGTTGAGTTGGGACGAGGACGACGCGAATAAGTGAACCGGTATGGGGCCGGAACTGGTTTGGGTGCAGGAGTATTAATGGGCCTGTGGAAACTAAAGTCGGGTGGTGTGATGGACTCGTCCAAAAAATTATAAGAAGTGGGATGTTGTGGAAGTGTATACGGGAACACATGCTCATCAAAAGTCACATGACGAGAGATGTGCACTTTGCCGGTGGTCGGGTCCAAGCACCGATATCCGCGAAAATCAGGTGGATACCCGAGAAAAATGCACCGCAACGACCGATGGTGAAGTTTATGAGGCTGTGTTGCGGAGGTATTCAGGCAACAGGCACAACCGAACACACGTAAATGTTCGTAATCAGGATGACGAAGGTAGAGGGCAAAGGTAGGTGTGTAAAAGTTTAGTCGTTTGGTTGGTAATATATTGTGAAGATAAGTGGCAGTGTGTAGGGCTTCAACCCAAAAGGAAGGCGGAAGATTCGCATGAATTAAGAGGGCCCCAATAATGTCATTCAGGCGGCGAATCATCCGTTCAGCCCTTCCATTTTGGGATGAGGTTTGTGGGCAAGAGAAACGAAACAACAAGCCATGTTGTTGAGCAAAAGTTTTAAAAGCTAAGTTGACGAATTCACCCCCTAAGTCGCATTGAAAGGTTTTTATTTTGCGGGTAAATTGGGTCATTATTAACTGATGAAAAATTTGACAAAAGTTGGAAAGGTTTCGGACTTATATTTTAGGGGGTAAACCCACACGAAGTGCGAGAAATTATCAATTAGCACCATATAATACTTATACCCGGCTTTACTCGTGATTGGCGAAGTCCATAAGTCGCAATGACTAATATCAAAACGAGCAAAAGTAAACGTATTGGACGAATAAAATGGCAATCTTTTACTATTTGAAATTTGACAAGAATTGCAAAGGTTGTGACTTTTGTCCTTATTACATTGAAAATTAAAATTGCGACTTAATATATCTAGAACTTGAGCCACGGGATGTCCTAAACGATCATGCCAAGGAAGGTGATGGGAAGCAATAAAAGTGGCTTGAGGCGGCAGTTGAGGTGGCGTGAACGTGTAAAGAGTCCCGGTACTGTTGTGACGAGATAGTGTCTTCATAGTTTTGAGGTCCTTCAAAGAAAAACCAAACGGTCAAATTCGACAGAAACTTGATTATCACGAGTAAAACGTCTAACGGAAATAAGGTTTTTAATTATTTGTGGGCTGTAAAGGACATGTGGGAGGATATAGGTGCGGTTTGGTAAAGGGTGAAAACCCGTTCCTGATCCTTTAATCGGTAAAAACATGCCATTACCCACCAGAATATTACGACAAACAGTATTAGAGTCAGGGATTACGATTCAACCTGGGTCCTTTGTGACGTGAGACTCGGCTCCTGTATCCAAAACATCTGAAGTCCATGCCATGTTAGAATTAACCTGCATATTTGCCATGGCAGCACTCAAATCGGATGGACAAAGAGGATTATACGTCGGCTGGGTGAAACCGGGTGGAGCGTATTGAGGCGGAGAGAAGCCGGTGTACTGCACTTGAGGAGTCGACTGCTGATCAGATTGTTTATTAGGGCTCCATTGCTGCTGAGTCGGGTACGGGCATGGAGGAGGTGTCCACCAGGCCCAATTTGGGAAGCAATTTGGCTGTCCCTATATGCGGTCCATGGGGACTGCTGCTGAGACCGTCCTCTGCCTCTGCCACGACGATTGGAAGCGCCACCGCGTCCCCTGCTGCCCCGTCTATTTGTGGAGGAATAGGAATGTCACACCCCGACCCGCAGCGGAAAAGGTGATCGGGGCATGATTGGGTTTTCATCAAAGCTCATGACATTTATTATAAGGTTTCATATTTATTACTACAATTTACAAGGAATCCTACAATCAAATCAAACAAATACAACATGTTCTATTCCTCCTTCTAAACTTCATTATTTTTTCTTCTAAGGCAATTTCCTATGTTTTCCTTGCTTCATCCTGTTCACCTGTATCATGTGTAAAAATGGTTTTTGGATCAACAAAAGTTGGCGAGTGAACCTTGTTAGAAAACATTTATTATTTATTTCTTATTGTGTTTAATATGGAAAAATTGTGCAATATTCATATATGAACAAACGTAAATAAAAGTACAATAACAACAAATAGCATACAATAACAAACCAATAGCATACGATATCAAACAACAACAAACAATAACATACATTAACAAACCAATAGCATACAATAACATATCAACTTGCATGAATATATAACATGAATGAAACTGTATATGTTGGCAACATCACGTTCACGCTCATAATGTAATGGGGAACGGACGGCCTATGATAAATGTATGTACTGAAAATGATATATGTCTGTGCGATCAAGGCTCAATCAAACGGAGCCGATCGTATGTTGGCAACGCCTGGTTCACGCTCATAATGTAATGGGGAACAGCTCAACGCTCATAATGTAATGGGGAGCGGCGGCCTATGATAATGTATGTACTGAAAATGATAAATGTCTGTGCGATCAAGGCTCAATCAAACGGAGCCGATCGTATGTTGGCAACGCCCGGTTCACGCTCATAATGTAATGGGGAACTGCTAACGCTCATAATGTAATGGGGAGCGGTGGCCTATGATATTGCATGTACTGAAAATAATAAATTAAATCTAAACAATAACCACATAAACAGTTGATACAAGCTGAATACACATTTGTTCATGATATGATGTATGCACAATGATTTAAATATAATAAATGGTAAGACACATGATACACCCCAAAAACGTGATTAAAACGGGGAATTTGTAGAGATTCACTCACATTGGGTGCGTTCGGTTGGAGATGATGAGATGCGCACGAGTTTGAAGGATTGATCGACGAGGAATAACTAACCTAATTAATAACGAAAAAGTAAGGTAAATAAATGGATTTTATTAACAATTTTAATGGGATTATTTGATATATTTTTGTGAGTTTTAGGCTATTTTCTAACTTTAGAAATGTTATTTTTAAGTATTTTTAATTGATTTTTAATTTAAATAAATAAATAAAAATAATTAAAAAATGTTGACTTTTGACCGTTGACCATAAGCGTTGACTGTTTGACTGTTGACTGTTTGACCGGTTCTATTGTGTGTATGTATGCGCCGGGCAGGACTCGAACCCGAGACCTCCCGTACGCGTGCACGCAGCTCTACCATCTGAGCTACGTGTCTAACCCGAAATATTTCTGTTTTTAATTATATTTATACACTAATTAAGTTAATCCGAAAATCATTTATTTTAAAAAGTTTTAATGTATCGACTCGGTGCTCTCCACAGGTCTCGAACCGGGACCTGTGGTTTAGTTTGGCACAGTCCACCGCTGGACTGTGTGTCTAACTTGGTAAATATTCTGGTTTTTAATATACTTAACATCATACTGTTGTGGATCTGGTTCAGTTTTAAAAAAAAAGACTTTTTATTACAGCGAATGTGTGTGTGTCAAGGATCGAACTCGGGACGTATGCATATTGTTTGCACACAGTCCACCGCTGGACTGTGTGTCTAACCCGTTTATAATACCAATTTTAATTAATCTTATAACATACACGACTTCGTCTTCTTCGTTCAAAACACAGACATCGGCTAAAGCAACTGTTTCTTGTTTAATTCGTTTAACAAATATTATGAACAATTGAAAGGTATTGAACAGAAGGGTTTGGGGAAAGAAAATACCGAACAGATTGTCTTCTTCAGAAATCCGGCAACGATTCGTCGGCTCTGTTTTGGTGACCTTCGGCTGTTAGGATCAATTAACAGTTTGGAGGGATTAGATGTGAAATTGAACTACTGAGTACCGATTATTTGTAGGTTTAAATGATCATACCGGCTAACAGCGAGATTCTGAAACTTTCAGAATTTTCCGGCGAAAACAGAAAATCCGGCAATGTCGTCTGGGGTTGATTCTGGGTGATGGAGTGATGTTAGAATTTGTCTAATAATGGAATGAAACAGAAAAGTCGAGGTATTTACCGTGTAGATGAAAGTCCCGGTTTTCCGGCGATAATTTCCGGCTACTTTACAGAAAAATCCGGCGACTGCGGCGAAGTTTTCTGAGCGAAAAGAAGAGTGTAATTTTGATAAACTCGCGAGCTCACTGAAGAATAAAGTATAACTCAGGTTTAAGTGTATTTCCGGTTTCGAATTTAACACTTTTCGGTTACGGTCCGATGATTTGAATGAGTGATATTAAGGTCTTTCGGTTATAACCGGCGCTGCTATAATTGAATCCGTTATGCCAAAAAAATAACGTCAATGTTTGATGAATTAGTCGGGATTTCCGGCGAGAATGATTTGAGCGCTGAGTGACCGAATTCGACTTCAGTTTTTTATTATATGTATTAATTGAATTAATAAATCAACAAGAAACACAAGTGGCGGAGTGGTTGGATGGATGTGAGTTAAGGCTTTGAATGATTCTCGGCTGACCCGGGTTCGAAACCCGGCATCAGTATTCTATTTTTATTTCATTATTTTTAATAGATTTTCAATTATAAATTTTATATTCTAATATACTTATTAATTATGTATCGTTTAAAATTAATTTGAGCATTAAATATGCAACGAAATTTTTAACTGGTTGTTCGGTTAATAAACGAAGCGGGTTTGGTTAACCCGGTTTATTAGGGCTCCATTGCTGCTGAGTCGGTACGGGCATGGAGGAGGTGTCCACCAGGCCCAATTTGGGAAGCAATTTGGCTGTCCCTATATGCGGTCCATGGGACTGCTGCTAAGACCGTCCTCTGCCACGACGATTGGAAGCGCCACCGCGTCCCCTGCTGCCCCCGTCTATTTGTGGAGGAATAGGAACCCTCGGACTGGTGGTTCGAATTTGCAGAAGCGGCTGGAATGGTGGCGGCGCTGCTGCAGCCGCAAGTACAGTGTTGTGGGAACCCTTTTGAGCCTCAATCCGTATGACTTCATCATTAAGCATCGCTATCGCCTGGTCCCAATCGACACCCTGCTGGTTAATTAAAGATGCAGTGGTGTTATATTCTGCTGGAAGACCCCGAACAAGCTGAAGAACAAGTCTTGATTCAGAAACGGTCTGATCAACATCAGCCAATTGACTTGCTAAATCGGATAGTTGTTGGCAGTAATCATCAACCGAAGAGCAAACGGTCAACGTAAGATTGCAAAACTTTGTCTCAAGCGCCGCAGCGCGAGCCTTTTTATTGCTCAAGAAAATCTTTTCGAGCTTTATCCAAGCCGCTCGAGCAACCGTGGTATCCATAAGGCGCTTCAGAAGATCATCCGAAACGGTGCTATAGATCCATTGAAGGACCAATGCATCGAGTTCTTTCCATTGTTCGTATTCGGGTGAAGTTTCGGCTGGTGGTGTTGAATCGTCGATGTGATTAGATACCTTATATGCAACAGTATGAAGGCGAAAAAGTTTGACCCATGCTGAAATGTAACCTTTGATCCGTCCAAAATCCGAATCTTAGATTGAATATTCGTTACAGAATAAGCAGGACGAAGAGAAACAGGTTTGGTCGATGATTCAGGCTCACTTCCTTTCGTCATGGTGACGAGGCCGGACGTATCCGGTTAAGTTTTGGGATCGGAAAAAAAAGGAAGAAAGAAGAGGGAGGATATGAGAACCGGTTATGGCTCTGATACCATAAAGGTTATTATTCTTGAATGTATTTCGATGATTATTATTGAATATCAAGACCCTTTAAATAGGGTGAAATACAGCCATGAAATTAGGAAAAGATATACATAGAGAATACAAAGATTATCTCTAAATAACTAACTAAAATCTATTCCTAAAAATACAATTATACTCGGCTGGCTAAGACATTCATGTACTTTACTCTTTTTTTAAAATGAATTAATATAGAATATCTTGTGCAATGAAAATCTTCTTTTTTTAATTTATATAATGATATTTAAATATATATATATTTTTTAATTTATATTAAAAGTTATGTAATGAAAATTTTGGTAAATCACAGGGACCATCCGTGCACTTTACTCTTATTTTTAAAGAAAATTTTCTTTACTATACTCCATATATCCATATATTGTAATCTTATCAGTATCTTGTTCCTTAATATAATCATTAAATGCTACACTTTCGTTTTGTAAGCCGAGATCTATCCTTTTTCTTTCTGATTTGTTAATATTTTAATGATACAGAAGGATTATCTTTCTGCTGGATCATGGAACATTCAAGAAGAAATTCGCCGAGTGCGCACTAAAGCAACTGAAGATCTACTAAACAGCCATCGATCTGTGAAACTCGCATTAT
The DNA here is from genome assembly GCA_947069175.1 of Scalesia atractyloides. Classification (NCBI taxonomy): domain Eukaryota; kingdom Viridiplantae; phylum Streptophyta; class Magnoliopsida; order Asterales; family Asteraceae; genus Scalesia; species Scalesia atractyloides. Next base: position 6,501,588 of record CAMTDV010001634.1, read on the forward strand.
CTTCACTAGAACATGACACTCCAAAGCATTCATCAGCAAATGAGACATCAATCATTGATGCCGGAAGAACCGAGCAGATCAATTTGGAAACACCGAAATCAGTGGATGAAGTCGTGAATCTGGCTGCAGAAGGTAGTAATCCGATCCTCTCAGGTTGTATATAAAATGTGTGAAATATTAGTTGCCTCGAAACATTTTCAAGTTCTAAAATACATACATATTAAAATAATAAAATCACCATGTCAGACAACAAGCATAACGGTACAGAGAAGGAAGAAGACACCAGGCACCCCGATGACAGGAGTCCAGACCACGAAAACGATACTATGGCTAACGACATAAATAAAGCAGAAGACAACAATTGTTTCTTCATGACCGAATCACCCGACATTCCCGTCGTTAGTAATTCTCAGGACAGCTTCAACACCGACGATCAAAGTCAGACTACAAAGAAGAAAGACGGCATAACCGAAAACCAAGTGGTGACCAGGGCTAGTAGAAGCACCCGTAAGCGAGAGGAAGAGGTAAATGACTGAGTCGCATGAGGGTAGTTCGGTAACTTTGCTTTATTACATGCTGCATGAAGGAATACTTTTAGTTCAAATGCCATGTTATTGTAACCTTATTTAATAGCATGTTCATGTTTAAAAACCGATGACGAGACCGAGTTTGTGTTTATGTTTAGTGTTTAGAGTAGGTAGTGTTTGGCTAACCATCTGTAATTCATGAGCATATACTTTGTGATTGATGTATTGTAATTTCCGTAGCGTATTTTTAATCGAGTTATGTTGTGCCCCAAAATCACTGTTGTAAAAATCGGGACTAATCGGTTAGTAGTCGTCGATTCATCGGTAGTCGGCCAGTCACTGATTAATTTTTCGTTAATCGGTAGTCGGCCCCAGTAGGCGTTAGTTGGCCGGCAAAAATCAGCGCTTCCGGTCAAAACCTGTAAATTCCGGCCAATTTTCAACCTAATCAAATAGATTCCGGCGATTAATCCTATGTACTTAAGAAGATGGGTGAGGAGGGTTTAAACCTATCTACTTAAAATATTTACCTAAAATAGTTTTTTTTTTGTGTGTGTGTGTGTGTATATATAGAGAACTAAAAATTACATATAAAAATCCCAATAGATTAATCGATAGTCGGTACGGTCGTACCAGACGATCGCTAGTTGGTACGGTCATACTGACTAGCGTCTGGTGACTTTTACAACTATGCCCAAAATACAACAAACCAAAACACTTGGTGATACATTGTTTCATTAATAAAAATGTGATGGTCTAGAAATTCCATTTATTTAGGATTATTATAGCGACTAAAATTGAATGGTAAACCATGCCAATTTCTCCGGTGATCAAAGAACCATCAAATTTTGTTCATGTCAACCTACATATAGAAGCTTGCCAAAAAGCTTAGTTTCTTGTCTCCTCTGCGGACTTTCTTCCGACGTCGCAACTTTCATCGTCGTTCTTCTACCACGGTACTATCGTTTAGCGTGACCCAAAAGTTCTATCGGTCTCTTTCATGCATGTATTCTGATTTCGACGTGGAAAACCATGTTTCATTTGAATATTGCAGGTACTCAGTAACTGGTGATCTAGAGTGATCAATGCCGACAAAAGGAAGGGATAGTAGCTTGAAGGAGAGGCGAGGGCGGTCTCCTTCGTTGCCTCGAAAATTTGAGATCGGGCCGCAAACGAGAAGCCACGTTAACCCTCCAAGTCTAGAGAGAAAACATGCCTTGACCGCTGCGGAATATAGAAAAATTCCTATCTATGATAAGCCTACAGTGAGTTCAACACTTTATGCTCTAAACACTATAAAACCACCTTCTGTTGGCAATGCCAGACTTGTACCACAATCTAAAGTTATGTCTCTTAGATCAAAGTTTAATGAAAAAAAGGTTACAAATTCGTACATGAACACGACCGGTTCGACTAGAAAGGAGATTGTTCATGGTAAGAAGCAAACGAGGCAACCGACAAGGTTGTTAGACGCGATCTCATCGTCTAAAGACGATCACAATGTTGTAACTCACTATGAAGATGATAAAACCAGCCCGATTGTGAACAGTGGCATTCTAACGTTGGAAAACTGTGATAAGCAACGTATGGATCGCGAGGATGATGATCATGATGTCTTAACCTGTGAAGTGGATGAATGTACCAGCATCGAACACACAGACGAAGAGAGCAACCAACAAGATCAACTAGACACGGCTCCTGATGGTTGTAACGATCAGCATCCTCGTATTGATGTTGACCAAGAAAGATCTAATGACGTAGATTGTCACGAAGAGCCGGAGCGAACGGACGTAAATGAGGTACCAAAAGAAGAAGAGCGAAGAGAAAACGGGGTTGTAGATCATGGGAAGAAGGAAACCGCGGCATGTGAGAATGTGATAGAGGATGACAAGAAGGAGAAAAGAAGGAAAGGGGTCAAATCATTAGTTGGTGCATTTGAAAGTCTTATTTCACTCGAGTGTAATGCCTTGCAAAATAATTATCAACGTAATAAAATGATCGATTTTTGAATTTGTTTTCGGTTTTGACGTGCCACAGGTAGCGTTCATTTCACAGAATGGAATGAAACAAATACACCTAAATTCCAAATCAAAGTTTTATATAAAATTCTATAAAACTTATTTATTTATGAAAATTTACAATATACTTTTGCAAAATGTAACAAAGGAATCAGTTATACATTGTGTTCATATATAACTACAAAGATTTTCATGGTCTCCATGGTGCTGGAGGTGGTGGTGCTGGCGGAAATAACGGTGGAATAGCCGAAAATATGGAGTTCTTGTCGACGCCATCACCTGCAGCTGCAGTGAGCGACACAAGTGCAGCAACCAAACCTGCATTTCCAGCCAAGATGGGTTTGGTATAGCTGGAATTCATACGCACATCTATAAACTTATCAAATCGGTCTGGACCTCCAACCATGGCATCCGTTATGTTGTGTGGGTTAGGTTTATCAGAATACAACCACTGAAACCCGCCTTTGCATGAGTACGTAATATTGTCATTTGGTATCGATGCACCTCGATGGTGAACATGTGTCGGGAATTTATCGCCGTGTCCCACCACATAGCTCATGTTCATCGGATTTTTACCCAAAATATAGTCCATCTACAAAAATAAAATACGTTAACGAGTTATTAGACATGTAGTCCATCAAAGTGTTGACTTTCAACCTGAGAAGTGGCAAATTCACGAAGCGTATTCAATGGAATAAACGTGGCGCCACAATACGAGCCAGAAGAATTAGCAGCTTCCAAATAATCCGCATAAAGTGACGCCAAAAACACAGCATTGACGACGAATTGTGGATTTTGTGACTCGCCTTGGCTGAGTTCAATTAGCCCCCCTACACATATGCATATTACATGTTTTAATACTTAAAGCCATTGCTTTAATTATGAAAATGCGTTAAGTATGCATACCTTGAGTCCGGTCAAAGATTTGGTATTGTTGAAGGTACGAGCACATAGTGATCGAGATAGCATTGTGATAGCTACGTAACAAGTCCTCATAAGGGTACCCAGGGTTCAAGAACAAGCGAACCCTTGTTAACAAGAGCATAGCGGCAGATGACTTGTTATCCCAGCTAAAAACCCGTTGTGTAGGGTCATTGGTCAAAGCTTTCGCATGTTTAGCTGTTCCTATATGCGTAGCTAACCGTAGGTAGCTAGAGTTGCCTGTGGCGCAGAACATCCAAGCACTACCCCACATGTACTCGTCATAATACCCGTGGAGTTATAGTAGGGTTCGATGAAAGGGTTGCCTCTAGAGTATGTGCTGCGCTTGCCAGCGTTTCTAGCAAACGTCCATACTGAGAGGCACCTTGCACAAGCTTCTTAGAGTATGTAACGTCGTCTTTAAACACTATGGACGCTGCGGCCAATGCAGCCGCCATTTCTCCAGCAAGATCGGCGCCAGCCGTAATCATTTGTGTGGGCTGCTTGTAATCCATGTCTTCAGGTCTTTCCCAACACGTTTGATCATCGGGTGTAGTTGAACCGTTTTGAGATCCACCCACCTGGGCATAAATGTGGTCGATGATAGAAGCCAAGGAGTTGAAAGTACGAAGCAAGTAATCGGTTCCCCATTTGATAAGCTCTCGAGCGTGATCATACTCTTTGATGGACTTGTACTTGTGTGGGTACTCGATCATTGTCATGGCGAATGACATCGGGAAATGGAACTTAGTGTTGTCACCGGCATCGTAGTACCCACCGACTAAACCCCCTTTGACATCTGTTGCATCGGCTCCGTCGTGTAACCCTGAATCCCGTCTCCATTCAATCCCATTGTTCTCCGGTAGCTTCCCGGCTGCATTGTTTCTCCCTAATGTTAGAATATTGTATAAAATATGCAACACCATAAGTAATTTTAATATTTCTCACACTTGGCGCAACAAATTTCTATCTGGCGAATGCACATCCATTCTCCTACGCCAGATAAAAATTTGTTGCGGCAAGGTAGAATATTGTCTAAAGTACGCAACACGACTATTATATTTGTTCGCCTTCACAAGTTTCCTACATAAATAACCTTAAGTTTTTTAAAAACACAAAACATTTTTAAAAAAAAATTGAGATTCAACACATGATTATACAAAGTCAAAGTTAATATCTTAAGTTTTAAGCATGGAAAAACAATTGTTGAAAACATGGTTAAAGAAATGTACATTTTTGGGCGTCGAAGAACAATAGAGCCTTATGCAGTGCTTCTGTGTACTGATCCTGCGGTGCAGGCTGTGATGTGTAGTGATCTGCCGGTGGAGGCCGTGATTTATGATTCTGTAACGACTTTATAAGTATGATGGGAAGCGCGATCACCAGAAAAGCAATGAAGACTACTATTACCTTCCATTTCAACGCTTTCGGTTTCATGAAGTTGCACTCTAACAAAGAACTGACAATAATCTGTTGATTTTTATATAAAAGTGAGTCAATGGAAGTTAATTAATCAAGCAAGAAACTAAAGCATTTAGCAATCAAGATCAAGTTCAAATTAAAGCATTTAACGGTAATGTTCATTTCTAGTCAATGTATGTAATATCAACATGGAGGCTTCTTGCCTCTTTTAAATTGAATTAAATCTACATTTCATAAATGGTGAACGCGATCATTGGGCGTCCCCCGTTGACTGGTCTCATGACCAACATGAGGGAGGTAAATCATGTGTCTTTGAGTAGATCAGGTGGTATTGGGTCCCAGACCTCCACAATAGATTCCGCCTCCTTATAACTGAGGCTTTATTAACGTTTTATAGGTTTTATACTTCATAGGGAATTAGGGATATACATCTCTTATGAATTGCGTTGAGTTCGCTTTCAGGTTGAGATATTTCATTGGTACGCACAAAATTTTAATTGGATAATTTGATTAGAATAATTAGCCAAAATTAGGAAATGAGCATCTACTATGAAAAACGTGCCGGAATTAGACTAAAAATCATCTATATATTTGGGACAAACCATCACAACGTTTCGGTTGTCGATTAACTACTATAAGACAATTGGAAAGTTAAGTAGAACCTCACCAATAACCATGTTACAACTAGTAAAAGTCACCACTCATTAGTGGTAACTTACTATTGATATGCAATGCAACCCCCGCTAGAGGCTCTGCCTGTTGGACCCTGCCAGGGCACCCCTTTGGTATAGGGGACATAGCCCCCCTAGAACTGGCGAGGTTCTTATGTGCCCGAAAATCAAAATAGTTTTCACTAATCGTGTATGCCACATCTTCTAACTTGTATCAATGCTTATTTTATTTCTACTTGGTCTTAAGTAAATTCAGTTATTCTAAAATGATCGTGATAAAACATATATGGCATTGCTATTGCTAATATGAACAAAAAATGGAAATGATGCCAAAGAATAGATGCGATGCGTGTTGTTTATCGTCTTGATCATAACAAACATTGCCATAAACACGTTGTAAATACGCGAAATCAATACGATGCAGATTGAAAGAACATTGGTACCTTAACTTGTAAGTATGAAAGAAGGAAGGCTACACAACTTGAATACCATGGAGTCCCTCTTGAATAATACACATTCCATTTTGTAAATGATGAACTAATATGGGGTTATACTAATAGTCTGTAAGAAGCCATATTGACTTTTAGAAGGTTGACATGTATTATTTTATTTTATTCATTTATTATATTAAGGATTTTAATAATTATGAGATGAAAGCTGGATTTAAATGAAAAATGCATGTTGAGGTATCCACTTGGTTATGATTTTTTTTAAATAGCTAACTTACAAACACACTAGTACTACTCTATATATACACCTTTCTCGGTGAAACTAGAATTCTTAACTGCTAAATGTAAGTAGGAAGTAGGAACACCTTTTCTGTATGACATCTTTATACCGCTAGGCTATAAACTGTTAGTTGTTTCATATTTGCTTGGATGTGTATATCAAGTAATCTATATTAGAAATATTCTCATTATCAATAAGTTATCATGTGATTTCTCATAACAAAATAAAATGAAATATATTTGAATTTTTTTTTTACAAAAAATTAATTAACAGATGCAACTCACCCAACAATTCAAAATTCCATTACAACCTTTGCCGTTTGAAAAAAAAATCATTAATTTTATCATAAAATTACTTTCTTTGTTACTTGATGTAACTTGTAACAAATACTCTTGACATTCAAAATTAAATACTTTATTAAACAATAATCAACGGGGTATAGTGATGATAAATAATAAATATGGAAGTATCACCAATTAAGCTTTTGAAGAGGTCGTGACTGACTCACAGCGTGTAAAGCAAACTACGGGGTGTGTTTGCCTGTTTTCAAGTCAAATGTTTGTTACTATGAAGTATGAACGGCCATTACGTTGTAAAAAGCGCTAGACGCTAGTCAGCTGGTAAGGTACCGACTAGCGATTAATCAGATTGGATTTTTATATGTAATTTTCAGTTTTATGTATACATTTACATATTTTTATAGGTTAATATTTTAAATAAACAGGTTTTAACCCTTTCTCAATTCAATTTTTTAAGTAAACAAGTTAGTTGTTGGAAATCACATGGTTTGGTTGAAAAGTGGCTAGAAGTTATAGGTTTTTGGCCGGAATTCTGTCAGAATCGCGGATTTTTGGCAGGCCAACTACCGATTAACGAAAAATTACTCAGTTACCGACCGACTAACGATTAATCACCGACTAGTTGTGATTTTTACAACACTAAACAACCACAATAGGAGAAAGAGTGAGATTGTGAGAGGGGATACAATAATCTATTTTGGAGAAAGGGACATTTATAATAAGTTTATACCAATTAATAGTGATATGTGATATAAAAAGTGATGTGAATTAGTAAAAGTCAACATTGTTTAAATGGAAGTCAAATGCAATGAAAGTAGATATGTTTTTAAACGAGGGAGAAAGGGTAAACATACTTAAATGCATATAGTTAATGGGCTTAAATCTATATGGTTTTTTTTTTTGCAAATGTATTTTTAGGTCATGTGTACCGGTAACCTTCCATAACCTCCACCACATACCCCACAAAACACATTCTCCAATTCCCCTGCACCTACGCTCATCCAACATCACGCCGCTATCATCATCGCGGCCAACGAAATTCACATTCCATAACGCCGGGGGCGCATCCCCAATTTCACCTCTTGATAGCGCTCCATTACGTTGACACTTATAAGACAAATAAGAAACAAGAGTGTTGCATGGAGTGAGATGGAGGTGATGTTCGCTTTCACCAAGACCTTATCAGTCGGTGGTCCTCAATGAAGCTGAAGACCGTCAGTGGTCCTCAACAAAGGTGAAGGTCGTCCGTGATACATAACTCTAGTATAGAATTCTCTATCAGATTTTACCAAGGGATTACCGCCAATTTTGGCAAGATTGGTAATTTCACCGATGGATTAGCAATGGAAAATCATCAACGAATTACATTGACGGACCAACGTCGGACCTGTTAATAAAAAAGAACACAAACGAACATTATATATTCATTTAAAAATACAATATGCATTTTTCATAAAAAAGATTACGAAGAATCCATCAAAAATAAATAAATACAAAACATAATTAACACAAAAATTATGAAGTTTGTCAAGCTTTAACACAAAGTAAAATTGAAATGATCAAATGAGGAATGTTGATGGGGGTGTATAGTATAACTATAGTTTTAAATTTTATAAAATAAAGCCAATAAAATATATATATAATATAAAAAACCTTTAAATGAATGGACACAAATGAACATAAACGAGCGAACATATATTAAACACATTACCAAACGTTCACAAACATAAACGAACAAACGTAGCCTCTGTTCATGTTCATTTGTTTACCTTATCGAGCGAAATTTCTTGTTCGTGTTTGTTCATTTAGTTAATGAACGTACATAAACGAAATTTCCGCCGAACTATTAAAGAACTTTTCGCTGAACGTTCGGTTTGGGTATATCCTAGTTCTACCTCTTGGAACCCCCATTTCTTAGGGCCTTATCTCCTAAGAACCAATGAGGTTCTCGAATACTTCATCATCATATATTCAGTAATCCCACCAAAGCAAACCTAAAGTAGGGTAAGATGTAGACAACCTTACCTCTACCCGTAGGAATAGAGAGACTGCTTCCAATGAGACCCCCAGCTGATAGTAGTTTTGCATCAAGCCTTGGACATAATGCACATAACACTCAGCAATTGGGAGAAAAGCCGATTAGTGCATGTACCCCCTTGTCTTTCGGCTATCAACGCCACCACATGATGCATGATTAACCATCCCTCGGTTTTTAACGTTATTTTCATAAAATTAATAAAATAACGTTAAAATTTGCACTTTCACTTTTGCCCACACATATATACATTATATGCGCATACCGCAAGCAGAGCGTTTGGTTCTCGAATACTTAAATCATAATAAACTCAAATAAACATGCACCCTGCACTCTTCTAAGTTCTAACTTGTTTAATGTATATTAAGATACACTTTAATCAACAAGTCCACTTACACTAATATAATCAACAGGGCTTGGACATGGCCCCACGCACCGGCCGGGGTTCATGGAAGACTTATATGGGTCGTTCATCCGGATGTATAAAAGGTTGGTGAGAGGATATTTTATTCAGTTCAGCATCATTAGTTCACTCGATTTTCTCTCGTTCACTGATCTAGGGTTTTCTTGATTCTTCGTATTGTTGAGTCGTTAATATGTTAGGTCATAGTGTTGAGTTGATTGAACATCATCATGTTAATGATCTAACCGTGTGTGTTTTACTTTGATTCAAACAAATGTTTTCTTCTCCGTGTTGTAGATCGATTCTGGGTTATAATCATTGATTTAGAAGTAATTCTTTTTTTGAACGGCAAATTTCTTTAATTTCTATCGTTTGTGTTGTGGGACTTGAACCTAAGACCTCCCCCTCTCAAAGTGTTTAAAGATTTGTCTTTACCAAAAGACCACCATCCCATGAATTATCATGTTTTTTTTTTCACATAAATGTGAAAAATGAGCGATACTGTACAGTAATAAAACGCTCTTCGATAATTGGATCTTTAAATCAAATGTTATATTTTTGGGGGAATATTTGGACATTTGCTTGTTGAAATCTTAAATTGATCCACGCCATTTTTTAAAGTTATTATCAGTTGTTCCAACTATTATCAACATGTTTAATGTTATTGGCACTCCACTAAATTAACATTTTTCTTATATGGAGGAAAATTACTACATAATTTCATAATATGAAAAATAGATTAAGTTAAAGTTCATGGCAGCTTGTTGCCTGTTTATCTGGCATAATATTTTACTATAATTTTTTCTATGAAATCTAATATTTATTAGTGAAAAAAGAAATTAAAAAAATATTGATTGTATTTAATTAGCTAATTTAATACATATTATAATTATAAAAGCTTAAATATTTAAATGACATAAAAATAAAGATCTAAAATGTCAAAGTAAATTTGTTGCCGTCATGACTTAGTCTATATATATAAAAAAAAAAAAAAGCGTGATTAGGACGTGATCAAGAGTTGTTGAAATGTGGGTTGGTAAGAAATTAAGAATAGAGGGAGGAAAGAAGCTAGAACACGTATACAAAAATTTAGCAAAGTAATTAAAACAAATGATAACTAAAAAAAGCTCATTTATTATTATAACTTGTGATATCAAGTTGAAAAATGTAACAAAGGAATCAGTTATACATTGTGTTCATATATAATTACAAAGATTTTCATGGTTTCCATGGTGCAGGAGGTGGTGGTGCCGGCGGAAACATCGGTGGAATAGCTGAAAATATGGAGTTCTTGTCGACACCATCACCTGCGGTTGCAGTAAGCGACACAAGTGCGGCAACCAAGCCTGCATTTCCAGCCAAGGTGGGTTCGGTATAGCTATAATTCGCACGCACGTCTTTATACTTGTCAAATCGGTCAGGACCACCGACCATGGCACCCGTGATGTTGTGTGGGTTACGTTTACCAGTATGCAACCATTGAAACCCACCGTTGCATGAGTATTTGATGTTGTTAGTTGGTATCGATGCGCCTCTATGGTGTACGTGTGTCGGGAATTTCTTGCCGTGTCCCACCACATAGCTCATTTTCATCGGATTATCACCCAAAATATAGTCCATCTATAAACGAAAAATAAATTAAGGAGTTAGATATAGGACTGTAAATGAGTCGAGCAGTTTCTTTCTTTTATTTATTTTCTTTTTTTGCCAGTTTCTTTTTTTATTTTATTTTCTTTTTTTGGTAAAAAAACCCTTAAGTATAAATGTGGCTATTTTTATTTTACAAATGTGGGCCTAAGATGAGGACATGTATGTTTTGTAGGGGCTGAAGGTAGAGGTGTACAAATTAGTTTTTGTAGAAAAATTGATCCGGTTTTTAACTGAACCGGTTTTTTCTTTAAAAAAAACAAAAACCGGTTTATTTTATAACCGGTTTCGGTTACTAACCGGTTTTTTAAACCCAAAAGAGTAACTGGTCCAACCGGTTCGGTTCAGTTTTAACCGGTTTTGGCTTAAAAAAACCGATTTTAACCGGTTTAAACCTGTTTTTTTTAACCGGTTTAGGTTTTAAATGGTTTCAAACATCAAGAACCCTAACCGCTACACAAACCGCCAGTCCGGTTCGGGTTGGAACCGGTTTTTAAAAGAACCTGTGTCGGTTTTTTTTTCCGGTTTCGGTTCTATAACTGGTTTTTTTTGTACATCTCTAGCTGAAGCTACAAAACTGGAGCTCACATCCTTGTTTGTTATCTCCAGTTTTGTAAACTACTAGAAAAAAGAAATTGCTATTTTAGATCTAACCCACAGCTTTAAAAAGGAATTAAGCCATTTGTAAATAACACATTTTGAAAAACAATCTCCAAAAATTGCTTAGAAAACATGTATACAAATTTAAGTTTTCTACCTGAGAAGTGGCAAAGTCCCGAAGCGTTTTCGTCGGAAAAAATGTCGTGCCACAATACCATCCAGGAAGATTAGCAGTTTCCAAATAATCCGCATAAAGCGATGCCATAAACAGTGCATTCACGACGTATTGAAGATTTTGTGGTCGCCCTTGGCCGAGTTGGATTAGCCCCCCTACAAAGATACATATTGCATGTTTCATCATACTATGATCCTTGTGAATTTTATGTCTAGTACTTTAATGAAAAATATCAGTGGTATGTATGCAAACCTTGAGTCCAGTTAAAGAATTGGAATTGTGGCAGGTAAGAACACATGGTGAGCGAGGTGGCGTTGTGATAGCCACGCAACAAGTCCTCATAAGGGTACCCAGGGTTCAAGAACACACGCATCCTTGTTAACAAGAGCATGGCGGCAGGGGCCTTGTTATCCCAGCTAAGAACCCGTTGACTAGGGGTATTTGTAAAAGCTCTCGCGTGTCTAGGTAGCCCTGCTTGTGTAGCTAACCATAGGTAGCTAGAGTTACCTGTGGCGTAGTACATCCAAGCACTACCCCACATGTACTCGTCATAATACCCTGAGGAGTTATAATAGGGTGTTATGAAAAGGTTGCCTCTAGAGTATGGGCTACGCTTACCACCGTCTCTAGCAAATGTCCATACTGTAGTGGCACCTTTCACAAGCTTCTTAGAGTACTCAGCGTCGTCTTTAAAGACTATGGACGCTGATGCTAATGCAGCCGCCATTTCTCCAGCAAGATCCGCGCCAGCTTGAATCCTTTGTGAGGGTCGCTTGTAGTCCATGTCTTCGGGTCTTTGCCAACACGTGTGATCATCTGGCGTGGTTGAGCCGTTTTGAGATCCACCCACCTGGCCATAAATGTGGTCGATTATAGTAGCCGAGGAGTTGAAGGTACGAAGCAAGTAATCGGTTCCCCATTTGATAAGCTCTCGAGCGTGATCATACTCTTTGATCGCTTTGTACTTGTGTGGGTACTCGATTACACTCCAACTCAACATTGTCATGGCGAATGACATCGGGAAATGGAATTTAGTATTGTCACCCGCGTCGTAGTACCCACCTACTAAACCCCCCTTGACATCGGTTGCATCGGATCCGTCTTGAAGCCCTGAGTTCCCTCTCCATTTGATCCCATTGTTCTTCGGTAACCTCCCGGCTGCAAGATTTTCCATAATGTTAGATAGTCTAAAATATAAGTTATGTGTAATAGAGTAGAAGCAAGCGTTACTATTAAAAAAATGTTGATAACTTATACATAAAATTATTTGTGTTAAATCACGTTCAGGATATAAAATCATAAGTAATATACACCTTTACAAATATAGATTTAGTTTTGTAGCTCTTTTTAGATCCTTTTGAATTTTAAATAAAATGAAACTTAATATTAACATACAAATTTTGAACTTAATAAACATGTGGAGGTTAATTAAATTGTTAATATCATATATGATATCATGAATATCACACATGTATATGTATTGTGCATCTTGTGTCAATAACATTTATAAGTAACGCAAACGATTTTTTGTTTTTATTATTTCTTGACATAATATAACTGTAAGTTGCTGCTTTTGAAAAGAATTTGAAGGGACTTTTATCATTTACATTTTTTTTGTTAACAATAGCATACAATAGGTTATATATATAATAGTTTTTATATAGATGGAATCATGGAAACTTAATAAAATAAAGTTAAACTTAATTGACTTCCATTAAAATAATAAAATAAAGTAAACTTAATTGACTTCCATTAAAATTATTCATAACAAATATATTAAATACCTACAAGTGACACGTTCTAATAAATTACAACAGCATTATTTTTTTCAACATTACATCTAATTAATATATACACATACATTGCCGGATCTTGAACTATATTTTCAGTAGAATAAAAAGTACAAACTTTTAAAATTTAATATTTTACAATAAAACTTTTGATAAAAGTTACGCTACAAAATGAAAAAACTTACCCTATGTATTTATGTATCTGCCCATGGTATTATGGTCTAATGACATCTTATGGTGGAATAAGGCTTAGGGACTATTAGGTTATAAGTTAATTCCCACAAAAGGGTTTTTCCTAGATTTATTGGATTTTCTCCTGAATTAGTATATAGACATTATCACCCAGTGGAGATAGATATGATCGGATGGTTCTACTTGTGACACGATGATACTCCAGTGATCCGTCAACGATCCAAATTTGCCGTTAAAAAATGTATATATGTATGTAGGAGTATGATCAAATACAAACCACATTTCGTATACAAACGGTAAGAACTATTCAAAAAGTGTCATGTGTTATCCAACCAATTATAGATAAATGGTAAAATGATAACCTAAATAATATTAATTATCTTGAATTCCTTATAATTATGCTAAAAAACAATTAATCTTTATTTGGATATTTCTTTTGTTTTCAATGTGCTGATATCATTCACATATGTGCTAAAATCAGTTATCTTGATTAATTTTCATGTGCTAATATAATTTAAAAGTGCTACTTTTATGTATTTATTGTTTTAGTATGTGCTAATTTAACTTTTTTTAAATGCTATACAGTCTGTATGATAAATATGATTTGTATCGCAACCCAACCTTATGAACCGACAATATAATAAAAGTTGATGAAAAGTTGAAAAGTATTTGATCACTTTCTATACGTCTACATTTTCTTCAATAATAAAGAAAATTTCTAATCCACTAGTTGATTTATGTAGAAAAATTCAAAGCATGACATTCAACACATAACATCGAAAGTCGCCATAATCAAGATTAATATCAAATTAAGTAGAAAAATTGATTTATGTGGAAAAAAGTGTTAGAAAATTAAATAATCAAAGAAAACGTACATTTTTGGGCATTGAAGAACAGTAGAGCCTTATGCAATGCTTCAGTGTACTGATCCGGCGGTGGCGGCCGCGGTTTACGATCGGGCAACGACTTTGTGATGATGATCGGAAGTCCGATCACCACAAAAGCTATGAATATGGCGATCACTGTCCATTTTAAAGCTTTTCGTTTGACTACGATGCAGCCTAAGTCAACATACCTGTTTTTGTTCTTTTTTCTTGATGCATCATCTGGATTTAGTAGCCAACTTTGTTGAGTTTCATCCAAGGCTCCACTATGTTGGCTTTGAATGTTGTATAATGATGCTCTATCGGTGTCGTCGGTGGTCCGGTTACGTCGGTTTTGATCGTCGTGGTCGTGTTCACTTGCTATTTCTAATGATCCTCCCCAGTGGTTGGCGGCGTACATTTTCGATCAAAGGGGTTTAGGGTTTTGCGTTTTAGAAAGAGATGGAGCGAATACTCGTTTGATTCACCTGTTGGCATCATGAAAACTGATATAAGTAGTGGCGGAACTAGAACTTTTTAGTGTCGTCGTAAGGTTTTCCTACAACCAGGGTACGTCCAACGGGTCTAACTCATGATTTTTGATGAAAAAAAATGTTTATATATAAAATTCAATAAAGTTTGTTAACTAGGGTCAATGGACCCTCTTGACCCCTGGTTCCGCCCCTACATATACGCATGCATTAATGGCAGCTTATTAAGCAAGAAAATTAACAATCTAGCAATCAAGATCAACTTCATGGCATTGACAATAGAAAAAAAAACTGGATCGATTACCGTCTTGAATCAAAACAAACGTTTCGATCTAGAACGCCGGATATATTATATACGAAGTGATATATAGACAGTGGCGTATCCAGGAAATTTTTTCTGGGGTTTCTTTTGCTAGATTCTCACTATTTTTTTTTAAATCATACAAGGTTTACACTAAATTTTTCCATTTTTTCCCAAACCAAGGGGTTCCTGAAACTAGGAACCCCTGGATCCGCCACTGTATATAGATTGATCCATGCAGATTGAAATAACAATGGTGTTGAGAGTCTTACCTTAACCAATATGAAAGAAGAAGAAGCATTCACATGTTGATTGCCATATGGAGCCCCTATGAATCTTTTTTGTGTTGGATGAAGTAGTGGTGTTATATTAATAGTCTTTAACAGGCCGTGTTGACTTTTGGAAGGTTGATAGGTATTAATCTTTATTTTATTTTAATAATTTTGTGATGGGATGAAAGCTGGATCTTAACGAAAGAAGCATGTTTGAGGCATGCAATTAAATATGATTTTTTAAAATGACAATGAAAGTTTAGCAACTAGGGTAGTTGATGCTTCACATCTTTTTGTTATTTATGTGGTTTTAGAATATAATAGATTTTGATTGATAAAGTAAGTTTTTAGTTGTTTGCCTGCTATAAGTAATTGAAAGTAAATTTCGAAACAAAATAAAAATAAAATTAATCTTGTCTGGTAGGGTTGTCCAAATTGCTCGATGATCGATGATCGCTTGAAAAATGCCCGAAAAATGCTCGCTCGATTCCCGCTCAGTTTGTAAATGAGCCGCTCGGCTCAGTTCGATTTGAAAACGAGCCAAGCATGAGCAAAGGTCCGCTCGCTCGCCGATTGCTCGGTTTCGTTCGAATTATTTTTATTAAATAATTAATATATATATTATAGATTTTAAAGATATATATAGTTATAGTTATTTAGATAAGTAGCCGAAGAAAAATTAAAAGCCCAAGAAACACAGTAGCGCAACTCAATACCAAAACCTAACCCTAATTCCTAAGCACCTACTACATACCTCCTGCCACATAGCTCGCTGCTGCTCAAGTTCAATTCATACGGATATGGTACAACCTCCTACCTCGCCGGCTACTTCAAATCAGCAGAGGTAAAATCTCCTACCTCCTGCCACATACCTCGCTGCTGCTCATGTTCGATTGTTGAGGATCCAAATTTTCTCACGGTACAATCTCCTACCTCGCGGTAGAATCTCCAATCTTTTGAGCTAAATGACAATGTATTTCGCACTTTATTTTGTGCTTCTTGATATTGTTAAGAACATTTTTAGAATCATGATTTTAGTTATGTATTGCTTTTGTTAGTAAGGTGTTGGACATGTTTTAATTAAGTTAGGATTTGTTTTTGTTGAATACAACTGTAATAGTTTTGATTTTAGTTTTTTTTTTTTTTGTGTTGCTACACATGTTCTAATTTCGGTGCTGAGAAAAACCGAGCGAAAACGATCCGCTCGATTCAAATTCAATCCAAGCACGAGCATCACTATTGTGCTCGGTTTTGCAAATTCGATCGAATCAATTGTAATTCAATCCGAGCACGAGCAGACCCTCGCTCGGATCGGATAGGCTCATGAACACCCTTATTGTTTGGAAAATAATTCTAAGAAGACTTAACTAATCATTTATAAGTAGCTAGTTGCGTCACGTGTTACCCTTTTATAAGCTTATTTCTTTTACCGGTTCTTCTATTTCACTTATTCATATTATATTGAGTAAAATGAAATTTGTGTTCTTGTGGTTTGGTGGCAGGATCAACCTGAGTCCCCCCAACTTATTTTTGCACCTATATACTTATGTTTTCAATATTTAGCCACATGGGTCCTTTCGTCTGTCGGACACTAGATTTAATTTAAAAAAGGTGGTGAAAAGGCGAAACTGCCCTTTATTATTCCAATATGCGTCTCGTGCTTTAATATTATTACAAACGTTTTAACCAACACTTTCCCTCCAAAATCCATACCCGTCTTAGCAAACTCATTCCGTGCTCTTACAAGCATGAAACCATACCCATTTAAACCAACCAGACATGAATCCGTCATGAATTCCAACCCATACCCAATATGTATAGGCTACAGTCATTCAAACTAACCATTTGAATCGGCTACTCTTACATAAATCAGCTAACCACTCATACTAACCATGAATTCCAACCCATACCCAACATGAATGGGCTACTCTTACATGCATGAAACCAAACCATTTGAACCAAACAAACAAAAACCATTTTGCTAACAAACCATATAAAGCCGCATACCATCAAACAAACATAAGCATGATCAGCTACACTCATTCCGACTACCATGAAGTCCAATCCATACCCAACATGAATTGACTACTCTTACATGCATGAAACCAAACCATTTGAACCAAACAAGCCAAACCATTTTGACCAGACAAACCATGTAAAATCGTATGCCAACAAACAAACATAACCATGATCATCTACACTTATTCAAACTACCATATCAGCTACAGTCATTCAAACTACCATATACCTGTGAATCGGATACACTCATTCAAACTATAGTATACCAACAAACAAACATAATATATTTAACCTTATACCACAACCAAACCATATAAAACGTCAAACAAACCAAACCATTAAAAAACCACAATGATCATAAACCAAACCATTTACAATTAACAAAAATAATTAGCATAATTAGGCATCAAAACTAACGTTATCAGATGTTAGTTTTAACATAATCATATATCAAATCACACAAAAGCATCTACTTATAATAAGATAATTAGGAATCAACACTACTGGATCATATCTTCTTTTCCTCGTTCAAAACGGAATTCGAAGTTCATATTGTTGAAGAACCTCAGCACCACCTTCAAGTGCAATACGAGGTGGGTACCAGTACCATTTACTCTAATGTCGGCAACAAATGTTCAGGTAAATTGTATCATGTTCTATTCCATTTCTTAGCTTCAAAGTTTTAACAAGTAAATGAAAAAAGCAATAGAGAGATATAGAGGGGAGGGGTGTGAGAATATTAACACTCATACCAAATCTAGCCGATTTGATGTGCTTTTATCTAAAAACTGTAATTATTAGGGAGGGAGGGGCACCAAGCGGGTAGGTCTCCACGGGTTCCAACCCGAGCTAGCACACTGCCCCCACCCATGGTTAGGCTTGGCAGGTTGGTTTGGCTAGCACCCAAACCCGCTTGCATTCGCTTTGTTCGATTTTTTTTGACCGTTTGATTTTTTTTAAATTTATTCATATTCAAATACTTACCCTTCCTCTATTTAATCACCCATATTATCTAACCAAACCACAAAACTCTCTTCATTTTTATACTTTCATATACCTCTTCTTTCTTTCAGATTCACAAACTTCTTCCATCTTTTACACATACAAAAGTATGGCAATCCCGTATTGCGTTATTGTTGTCATATGTAGCAATTCATCACGAACTCACATCTCCAACTCGACGAACCACTTTTTGGAACCGGGTGCACCGCCAATTTGTAACCCATGTTGGTGAGACCAACCGAACTGTGGAACATATAGATCCACGATTCGCGTTTATCCGTTAAAAGATTTCAAGATTCCATGGTAGGTTCTTGAATGTTCCAAATCCCCACAACGAGCTTTCGGAGGAGGAAGTTATTCAAGTGGCACTTATCGACTACAAACACCACTACGACAAGAACTTTAACCACATAGCGGCGTGGCACATTATATCGACCTATGTTTAAGTTTAAAACTTTTAGGTTTTATGTTATGTATTTTTTTAAGTATTGTGTTTCATTTTGATGTAAGTAGTTTAAGTTTAAGTAGGTATTAAGTTTTAAGGTTTAATTATATGTAATGTTTTAAGTTTGCAGGTTTAATTTTATTTATTGTTAAAATTAAGTTTTAAGATATTTAATTTTGAGAATATATTTATTTATATTAAAAGAAAGTTATGACTAGGGTAGGCGCCACCACCACTTACTAGTTAATGGACAAATTGAACATTTTTAAGTTGGCGAGTAGTGATTGATCAGAGCTAGAGTACTTACTCTAAAATACTCCTACCTCCTTAGTTCAGCTCAGGTTAGAAATCTCGTCACTATTCATCGAATATGCCCTTGAACACCTCTATACACATCAAACTTTCTAGTAATATAATAAGCTAATCCATCTATGGAAAACAATAAAATAAAGCAATTTTCTAAAACCATTAAAACTAATTTTCAAATCCAACAAATCCCTTGCATGTTATGGTCAATTATAAATTAAAAACTAGGGACGAAATATGACAATGATGGCAAAACAATCAAATGTAAAAAGGGTTATTAGTTATTAACACTTTATTATTTTTTTACAGTTATACATGTAACAAAAATATAGCATTAATTATACATTTATATATGATAATATATATTACATAAACTACATGTTTATCATATTAGATAAATATTTATAATATTTATATAAATAAGGAAAATTAGGCCTGTAATAATCTCACCAAGACCTTATTGGTCATTAATAATCTCACCTTAGAATATTCCCCCCACCAGTCTCACTTTTTACCTATTTTTCCTACAATGGTCCCCCGTTAAAAACTCTTAAGGAGTTAAGTTTTTTTCCAAATTACAAACAGATTTTTTAGGGCTTTTGATTAGAACGACGATACGAGTCAATTGATGTAAAACTTGCCTCGAAACGGTGCTCCAAACGATGAAAACGGCGCTTCAATTCGGTGCTTAAATTTCCAATCAACCAAAATCAAGTCACTTGGAGCACCATTTCGAAGTAAGTTTTACATCAATGGACTCGTATCATCGTTCTGATCAAAAGCCTTAAAAAATCTATTTGTAATTTGGAAAAAAGCTTAACTCTGTTAAGTTTTTTTAACGAGGGACCATTGTAGGAAAATAGGTGAAAGTGAGACTGTGGAGGAATATCCTAAGGTAGGATTATTAATGCCAATAAGGTCTAGATGTGATTATTAGAGGCCAATTCCCCTATAAATAATAGGTTCAGTTATGTATTATTATTTAGTCATAATAGATGAAATGGGTCAAAGGGACAAATCCAACTTGACAACATAATCAGATACATCTAAAATGAATAACATGCATATAACAAAACTGAATTAATACTTTAATAATTTACAACTTTAATTTACTTATTGTTATTATTATGTCATTAACATCATTCGTTACAATTTAGTCTTGTTTTGTTATTTTAGGTCTAACAGATTGTCATTCGTATTTACTTTTAATTGGTTTTTCCTCGATTATGTTTGTTCATATATGTCTAGTTATGTTTCGTTGTAAACTGTTCGTTTATACTATTAATGAATACCTTGTTAGTGTTTGATCATTTATAACGGACATGAATATGCTACGTTCATGCTTGTTTAATTCGTTTAAAAGCCTTGTTTTAACACTAGACATAGAAGAATGAAATCCTAAAAAGTCACATAAAATGTCTCTATTTTTTTTATCTAGAGGTTCTCTTAAGCGAAACAAGGGCTTAGGGTTGTTTTGCAACTTCTGAATGGTTAAGTGCTGAACCATTAAGAGGTCTGAACCATTAAGGGGTTGAACTAGTAAGACTGACATAGTGCATAGATCCATTAAGAGACAGTATAATGCTTAACCTTAAGAGGTAAATGTCTGACTAATTCAGATTAGAGGTCTTAACCATTCAGACTCTGTATAATAATAATTAACCATTCAGAGACAAATGTCTGAACTATTCAGATATTTACTTGTGAAACAAACAGTCTGAACCATTAAGTGCTAAATCAGTAAAATGTCTGAACCATTAAAAGTCTCATTAAGAGGTAAATAAACAACCCCTTATCGTAGAGTTAGTCAAAGATATGTAAAATTAACTTGTCGTAAATTAAATGATTCCCTTATACAATATCATATCAACGTCTATTTATCCATTATTTCAGTAGCACTAGCCAGCAGCCCCTATCTAAATAGTTTTGAGGTACCTCTTCAACAAGTTCTAATAAGCTTTAATCCCTTTGAAAATAATAAACTTATTGATATTAGTAATGATGTAATGAGTTATTTGAGATTAGCTCATTAAAATCTTCTACAAGTTCACATGGAAATGGAACTCATGGGTTCCTAAGAAAGTCAATTCGTTTATGTGGAAAGCGGATCGTGATTGGATACCGACCCTTGTGGCCTTGAGTAAAAGAAATATTAATGTAAACTCGATCTTATGCAGTCTTTGCGGCGATGGTGAAGAAAGTTCTACGCATCTCCTGACGGGTTGTTGGGTGGCTATCGCTATTTGGCAATTCATTAGCGGTTGGTGTGGTATTCCGGATATCTTTGCCTTCTCGATTCATGATCTCATCAACATCCACAAGTCGTCTAACTTGGATAAAAGAAAGAAAAAGTGATGCAAGCGATTATCCTTATAACAGTTTGGTGCATTTGGAATGAGAAAAACGACATGGTGTAAAATAAAGAAAAGTTCCGATAAACAAGATTAAAGAAGATATCAAACCCATGGGTTTCCTTTGGATCAAGCATATATCGCCTCTTAATTCTATAGGGATGGAATGGTTGGTGTAATTTTGTTTTGTAATTTCCTTTGTTGTTTTGTGGTGTGGTGCTTGCGTTTTACTTGTCGCCGTTTTTTCAATGAAAATAGTCGTTACAAAAAAATGTAATGAGTTATTTGAGATTATTAGCTCATTAAAATCTCAAATTAAGTTGAACTCGCACCTAAATTGCAACTTATTTAATCAACGAGTTTGGACCCGAGTCTGAGTTGTACTCCTAGCTTGATTAGATTTTGAACTTACACGAAAATAAAAGAACCTATACCTAATAAATAAGTAATTGGTTGCATTATATGTCACAATTTTGTAAGTCCAACATTATTATTCTAGCTTCTCTTGTTTTATCTTTTCATATTCTATTTTTTTAATTGAAACAATTAATTAAAATCACATTCATATCTAATCTCAAAATATCGTTTTATAATCCTAAATTTTCATTACTAACTAGTTAATATTTCCTTCACTAAAACATGTTTTCTAACTAGATATATTATATATAATTACATATTAAATACTATTATATACACCCTCATGATAACAAAACCAGATAATGTATATTATGTTATGTGCATACTAAACGAGCCAAATTTGAACTCGTAAAGCTACACATAATGCCTTTCCAAAATAAAACTGTAGACAAAGCCCAAAAGAGTTGGGCCTCAATGAGATACACACATCAAAGCTTATGACATGGGAGTCAACTAGTCAATCAATAGATTCAGCCCAATAAAACTACTGCCCTATAAAAAGCCCAAAGTTCCAAAGTTCATATTTAAATTTATTAGTCACTTGTGGTCATGTGGTATATTGTAAAAATTGTTGACTAAAAATATTTTGTTATGAAATTGCATACTACTCAGTTAACACACCTTGGTCAGGAATTTTGAATCTATATCTAGGTTTTATTATACTTATTTTTAATATATTTTTAGAAATGAATATATATCTAGGTTTTATTATACTAATTTTTAATATAATTTTAGAAAATAGTTTTAAAAAGTTAAATAGGTAATGTTATATCTTTCTGATTGTCCTTTAAAAAAAATTCTGAAAAAGGAACAAAATCTCGACGTTTAAATATTTTTGTACCGATAGATTTCCGAGCCGTCAAAGTTTTCCAAGTGAATTTACAGATGATCTTTATTTGAGACAACACAATATTTCAAGATTTAATACAATACAATACAATATATTTAAAACGATAAATGCTTACTAAAGATTGTCGCTTAAACCTTAACTATTTCATATCACTTAACTAAAATGTTGCATTATAGCTTGGATTTGTTAACCAATACTCGCGTCACATGTGCTGAATGATTGTATCATATGATCTACTCCGTATACTCCGTTTGAAGGGGTATGGTCATAAATCCTGGCAAGGCTTTCTAAGACATGCGCGTAAAGGACCATACCTAGACTTGACAAAATATACTTAGCCTTAACAAAAGCATGCACGCAGTCCCAGATAGGCGCATATAGCACAGCGACAACTAAGACAATTACAATAGTACAAATGGCAGGGGTTGTGGCCAATCAGCATGCGCCAAGCCCTGACCATACAACTCCCACGATGGACAATCGTGCAGGAGAAAAGAAGTACAAAAGTACAGTGACGTGGAACCAATCAAGTTGTGTCGTTCACACCTCCATGATCTCCATCATAGCTGGTGACAAACTTGACAACTGTCTAACCACGTGGCTCCAATCGCCGTGCGCCAACGTCCCTACCCTTTGCAAACACTAACGGTCATGTCAGAGGAGACACACAGGATATTCCTTGTTGGTGACATCCGACCCAAGGCTCATCAACCCATCTCCTTCTTCACACTGTTCGGCTATAAATACCAGCCTTCAACCACATGTTTAAGGATCGGCTTTCTCACTCTCTTACCCATCCCTTTTCAAATAATAAAATTCAAGTTTAGTTTGAGAAACAAAAAAAAATCAAATCCATAGATACCAATCATACATATGTGGATCAAGATGACATAGATGTGAACGTGAATCATGCTTTCATTTATACACACTGTAAACGACAACTTAAAGATGATGGGAAACAATCACCCATTAATTGAACGAACACTTAATTTGGAACCTAGTGAAATGGAATTTTGAAATTTATGTCCAACTTTGATTGATAGAAGAATGTGAAATGGACATATTGGACTATATCTAGGGGCGGACCTACCTTAGGGGAAGGGGTAGTCTCCGCTATCCTTGGCGCTCAGACGATAGTATAAAAAAAATTTGACTTTTTTTCGATTTTGTTACCCTTTTTTTTATAAAATATTATCCCTATGAAGTTTTCTAGATTCGCTACTGAGTCTATATCATCAAAATTGATGATGACAAAAATAATGAGTGAAATGGTTATGCAGTACAGAATAGATTTAATTAAATGGGTGATAAATGAAATAGTATGATTTTAATTAGGTTTAGGTTCTACAAGCTGAAAATGGTTTTGGAGTTGGTAAGAGTTATTTATCTGAATGATCCATTTGCTACTTACATTTTATGAATTTAGTATAGTTCATAAATTTTATTTTATATATTAACATATTATTTTATTTTAAACACCATTTGTCCAGCAAAAGTACGAATTTGTCTCGTTTAAATTCACAGTTTTGCCAACTATTTTTTTCTCTCCTAGCTAAATTACAATTATTCCCTCAATTTAAATTTGCAGTTTTGTCATTGTTTTTTATATTTCTTTTTCTTCGTCATATTACGATTTTGCCCCCGGTGTAAAATTACGGTCATGTGATTGTTTTAGTTTTTTTTTTTGACAAAACTATGGTAGTATTTTGTTTTAATTGGTTGACTCAGTGTAATTTTTATTCGTGCAGACGGCTGCTTGACACACGCTCATTTGTCCCAAAAAAATACAATTTTTACCTCAGTTTAAATTTTAGTATTTCCATCGTCTTAGTTTTTTTAGCAAAAGTACGGTAGTGTTTTGTTTTAATTGGTTGACTCGATATAATTTTTTTGAGATATGAGTAGTATGTACAAGTAACTGAAACACATACGTACACATGTACAAGAGAGAAATATTCGAATTAGTGCCCCGCAACACGGACGGAGAAAAACTAGTTTATATACATGAAACATTATCAAAATGAATTTAATGCCTATATTTAGCACTAGTAATATGCCGGTATCATTTTCGAAACAGTTACTTTAAGAAGATGAGTCGACCAAACAAGGCTAAATTGAATTTGTATTGGATCATGCTATTTATGCAGGGTTCCTCTTATTTTTACACCCCAAAGCGCCCCGCTATGGCCAAAGCGAGGCGCTTTGGGCTTCTTTGACCGACAAAAGGTGACTTGCGATGTTTAAGAGACATAAAGGTGTACGAGGTTCAGGTGTACAGGTTCAGTTGTACGAGGTGTCCCGTGAACCCTAAGCGCCGCGCTTTGGCCATAGCGCGGCGCTTCGACCCCAAATTTTTGCTTTTAAAAGCTGGCCATGTACAAACAAGCGGGGTTTTGTTGTTTTAGTTGTGTTTCTTTAAAATAACACGTGGTTTTGCTGTATTAGTTGCGTGTCTTCAAAAAACGATGTCATGGTTAAGCAACTATCTTTTCGGTCCATATTCTGACGAGTCAGTTGTTCCTGATTCTTACGAGGGACCGCTATTTCTGGCTCGTATGAGAAACCGGTCTCGTCCAATTTGAGGGAGGAGGAGGTTGTATCCGGCATTCGTTATCGTGATAACACGGTGAAGCTGGATTTGAATACCCCTGCGGAGGACCCTTACGCACAACCAGGTTATTTGAATTCGGTTACAGAGATGAAGCGTATCCTCATGTTAAATATCCGTATGGTCTTCCTAACGCACAACCAGGTTATCCAGATTTCGGTTACGGTGTCGAGCACAGATTTGCACAGCAGGAGTGTTATGCAGACCACAGTTACGGTTGTCAGCAGAGCTTTGAACATCAATCTATTCGGACCTCCGTGACGATGGTGAGCCAGAGGATGTGTCTATTGACGAGGAAGGCTGTTACCCGGTTACATTTTCGTTTGATACAACGCAGACCTTTTCGTCACGTAAAGAGTTGGTGCGTTGGGTACAAGACACGGCAAAAGACAATGGTTACCTCATTGTGATTAAGAGGTCGAATAAAAGAGGAGAAAATTACAAGATTTGGTTTCAATGTACTTTTGGTGGGAGCATAACAGTATAGCTACACAGAGGAAATTGGGTAGCAAGAAAATAGGCTGCCCGTTCGAGATGATCGGGTTTTCGGAATATGGAACTAAAACGTAAGAGTCAGTCCTTGTCTGTTGACCAGCCCCAAAGCATTGCGCTTTGGCCAAAGCGAGGCGCTTTGGGTGTGCAAAAAGACAAATGGCGTGTGCGAATAGACCAGGCCTTTGTATTGGAAATTCAACTTGGAAGCAAACGGTACAACGATATGTCTACTAGGTGTGCTACTTGTGGTGGCAAAAGAAAGGCGCAAATCCCACCACGTGTCTACCACTTAGGCAATGGGGATTTTGTCTTCCAAAGGGTCTTGCTATTTACACACGGTTCCCCTTACCCTCTTTGGCTAAAGAGGGGCGCTTAGGTTACTTTTCCTGAAAAAAGGTGATTTGACTGACGTCTGACTCAGTCTTTGTCCGTTGACCAAACCCTAAGAGCCCCTCTTTGGCCAAAGAGGGGCGCTTCAGTTCAAATTTTTCCACAAAGCGCCCCATTTAGATCAAAGCAGGGCGTTTAGGGGTTTTTATTAAATTTTAAAAATTGTTTTTAATTCACCAACACATCGATACTTGTCTAAATTTTACGTTTTTTTCCGTTACACATAAATTTTTAATATATATAAACTATACGGAAAGTTCCGGATGTGTTCGGTTAAGTGTGATTCGTATTTCATTATATCGTATCATTCAGTTTGAAACCACAAGTACTCCTATGTGTCGTGTTATATGTATACACCCCCTACCGGATAAGTACCTGACGTATTTTGTCATTAAATGTAGTATTATGACGTATATTGTCATTTTTGGTTCGTACAAGTGCGTATTTCATCCGTATAGGTCGTGTCGGTGACATTCGAGTTGATCGCGTTTTCGGAATCAAACGGAAGTGTTTGGATAATCGAGTTGACGAAGGCGAAGCACAACACATCCTTCGAAAACCGATCAACTACTTTGGACATTGTTCAATATATGCGTTAAATCATTAGCGATCCAAGTGTGTGTTTGTGTTTGCTAAATATATGCGCTTTGGTACAACACCGAATGTCACCGACACGAGTACATGACCCATACGACAAAAATACATCATAATAAGACAAATAGAAATATAATACTCCATAGCAACAGACTACGCACTAATACGGACACATACAGATAATAAACGACTCGACACGAATGTCACCGACACGACCCATACGGATGAAATAGGCACTTGTACGAACCCAAAATGACAATAAACGTCATAATACGACATTTAAGAACAAAATACGTCAAGTACTGATCCAGTGGGGGTGTATACACATTCGACGCCACGTCGGACTACTTGTGGGTTCATCTAGAATCACCGATATATGGAATACGACATCACACGTGACCGAACACATCCAGAACTTGCGGTGTAGTCCTTATACATTTAAAAATGAGGTGTAATGGAAAAAACCTAAAATTTAGACAAGTATCGATGCGTTTTTGAATTAACATAAACAATTTAAATTTTAAAAAAAAACCCAAAACGCCCCTCTGTGGCTAAAGAGGGGCGTTTAGGCATAAAATTTAAACCAAAGCGCCACCTTTAGCCAAAGAGCGGCGCTTCAGAGTATGTAAATAAACAAACAGCGTGTTTGAATAGACTAGATCCTTCAAAACCTCAAACCATGGGATGATAGACAAGGACAAGAGACAATTTTTTTATTTATTAAATCTTTTTTATTGTAATTCTTAAAAAAACAAAACGAATAAATAAAAAAGGACATTTTATTTTATACATATTAAAAGAAAGCGATCATGAATAGTAAACAAAATTATATTTGTTATTCTATTTTTTTCTGTTATTTTAATTATTTTATTATATTGATTAAACATATTTTATTTTGCTATTAAACTTTTATGATACGATTTTATATAAAACGTTGAGTATGCACTTACTATGTGTCTATTTTTATCTACGATTAGTATTTTTATTATATGTCGACGCCGTTTTTCCTTTATATTATTTTAATAATATAAGTAATGCCTTATAAAATCTCGAATATAGCGTTGCGACATGCTTATTTTTATCTATATTTCAATATAAGTTTTGTTTGAATCGAACGGGTAAAATATAATTGATTTTTTTTATTGTGACGAACCGAACTAATACCGCTTGAACAACTTTGGTAGTCGTATAGGGTATATTTTATATATTGTAAGCTATAACGAGTGTTGTTACCATACCCTTACCGTGACTAACTAAACTGACACCGTCCTAGCAACATCAATGCCGTGTCGATTTCGACCGAACAACATTAGTACTGGTATCGTTATTATTGGAACCGCTATTCGTTTTTATGGTTTTCGTCTTTCGACCACTGTAAAACACGTTTCGACATCATTTTGGT
Source organism: Scalesia atractyloides (assembly GCA_947069175.1). Classification (NCBI taxonomy): domain Eukaryota; kingdom Viridiplantae; phylum Streptophyta; class Magnoliopsida; order Asterales; family Asteraceae; genus Scalesia; species Scalesia atractyloides. Next base: position 6,529,823 of record CAMTDV010001634.1, read on the forward strand.
CATATCATTACTTTTAATTTTTGGTTGTATCATTTGGTTACGATACTGAGTGTTGATACCATACCAGTCCCGTTATAAATCGAATCGATACGGACCGTAGACCCGTCGTAACGCATGGGGAATATTACTATTTTGTATTAATTAAAACAATAACATTACATAAAATTAAAAGAAATACGGAATAAAAAAACATAATTAAAAGACAATAAAAACCATGTAGTCTACTAAGATTATATTTTTCCATAATTTATTTTTTCATGTCCTCGTGCATTTGTCCTTAGGTCCAGTAATGTTATTGATATTCATGGAATTCGGATTCAGGGTGGACTAGGATTCGGGGTTTTGGGTCAGCCATATGGATTGCTTGGGTCGAAAGTATGGTTACGTGGGTACATTTTTTTTATAAAACTTTAATAAATTTATAAACTTTTCAGAGGAGTAGAAGAGATTTGTGGAAAAGGACGTAAAGGTGGGTTATTTTATAAGGTAAATGAGTTATTTTTGTATTGGATTTTTTTAAAGAAAACAATTGTTGATTAACATCTATAATTCAAACCAACTAATCATCATCATTCACCACCAAAACCTTTTTTCCCATGCCCTGTGAAGATATTGCCTGCGGCTATGGGGCAACGCCCAAAAGGATGAGGACGGGGGGTCCCCCTCCACACCTCAAAACCGGAAGTCAAAGTAAGAGGTGGCGCATAAACTACAAATCCTAGGGTTTTAATGATGAGAGTGTGAAGATGGGGAGGCGACATATGCGTCGACAATCGGCAGTGGTCTTCGATGTTCATGGTCGTTCCTTAGCATCCTTATAAAATTTTAGACCCAGGCGAGTAGAGAAAAAGCAGATCTCTATAAAGATAAACATATAATATAAACTCAATAACTAAAACCTAGCCTAACTAAAGAATTCAAGTTTCAACTTTTAATTAACAAACATCAAAAATTCAAGTTTTAACTTTCAATTATCAAACATCAATACCTAGACCAAACCAAAGAAATTCATATTTAAGCCATTAACAAAACTTGGTCCCTAACCAAGCTTAAAGGAATCAAAATAATAAACTCAAACAAATCATACATTGGATCATCGCCCTAAGTTACAACCAACCTTGAACCTTCGATCGTGGCTATGAATTTTAAGGGCCACACTCACACAGCCATACTCGCGTTTGTTTTTTTTTTTTTTTTCAGTTTTTCCTGATCATGGTTGTCGTTGTTCCTTTTCCTGTTCCCACACCCTGAGCCCTCAAAATCCTTTTTTTATTTGGGTTTAAATTTCTATCGGTTTAATTGTTTAACTAGTTGGGCCTATTTTATTTTGGTTACTTATAGTAATCGGGTTTGAATATCATAATTTTTGTGTGTGTATATATATATAGGGTTAGGTTCATTAGTGAACAACCCCCTTGATGGTGAACAATAGTGAACTAATCCTAGCCCTTGATTATCGATACACAAGTGTAAATCAATGGTCAGGATTTGATGATGAAAATACAATAGTGTATTTTACGATTTGATAATGTAAATCAATGGTCAGGATTTGTTCACTCAGTTCACAAATACACTAGTGTTCACTTAAAAACCTCGTCCCCTTCTCTCTTTCTCTCTTCTCTCTATATATATATATAGGCACTCAAAACAAGTACATGCTCGAGCATCATTAACCAACTCCTTATCAATCTCGATTCATTTCAACGCTTTTTTCAAAGGATGGCTGCTTCCAAGCCCACCTCCTGGTTGTCATCGCTCGATCACTTCCTTTTCCACTAAGTGATTGCTTAGAGACCTTAATATATATATAATATATATATATATAATATATATATATATATTTAAAAAAGTATAAACTCTATACCCCTGAGAAGATCGGGCCTTGGGCTTTTGCCTAGCCCGCCCCTCTCCAGGGTTTGCCATGTCAATGACGGTGGTGGGATATTCGAGAGGAACGGGTAATTTTATTTTTAAACAAGAAGAGTAAAGTAGTCATTTTAAATAGTTACTAGTATGATTCGCCCGCGCGACGCGGCGGGGAACGGTCAGTATTAGTTCAGTTTGTTACATAGGAGAATTTAGTCGGTACATGTTCGGTTCGTTACGGTATCGATATGGTACCCACATTTAGTTTAAAGTCATGATATGTAAAAAAAAAGTTTTGCACTGAAAACCATAAAAAAGAATGCAAGTCCCGACTCCAATAATAACTATGTTGGTATCAATGTCGGTATCGGTTCGAGATTGTACAATTTCGAATAAAACTTTTACTTCAACAGAGTTTATACTTGAACGCAAAGAAAAAATATCAAACACAATGTGTGTGTGTAGCTTTATAAAAAAGATAATGAGCTCGTGATATCGAAGGAAAATGAACGCATAATATCAGAAGAAAATCAAATTAAATAAAAAGAAAGGAGTTAAAAGCGTATATAATTTAAAGTACACACAAATACCGATTTTAATAGTACGAATACCGGCATCGACGTTGTTCGGTCGGTATTGGTATCGTTGGTCATGATACTGTTATGAATCCGCCACTTGATCTAACCTACGATACCGAAAAAGTCTCTAGTCAAACACAACCAATTTTCAATAAAACTTATAAATTCAAACATAAATACCAAATTCAATGGTGAACAAATAATATTTAAATAAAAGCCGAGTAGTAAATTATACCCTTATACAATTAGCAACTTGGGTTGTCTCTCTAAAATGAAAAGTTGTGACTTTAAAAAAACCACACATACATGCCTTTTGCTTAATTATTGTATTATATATAAACCAAAAAAGTAACTAAGGGTACCGGCAATCGTTGTGTCCTTACAAAACATACCCGTATAAATAATAACGAACATGGTCTTCACAAAACAATACCCACAACATTTACACCAACATTATTTTAAAATATTACAACCAACACATCCAATCAAAAAACTACCACACTACTCGTAATATATTTTTTTTCCCACATTCACACAACAAATTACTTAATATTTTATCTTATTCCCACTTTACACTGCATATATAATTATATATAATAATCAAATTACCCATCGTATTTACATGATTCTCGAGATTCTTCATCCCTCTTCTTCTGCTTCCCACATCCTAACCGCCCAGATTTACACTCTCCCTGTTCCTCTAGACTTCATCCACAGATAAACAATTAAAAAAACAACTACGGTCACAACATTTAACTTTTTGTCACTGATTCTCCCTCGCCTTAATTTTCCGCTGTTACCAATCTTCACTTTTCTCATCCGAAGTTTTGATTCCAGTATGCTTTCACTGTTTATCAATCGTTTTATGTATTCCATTTTGATTACTTTGGTTTTAGATTTTTGAATCCTGATTTATCAATTGTTTTATTTTTTTGCTGTTGATTATTTTGGTTCTTTTTTATTACTTCTGTTCTTTGTATGACATGAAAGGATGTGAAATTTTGTTTGTAGATCTAAAAGAAAAATAGAGACTAAACTCACGATCATAAAACTTTAATCAAATTCACTCAGACCTTTAAAGAAAGGTTCGGCAATACCATGTTCCCGGTTCCGATGAACATTTTAGTCTAGAGTTTAATAAAATGCTTGAATTTGGTTAAACTTTGAAAACATTTGTTGTTTGCAACGATTTTGTATCACATAATTGGTGAGATCTTGCCGCATGTTTATTGATACGCATGCCTCTTCATATACGCTTATGTTATTTTATTTTAATCGATGGAATCGATACGCTTAAGTTATTTTATTTTAATCGATGGAATTCCGATTGAAACCTTACATTTTCTACAAAATCATGTAGAATTTTGAGTTAATCATTAGGATGATCTTATATTTATACAAGTGTTTGATCGATTGGTTTTCAATATTTTTAATAAATTATTATCAAAATCCATTTTTTATTAAAAATTTTAATCCAGTTATTTCTACCAAGACAGAAAGTTTTGGCGCGAACCATGATCTCGGTTTTAATCACGTAAGTGTTGGTTAGTATTTTAAAAATAAATTTAATCAAAATTATTGGTGAAGAAGAGGGTTAGAGTTGATCAAATTGAGTTCAAATCGTTCCTCAACAGGAAGATATTAAAACCAATTTGACTTTTGCAAAGGCAAAATGATTTGTTTCTTTGTTTGTGTTTCGTTCAATTTTCGATCAATGATAATCAAATACTACTTTGATTATGGATGATTTAATTCGTGAAATTTAAGAATCGGTTTTACGCGCCCGTGATTGTTATATTTCAATCTTCACATCCCGTTACAACTATCAAATATCTTTACGCGCATGTAAGTTCAAAACCCACTTGGTGCAAAATAGAGTGAGGCACTGGTGGGTATTGATAGGAGACCCAGGGAAACCTGGGTTCGATCCTTGAGCCAAACGGGTTTTACCGGTAATTTCACCGTCGTGCCTACGGGCGGGTGGGTTACCGGGTTTTCCCCGGAAGTGGTGGTGGACGACTCGGGTCACTCTTGGAGTACTCCGTTTGTCCAGTGGGTGCCCCGAGAGTACTCAGGATTGATTTGTTAACCGTTAAAAAAAAGAGCATGTATGTGATTTCTGTGTGTGTTTAAGAGGGCCTTTGTTTGGTTGGTGTGAGTGTATGTGATGATTAATGGTTGTGTGTGTTTTTAATCATAGGAAATTTTAAACAAAATCTTAAACAAAATCTTTGAAACATTCATATAGATGTAATTTCATTTGAGAAAATTTGAATTTTGTTTCAATTGTACGAATTGTGAATCATGTTGTTTCAATGATTTTGTATCACATAGTTGGTTATATCCCGTTGTATCTTCGCTTTCATATAACAAATTACATTCATAATAAATATTCCGTCGCAACGCGCGGGTAAGCGTCAACTCGTAAAACAAAAATATCAAATTTAATGATTAACAAATTAATATATATAAAAAAACAAAAAAAACTAATGTAAAAGAAACAAAAAAAAAGTACTGTTCATGAGCTCTTGTAATTATAATGTATAATGTATAATGTATAATGTATAATGTATAATGTATAATATGTATAAGTACATTTGTTAATTTATGTAGTAATAAGAACTAACATCGAAAATAACAAAATCTCCAAAAATATACTTACCACCAAAAATTGTCTTATTCTTCATCAACATCTATTTTTTTTTTAAATTTCAGGTCGATCAAATTAAAAAGAATAAACAAATCAGACTTAATATATAAGTTATTTAGCTAAAAATCTAAAATATGATCAATCAAAAATGTTGAGGCCAGTGGCATCTTGGTAGTGGGTAAGGCTTAAGGACTATGAGATCTTTGGTTTGATTTTCACAAAGAGATTTTTCCAAATTTTGTTTTCTCCTGAATTGGTGTGTATAGGCATTATAGACTAGTGGAGATAAATATAACTGAGTGGTTTCGTTGATGACACGATAATGCTCTAATAGTCCGTTAGTAATCCAAATTTGTCGTTTAAAAAATGTTTTTAGTCTACCGCGAAGATAATAAACAAAACGAAAGTCCGTGGAAGTCTACCATGTGTTGTAGTAACTTTGTTAATCATCCACTCTATAAACAAAATTAGCTCACTATTTTTAGTCACTTTTTGATATAGTCAATTGCACTATTATATATATTCATATACTTATTTTTAAATTTATGCAACCCTATTTTATCCGCAATGTATAGAAAGACGATAATTTCTGACATCATAATTCATAAAACCCGATAAAAAAACATTCATATTTGTAGTTCGACTCAAACGGGATGCGTGTGTACATACATTTTTCTGTGTACTAACAAAACCAATTGTAAATAGTAGCATATATTTATTCGTTCTATTTTGATTTCAATAGTTTTTAATTTACAGTAAATAGTAGTACATATTTATTTGTTCTATTTTGATTATAGTTTAATTTACAATTATAAGGCTACAATATAATTTTGTTTTTATGATTCATTTATCTTTCTAACTCTAAACTTTAATAGATTTAATACAACCCACGAACTCTAGTATTTTTTTTATAAATGATTTACGTATTGCTCTGAACTTTAATAGATTTATCATACGGAAGTTTAATAATAATTATTCTTTTTCCGATAAAGAATTTATGTTTTGACCCTGGAATTTTAATAGAGTTATTATACGACCCTTGAAGTTTAATAAAATTATTTTTTTTAACAAATATTTGTTCTTTTATCCTTTTTATAAGTTTAGTTCTTTTTTATTTTACTTATTATTTTTAAACTTATTATAATTAAAGATTACTTATATATCTAGACATGTTTACTTAATTATATTGTTTGTTTATTTTTAACGTTGTTTAGATTAAAGCATACTTTCATATCAATTAACCCTTTAATATTCCAGATAACAAATATGACTTTTTTTAATTTACCTTATTATAGTTAAAGTTAACTTTTAACTCTAGACATTTTTACTTAACCGTGTTGATAACCCATCAATATATCATGAAACAAGTAAATACTTTCCACCAACCTCCTACAACTCCACCGGCCACCGCAAAGCACGGAGTCCAGTACTACTTGTTAAAACAATAAAATAAGAATCATGTGACTGGGATATAATTAAATATGCATGACGTCACCCACTAAAATAAGGTGACGTAAATATAAATGTAAACACAAATTTAAATATTCAATATTTCCTCCATGAAAACTATGTTTGAAGGTCCCAATTATTAAAAGCGTGAATTGCGTGTCCTCCGATCGTTAGAATAAGTCTACAATCGATTAGCTGTAGACGCGTATATTTTTTTGTCTTGTTTTGATACATATATTTTCATTTATTCATTCTTATATAATATTATATTGACTTGATTTGCATATTTTGTTTTGTCTTTTAAGCAGATATATAAAAACAATACACGTTTCGCATATACATATAATAATGTTTTGAAAACAAAAATTGATTAGTGAGGTCTTTTCATTTGTGAAATATGAGTGTTTTCGTGTTGTAGAATAGTTAAAAACTTAAAAACTAAGGAAAGCATACATATTTTTTTAATCAAAGGATAAGGCAAGAAGAAGTAGGACAAATCAATTACTTTTCATGCATAATAGAGGAAAAGTCAAATAAGGTGCAAGTAAAATTTATGTGGATTTTTTTAACTATAGTCTAGGTTAAACATGACATTTTTTTCCTAGTTTCTTACAGTAATGACTCTGATACTAATTTGTCACAACTCAACTAATGACGAAAATATCGAGGTGAGACGTAATAGATTGTTCAAAAGCATCATAACATTAGATTGCGACAATAATTAAAATTTAAAACTTCATTTCCATATATTTGAATAGTACAATACATTGTTTGGAAAGGAAAATACAACAATTTGCAAGTTTCCATACTAAAACATAAAAAAAATGCATAAATAACTTTGATGAGTATCTAGTCCACCCTAAGTAGTTTTTTTTGTATCGCATCATCAAATATTTTCTACAATATGTATAAAATATTGGTCAACACAAATTATGTCGGTGAGCATACTAATTTGTCTACATAACATAAGTATAATTAAAGTCTCACATGTTTAAAGTTTACTAATCATGAAATCATATTAGCATGCAATAGCTAAAAATCAACCCAAAGTGTCCACTAACGTAATCTTATCACCAAAGTGAATAAGACCGTAAATATTGAATACTTAACAATGAACCAACAAACGGAGCCGTGCGCTATTCCTACAACGTTATACATGTTAAGAGAGGCTTTTTAAAGTTAATGATAGTTAACATGTATAAGATTTGTCCTAGTATGTATAAACAAGTAGCATAACAAGTAAGCATGTTTAAAGATTGAGTGTTTGCATAAGATTGATTATATGTGTGATTGTGATTTTTTTCAGAAACATGTTGCAACCCAGATAGTGTTTAAAGCGTAAAACGGGTCAAGTATGAACTAATGGTTTGCGAAGATTTCCACAAAAACGAGTAATCGGTCTTGATTGACGAAGTCGCCAAAGTTACCCTATAAGGTAATCAAAGGTTTGAATTTATGAAGTTTAATGATGAAATGTATTGGGAATTTATAAGTATGAAAATACATAAGACATACCTTGTCTAGATACTTATTTGGACACTATTTTTAGTTTGTGTTTTTCGTGAGTGTTACACCTATTAGAAGTTCAAAACAATGAGTCTAAAACTAAGATAATTTCCACCTTAACACATAACATTCAACCATGATTTTGGTTGGTATTATGGTTTGGTTTTTGAAAGTATTTATGTATATTATAGTCATGTATTAAAGGTAGTTTAATCCACTAATCTCAAAATTTTCACCATTGTATAAAACCATCAATATGGATAATTCAGATGGTAATGAATACAAGTATGAAGTACATAATTAACCTATATGTTTGCTAAGTAATCAAGTGAGGTATCACCTAGACGAGCACTTCCAATATTCCAAGATTGGAGGCTTGGTGTAGGTTTACTCACTTTATGACTTGGAGATTACTTAAAGACTTACAAGAACTTAAAAAAGACATATGCACCTTAAAGTTTCTGCAACAAAACCTTAACACAAGCCCTTCTACATGGAAGTTTGTTGATGACTTGGTTTGGTGCGAAATGTTCCTAAAACAAAGTAAAGATGAACATGTTTATAAATTTTAACAAAAATCCCCACTTGGACCAAAAAAATGGTGGTATACCAACTTTGTTTGTCACACCTCAACCGATGGCGGAAACATCGGAATGAGACGAACAAATCGCTCATAGCATCATAACACTAATGTGACAATATAATTAAATTCAATTTCATAAATGACTAAGATTCAATACAAAGTTTCAAATAAAATAAAACAAATATAACAAAAGTTAAAGTGCGTTTCTAAAGCTTGTTCTAACTTGTTTCTTCACTTCATCTTGGCTAACAACCTGCAACACGTATTTAAATATGATCAACAAATAATGTTGAGCGAGTATACAAGTTTGATACATAGCATAGTAGGATAAAAAGACTCATATCCAACACGAAAACATATAATAAGTTTCACCATGCTAGCTAACGCAGTCCAAATGATAGCCCAAGTTTCCAATGCGTTATCCCAAAGTTTCACGGGAGGTTAATGTGTTTAACTTAACAATACCCCCAAGACTAACGGGAGGTACATTACCCCTATAGCATATGCATAATACTATCATTGTTAAGGCGGGACTACACACAAGGATTACACGTTCACATAGCATCAAAGTCTTACGTATCACAAGTTTCATGTTTCATGTTTAAATGGATAGAGTATGTTTCAAATAGTTTCATGTGTCAAGTGTCTTGATATAGAAAACATGTTACACCTCAAAAGTGATAAAACAAAAGAGGATCGAGTATACTCACCTTAGGTTGCGTATACGTTTCTTGAAATTCGCACGAATAAAGGTTGAAGGATCAACAAAAGAGTTTAACCTAGAATAAGAATATAAATTTCGTTATTAATTTTGGATTATGTTGGAGTTGTTTAGAGATTACTAGGGTTGTTTTATGCATTTGCTCTCGATTGCGATTAATATCATTATTGTTCCATGATAAAAGTACTAAATTATTAATGAGATAAATTTAATATTAATAAAGTTATGCTAATAATTTTAGTAATTATGACAAATAATTTAAAATTGACACAATTAATAATAACATTATAAATAATATACTAAATGAATAACTGTTAACTTACTGATTTACAATCAGTTTTGGCCCAAATCAATAGCCCAGATAATAAGACTGGCCCAAAACAAAAATCAAAATAAATAAAAAATAAAATCATGACCCAAGAGGGCCGGCCCAATCAAGGCAACAACAGGACAGCAGCCAATAAATCGGACTCAAGAGGGAGTCGAACCTGAGTAACTCGGGTCAACAAGACTGGGACAACTCCCAGTTTGGTGTTAGTTTGCGTTTTAAATACTTTTAAGCATACATTCGGTTCGTCATCTTCTTCGTTTATGCAAAAAAAGAAAAAAAAACGCAGCATGTGTATATATATATATGTTTATATATAACTGTATACGTACTGCACATATATATGTATATAATGAAATACTAACAAACCGAGAATAAGATATAGGAGAGTTATACCGAGTCGAAGCTTTTTCGGCGACCCTTGTCTTCTCCGGCGAAAGGCAACGGTGGCGATGTGGTTTGTCAATCAGAATAGTGAGGGAGAGGGAGTGTGAGTTTGCGTGAAAGGTGACTGAGGTGAGGTCGGCAACGTACGGGTTTCGTTCTTGTATCTCCGACTCGTGACGGTTCTTCTTCGGTGAGTTGAAGGGTGCTTCCGACGAATTGGTGCAGGTTTCCGACGGTTCTTCAGCGGCGGCGAACAGTGGGAGTGGTCGTGAGGTGAGAGTCGAAAGGTGTGAGGGATGACGGGTATTTATAAGCGAAGGAAAGAAACCGTCGGATTACGATCGGTCCGAGTATTAAAACACCGGAAACTGAAGGGCTGTCTTTTGGAAGTTGCGTATAAATGTTAAGCTGCAGTAATATTGAACGAGCGAGGGCTTAGCCCGACGGGTATCGCGCCCGGGTGTTAAGTTGTTTTGACCGGGTTTGGCGCGGGTTCGAATCCCGGCCAGACCCTTTTCACTTGTATTTTTTTTTCATTTTATGAACTTTAAAAAATTATACAACTAGTCCCTACACATAAGTTTGGGTAAATACACGATCAGACCCTGCAATTTGGTTTTAGTTAAGTACAACATAGTCCTTCCATTTATTAACTTGGAATTAACTAAGTTGGTGTCATAACTATATTAGTTAACTTATTAAATTAGAAACTTACCTAAGTTAAACTTTTATATTATAATCCTTATTTAAATAACTAAATAACAAATAGTTAATTAAATGAAAATAAATGAACATATAATTACAATTAATAATTGATTTATTATTTATTAATTGTATTTGAATAATTATATAATAATTATGTATTTAGTAAACGCGAAAATACGGAGCGTTTGTAACATCCGTCGAAAAATGGGTTTCCAAAACCCGCTTCGTTTATTAATCGAATATCCAGTTATAATTTTTCGTTGCATATTTATTGCTCAAACTAATTTTAAACGATACATAATTAATAACTATTTTGGAATTTAAAAACTATAATTTATAAATAATCTTAAATTGTGAGAAAAAAATAAAATGGGGACGCCGGGTTTCGAACCCGGGTCGCCCACAAACTCAAACACACAACACACCGCTCCGCCACATGACTCCTTTGTGAAATTACTGAAACAAATAATACTTAAATTAAAACTCGAATTCAAAACCGGACCTCAGCGCGGCAGAACTCGCAACTACCGGAAAATCCGGCAATCCGCGAGTTTAGCCATTTTCCTTTTGACTAAAACACTATAACCGACTTCGACATCGGTCATAACCGACGTCTAACAGTCAATTGCGGTCGTAACCGCCGGAGAAACTTTGACCGCGAATCAAGACCAAAATTCGGACTCAATACATCCTGTTCTTCCCTATAAATACCCACCCAAACCTCTGGTAACCTTTGCGCTCAAAATCGCACAATCTCTCGAAGCTTTAGCACGTCGCCGGAGATATTCTGCACTCGCCGGAAAATCACTGGAAATTCCGAAGTCTCACTGTCAATCGGTACAATCATCTAAACCCCCTGATATCCCTTGTTTAGTAACTTAATTACACAACTCATTGATCAAAACTGTTAATTGATTCACTCAGACGGAAGTCACCAATCAGAGCCGACGACTCTTGCCGGAAATCTGAGAAAAACATTCTGTTCGGTACATTTTATTCCGTAACCCCCTTTATCCATTTCATTCCAATCAATTATATGTTCGTGACCGATTTAAAGAAGAACAGTCGGACATCATTGTTCTGTGTCTTTGTAAACGAAGAAGACGAAGTTGAATATGTGTATAAGTATAATTAAAAACGGATATTTGAACGGGTTAGACACACAGTCCAGCGGTGGACTGTGTGCACAAACAATGCACACGTCCCGGATTCGAATCGCACACGTTACCGAATTTCAGAATTAAAACCAACATTTTTACAACTGAATCGGATCAGGTCACCGAATGTTAATAAGTATAATTTAATCCATAAGTTAAACAGATACGACACACAGCCCAACTGGTTGGGCTGTGCGCACTCGAACCGAAGGACCCGAGTTCGACTCCGGGTCCCTGCAACCGGTTCGGCCATATAAATCGTTTTTAATAAAAACCCAAATAAGTTAAAAGTTAATTAGTATATAAATATAATTAAAACAGAGAATATTTCAGGTTAGACACGTAGCTCAGTTGGTAGAGCTGCGTGCACGTATACGAGAGGTCCCGAGTTCGAACCTCACTCAGCGCATATAATTAACACAATCCGACCGGTCAGCGGTCAACGGTCAACAGTCAACAGAGTCAAAAAGTCAACATTTTTTTTATTTATTTTTTTATTTATTTAATCAGAAAATTATTAAAAATACTTAAAAATAATATTTTAAAGTTAGAAAATGTCCTTAAACTCACAAAAATAAATCTAAAAATCCTATTAAGATTATGAATTAAAAGTATTAATTTTACCGAATCATTTCGTTATTATTTTAGGTTAGTTTTCCTCGTCGATCAAATCCTAAGATTCGTGCACATCCAACGTCATCAAAGAACGCACCCAATGTGAGTGAATCTCTACCAATTCCCCATTTTAATCACATTTTGGGGTGTATCATGTGTCGTTTAATTCCTTAATATATTTAAACACTTGTGCATCCATCATATCCGTGATCAAATGTGTATCAAATGTGTATCAATTGTTGTGTGAATTATGTTTAGATTGAAGTTATCATTTTCAGTGCATGCATTTCATTAGGCCCATCAGCTCCCCGTGGGATACGGGTTGAGTATCAGGTGCCTCATTCGATCGGCTCCGTTTGATTGAGCCTTGATCTCACACACATCATCATTCATGTCACTCGATCGGCTCCGTTTGATTGAGCCTTGATCTCATATACATCATCATTCATGTCATTTACTCATCCAATGTGGTTTGTGTTTTGTTAAATACATATGTTTGCTCACATGTGATTATTGCACAAATTTTCAATATTAAATACAACAAGAAATTAATAACAATGTTTTATCAAGGTTCACTCGCCAACTTTTGTTGACCCAAAATATCCCCCGTTTTACACATGATACAGGTGATCCAGTTGAGGCAAGAAACACATAGGAAGGCCTAGAAGAATAAATCAGTTTAAGCTTTGGATTGTTTTACTTAGTTTCATTTCATTCTAATTGTATGGATTTGATTTGAATATTTAAGTTGTAATTTGAATTTAATAAATATGAAACATTTTAGTAAACATCATGAGCTTTGGTGATAACCCAATTATGCCCCGACTCTTATTCCGCTGCGGGTCGGGGTGTGACAGCGTTACATTGTTTAGCTTGGTTAACATGTGCTGATACTCCTAGAGGTTATCCAGTAAAGGAGAAGAAGAAAAACAAGAAGAAAAGTGTAAGAAGGAATACCAAAACTCACAATTTTGGTTCTTGAACTTTTTACCCAAAGTGAAAGAGTTGGAAGATTAGAAAGTGTTTGATAGTTATTTAGAAGTGGTGAAAATGTTTAGAAGGTGTTACGGTTTGATATCTATAAGTTGGATAAGTGCTTGGGGTTTTAAATGAGTTGGTTGGGAGTTAGGATGAGGGAAATTTCATTTTTGTCCTTGGGTTGTTTTGTTGGTGCTCAAAACACACAATTAAGAATGTTTTTGGGTGCTTTAAGTTTATGCAAGCATGTGTAATATTAAATCACGTATGAAATCATTTTGAGAAAATACAATTCCGATGTATGGCTCGATTTTTAATTAAAAAAGCGTATTTCGTGATTGTTTACGTATTATGCAAGTATGATTAAACAAGGATGATAACTACAAAGGATTGAAGATAGAATATGAATTATAAACAAAATGGAAAAGCTTGAAAAATACGAAATGTTACAACTTTGTTGTAGCACACTTTGCTGAATTATGCACTTTGCTGAAGGGTGCACTTTCTTGCACTTTGCTGAAGCGTGCACTTTGCTGTAGTGTACACTTTGTTGTAGCTTGCACTTTACTAACTTTTCCTTTCGACCCGATATCCACAATTTTGGATGTGGTTTCTTAAATTTCCAATTCTTTCGTTTTTATAGCGTTTTAGCCAATCGACCCGTTAAGAAGGCATTGAGCATTCTAGCTTAATGTTTCCATTTTTTTTAGTTCCATTCTTATTTTCTCTTTTCCCAACTATAGTTATACATAAAAATCACATGTTCCTTCAATTTAAAGTTTTACCTAACCAACCCGTTAAGAAGACATTAAGTGTTCTAGCTCAAGCCTCCTATACTCCTTATCGATATTTTCACCATACTTTCTTTTGGTTAGGCATATTACCCAAACCAATATCCAAGGGCACTTTAGTCAATTTAAAGCCTTTTATCAAAGCGGGGGAACTTTACAGGTTTAAATGAAATCTATTGGCACATTTAACTTGTTATGTCACACCCCGACCCGCAGTGGAATAAGAGTCGGGGCATAATTGGGTTATCACCAAAGCTCATGATGTTTACTAAAATGTTTCATATTTATTAAATTCAAATTACAACTTAAATATTCAAATCAAAATCCATACAATTACAAGGAAATGAAACTATGTAAACAATCTAAAGCTTAAATTGATTTTTTTCTTCTAGGCCTTCCTATGTGTTTCTTGCCTCAACTGGATCACCTGTATCATGTGTAAAACGGGGGATATTTTGGGTCAACAAAAGTTGGCGAGTGAACCTTGATAAAACATTGTTATTAATTTCTTGTGTTATTTAGTATTGAAAATTTGTGCAATAATCACATGTGAGCAAACATATATATATATAGCAAAACACAAACCACATTGGATGAGTAAATGACATGAATGATGATGTATATGAGATCAAGGCTCAATCAAACAGAGCCGATCGAGTGACATGAATGATGATGTATGTGAGATCAAGGCTCAATCAAACGGAGCCGATCGAATGAGGCACCTGATACTCAACCCGTATCCCACAGGGAGCTGATGGGCCTAATGAAATGCATGCACTGAAAATGGTAACTTCAATCTAAACATAATTCACACAACAATTGATACACATTTGATACACATTTGATCACGGATATGATGGATGCACAAGTGTTTAAATATAATAAGGAATTAAACGACACATGATACACCCCAAAATGTGATTAAAACGGGGAATTGGTAGAGATTCACTCACATTGGGTGCGTTTTTTTTATGACGTTGGATGCGCACGAATTTTAGGATTTGATCGACGAGGGAAACTAACCTAAAATAATAACGAAATGATTCGGTAAATTAGTACTTTTAATTCATACTCTTAATGTGATTTTTAGATTTATTTTTGTGAGTTTAAGGAGGTTTTCTAACTTTAAAATCTTATTTTTAAGTATTTTTAAATGATTTTCTGATTAAATAAATTAATAAAAATAAAATAAAAAATTTGACTTTTTGACCGTTGACTGTTGACCGGTCGGATTGTGTTTAATTATGCGCTGAGTGAGGTTCGAACTCGGGACCTCTCTTATACGTGCACGCAGCTCTACCAACTGAGCTACGTGTCTAACCTGAAATATTCTCTGTTTTAATTATATTTATATATTAATTAACTTTTAACTTATTTGGGTTTTTATTAAAAACGATTTATATGGCCGAACCGGTTGCAGGGACCCGGAGTCGAACTCGGGTCCTTCGGTTCGAGTGCGCACAGCCCAACCAGTTGGGCTGTGTGTCGTATCTGTTTAACTTATGGATTAAATTATTCTTATTAACATTCGGTGACCTGATCCGATTCAGTTGTAAAAATGTTGGTTTTAATTCTGAAATTCGGTAACGTGTGCGATTCGAAACCGGGACGTGTGCATTGTTTGTGCACACAGTCCACCGCTGGACTGTGTGTCTAACCCGTTCGAATATCCGTTTTTAATTATACTTATACACATATTCAACTTCGTCTTCTTCGTTTACAAAGACACAGAACAGTGATGTCCGACTGGTCTTGTTTAAATCGGTCATCGAACTTATAATTGATTGGAATGAAATGGATAAAGAGGGTTACGGAGTAAAATGTACCGAACAGAATGTTTTTCTCAGATTTCCGGCAAGAGTCGTCGGCTCTGATTGGTGACTTCCGTCTGAGTGAATCAATTAACAGTTTTGATCAATGAGTTGTGCAATTAAGTTACTAAACAAGGGATATCAGGGGGTTTAGATGATTGTACCGATTGACAGTGAGACCTCGGAATTTCAGTGATTTTCCGGTGAGTGCAGGAATTCCCGGCAACGTCGTCTGAGACCGATTCTGGTTGCACGATTTATGTTAATACATGCTGAATAATGGATTGCAAACAAAAGAGTCGAGAATTTTACCGATTCGGAGTAAGTCTCGGTTTTCCGGTGAAAGTCCGGCGAACGCAGAATATCTCCGGCGACGAGCTAGAGCTTCGAAAAAGTGAGCGGTTATGAGCGAAAGGATTTCCGGAAGATTGAGTGGGTATTTATAGGAAAGAACTGAGTGAATTGGATCCGATTTTGGGTCTTGATTCGCTGTCAAGGGTTTTCCTGCGGTTACGACTAAAATCGAGGTTCGGACATCGGTTATAATCGATGTCGAGGTCGGTTAGCATGTTTAGTCAAAAGGAAAGTGGCGAAGTCGCGGATTGCCGGATTTTCCGGGGATTGCGAGTTCTGAGCGCGGTGATCTCCGGTTTTGAATTCGGGTTTTATTTTAAGTATTATTTGTTTCATTATATTCACAAAGAAGGCATGTGGCGGAGCGGTGTGTTGTGTGTTTGGGTTTGTGGGCGACCCGGGTTCGAAACCCGGCGTCCCCATTTTATTTTTTTCTCACTATTTAAGATTATTTATAAATTATGGTTTTTAAATTCTAATATAGTTATTAATTATGTATCGTTTAAAATTAGTTTGAGCAATAAATATGCGACGAAAAAATATAACTGGATATTCGATTAATAAACGAAGCGGGTTTTGGAAACCCGTTTTTCCACGGATGTTACATGTTATCCCATTAAGATTTATTTATGTCCCCAAAGACAGAGGTTTTCATTGTCCTTCTATTTCAAAATCTATTTAGCCATAACATCGCATCAACGACATATTTTTTTTAGCTATAAGGGCCATTTTACTCAATTACTAATGTAACCACATAGGAGGTGTATTATTACTCAAATCTGTCTCAACCACCTTCCGTCGTGCCATAAGCCCTTACTGAAAGTATGACCTCAGACAAATAGCTGGCGGGGTTAAAGCAATGGCCCGCTACCAATATCTTGTGATTCCCTTTATTAATTTGTGGCTATGCATGCCATTAGTATTATGCTTACCTGTAGGTATAAAACTTAACAAGATAAAGCATTAAATACGAAGTTCAAATGGTGATAACATCATCATTTGACCCGTATAACCCGTTGTCCATTTGACCCATTCTTCGTTTATTCTTTAGGACTCTCAACCTAACAGTTTGTTGTTTATCCCGAATATGTTATTCAACTTAGACTTACTCATTTAACCAGTTATGGTTTACATCACAGGGTCTTATCTTAACAAGTTATTTTATCCCCATAATGTGATTTAACTTAGTTTCTACCCATTTGACCCGTTATGGTTTACATCATAGCGTATCATCTCAACAAGTTATTGTTTTATCACAGAAATGTGATTCAACTTAGTTTTTTTTACCCATTTGACCTGTTATGGTTTACACCATAGGGTCTCATCTTTACAGGTTATCATTTATCAACAAAATATGGTTCGTCATAAATTTACTCATTTTGACTCGTTTCATGGTTTTCACCATGAGGTCTTATCTTATCAATTTCTCATTATCACCAAGATATTTTCAATCACACAAGTCGTGATTCTATTCTAGGAGGTGTAAGCCTACTTACCTTGCGTTTGTTCGAGATTCTTCGCGCATTTGACCATCACCCTTATGGATTTTTTTACATCATTTATCATTCCATTCAATTTTAGGTCAGTTTAACTTTTAAAAGTTAACCTTCCAATTGACATACATAGATACACCTCATGGACGATTTTGACATTTTACTCTTCCATCCATAATTGACTTTATTTTTTGTTTTTTGGGTCCTTCAGTTTAAACCGACTGGTTAATGAGTGGTCGTCGTGTTTATTTTATATGCAGTTTGGTATAAATTTTATTCAAATAACTTGGCTTTCATATACATACAACGATGTAACTTTTGATGGTGGTGACGTGGTCTTATGCCGTTTTCAAAAAAGAGTATCACTTATTTGGTCCTTCTAAAAATTAAAGAACGAAAGTTATAAAAGGATAATAAAACTTTTGAGTTAAAGATATATATTATTTATAGTCTAAATGTTAATTCAAAACTTTAAAATAAACTACTATAGAGGTTACAATTGATGTTATTTTCTAACTTATTATTATAATATGAATTGCTATATTATTAAAATATAAACGTAATCTATTAATATAATTTAAGAATTTTTATAAGTATAAGGGGATTAAAAAGTAAAAAACCAAGACTAAAATAAATAATTGTGTCCAAAAGATAAAGGTTAAAAAGTTGGTTGAAACTTGAAAGTAAAAACCAAGACTAAAAACACTTAGTGAACAAAAAAGAAAGATAAAAAAAGTTGTATGTAGTTTATGATGTTATTTAATATATATATTAATTTAATGAATTGTGTTTTAGTATAAGTTTTATTAAAAGTCGAACGACTCAAATATAATTGATTTTATTTTATTTATCATGATGTTTTGGTAAATTTCTTTGAAAATAGAGTTATATTCGTATTGGTATTGATATTCATCTTCAGGGTGGACCTAAGTGAGCCCTTGGGTGGGCGGGTGCACTCCTTAAAAAGATAGTGTATTTTTAGGTTAAAATCGTGTCACACAGAATGGTTAAAACTCTTATTCGCACCCTTTAAAATGAATTTCTGAGTCCGTCATTGTTCGTCTTTGTCTTTTTAGTTGCTACACCGAATGTTTATATCTGATCTGTACTCTAACAAACTGAACTGATGCTGATAAAAAGCCGTCACAATCCAACTAGTATTTTTAAGCTCAACATATACATGGAGCAATTTTTCTCCAAGTTGGCTGAAGCTTGCCGTGTAGAATGTAGCATGACACTTTTGAATAATGTAATCTTATTGACGTCATCTATTCATTATATAGTGATGTCATATATAAGCACTTTGTTTCATAGCAAAGATATTCTAGTTTCTACAAAACAAAACTTCAATGTCCCACCTCATAAATTGCGATTCAACGTGTTACAAAAGTTTGGTAGTTATGAAAACAAATTTTATTTCATGCGTAAAACAAATATTATTTATTTTATTTCATCCGTCTGCAAATATATAAGTATAGAAATTATGATATTCAGATTACTAAATAACTTACCGTTTATGAATATCAAATCCACGGATGGCAATTATGTACGATTTTTGGACGGGTACTGGATAATAATATTCTTATATTAGGTTGTAAAATCGTGTTTCGATCATATGTGATTTTATACTTGTAAGGTACTAGATTACCCACTACTCATCTGATATTTGGTACAGGCCGTCTCCGAAAATGATAAAAAACTTTTGGGCCCCGTGAAGACAAAAATTTAGCCCCCCTTCATATAATATAAACTCATCGATCATATATAAAAAAACACAAGACAACGATAATTGTTTAAAATAAACAAAACAAAGTAATGTAGTAAAATGAACAAAATTACTTATTTAAGCTAATTGTAAGGCTTTTTTAGCATTTTTGAAAGTAAAGTTCTTGATGAAGTACTTATAACCCATGCCGATTCTTCTCTACATTTCATTGTATCATAATTATCCATGTTTATAGAGATGAATGCTAAAAAACAACAAATCCTAGGTTTATGTTACAAATAAATTAATACAACTAACATTAGTTTCATCAACCTCGGACAAACAAAAATAACTAACACTTGAATCCTTTGAGAAAAAGAACTATAATACGTTTAAACATATCAAAACTAATTTGGCAACATGAACCTTTTCATACAAATAAAATAAAGCGAGTTAGATATTGAGTTCTTGTAAATTATATGTAGATGGTTAAATGAGAAATAAAAAATCTATAAATTTAAACAAGAAGATATATAAAGTTTGTTATTTAAATGGTTAGATGTGAAGAGAAAAATTGAAAGAACTTACAAATTTATTAAGACCTAAGAACAAGAGCTTGCAAAGTTGTGTCTATATGGGGGCTTTCCCCTTATTTTATAATAAGCCTCTTAAAGACCCAAAGGAAAACATAAAATAACATAAAGAAATAAGGAAAACATAAAATAACATAAAGAAAATAAAAATAGAAAAGTGAACAGTGTGGGGTTCGAACCTGCCCAACGCAAGTAAACTAGAAAGTTGTTGCATCCATTGGACCAAAGGAAAATTTATGTCTATTTTTCTACACTGATTGCATATATACAAATTGTATATATATATATATATATATATATATATATTAAATAATTTGGGGCCCCTAGATGTTTTGGGCTTGTGCGGTGGCACCTCTCGCACAGGCTCAAATCCGGCCATGATTTGGTATATACATATGTATATGATATATCTGTTAGTTTGTCCAAAAATAACCATTGAGATTCTCAAGTATATTTCTTCCTATTCAAATTTTTATATAACTTTATTATTACTCTTAGAAAACTTAGATAAAAAAGTAAAATGCTAGATAACCATCAAAAAAAATATTACTCTATTCCCAGATAATGTTTTGATACAACACGGGAATAGGGATGTGGTGGAGATATTAGGGGTGTTCAAAAAAGTCGTGGCTCGCAGCTCGCTCGAAAAAAGCTGGGCTTGAAATTGGCTCAGTTGTAAACGAGGCAGCTCGGCTCGGCTCGGTTTGTAAACGAGCCGAGCTCGAGCTTGGCCTGGCTCGGCTCGTGAGCTCGTGAGCCGGCTCGATAAGGTATACACCCTTCATTTTTTTGTCCCACATTGCTTAAAAGACAAAAACTAAGGAAATGTCTCTCCTATAAAAGATGACAAAGACAATACACAAAGTGAATTAACTATTTATACTTGCATATTTAGCCATTTGGTTAAATTAAATTGCAATTATGGTCTTAGTCTATGTAGAGTTTTATTTTTTAGAGCATTTTAATTAGTAAATTTTGCCCTTTTTGTTGGTTCGAGCTAGATCAAGTCGAGCCGAGCTAGCCCGAATTTTAATTGAATCGGGCTCGAGCCTCAAATCTTGACTCGATTTAAAATGCGAGCTCGAGCCGAGCCAGCTCGAATTGAGTTCGCGCTGGGTCTAGCTCGACTTGACTCGACTTGTTTACAGCCCTAGGAGATATGAATGTTTTGTTCATCACTCGACCATTCCACAAAACGTAAAACTTCATTTTATTCATCTAGAGAGTGAATCCAAGTTTCTACTTATATTTGGACCCATTTAACATGGTTCGGACATTATCAACAATATCATATGATCCTTCGATCACTTATTCAACAATTTAAGTCTCAAAACCCTAAAATATATTTATGCGTATTTGTGCATCCAATATTAACCAATACGTTTGCAATTGGAAATTATTTTAACTCATTTGTCACAAAACATATAATGTAAAGTTCATAGAAAACTTCTTGTCTACACGCATGAAAATTTTCTATCTTTACGTAGAGGTTTTGTAAAGAGTTTGTAGGCAAGAAGAAAATTTTCATGCGTGTAGACAAGAAGAAAATTCATAGAAAACTTCTTGCCAATCTATCTTCTCCTAATTGTAACTCACCTGGACAACCATCAATTTTAGAACCCGAGATACCAACTTAGCATCAGCCGATTCCTCATCATGGTAGCGGTGGCTTTGTGCAATGATCAACAAGCTAGGGCGATGAAGTACGAGACTCAAGCAAACAGAGGGAAGCACGATGGTATAGTCAGCCGATGACTTGTCTATGATGTGGGAGAGTGGACGGCGACAATGGTACGTAGAGAGAGGGATTAGCGTTTCTCAAAGAGGTGTAATTTTCTAATACCCATTACCTCTATTTTCCGTTTATCAAAAACTTTGGGAAACAAGTTAGAGTATATTAAATGTAAAGTAGGAAATTATAAACAATTTTAGTTAGAGTATATTAAATGTAAAGTAGGAAATTATAAACTATTTTAGTAATTAATCTGAATATGTAATTATCAACTAGCTTGATAATTATTTAATTGAATTAAATTTGAATATATAATCAAAAACTTTGATTATTATTTAATGGAAGCAACCTCTCTATTCTTATCGGGTCGAGGTAAGGCTGTCTACATGTTACCCTCATCAGACCATACCTTAGCTTTGTTATTGGTGGGATTTATTGAGTATGATGATGATGATGAATAATCAAAAACTTTAATTATTCAAATTTATAATTATCTTTCAATTTTTTTATTATCAACTAACTTGATAATCAACTAATTAATTTGTAATCTAATTACAATAAATTAATAACCCTTTTATTAATTTATTCTGAATATAAATAATAACGTGTATAAATAATTTCACAAATAATCTATTCTCATCACTTTCTGTGTCAGAATTATTTAACTCTAAAAATATCATTTGATTGTTGCTCAGGGTGTAATTTTTTGAATCGTATCTTACCAGTAGTGTTGTTGAATGCCGTTTCTTTGGCATAAAAATTCAAAAGGTGTCACACCCAATCTCTCTGTTTTCGGACGATGATATATTGAGAACCATAATTGTTTCTTCCTCTCTAAAACTACTTCACAATTAATGACCACAAAACTTCTTCACAATTTCGACACTATTACAACACTTTTAGAAAAATATTTCTTGCATCGACTTTGAAAATTATTTAAGAGTAAATACGAAAGTCTTTATCATTGATTCCAAGTGGCAAAAAAATTCTTTTTTCTTTTGCTTTTCCATTGCTCCAAGTGACGTCGTCGATATGATGTGTACACAATGACGTCATAGTTTAAGGATACGTAGTCAATGTTTAATCACATAGAGGGATAGTTAGTACTTTTAGTAGTTATTGATGACCAAAAGTTTGGATCCATAGTAAGTCAATAACAAACAGTTTTTCAAATAAAAAAGTTTTATATAGTAAGACGACGACTTTGTCGTTTCAATAAGGAAAAATCTAACCTAATGAAATATCAGTAACGGATAAAAAAAATCCTTATAGAGATAACGTTTCAAAAAAGTGGTAACAAAATAAAAAACCATCAATTTTTTTTCAAAATTTACATTGTCGTCGGAGCGTTAAGAGGCAACAGAGGTTACCCCTTATTACAAGATAGGTCCACCCCTTGGAAAATTTAAAGTTCTAATACATTTTATCAACTAAAGAAAAGTGTCCATAAGGACATAGTTTGGTGATAATGTGACTTATTAAAAAATACATATAGTAGGGTAAAGATAAAATAAAAATAGATTTCAAATACTAAACATGAGAAATGAACGAAGAATATTTTCTATTTAATTTTTTTCCATCTAATTAAACGTGATATTTATTTGTAAAATGTAAAAAAATTGTGTATTTACTCCACTAGAATAATCATGTACAATTACATTAGAGTGATTATATAATTACTATAGTAGTGTATAATACAGTTTTTTTTTTAATTCTGCAACTAAACTATGTGCTTGATAATATGAGAAAAAAATAAAAAAAATGTATTTCCTCCTTCACTTCTATGTTAAACTCAATTGTACTGTTAGTTAATTTATTGATTAAAACACTAAGATAAAATAAAGAAGTGGCTAAAATTTCATTCAGAGCGTTCACAATGATTTCCTTATCCACATCTATATATTTCCACTAAAAAAACTATTTTTCTTTCTCTTTTCAATTAAATAATATTTTTTATACCGTTATCATTACATTTTTTCTCTCTTTCACCTCACAATCATTTCTAAAAATATTAAAAATTTATACAGTTTTCTCGCTCCAGATTTTTTTCCCCATATATATACAGATGAACAGTAACTTTCCCATATATTTTCTTTCTCCTCCACTCACAACCACTCAAAAACACTAACAACTTATTCCTTATAATATAACTAAACCCCTTATATATTTTTAAAGATTTCATTGTGAATGCTCTCATGAGACCCCAATGGAAGCGTAATGTGCAAAAATATTAGATTTTCTTTTATTTTGTAAAAGTAGGTAAATTTGAAAGAGTGGGGTGACATAGGGATTCTTAAATTTTTTTTTTCAAATGGTTAAATCATATACATATTAATTCTATTCTTAAATCTACACAATATTCACAACGGAACTAGAATCTCCTATCTCATGTGAAAAGACACATTTCTATTATACTTTAACACCACTAGACTACAAGTCATTTAATAGTTTTTTTATTATTATTATCTAATATCATGTAATATATTTTTAATAATCTAAGTACATAGTTATGTTTTGTTCGTTTTTGTATGTCTTAATATAACTTTTATTAACAATCGAGTTGTATTTAACATAACATATTTTTTGATATTACGAAACTAAAAAAACTAAAAAATACATTATTTTGGATAAACCGGGTTTCAATAAAAATTATATAAAAATGTGTCCAAAAAATTAAATGAAAGCTGTGTGTCTGAATTATTAAAAAAGTCCTAGTTTAAAAGAAAAAAATAATTTAATGCTAAATGAAAATAAAAGGCTAAATGAAAATAAAAGAAAATTAGAATAGCCGGGTTAGATTGCGGCACACCTATTTGTAAAAAAAAGTTTCAACAAAGTATTCTCATGTCTTTTCACTTTTTACAAATTTACTCATTTATATATAAAAAAATCAGAATATCACCAGATGTATTTTTTTCAAGCGGATGTTGTACTTTTCCGTATGATGTTGTACTATGTACTTTTAAATAATAATCCACAGATACTTGAATAAATTTCATTTAATTTTATACTAGTTGGTTGTCACCCGTGGCTCGCAGCGGGTTCAAACCATAGAAGAAAAAAGTAATCGTGAATGGACATTTTATGTAAAGGTAAAAAACCACGTCAAGATGGTATATTCGAATGTCACAAAAAGTTATCGTTCAGTCTATGATGATAGCGACACTCGTTATAATCATAAAAAGAATACTTGCGACATGTCCAAAACGTGAATAAAATAACCTACTTACGAGAAACATATGAAAGTTGAAAAACTTTACTTGAGAAAAAACTAAAAAGAAACGACGATAATATGTAAAAGAAAAAAAATAAAAGTTTAGGGTCTAAATAGTAATTACAATAAAATAGAAAGGGAAAAACTAAAGTTGATGGTCAAATAGTGATTGTAACAAAGTGTAAGGGTTGAAAATGAAAAATAATTATTAAGATTATTAGTAAAGTAGAGAGGACATAAGATAAATTTATCAAAAATTAGAGGTGTAAATTAAAATTCTATTTTTTTTGAACGATGACTTTCTTTTGAGTGACCCAATGTCACACCGCCTAATCGACGGCCCTAGCTTAGATCTGCCCAGACTATGTGTCTTAATCAGGCCCACGCTGGGTTGGTCAGACTTGGTTACGGCGTTCTCCCGGAAACCGTACTGCCTCCACACGAGTTGCCTCGCTGAAGTAACAGCCGGATGAAAACCGGTGTGCGGTTCAGGATCGAACCCCCCTCGGTGGGTTTGTCACCATCATTGCCCATATTCACCCAAATATGACACAAATAAGAATTGAACTTGAAATCTCCATAGAAAACCAAGTCTCCTACCCTAGTCACAAGTAAGGATAAATTAAAATTCTATTATAACGCATTTTGTTAAGTAAACGTCTATAACCTGAAAACAAAGACTTTTTATGCTAAAGAGAATTTGTATATACATAATATCGTTACTTTAAAAATATCAAGAAATTAATGATAAGTTTTAAAAATTTTACATCTTCGCATCCAATTGAAAAATCATTGACATCATTACCACCGATAGCAAACGTACATTAGACAATTCCAAGAACACTTAAAGTATATTGTTTTATTTGGCAGCCCTATTCTTGAAATTTCACTGCACCAACCAGACCAAGACTTTTTGACTTCAAATGCCCTTCATTCTAATAAAGCCGTCACCCTTCCATTTGAACAACACCACTTCAACTTCAACATCAACCAACTGTTTGAACACACACACACACCTTCAAAGTTCAAAGCATCAACCAACTTAACAATGGTGGCTACATCACTTACCCTTGATCTCAACCTTAATCCCTTCTGCACATCTCTTGATGATGGTGACACCCCAGTAAGTACACTAACACTCACCTAGTTTAGCACACTTTAGGGCTGTTCATCAGCCGACCCGAGCCGAGCCAGGGCAAGCTCGTGGTCGGATCGGATTTGAAACCTAGCTGAAAATCTTAGCTCGAGCTCGGCTTGGTTTTTAACCAATCCAGCTAAGTTCGGTTTGGCTCGAATATTAAAATAAATACTAAAAGATAGCTTTTGAAATTCAATAGTATAAGATATCGTTCAATGATTCAAAATGACATATCCAAAATAAGTTAACCCATTAATTTTACAAGCCAAGTCAAGTTTAATCAAATACGAAATAAGTTTCAAATATCAGCGAAATATGATATAAGTTTATTAGCGTCCTAAGCTACCCACAAATATGTTACAGATGTCTATATCTAACTGCACTCCTAAATACCTGCAAACAATAACCAATTTTCAATAGTATATTATATGTATATTAAAATAAAGCAAGTAAAAAAATCTGAGTTAAGCCGAGCCGAGCTAACAAGCGAGCTTTTTGGACAGCCCTAACACACACACACATATATACACACTGGAGTTATAAACTTATGATTAAATGTTTACTTGTTGTATTTAAGGTCAGGGAAGTCACCTATGTAGACGACGACGATGATCATTCGTTTGAAAAAGAGGTTTGTGTTATAAGTTATGCATTTGAAAACTTATATTACATGATGATCGAGCATTCGAGCGAGCAACGTTTGCTTTTCTTTTTGTAATAAAGTATAAATATATGAACATATTGTGTATGTAATAGCAGGCTGATGATCATACGGTTGATGATTTAAGTCAACAAAGTAACGAAAACAAGAAGCTAAAGAAGATGCTTGTTGATATATGGGACAAGTATAACTCTCTAACAACTCATGTCAAGAAACTAATTCAAGACAAAGAAGAATTAGAGTCAAGTCCAAAGAAGCGAAAATCTGATGAGACACTTCAACAAAGCTTGTGGAAGAGGCCGAGAGAGGAACTACCGATATCAGGAATAAAAAGAGTTTATGTGAAAGTAGACCCGTCCGATAAAAGCCTTGTAAGTTTTCGGTCCTTTTTGAACATGAAACGACTGTTAATGAAGCTAAGTCTTGATTTTATGTGATTATGGAAGTAAGAATTGTATTGTATTGAAAGAGGTTTTTTGTTGCATTTTAAAGGTAGTGATTTGAAATTTGAATAACCTAATTAGGGTTTGATCCGATTTAGGCGCCGAACTCACCTGTCATGTGTATCGGATTCTTCGATAGTTAAGATGATTTTGAAAGCCTCAAACCCTTGAGTCATTTGGCCTAATAACTTCAAATCAAACTAACTAATGTTAGGTTTCCACATAAACCTAGAAAGACCAAAAATCAATGTCCCTGGATGATTCTGTAGTACCTGGTTGACAAGAATACAACCCGTTTTACCACGAGACATCGTTATCTGATGCCATTTGTAGATTTCCGAAGATATAAGCTATGGATTAAAAAAAAATAGTACTCATATTTTATGTAAGTGGGAGATTGTAACATCTTGAAGGGTCAGAATTGTGATCTCTTTATAAGCTTAGGTTGCTGGCTAATAATGATTTTCATTATAAATATTGTTTACAAACTTTATAGTTCAGTCTGCTACCTTAGGATTGGAGTACCATAAGAATATTTTTTAAGAATAATTGCATTGAAGTTCTCTAAAGACACAAAGTTGTTTTCAGGTGCAAAGAAGTATGGATGATGATGGGCTTCTAGCTGCAACCTATGAAGGAGAACACAACCATAGAAGCATTATGCAAGAGGTGGCATATGCTTTAGCAAACGAGCGAGAGATTTCAACTAGCGAAAGTGGGTTCTACTCGCCAAAGTTGATGAGGTTTTGGTGGAACAGATGGCTAGTTATCTATGTAAAGATCCAAATTTCACCTCACAACTTGCTGCTGCGATTACCTCCAAGGTTTCAGAAATGGACTTTTTTAAAGTATGTTAATGAACTAGCTAGCATTGAATAGTCTTCCATATAGAGCCTGTTTATGAATGAAGAATAGTTTGTATGATATGAATATATGGTGTAAAAGAAGATTTTTGCACTGTTATATGTTTTTATTTATACGGCATACACACTGTCTCAAAATCTACTACTAAATTCCACATATTGCTCACTTTGTGGGACCTGAACCCGCATCACTTTAATGAGGATAAACGCCTGGTGTAACCAGGCCACACTAGTTTATTCGAGAGGATCCTTTGCATAAACCTTGTGAATTGGTGACCCGCAAAAGATTACATAGGTTCGATTCAACATAAGTTTAATTACATCTTCAATGATTGAACCAACGAGATCGTGATACAAAGCACATGATTCCTCACTGATGAGATTATCTTATCAGAGTGAATAGATTCACTAATTGTTTTCTTTCCATGATATTGCAACTAGTAATTCTAGCATATTCAGATTGACATTCCCTTGGATATAAAAGTATGGTGATTGCATGATTAGACCCCATTCCACTTTTGTTGATAACACATGATTCCCTAACTCCACAAATTCAAATCTTTAAATTGTTTCTTGAGCTCAAACTTGTTCGGGCCAGTGGTGTAAACTAGCTGTGTCACATCGAGTTTTGTCTAATCTTAAGCTCAGTTTATGAGTAATTTTTATGATTTGGCGACAGACGAGAGAGATATAAATTGTTTTCATAACTGGACTGGTTAGCTAACTAGCCTTCTTCTCGATCCACTGGTACGACCAATTGGATTAGTTGAATCGTTTAGAAAAAAAAGATGATTTAAGACTAATTTAAATTTGTCTTTGTACAAATGTTGATTATTAAAATATTCTAAACTTGTATTCACATTTTTTTTATATTTTACCTTTATCTATTTATATTAAGAGCACCTTCAACGGTGATGAGTTGGAGGTGCCTGATGGGTTGGTAAATTTTCAAAGTTTAACATTTTTAAATTTACTACTTTGTGTGAAACTAAGTTTTGGAATACACTAATTTGAGATGGTTTGTATTTTGCAGGTCTCGACATGCTTAAGATGCATTTTGAAGGCTTAACGTAGCTTGGGAATGGAGTTAGGAAGAACAGGAGCAAAAAACGGAGTTCAACGATGAAACCTAGACAAAACTACTAGCCCCAAAGGGACGTCTGGGATGTTGCATTGTTGACAGCGTCTAAGATGGGTGCTGGCAGTGAGTTAGCGGCGCCCCACTTCGTCTGGGGCATCCCATACCCCCAAACCATCGTTTGGGACGATAGTCACTATGGAAATTGAGGAAAAACTCTCATTTTTACTAGTTTTAATGTCTAATTCGAATTCCATCTTGACACACTGATTTTGGGGCTTCCACAAGGTGATTTTCAGAGTTTTTCGAGGTTCCAATTGATCCATTATCACATTCCATCAAGAATTGAAGATTAATCAACCATGAGTGACCAATCTCTCCAAGTTCATCCCTGAGTGAAGGTTTGTGAGTTTTCTAAGGTTTTCCTTACATGTTTTGGTTTGATATATTTAATTGTAATCTTTTGATTGAAATTGTGTGGATTAATTGTTAGTATTGTTTTGAACTCACAGTTTATTAAGATAATCTTTCATTATTGATATTGAGAGATGATTACTACTATTAGTTTTGATTCATGCTAGGGTTTTTGTCCATTGTTCTTGATTCATAAAACATATAATTGTCTTTGGTTCATCTTGTGATGGTTTTCTTGCACTGGTTGCGTATGATTAGGGGTGTTCAAAAAAATCCGAATCCGAAAACGAATCCATATTATCCGAAAATCCGAATCCGAATTTTCAGATATCCGAAAATTTATCCGAATCTCGGATATCCGAAAATTCGGATTCGGATTCGGATAGTAGTATTGAAAATTTTCGGATATTTCGGATATCCGATATCCGAAATTTTATATTCTTTTATTTTTCTAGTTTTTAAATATATTAATAAGTCGTTTAAACCCTAAAACTCTAACTTACTTTATACGCCTTCTCACTATCAGCAGCCGCCCCCACCTCACAAACTCCTGAAGCAAATCAAAGATGGAGACGATTCAACCGGAACGAAGGTCGTACGGTTGAATCTTGAAGATTTATGAGACATACAAAGAAATCTAGAGGAATAGAAGTGAAATTGTTGGATGACGGTGACATGTTTTGACTTTTGAGTTATCACATTCGAGTTTTGCATCGGAAGAATAGAGGTTTGGGTTTTGATTCCATACCATGTGCAGACTACGGATATAGATGAAAATTAAATTGTTGAAAAGTCAACAAAGTTCAAAAGAATTGTATATTTTTGCTTTTCTTTTTTGAACATGGTAAATTTCTTTTGCTGCATTTGAAATAAAAAGGATGATTGGTGGAGTTTTAATTTGAAATTGAGAAAATTGGATGATTCGTGTAGACTTTGTTTTGAAACATTTTGTTTATTTTTAAAATTTTGGAAATCCCTTTCACTATCCGAAACTGTATTCGAAAATTTCGAATATCCGAATTTTCGGATATGGATTCGGATAGTGAAATTAGCTATCCAAAATTTTCGGAAATCCGAAATTCGGATATCCGAATTTTCGGATATCCGGTTTTGAACACCCCTACGTATTATAGATAATTATTGTAGTCTAAGATTAGGATTTCAACTTAACAAACTTAAACCATTCATGTTAGTTAGCCCTAGGCACTTGCTAATCCGAACCCAGGTGTGATTCTTTCCAAATATTGTACGTTTACAAATCCATTTTAATTATTGTTTTGATAATCGTTATTCCAATTGACATCATTGTCTTGTTTTCTATAAACCAATTGGAATCACATTGTTGGTTCCACTCTCAAACACAATTTTAAAAATATAAAACAAGCTTCAAAATTTACCCGTTTAATCAATCTAATCTAGACACTAACCACAAACTCTTAGTGGTTTGATACCCTTCTTAGCACTAGCTATATAGCTAAAGATACTAAGGAACTCATTTTAACTTTATCTTTGACCTGATCCTTGACACCCAATCAGTTTCTAAAGTCTCAAACCGGCCTGCGGGACTGTAACACCTCGTGTTTTTACGTCCAATTAAAGTCCGACACGTGTTCCAGTAATCCTCGTGTGTCGTGTGCCGAATCAGGAGGGACCAAAGTCGTTGAAATGCTTGATAATAATCTGCGTATGCCTTGGAACAAGTCGAAGGGGCCAAAATGTAAAAATGCCAAAATTTCCATTTTTCAGAAAAGCCTTGCGGACCGCATGACATCTGGAAACTGTGGGCGACAGAGGCCCATACGGACCGCAAGACGAATGCCATACGGTCCGCATGGACCTGCCAGCGAACAAAAACATGCAGAGCCATCATCTGCCACCTCTTGACGTTTTTGTTGCATTCTCTACATGGTTGACACGACTTGGGACACCCATTCTCGTTCCTTAACACCTGGCAACCATCTATGCACACTCTATGACCATTTAATTGATGAATTTTGGTGTTTGCAACACACCTTCTTCACAACATTCACCAAGTTCATGCTAGTGGAGTTTCTGGTCACCTCCAAGCTTTCCACTTCGTTCATATCACTCATTTGGACCTAATGTAAGTGTTCAAATTCGTGTTTAGTGATTTCTTATAGTTATTAGCTTAGAACTGTAACATTTGTAAAAATCGGGTCTCCAAAACCCGCTCCGTTTTGTAATCAAGTACCAAGTTATAAAAGTGCATTAATTATTTATGGTTATTTTGAGTTAAAACGATACATAATTAATAAATAAACTAAACTATAAAAATTATATTTGATAAAAAGTTAAAATAAAATAAATAAAAAAATATATGAAGCTGCCGGGACTCGAACCCGGGTCAGCCGAGTCGCTGCAACAACTTAACACTCATTCCCTAAACCACTCCGCCACAAGGTGTTTTCTGTTAACTCTAGGAACATAAATGAAACTTATACACAAACTCAGTTGAACCGATGGCGCCATCTGAAAAACGGTAATCGGCAAACCAATCGTCAAATCGTTGTTAAATTCACTTTCTCAGCTTATAACCGATGTATGACGGTTTCTAATCAAGTTAAAATTGATTGAACTTTAAGTCTCATCATTTTCGGTTTTTGAAACCGAAAGTTCATCAAAGTTCTAATTTAACTCAAGCTTCAGACCATTCTCACGATTCAGAACTATCATAACAATACTCCATTCCAATTTCATCGCATTTTCGGACCATCAAATCATCTGAATCAGCTCGCCGGAAAAACTCTGCAAGTCACCGGAAAACCGGGACTCACATCCACACGGTATTTCCTCCGACTCTTTCTGTTTAAATCATGTGATTAATCAGTCTCTAACACAACTCCTCCATCAGAATCGATCCTAGTCAACGTTTATCGGAAATCTTATCTTCGCCGGAAAACTTCTGGAATTGCCGGAAACTCGTTAACTACCGGTATGCACATTCCAACATACTGATAATCAATACTCACTAGTTCAATTTCATATCTAATCCCTTAAACCTGTTGATAGATTCTCTCAGCCGAAGGTTCAAAAACAGAGCCGACAAGTTTCGCCGGACTCTCTGAAGAAGACAACCTGTTCGGTATCTTTTTTCCCCAAACTGTTCGGTTTAATGCATTCAAACTAGACATCATGTTTATTAACTAAATTAATCACGAATCGGATTGTTGATTGATGTCTGCGTTTCGTAATGAAGAAGACGAGTTCAGTAATGAGTTAAGATTAATTAAAATCGGAAGTTTAAACAGGTTAGACACACAGTCCAGCGGTGGACTGTGTGCAAACAAAAACTATACACGTCCCGAGTTCGATCCCTGCTATACGCACGCCTTGTGTAATAACATGCCTTTTTGATCAAGAACTAAACCGGGTTAAATCAGATAGTTGTTAAGTATAATATAAACCGGGATAATAACCGGGTTAGACACACAGTCCAGCGGTGGACTGTGTGCAATATGAACTACACGTCGCGCGTTCGAAACTCGTCACGAGCACCGGTCCAATTGAATTAAAACGTTTTTGCAAATAAAGGAATTTTCGGTTAATTCAAATAAGTGTATAAATATAATTAAAAACGAGTTTATTTCGGGTTAGACACGTAGCTCAGTTGGTAGAGCTGCGTGCACGTGAACGGGAGGTCGCCGGTTCGAATCCCACCCGGCGCAGGTTTACTCGCTGACCGAACCGGTCAACGGTCAACGGTCAACGCTTAAAAAATAATATTTTTTTTTATGTTTTTATTTATTTAATTTAATTTAAAAATCAATTAAAAATACTTAAAAATAATATTTTTAAAGATAGAAAATAGCCATAAACTCACAAAAATATATCTAAAATTTTCATTAAAATCCTTAATAAAATCCATCCATTTAATATATTTTTCCATTATTATTTAGGTTAGTATTCCTCGTCGATCCGCTCATCTAAATCGTGCGCATCTCACCATCTCCAATTCAACGCACCCAATGTGAGTGAATCTTACAAATTCCCTGTTTTAATCACGTTTTTGGGGTGTATCATGTGTCTTTGTTTATATTCATATTATAACTAAACCATTGTGCATACATCATATCATGAACATGTGTATTTAGTTTGTTGCTGTTAAGTAGTTATTATTGGATGCAATTTATTATTTCAGTACATGCAATTGCCGAGGCCGCCGCTCCCCATTTATGAGTGTTGAGCCTGTTCCCCATTTTATTATGCGGTTGAACCTGGCGTGCCCGCATACGATCGGCTCCGTTTGATTGAGCCTTGATCGCACAGTTCATTTTACATTTTCAGTACATGCAATACGATCGGCTCCGTTTGATTGAGCCTTGATCGCACAGTTCATTTTACATTTTCAGTACATGCAATACGATCGGCTCCGTTTGATTGAGCCTTGATCGCACAGTTCATTTATGTTAGTTATCATATGATATTGGTATGTTCATGTATGCTAGCAAATGTTATTGTATGTTATAATTGTAACTGCTATTTGCCAATGCTTGATTACTTACATTTGCTCATTTATGATTATGCACAATATTTCATTGATAAACTAACCATAAAATCATTATCAAATGTTTATCTAATAAGGTTCACTCGCCAACTTATGTTGACCCAAAAACTCCCATTTTACACATGATACAGGTGAACCAGCAGCAGCTAGGAACACATAGGACCTGGATTAGAAGAATAAAAACGATTTAGTATTGGGATTGTTATGTTTGGATATTTCCTTTGTATTGAATGAACATGTTTGGATGTTTGAAAATGTAACTTTGACTTTATTAATTATGAAACATAATAGTAAATGTCATGTGCTTTGGTGATAACCCAATTATGCCCTGACTCTTATTTCCGCTGCGGGTCGGGGTGTGACAAGAACAAAGTTTCATCGTAAAAACGCCTTGACTTTGTTCTAATCCCGTGAACATCTAGCCTTTGAGCATAACGAAAATGGCTACGTGATTGTAATGATGTAGGTGTTAATCCCTTAAAAGGGCACCTCCTGGTTACCACGAATTCATGATCAATTGACGAGTCAAACTAAAAGTCAAAGAAAGTCAAACTGTCCAGTTTTATAAAATTCATAACTAACAATCTAGATGTTATAAAATATGTTTTGAAACACTAACAACATAAAAATAAGTGTTAGAACCTATACCAACTGATTTGGCTCGTCAAGATTTGGTCTAGCATTGGTTCGCAACCGAAAGTCGCAATATTTGACTTTTCCTTTGACTTTCGCTTTTGACCCGGTTTAGCCATTTTGGCTACTGACTTTTGGTTACTTTAAGACCATATTTAGGTATAGGATGACATCCTAAAGTTTCGTCTCTCAATTCATCCGAAATCTGAGTTTACATACAAGTTCCGCTAAAATTACATAAGCTTTGCAAAAAGGTCATTTTTGTGCAAATCATGATTTTAAACACCCATGCATGTAAATATAAAACATAAAATTATTAGTAACATAATTTGATTATGTCGATGTTTAGAATCTGATTCTAATCCGAGTTTTAACAAAAGATGCAATTACGGCATCAAAAAGACTAAAGTGCCCTTTTTGGCATTTTAGAAAGATTTAACATGGTTTTATCATCAAAAAGATATATTTACTGATGTAATATAATAAGTAGGACCATTTGGGATGTTCATTCAGATTATAACCTGAATGAAGACCTACGGTTCGTTAAATGCCGATAAATGACCGATTTACCTTTTTACGAAAAATGACTTTAACTACATTTTTTATAACCAAATATTTTACCTACTATTGAAACATGATAAATAACATATTTTGGTTATATAAAACAGGTCCTAACCTCAGTTTATCATAAACATCGAATTTAATGGCATTTATCGACTTTTACGCCTTTTCGACGCATAGTATGGTTTAAAACCATAACTATGAGTCAAGACTTGCTACCTACCGATTTATAAACTTATTTTCAACATCTTAACAGTAAGTACAAGTCCCAAACTCAGAATCCCAATTTTGGCGTCAAAGCTATGTGTGAAATTACTAGAATACCCCTACGGGACATGGATTGTTTCAAAACCATCAAGCACACATATATCTGATATCCTAATGTTATAACTTCATAAATTAAATATT
This sequence comes from Scalesia atractyloides, assembly GCA_947069175.1. Lineage (NCBI taxonomy): Eukaryota > Viridiplantae > Streptophyta > Magnoliopsida > Asterales > Asteraceae > Scalesia > Scalesia atractyloides. The sequence continues at coordinate 6,565,763 of CAMTDV010001634.1, forward strand.
TTTACAAGTTAATATGGACCTTGACATCGGATTCATATTTAACATCTTTTATAAACCTTAAAATGATCGAAATGCCCTTGTAAGGCATAATTCGGTTTTAAATATACATCGGGCCTATCTTTTGCAAAGCTACTGATCTTATAACATAACTTAAACATATATCCATATGGAACTTGTATATGACTCTCTCGGTTACCCGGTCTCGCCTATGTGCGTTCGGTTAAGCTTACGTAGCTAATTTACGTACTTAAACCGAAACGGGTTTAACCTTGTCATCTCTATATCAAAATCTAGAATGTTGTTGGTTTACCCATATTAGAAAAGTTTATATACTTGTTGGATCCAACTAACATCCTATTCCGGTCACCGCTTAATCTAGCGTATCGTACTGCATTGTTTTAGCGTAAGACTAACCGATTCAAGTCTAAGACTTAACTAAGGACCCGTTAGCATTCTAATATTGGTTAATAATTACCATCACTCCAGACTAAACGCCTTTCGATAAATTGTACCTGTACTTGCTTTGATCTACGGCTAATTTTGGATTTCACAAAGACTTAACTTCAGGTAAATACTCTTAACCTATTTTCCCTATACGGGCTTGAGATACGGTAAATTATTACCGCTTGGTCGGGTATGGAAATTATGTTTTATCCAATTGTGATAATTAACTAAAATCTTGCATAACCCGGTTTTGATCTGTTTTGTCTGAAACTAAAACATTAGGGGCGGACTTGACCGTGTCCGGGATATCCTTGGCTCACTAAAGTGCTAGTGGCCACGACAATATAGCATGGCGTGTATACACTGGGTAATTGCTATCTGCTTTCTATGTGAAAATTCAGAGTGGTGTGTCAGTCGATCAGGTCTCGATTTTTGTATTGGGCCCCATATGTAAAAGCCTGACATGTAAATTTGTATACAAGGTCATTTGTATTGTCCCAAGTTATTTATAAAAATGTGCCAAGTGCACCTAAAACCATTTTCGAAAGGATTTTCAAAATGAGTCGGTTGAGTATTTACCAGTGTAAACTGACGTATTTTCAAAGATTAAAATACAGGTACAAGTACGAAATAGGCCGGAAGCTGCGGGGCGTTGATATTAAGGAGTTGCGACCTTAGAGTTGAGCATGTAGAGTCTGTTATCATTTTGTGTATGTTTATTTCCGATCCGCCTGTGGATCTTATTACAAGCCTTGATGTATATTTGTGTTTCGAACTCTTGGACACTTTATGATTTGTAATAGTTTATAATTACTCCAAGCCTTCCGCTGTGTTGCTCTGTGTTGTAATTGATTATGATGATATCAACTGTACGTCACGATACTCCCCACTGGGTCCATCGAAATACACGTGGAAATCGGGGTGTGACAGGGACCAAAGACCATAGGAGGACTTGTCCGGATAGAAGTCATCCACGGACTTGTCCGAACAGTGGGGTAGGACACCCTCTCACACAAAAAAAATATCCCTATATTTGTTTTTAAATATAGGGATATTTTTTTTAATTTTCATTTATCTGAAAATATATTGTAAAAAAAATTCACAAAAGTATTATAAAGATACTTTATCTTAATACTGAAATTCTCTATTAAAAGTTTATTTTTCAATTCAATGAAACTCGGACTCTACTTTGTTAATCGAATGATCAATATTGGAGAACACGACTTACTAAAATGTCTAGTTCAGGTAAACACGTGGTTTTAAAAATGATTTATGTTTTGATCCATATCTTTCATCCAATAAAAAGACGTTTAATAGTCTTCTTCAACATGTGTCCCTAACAACCTCCCTATCCATGTCTCACATGTGGTTTCTCACGACGACTATGACTTTGGTATAATTTCCATACGCTTCATGGGCCCATACATCTCTTTTCTTCATCCTCTCAAAACATCTTCTTGAAAAATTGTAACAAAACCTAAAAAGATGAATAAAATGCATTAAGGATTCAAAATAATAGACATTTATCAAGATAACTGTTTTAAACTTTTCTGAACTAATCACATGTTGACAAGTCGGCACTCGTGACCACAACAAGCTCATCTACGTCTCTGAGATAGATTACATACTTGGCGACACGTATCCACCTTCTGACTCAATTACGTTTGCTCCCTTCTACAAACCAATAGGGTGAAACACATCACATGGTTAGGCTCATTTAGGTCGACCTCACTTACCAGTTATATTTACGTTGGCCCACGCACATCCGCTACAATTATAGCGAGTTGTATTCCACTGACACGAGCCTGATCACTAATGAGGGTTGATGTTGAAAAAAAAAGAAATCATTGATTCGGTGGCAGTAAAACAAGTCTAGTGGATGTCACAAGTTATATTATATTATATACATATAGTTTAAGAAGGACTTGAATAGTAACTTTATTTTTAAAATAATATATAGTTTTTTTTATTTAATATTATATATATATATTATATAATAGTTTATTAATAATATTATATTTACTTTTAGTAACATATTTTTTTAATTTCCCTCTTTTTAAAACCATATATTTCTTTTACCTTTTTTTAATGATTCTTTTTTTCTTTTTTACAAGATATATTAATTTTTCAAATAATTTGATAGTTCTTTAGTAATTTACATTTATAACTTTTTTCTAAAAACTAAGAATGTAATTATGCTTGATTTTTTCCATCGGCATTCCGTATTAAGTTTTGTTAAAATCGAAGTTGTACTCAAAATAAAGTATTTATATTGTACATAAAACAGTACAATGATAAACTAAATCATTCTAATGGTTTGGCTATAGATCAATTTATCAAATAATTTGATACTTCTTTAATAATTTACGTTTATAACTTTTTTAGTAAAAACTTAAGTATGTAGTTGTGCTTGATTTTTTCCCTCGATATTCCGTTATAAGTTCTGTTAGAAATGAAGTTGCACTCAAAATAAAGTATTTATCTGGTATCATAAAACGGTATAATGATAAACTAAATCGTTCTAATGGTTTGATTTTCTAAAAAACATGCCTTATTTTCAATCGTGTTTGTTTTACATTACCATTTGCTCGTTTTCGTCGCAACGCGTGAAGTAAAAAAACTAGTGTGATTTGATTTCCATTCAATCTTCTTTAACATTGGTTATACAATTTTTGCTCTTAAATATAATAAAATATTGTTTTTTTAATAACAGGTTTTTCTTTTTATTTATTTATGCTAATTTTACTTTAAAATCGTCAATTTAAGTCTTATGTTTTGTTATTTAATATTTTATTATTACTTTTTGCTGCAGCTTATATTTGAAACCCATTAAAAAAATCTATTATGATATTATAAAAATATTTTTTACTATTGAAAAAAAAACCTTAAAATCTTATAATATTTAATTTTTTATCAATTTTCCTATACTAATACATAAAAATCTTTTTTTAACACATGTCATTCTCTGGTAATTTCTCACTCATATTTTTCTATTTATCTTTTCTATTAAATAATAATAATAATAATAATAATAATAATAATAATCAATTTAACTAAATCTATTTATCTCTTTTGTTTTCATAATTTAAAATTGATTTTTTTTAACTCTAAAGATTCAATTTTTGGCAATTTAAATTTAAAGTTTCAATCTTTGGTATTTTAACCCCTTTAATTAGTTTGATTTTTCATATCTAATTCAAAGTTTTCATGTTTTGCAATTTAACCCCTTTATTTATTTTTTACTTTCAACCCAAAGCTTTTCATCTTTTCTAATTAAACCTCAACACTTAGTTTCAACTTTGTCCATTATACTTTTCATCTTTTCCAAGTTCTCTGTTTAACATGTCGTTCTATATTTTCTGAATTAACACGCTGCAACATGCGTGTGTGGTTCGACGTTTTTTCATTTACTTTTTTCCCGTTTGACAGGTCCGTCGCAACACGTCTATTTTTCCATTTTGATAGATCTGTGGCAACGCACGAGTCAGAGATCAACTTAGTTATTTTTCTTTTTTTACACACAGGCTCGTGGTCATGTGAGAAACATTTGTCTTTCATCTAATATGATATATAACTAATGAATCCCCTGCCGCATTACGACGGATGGTAATTCTAGTTAAGAAATAAATTAAAATCTTATAATATTTAAATTTTTATCGAATTAAGATATAAAGCAAGGATTCAGTCTTGTTTGGTTAAGAAACACTAATTTAGACTCGAGTACACAACACGCTTAAAAGTCTAGTTCAACTACATATATGGTTAAAAGGGTATATATTTCGTTCCATGTAGTTTATCCATAAAAACGTTTAATGCATTATTCTCCTTGTGTCCCTACCATATTCTTCATCTACATTTCCACTAGATCATTTATCATTTTGGTCTCTCATAACTACTAGGATTTAGACATTTTGATTTTTAGAAACACTGATTTTCTAGAAGTTTCATTGGAGGATACATCTCTTCATTAGCTGATCCATAATTTTATTCTAATGAATTCTTTTGTAATTCTTTTTAATTCTCACTATTTTTTTTTCTAAATTCTATAAAGTTTTCATATATTTTACCATTTTTCCAAACGAACTGGGTTTCTGAGAAGCCATGGCTGGATTCGCTACTGCGTCTCTTCTATCTCTTTTCTCAGAATGTCTTTTAATTGGATGGTAACGAAAGTTTAAATATGACTAACTTAAAAGATGGATTAACTTAAGGGAATATTCATTATCAAGGGATTTTACACCCATGGCTCAGTTTGTAAGGCAAGTGGAGAATCTTTTATCTCTTTAATTCTGAAGACTGAGGGACCCCTAGACGCTTAATAACTATAGGCCGATATCCCATATAGGCATGGTGTAAAAGATTATTTCCAAGGTGCTTGTCAGGTTTACGCTCATGGACTATCTAGTTTCATCCTCCTAACCAGCCCTTATTGATGAACAAAACATTATTGACAACAGGGGCGGATCTATGTGGTTATCAGGAGTAGCCCGAGGATACCCCTCAACTCTTTTGACGAAATGCAATTTTCTTTTTAATCGTTGTTTTATTTTGTCGTGGATACCTCTGAGAAAGTATTAGGATACCTGAGTATAAGTGAGGATGAAATATATGAAATTTTACGATTTACGGAAACGAAAATATCCGATGATCACCGGAAACCTGCAACTACCGGTTAAAATATGGAGAAGAAGATGCAATAATATATTAATGTTAAATATTAGCCTTGTAAAGATAAAGGAAACATGTCACATCCCGACCCGCAGCGGAATAGGTGATCGGGGCATGATTGGGTTAACTCAAGAGCTTATGACTTGCTATTACTTGTTTTAAATATTCACTAATTCATATCAAGTGTCTCACAATACAAATAATTCACATAAACAATTACAAACACAAGACGATGTTTATAACAAGTATATTGCACTAATTCGTTTCTTGTTAACTAAGGCTCATCCTATGTCCAATCTTCTCTTCGTACCTGTTCACATGTATCATGTGTAAAAATAGTTTTGGTTCAACAAAGGTTGGCGAGTGAATCTAAGTTAAACATTTAAACAGTTTGTTAAATTGGGTTATTTCAATAAAAATGTGCATGGACCATATATGAGCATATTATATATAATTAAATCACAAACCACATAACATCAACAATGAACATATGAACATGATGAATGATGAACTTGAGATCAAGGCTCAATCAAATGGAGCCAATCTAATGAGGCACCTTGATGCTCAACTCGTATCCCATAGGAACTGATGGGCCTTAAATGAATGATTGCACTGAAATGATAAAATGTAACCACACATAACCACACACAAAAAATATACACATTAGATCACATAATATCAACAATGAACATATGAACATGATGAATGATGAACTTGAGATCAAGGCTCAATCAAAAGAGCCGATCTAATGAGGCACCTGATGCTCAACTCGTATCCCACGAGGAATGATGGGGCCCTTTAAATGAATGATTGCACTGAAATGATAAAATGTAACTACACATAACCACAACAAACAAATATACACATTAGATCACATAATGGTGGTAGTACATGTATTTTTATAAATAAAGTAAATTACGACACATGATACACCCCAAAACGTGAATAAAAAAAGGGAATTTGTAAGGATTCACTCACAGTGTTTGCGTTTTTAATCCTTAGTGAAAACCGCACGAGAATAAGGAGAAAATCCAATTGATAAGCGTGATTTAAGCTAGACAAACGAATGCAAAAAAAAATAAAACGTTATGCTAGGCATATCTAAATGAACGAACATGATATGTTAGACTCGTTGAGCCTAACAAGCCTCTACAAGGCTATGAAAAGCCTAAAGGCGAGCCTAAACTAGGCTACCTTAACGAGTCTAATGCTCCTTTAACTAAGAACCTAAACTAAACTAATTAAAATAAGAAAAGCAATAAATAAATGATATTAAAAAAAAATAAAACAAAGAAAGGAAGATTACCTCGAAGAAGAACTTTACAAAATTAGAAAGCTTGAAGGGCAGCACATTCCTCGTCGAAGGCGGAAATAAAAACTACTACACACACACCCAAAGGGGTATTGTGCTTGTGGAGCCACCAAATTTGGTTATTCCACTTGTTTATACTCAAACTAGGTGTTGCAAGCTATAAAGAACCAAGCAAAGGTATTTATAGGTGTGAAATAGAGCACAAAATGGTGATTGGAGCGATGTGGGAATAACTTTAAAACAAGATTTTCGCGTCTTTCAAATCAGCAACAAACACCAAACTTGTTTTCGCGATTCCCGCTTCTTATATAACTCCGTTTCACGCACGGTTTTCGCCTACGTTCATTATTTTCAGAGTACTATCATATCGAAGAGAGTAATCCAACATCCATGGTGTCGAGAATTGGGCTTAAACCTTGGGTCTTGATGCGGGTCGAGGGTTATGTTCTAAAACTTGTGTTTGTGATTCCCATTACGCTGGAGCTTAGTTTTATGCACCATTTGAACCTACTTGACCCTTAGTATACCAAGTATATCTTGGAGCTTTGAATGGACCAGAATGATAGCTCAAGGATGGAGAAAAGTTAGCAAGAAAGTCACCCGAAAGTCATCTTATGACAAAACTAAGAATACAACATGTAGAGCTTTTTACTTGCGATCATTTACATCTAAACTCTCCAAAACACAATGTCCTATCTTAAGGCATGTATATAATGAAGTTTGAATGATAAGAAGGTTAGGATGTGATGTGTTAGGTATGTTCACGAGGTCTCCAAAGTTTTTGATTAACTTAAGGAAAACCTTAGTTTTAGACCTTGAGATATAGATGGTTGCTTCAAAATACATAGAAATGAATTTACAAGGTTGTCTAAAACATGTATAAGACTATAAATCACTAGATATGATAACATGTATGATCAAAACATAGAATCCAAGACATTTTATTGCTTAAACATTAAACAAAATTACGTGGAATATGAAAACGGATCGAGTTACAAAAACAGGTCAGGTTTTAGGATTCATTCATTTTTTTTGACGAGTGTTACAAAAACAGAGGTCTGCAAACAAATTTAAAAAGTAACATTTTGTCAGTTGTCAATAATTGATTTAATATTTAATCGTTTACTTGATTTAATTTACTGTACGCATTTTTTTTGTTTTGTTTATTTATCATTTTATAAAGTATTAGATTTACTTTATATTGTTAATAAGATTTTAGTTCTTTTGTTGTTAAAACTATTTTTATAATAAAATATACTTGATAACGTTTCCGTGTGTGATACACCTATTAATAAAAAAAATTAATGTATGCTTTAGAATGTAAAGTATAAAATTATATTTGATAACGTTCCCGTGTGTGATACACCGCACAGGGCCCCTAAGGGCTCTCGATGACCCTAGCAAAAGAAATTTTTAAGGGCCCATTTTTACTAGTCACACAGGCTCTCAAATTTTTAGGAATGGTAAAAAAAATTTGAGATATCCCTGAATTTCTCTTCTAGTTCCGCCACTGATTGACAACCCGTTAATTCTCAATGAAATTCATGCTTGGGCAAAGAAATCTAAGTAGACAGTTTCATACTTCAAAGCCTATAACTAGGGCTGCAAACGAACCGAACGAACACGAACAAGACCTTGTTCGTGTTCGTATGTTAAGAAATACATATCACGAACTGTTCATGAACACTTACCGAACGAGATTTTATGTTTGTGTTCGTTTGTTAAGGAAATGTACTTGTTCATATTTGTTTTTTAACTTTAGGCAATGGACGAAACGATTGTTGATGAACACAAATGAGTACAAACTAATGTTCATGAACACAAATTAAACAAATGAATACAAACAAGCATTCAAGAACAAAATATTTAATACCCCTACATTTATTAATATTTTATTTGTCGGAGTTTTGAAGTATTTAAATAAAATATAAAAACTAAAAACACAAACGAACTATCGAACACAAATGAACACGTTACCGATCGTTTACTAACATAAATGAAGAACGCGACCTCTATTCATGTTTGTTCATTTAACAAAACAAACAAAATTTCTTGTTCGTGTTGGTTTGTTTAATAAACGAACGAACACAAACGAACTTCCGTCGAACAGAACAGTTCACGAACTGTTCGCCGAACATTTGGTGCATTTGCAACAAATTTTAACACACAAAATCCTAGGTGCTTGTATTGTAAATCTCTCAAATCTCAAGGGTTAAAAGGTAAATTCCAAATAAAAAACCAAAAAGCAGACGATCTTATTTTCTTCCCCTATTCAAACACGCCGAAGAACACAAACTCATCACGGAACAGGATTTCAGACACTGGTCAACGTCGGTCAACCTCTTCTCTAATGGTCAGATTTTACTTCACCTTCACGTTTATTTAAAACTTTAGTTTATTACAATCTTAATCCTGATACAGACAATGGGTTCCATTGATCTTTATCTTGTTTTAAAATATGTAATTTGATTATGCACTTTGTTCATAAAAATGGGATTAATTGTTACAGTTCTAAAAATCTTTAATTGATACTTAGTTTCGTTTATTAGATATTTTTTTGAATGTTTTTGGTATATTTTAGGTTACAGAAAGTGATCAGCTTCAAGGGTTTTTTTTTTTTTATGATCTGTGTTGATTACTGGATGGAATTGGGGTTTTGCAATAGACAATGATCAAATTATTTTGAATTAAGTGTTTGGCAAACTATGATATTTAAGAAATTAATTTAAATGTCAATGAGGTAGTGATGGAGTTGTTGGGGAAAAGCTTGGTGTTTCTTGTGACCCAGGTTCGACTCTCACTCTCATCATTATTTTCTGCGGCATCCAGGTGAAGGGTGAATACGTGTGGCGCCGGTTCGGCTTGGATGGGAGGCGAGGTTTTACCGATTATTCCACTGCCGTGCCTTCGAGCGGGTGGAAGTCGGGTTTCCGCGCATCTGGGAGAGCCAAGGGGCTGGCGGCGGTCGAGTAGTCGACCTTGGCCACAGCGCCCGGTGTTACGGTGGTTGGCACGTCGTTCCTTGCCGTTCAAAAAAAAGAGAAATTAATTCAAATAAGTTTAAGTTCAAAAAAGGGTATTTTCTTTTGCCCTTTGGTAGTTATTTTAGTTGAAACTGTTAGTTGTAAATAGTTGAAGGACCTAGTTGTTAACTAGAGGTCCCTAACTACAATTATAGATGTATTTGCATGCAATTATAGGTGTCTCTAGGTATTTACTTGTTGGTCCCTCCTTCCCCTATAAATAGAGGGGTTCTTTTCATTTGTAAATACACATTCAATCAATACAAGTTTAGATTTCCTTTCCATTCCATACCATTCTCTTTACAGAAACCATGATAAAAAGTGCTTTTTTTATCAAGACTTATAATGTGACCCCTAGATCATTGTTGTCAATAGGGATCGTAGTGATTGCTATAGCGCCCCACGTAGCGTATAGGAGCGCGCTATTAGGTTGTAGCGATGGATAGCGAGAATAGCGACACTTTATTTTTTCTTTTTTGTTCTTTCTTTTATATAAATAGCAATTACATGTAGCTATAAAATAGCTGGATTTTAGGTTTTTGTTAAATATACATGTAAAATAGCATATATACCAGGGTATTTTGATATAATATACATATATAATTTTAAAAAAAAAATCTAGTGTATCGCTATTTGCTATGTAGCATATAGGTACCTTATCGCTATTCGCCATTAACAACTATGCCCTAGATATAAACCGTGTACTGTTACTACTTGTAATCGCGCAAAGAGTTCACGCCGCACATCCAAACACCCTCTAAATACCCAAGAAATTGCTAGACTATAACCAATGGCGGACCTACCCTTTGGCCAGGGTGGGCGGCCGCACCCCTTGGAAAAAAAAATTAGTGTATATTTTAGGCAAAAAACCTGACCGCACCCCTTGAAAATATGGTTGAACACCTCATCCGCACCCCCAACAAATAATTTTAGGGTCCATCACTGTCTACAACTTCAAAAACTGCTGGTTCTTTTTCTTTTTTTAGAACTTCATGGACCTGTTATTGTCTGTGATAGATTTTCCCTTTTTTCTTTTTCCGTATTTGTGGCCACTATATTTCTGGTAGTAACGTATTCTTGTTTGAGTGCAGTCGAATAGGCACACTATTATACTTATGCAGACTTCTCAAAACCGAGCTACAAGGACATTTATGGATTACTAGTCAGTAAGCCAAGCAATGGACGGTATGCTACTATGCTCAGTTTATTCGTTCAGTCATTACGAAAAAGATAATATTTTTTTCTTCCGTTCAATCTGACATATTCTGTTAACCAATTTTTTTGTAAAATTAAAAAAAGAGAACAGTTGTTTTATAAAATCGGTATTATGTGTAGTATTAGTCAATCTTGCAAAGCCTAATCTTGCATTTGGTTTTTATGAGCAGGTATATGTGCATTATATGAAAGGAAACTAAAGGATTTGAATCCAGCCATGAGAAACATAACGTATGACATTCAAGATCTCTATAATTTCATTGACGGCCTTGCGGATTTGAGTGCGTTGGTGTAAGTGTTCTTTCTGTTCCCGCTATAGAATCATTGAAAATATATATATTTCGGTTTGTTTCTAGTTCTCCACCATTTTAAACATCCATGGGTAAGGGTGTTTGGATGTGGTTTATTTAAAAGCGATATCTATGATCAGAATCAGATAATGGTTGTCATGAAATAAGTTGTTGAAAATAATGTGGATGTTCGTAAACTGTTGAAAGCAACCGAATCGAAGCAAATCGGCCCATTTGAGATTTATACGGTTTAGGCCATGGTTTGAAACACCGGATTTTGGCGGTTTGGAACTTGAAACCGGCCGTTATATTTATTTTTAACTTTTTTCTTTTTCTTATTATTTTAAAAGTTCAATACAAACTGACAAATCATAATTATCTTGACCTATGCAGTTAATGCGTTAAAATATCGGATAACGGTCAAGGACCGATATTTGAGATATAGGTTATCTCGGTGAAATATCAATGGGATATCGGTAATTATAATATAATAATGTAGAATTTATATATGTGGCAATTTTACACTTATAATTCAGTGATATATTGGTCAAATATCGGTCAATATCCCCGATAATATCGGTACCAATATTCTGACCGATATTTTACTAGGGGACCAATATATCACCGATATTAACTGCATAGATCTTGACATTATTAAATGAAATGACAGTAAAAGTCTTTCTGATATGAAACAAATTATTTAACCCCTAAATAATTTGTTAATCCAAACATTAAAAACTGATTATTACAACTTCAAAACCCATATCCAAACACCCGTTGAAGTTCAATCCTAGGATCAGCTTAATCTCTAAATTGATGAACAACTAATTGTGCTATGACCTTATTATCTTTCTCCTATATGACAAATGAACTGAACTTTATAAATTATAACCCGCGATAAATATTCCTTCTTGCAGGTATGACCATTCTATTCAGGCATACCTTCCAAATGACCGAGAATGGATTCGAAACAAGGTGTTTCATAACCTGAAGAAAATGGCTCATTAATCTCCAGTAATCTCGCTTCCAGTTTCCCGTTTCCCGTTTTGTTTATCTTAACGTGTCATCTCGAATGTTAATTATTTTTTAGTCCAGAATATTGTGGTTTTTAACGTGTCTCGACCGTTTTTTAGTGATATAACATGAAGTACATGATTAAAAACTTTTCATTACTTCTTAACTATACAATCAAACCTCTTGTCTTTCCTTTAAAGGCACTAGTTGCAAACTATCGCTATTTGTTTCAAGATCGGTACTTTTGCTTCCTGACTGTAAGATATCGCCGGGATTTTGTACGTCAAAACGAGTTGTATTCGGGACAAGGAAAATGAAACCCAATGTAGCAAGTCTTAAGAGATTCCTAATAAGAATCACAAGCCACAAGTTTCGAAAATCGGTTCTCATGACGTGAAATACGTGTAAAATTACCGCACCGCCCCACTTGGAAGAAAGTGAACCGAAGCTATCGATGCTCATTAACAGTGCAAAAAACGTGCCTTCGATACCTATTGGGCACAAACTCGTGCTGAGCACAATCATAGGCATCCACCGTACCCTAGATACAACGCGAGAAACGCATTCCTCCATGACTACAAACATATAATCGGGAAGCCTGAGAACGAGATTCCACCGTAAGATGAACATGAGGTCGAGAAACCCAGAGAGGCCGTAAACGAGTTGAGCGTAAAAGAGCAGTTTTCTAAAGGGGTAGTCTTTAAGAAGCTTGTGGTAGATAAGAACCCCAATAATCGAAGCTAATGCTCCGATTGCGTGTACCATGCCAATGAGTTCCTGCATTCAGAATCTCAGTTGGTTATTTTCGTTAGGGTATGTGCACGCCCTTATATGTGCATGATGTACGTAGATTATATGAAAATAAAAGTACCTGAGAAAATGCGGGACCCGCCTTAGGGTCGGTGTACCAATAAAACTGGCCTTCGTGTGTACTAAAACTTAGAGCTAAAGAAAGGTACATGTAAAGCGATGGCTTCCAGACTTCCGGGAACTGGATGGTCTCGTACATGCCTTTTAGTGCTCCTCCTAGGTTAGCTATTGCCTGTGATAAACGACGCAAAATATGACCATTACAAACGATTACATTCAATCAAATAGGCCTCTATCACGAGATAGCACAAAACCCTTGAGGTTTTATGTCCAATCGACGCAAAATATTGACACATGCCACAATTCTTTTGGGCAACCAGTGTGTTATCGGTGTAAAACTTTTCTCTACACCAATGGGTGTAAAGCTTGCCAAATTATGAATCTAAGAGCCGCGGCTGTGATTAGTTCGTCACGCCAAAAAAAGGTGTTTTACGTCAAACTGGTATTTTCTAAAAAAAAAGTAATGATTATATCAAAACTGATAATTGTTTTAGAAAAATGTATTAGTGAGTATTTTGGTAGGGGGCTGCAATAGATACACCATGATCCTATAGAGACACCAAATGATGTTATGATACGAGTCGCGTGGCAGAGCGGAAATGGTCATATAAGCCATATGACTTTGTCAGTGGTAACGTTAATCACTTTTGTGTCAGTGTACCACATCATATGGGTTGCAGCAGGTATTTTGACACCAACTTATACGGGTCGTATAGGTACATTATAGTCTGTATGATGTACCTGTCTAAAACATCATATGACCCGTATGACACATCAGTGATGTCTAGATAGTGCGGCACTGTTACTTTAAACGCAGCCTTTTGAAATTATATTTAGCAAGTCCTGGAACGCAGTAACTAACCTGTCGTTTCTTGGCAGACAAGTCATCAGATGTTTTCTTTTCATAGATCACAAATCCTAAAAATATCTGTGACGCTGCTGGAATCGCCAAAATTCCCAACGCAATCTTTACACAATAAATACCATAAAAACAATGCATCACTATTCGATCATTAAAAAAAAATCAATATTGTCACAAATCAGAAACAAACTGACCTGAGGACCAAGATGATGAACAAAGAAACCGCTAGTCGCATAACCAACAAGCGCACCAGCCGACGAACACACCCCACACAAACTTTGCATGTCCGGAGCTAACTCCTTCATCTCAATACTATTTCTTGCAATGCAAGCATCAATAGTAACATCCGCCATCGCCATTCCAGCAGCAACCGCTATCAAACACCACAACGCAGCAGCCACTCCCAACCTCACACCGCCCTCAGCCACAGTAGTTGCCGCCACCACCCCCACCACGCCAGCCAAAATGAAGTAAGGCCGCCTGCGATATCCCATAACCGGAAACACGTCAGTCATGAGGCCCCAAATGGGCTTCATGACCCATGGAATGTGGTACAAGCCTATGAACACTTGGACCTTTGATGGTTGTATCTTTTGAACATCTTTCCAATAATAATCGGTGACAACTTTAAAGAAAGAGCCTGAAAAGCCTTGGCTGAGGCCGTAAATGAGGAAGATACCGAGGATGAATGATGGGTTGAGCGCGGTTGATAGCATATTTAGCCATTGGAATGGTTGGAGTATGAGTGATGTTATTGGGTTGGATTGTTTTGTGGCGGGTTCCGGTGGCGGTGGTGGATGGTGGTGAGTGGTGGCTGGAGGGGGGATGAGGTTTTGGGTCTCTAAGTTGGACATGTTGAGATCTGATCTACCTATGTTGACTTTGGAAGTCTTCAAGAAATTCAAAATATGAAGGATGAGTAAATTAATGTCAACTTGTTACTAAATTACAAATTAGTGGTCTTTTTTTAAAACTACATTTTGTTTTTGAAATACTCAATGACAAATTAAAAATATATAGTTGGTGAAAAAATAATGTTTTTTTAAGAGGGAATCAAGCTCAAGAATAATAAATTAAGAGTAAATTACACTTTGGTTCCTCTAGTTTGGCCTAAAGTTTATCGATAATCTTTTAATGCATCGACAGCCCCATGACTTTTTAAAGTGGAAGTTAAGGGTTCGAATCTCGCATGCAGCAAACATGTTTTGGGTTAAGGCAGGAGTTTTACCACAGTGGGTTTCCTCTAGAATGGTGTCATTGTGTCGGGCAGTATCACAAGCGCCGTCTACATGGGTGACTTTTACCTGAGTGATCGGGCTTTTGTTGGTTGTTTAAAAAAAAGTTTGGCCTGAAATTGGGATTTGTTATTATTCTTTAAATTCTAAAATTTGCATGTTCGGTCCTCAATTACCTCTTTTTCTTTTAATGTTGACCTAAATGGCTAAAAAGTTAACATTTTCGGTTAAACTAATGTAAAATTACCATTTTACCCTTAATCTTAAACCACCACCCGTCAACGAATCATTTGGGTGGTTCGTTTTTCCATTCAATCATCCTCTCCGCCTTTCTCTTCTTCGCACGCTATTGTCATCCTTATCTTCCCCGAAAGGATGTTTGAAAGTACCAAAAATTGATCTGAAATGAAAGAAATAGGAAATGTATATAGGATGAAACTCATTGTTATATATGACAAATGAACTCGTCAACTTACATACATCTTGTTGGTTTACTTTTATAAATATTTGCCATACATGTTTCATAATTATGATCATTATATTCATGCATACCTTCAATTGACCCACAATGGATTTGAAAGAGAATGCTTTATCACCTGAAGATATTGGTCAATTAATCTCAAGTTGCATGGTTTGTTAATCTAAATGTGTGATCTAGAATTTTAGTTATTATTGTGGTTTATAATGTGTCTAGGCCTTTATTTAGTCATATAAATATGAAATACATGATTTTATAATCTTTCATTGCTTCTTAACATACACTCAAACATTTTCTCTTTCCTTTAAAGGCAATAGTTGCAAACTATCGCGGTTTGTTTCAAGATCTATACTTTCGCTTCCTGGCTGTAAGATATCGCCTGGATGTTGCATGTCAAAACGAGTTGTATTTGGAACAAGGAAAATGAAACTCAATGTATCGATTCTTAAGAGATTCCTAATAAGAATCACGAGCCACAAGTTTACAAAATCGGTTCTTGTGACATGAAATATGTGCGAAATCACCCCACCGCCGCACTTTGAAGAAAGTGAACCGAAGCTATCGATGCTCATTAATAGGGCAAAAAATGTGCCTTCGATACCTATTGGGCCCAAACTCGCGCTTAGTACAATCATAGGCATCCACCTAACTCTGGATACAGCACTAGAAACACATTCCTCTATGATTAAAAATAGGTAATCTGGCAGCCCAAAATAAGATTCCACCATAAGATGAACATGAGGTCGATAAACCCAGAGAGGCCATACACGAGTTGAGCGAAAAAGAGCAATTTTCTAAACGGGTAGTCTTTAAGAACCTTCTGGTAGATCAGAGTTCCCACAGTTGAAGCTAATGCTCCAATTGTGTTTACCATACCAATGAGTTCCTACATTGAGAACCTTAATTGGTCAATTTTCATCAGGGTACATGCACACCCATATACATGCATGATCTACGTCATATAGTTCTTATATGACGTAGATTATATGAAAATAAAAGTACCTAGAAAATGCGAGGGCCCACTTTAGGGTCAGTGTACCAATAAAACGCGGCTTCGTGGGTACTAATACTTAGAGCCATGGATAGGTACATGTAAAGCGATGGCTTCCAAACTTCTGGGAGTTGGATGGTCTCGTACATACCTTTAGTGCTCCTTCCATATTAACCATCGTCTGTAATAATAAATGGAAAAAAATGTTTGTTTTTAAGACACCAAAACCTACAACCATTTTGACTAAATATATTATTAAAATAGTTATTAACATTATTTAAAATATTATTAGTTTGATCAAACTAATTTTTTTTAAAGTCTTATTTATTTAGTCTTAATTATCTGATTAGTGGAAATGCATCCCTAACCATGATATGCAAAAAAAAAATCATAAGATTACGAACTTAGCCATGTCCTCAATACTAACTTTTAAGGCTATTACATACATCTTACTAAAAACTTCATAAATTACACATATATATACAGAGCACAAAATTTAACTTACATATATCTCTCCTTCCTAAAAGGTAAAAATATCAAATATGCCTATTTTGATGAAAATGGATTAAAAGGTAAAAATATCAAATATGCCTATTTTGATGAAAATGGATTAGAGATGACCATTTTACCTTTATTTTTAACTATTGAAGTGGATATATATTATATATATATATATATATATATATATATATATATATATATATATATATATATATAAGTATATATAATAATTTAAATTTTGGGTTAGATATATATGTAACAAGGGTTGAAATTAAGAGGATATATATAATTTTTCTTTAATAAAATGGGTATGTTACATATTTTTTATTTTTAGATGGAAGGATATATGTAATCCAAATTTTGGGTTGGTTAAGTGCATGGTTGTAGAAATCCCGCATAGGCTTTGATTAGTCGTTGATTAATAACTAATCGGAGGTTCACCAAGTAATGGCCGATTATTCGCTAGGTAGTCAACAGTGGTCCTATTCTGGCCAAATTTCGACCAAGCTTTATAAATTTCCTCCAATTACTTAAAATGTTAACGAGGGGTTAAAACATGTCTACAGTAGAAAAAAATACATATAAAATGTGGGTGTATATAAAACAAAAAATTACATATAAAAATGTGTGTATATAAAACTAAAAATTACATATAAAAATCTCAATCCGATTAATCCTATTAATCTCGATTAATCGTTAGTCGGCACCTTACCGACCGACTAACGACTAACGATTCTTATAACACTGGCTGACTTAAAAATCCTTGAATTCAGAAGCTAACCTGGCGATTATTGGTAGACAAGTCATCATCAGATGTTTTCTTTTCATAGATCACAAATCCTAAAAATATTTGTGATGCTGCTGGAATTGCCAAAACTCCCAACGGAATCTTCACCATAAAAATAATATACCACAATCACTTAAAAACCATAATATTCGATCTCTACCACAATACTTCCAACTTTCAACTTATTTTCCTCAGACATTCCTAAACTAACTGAACCCTAACCCAGTTAAGTTAACTGATGTTAGATGTCACGTCACTAAACAAGTGCCACATAAAAGAAATTGACATTTTTAGATGCCACGGGAGCAAAAAATGTCGCGTCGGCAAAAAAGCTAAAAAACTAACTGGGTTAGAATCCGGTTAGTTAGTAGGTACTATAGAAAACTAAGTTGAAAGTCGGGTGTTATGGTATAAATCGAAAGTTTAAAGTGCTACCGGCCAATCAGTGAAAGTTAGAGTTATTTAAATCTAATATCCCAGTATAAGAATAATAATCTCGTCACAAATTTGACAACAAATGTTACCTGAGGACCAAGATGATGAACAAGCAAACCACTAGTGGCATAACCAACAAGTGCACCAGTAGATTTACACACCCCACAAAGACTTTGCATGTCAGGAGCCAATTCCTTCACCTCAATACTATTCCTTGCAATGCAAGCATCAATAGTAACCTCCGCAATCGCCATCCCAGCCACGATCACTATCCAACACCGCAGCCACTCCCAACCCTACACCACCATCTGCGACCGTAGCGGCCCCCACCACACCCGCTGCAATAAAATATGGTCGCCTTTGGTATCCCATAACCGGAATCACATCGGTCATGAGCCCCCAAATGGGCTTCATGACCCATGGAATGCTGTACATGCCTACAAACACTTGGACCTTTGAGGGTTGTATTTTTTGAACATCTTTCCAGTAATAATCGGAGACTACTCGAAAGAATGAGGCCGCGAAGCCCTGGCTGAGGCCGTAAATGAGGAAGATACCGAGGATGAATGATGGGTTGAGCGCGGTAGATAGCATTTTTAGCCATTGGAATGGTTGGAGTATGAGTGGTGTTATTGGGTTGGGTTGTTTTGTGGCAGGTTCCGGTGACGGTGGTTGGTGGTGGTGTGTGGTGGTGATGAGGTTTTGGGTCTCTAAGTTGGACATCTTGACTTGCAAGTAGATATGTTATAAGTCTTCAAGACTTGAGAGATTCATAATCTAAAAATTGTGGAATTTGATTGCTAAATTTCTTAAAGCAGTTTTGAAAGAACTTATCATAGTCCTGGAAAAGTTTTGTGGTGATAAGGTGTTTACTCTCTATTCAAAGGTTAAGGGTAGGGCTGTAAACAAACCGACGTTCAGCGAACAGTTTGTGAACTGTTCGACGGGAAGTTCGTTTATGTTCATTCGTTTGATAAATGAACAATGACGAACAAAAAATTCCGTTCATTAAGTTAAATAAATGAATATGAACAGAGATTGCGTTCGTTCGTTTATGTTTGTGAACCTTCGGTAATGTGTTCTTTTATGTTTGTGAACGTTTGGTAATGTGTTCATTTATCTTCGTGAACGTTTGATGACGTGTTCATTTATTTTCGCTCATTTATAGTCAATTGTGTTCGTTCATTTAAAGGTTTTTATATGTTACATTTATGTTTTATTGTTTTTAGTTTTTTAAAATTTGAAACCCTAGTTATACTATACTATACATCTCCCCCAAATCCCACATTTGACCATGTCAATTTCAGTTTATGTTGAAGCTTGACAAACTTCTTAATTTTTTTAATCATATTGTTGATAATTATATCATCTGTGTTTGGGTAATTATGTTAATTGCTTATTTGTTTTTTTGGTAGATTCTTTGTAATCTTTATGATGAAAGGTGCATATATAATTCTAAAATAAATATATGTTGTGTGTATTCATTTGTCTTCATAAGCGTTGTTTGTGTTTATTTATGCTCATGAACATTTATTTGAGTTCTTGCTTTTGATAAGTGTTTGTGAACAGTTTATGAAAACATTCATGTTGGTGCAGTTTTGTGTCTGTCGCTTGTTCTTGTTTATGTTTGTAATCGTACGGTCTTTGTTTAAGTGTGTGTATTGTTTTGGTCGGGTCGGCCAAGTCAAGATATCCTCCTATCTTGACTAAGCGCGACGTTTATTTTGTTATGTTGTAAAACAGACTGCATGTTGCAGCTATTGTTGTCTGTTTGTTTGTCTTTGTAAACTGTTTGTTATGGTTTGTCTGTTGCAGGGTACCCATGAAGAATTGGGATTCTTCATGGGATTCAGTCTTCACGAACAATCAAATGGTTCGTCATGTACATGTCAACGAACAACCATTGTTCGTTGGTTTTGTGTTGTTCGTCTATGTGTCCCACAAAGAACCATTCTTCGTGGGAAAAGGGATTGTTCGTGGACATCTGCATGTTCTTCGTAGGCATGCAGATGTTGGTTGCCTATATAAACAGACATAATCTTCACAGTTTGCTAAGAGAGTCCCTGAGAGTTGTAAACACTATGTGTATGAGTTTACTGATTCTCTTCACTTAATCTAAGAGTGTGAATCTTTGGTTACTTGGGTTTGCTTTACTTTTGCTTTGGTTTGCATGTTTACGTGGATTTCCGCACTCGTAAGTGTGTTAACAAACAAGGAAGTAGGTTTATTCTTGATCCTCCAAGTGGACTTACAAGTGGTATTAGAGTTTTGGCTCTCTTCCTTGTTTAAAACCAAGCAAAACCTTGTGTTTGTGCAAGTTGTAAAACATCTTGAAGTTGTTCTTGAGTTTGAAAACAAGAAAAGTTAAGTTTTTCCAGAAAAGTTTCTAAAAACTTAGTTTAAACTTGTTAGTGAAGATAATTTTTACAAAAACCTAATTAAAACACATGGAGACATGTTAGGATTTGGATTTTCTTGAAATTTTGCAAAACTTGAGTTCGACAAACTTTCCGGCAAGTTTTTTTACCGAAAAGTCACCGAACTTTGTTGGTGAAGATAAGATTTGAAAAAGGTTTACTGAAAAGGATGATTTTTCGTATGTTTGTTTTTAACTAAACTTAGACATTCATCTACCACCTTTCCATATTTAGAAAAAGCAAGTTTCTGAAAAGGGGAAATCTCACCAACCAAACCACGAACAACTTTCCCTGCGAACAACCAATCTACAACAATCCTCTCGACGAACAACTACTTGGACGAAGAACATATTCTTCGTGGGTTTTTCTCTCACGAAGAACCATAGTTCTTCGTTGCCAAGCTCTTCGACGAAGAACAAGTTCTTCGTGGACACTAGTTCTTCGTAGACCACATTGTTCGTTGTTCACAATTGTTTGTGGACCTTATTGTTCGTTGGTAGAGTGTTTGTAATTTTCAAAGAAAGTTCATTATTTTCTCAAACATTACAAATTTGCATTTCTAAAGTAACATTCTGTTTTAATCAATCAAAATGAGTTCAAATCCATGGGATTGGAGTAGTGGGCATAGTACGAGTCAAGATACGTCACAATCGAGCTCCACAATGTCATGGTCAAGGGACTTATGCCTTAACAAGCATCAATGATTACCGCTAATCAATGGGCTTGTGTTGCAAACCAAAATCAAAGCATTCAAACCCTTCTAATGAGTGAGAGTGAAGCCGGTAAACAGTCGTCCACCTAAGTTAAACCACATGAACAATTATCCTGCATGGAAAGGACGTTTCAATACATACGTTCTTGGTCAAACACAGAATTATGGACATGTTTTACTACGCTATACAATGTTGCACTCGAAGAAGCCGGTTCAAATCCAACCACCTTAGCAGAAATGACTGAGCCTGACAAGAAAGCATATGATCTTGAGAAGAAGGCTTTTGCAATCCTTACACAAGCTCATCATAAAGATATTTATCATCAATTCATCTATTGCACAACGACGAAGAACTTGTGGGATACTTTAGAAGCGAGAGGTTAAGGAAATGCGGCTACAAGAAAGATCCATCATGATCTTTTGAAAAAGGAGTTTGAAGGTTTTCTGTTTATGGAGAATGAAACCTTAAGTGACATGACAACCGGTTCTATCACTTGCTAAGTGAAATGTACTCATACCGAGTAACTGCATCTCAACAGGAGATTGTTACACGATTTGCTGATGCCTTACCATCCAAGTGGAGTCAATTCATAGATCTGTTAAAGCATACGGGGTGATGGAGACTATCAGCATCTATGAGTTTGTTCAGAAGTTGGAGAACAAGAATGAGGAGGAAATCCGAAAAGCAAAACGAGTTCCAGTTCCTCAAAATCCTGAAATGTACTTTAGAGGTATCAACACGGGTGTTAATACTTCTTCGCAGCCAAAACTTCAAGCAGCCTTTGTTTCAAACGCAAATCCTTTTCTGCCACCACCCAAACCAGATCAATCCACCCAAACCTATAGCCAAGGATTTGATCCCAATGCCTTTTTACCTAAACCTCAAGATTTTACCTCTCAACAAGCACCTTTAACAAGCTTGTTATGGTAATAACTTTCATCCTTCGAATCCCAATACTGTAAGATTTGATACTTCGCATCTCTCCAAAGTCAGTGTGGAAGTTGCCAAAGAACATATGGAACTTCTAAACACTATGGTGAGCGCATACTGTGGATTAGTCGTTGGTCAAATCGGAAACATCAATTTGACAAACGAGGACTATCAACAAATTAACAAAGATGAGATGGATCTTATGTACATCAAGTGGGCATTTGCAATTGCGGTAATAAGAGCTAAGGATTACATGGCTAGGACTGGAAGAACAAGTTTGGAGAGTAAACGGGATACTAAGTATAGCTTTGACAAAGATGTTGTTACATGCTTCAATTGTGGAGAAAAAGATCACTTCAAGCGTGAGTGTACTCGACCTCCCAAGCAAGGAAACCAAAATCCTTTCCGAAACCAATCCAACCCATCAAACACAACCCAAGTTAACAACGAAAGAAGTATAGTAGCTGTTCACAACACTAACCAGCCTGGACCTTCAAATACAACTAGAGCCTTAGTTGTTCAAGCAGATGAAGGATGCGAGTGGTCGGTACAATTGGGTAATGGAAGTCAAGGGGGAGTTTGTTGGTGCAGTTTTGTGTCTGTCGTTTGTTCTTGTTTATGTTTGTAATCATACAGTCTTTGTTTAAGTGTCTTTATAGTTTTGGTCGGGTCGGCCAAGTCAAGATATCCTCCTACCTTGACTTAGCGCGACGTTTATTTTGTTATGTTGTAAAACAGACTGCATGTTGCAGCTGTTGTTGTCTGTTTGTTTGTCGTTCTAAACTGTCTGTTATGGTTTGTCTATTGTAGGGTACCCACGAAGAACTGGGATTCTTCGTGGGATTCAGTCTTCATGAAATCAAATGGTTCAATCGTGTACATGTCAACGAACAACCACTGTTCGTTGGTTTTGTGTTGTTCGTCTATGTGTCCCACGAAGACATTCTTCGTGGGAAAAGGGATTGTTCGTGGACATCCGCATGTTCTCCGTAGACATGCAGATGTTGGTTGCCTATATAAACAGACATAATCTTCACAGTTTGCTAAGAGAGACCTGAGAGTTGTAAACACTGTGTATATGTGTTGTACTGATTCTCTTCACTTAATCTAAGATTGTGAATCTTTGGTTACTTGTGTTTGCTTTACTTTTGCTTTGGTTTGCATGTTTACGTGGATTCCGCACCGTAATTGTGTTAACAAAACAAGGAAGTATGTTTATTCTTGATCCTCCAAGTGGACCTATAATTCATTATCTTAATGAAAGAACACGAACAAGAAATCTCATTCGATAAGTGTTTGTGAACGCTTCATGAACAAGCTCATTCCTTAGCGAACAAACATGAACAAGGCTTTATTCGTGTTCGTTCGGTTTGTTTATAGCCCTAGTTGAAGTTCAAATTTTCCTGGTGTATCTAATGAGTTATTTGAAAATAGGTTTGTTTGACATTAACAAATAAAAGAAAGAATTTATGACAAAGTAAAAGTTGAAGGTTCAAATTTTCATGGGTGTATCTAATGAATTATTTGAAAATAGGTTAGTTTGACATTAACAAATAAAAGAAAGAATTTATGACAAAGTAAAAAATAAATAGTCGGTGAAAATGTTATAAAACAAGATCACAAAAAATTCTTAAAAACAATATATTTTTTAATAACAAAACTCAATACAATCTACTACAAACGTGCTGTTGGATAAAAATAAAATAAGGTTGTGAGATGTATATACTATTCTTCATTTTTTAATCCTACCTAATTGAATGATTGGGCTGTGTGGTTGCCAGCGCCAATTCCGGCCGTGTTCTGTGTTCGTCGGCGTGGTTGTGGTGGTGGCGTGAAGTGATGATGGTGGGTCAGTCGTTGGAATCGAACAACAACAGCAGTGTCGCTTTTTTTAGTTTTTATTTTTATTTTTTACTTTGTATTATTAGTTAGGGAGAGGATCAATTAGTAAGTATGTTTTGGGTAGGAAGAATAGGAAGTAATCTTAGCCGTTCATCTGGAAAAGTAGAAATACAAGTGGGAAGGTATTTTAGTCAATCTTCTTTTATCTATTCTTTCTATTTCCCTCCTCTGCATCTTAAAACCCAGATGTTCAAAACTCACCATCTTCAACATTTCATTCTTTTTCTCTCTCTAGAATTACTACATCACGGTGCAATTTTTATTCATCAATGAATGGTTCGAACACTCAATCAACGTGTTCTTCGATTTCTTTGAAGTAAACCCAGTTTATATTTCTATAATTTCTCGTTTTTTTTTTCCAATTTAACATGATGCGATGAAATATGAGATTTCTGTTAAAATAGGTACTCATCTTCCCAAATTTCTCAAACATATTTGAATTCAAAGTGAATGTATCTCTGAGTCTACTCTTTCTCTTGATGTATTCATGCGTTTGGGCAACATCATTAGTTTCAATTTCATTGAGAAATCATTAATAAAAAGTTGCATACCAGGTGTTTGACAAAATGTCTCAAAGAAAAATTACAAAATACCTTTCGGTTTAGACTTTCATTTAAAATTGTGTTTTACAAAAGAATGAAAAACACATTTTTTGGTGTTTTTGTCTATTGCGTTTTATAAAATAAAGAAAAAACACAGTTTTTTATCCATTGCGTTTTACAAAATAATAAAAAAAAACCACGGTTTTTATCATTGCGTTTTACAAAGAATGAAAAAACACACTTTTGTGTTTTTTGGTCCATTGCGTTTTACAAAATCATAAAAACACAGTTTTTTATTCATTGCGTTTTACAAAAGAATAAAAAAACAACTTTTTGGGTGTTTTTTGGTCCATTGGTTTTACAAAATCATGAAAAAACACAGTTTTTATTCATTGCGTTACAAAAAATTGAAAAAACAACTTTTTGGGTGTTTTTTGGTCCATTGCGTTTTATAAAACAATTAAAAAACACAGTTTTTTATCCATTGCGTTTTAGAAATAACACTTTATTTTATGTTTTTTAGTGCATTGTGTTTTATAATGGCTTGTTGAACTTGAAATGAAACTATATGATAATAAGTTGGAAATTAAGTGTGTTTGAATGGATGTTCCAAAATAGTAAACCACTTGTCCCACATTGGTGTGGAGACAAAGTAAATGGTTATTTATAAGGTGAAACATTTGCCTAACCAACATAACTTTATGACATGTTTTACTATAAGTCCTACGCGCGGGTGCGCGGGGGTGCAAATTGGAACCGGAATTTGTCGAACTCGTGTGCACCCGCAGTCCTGCGGACACGAATGCAGTTCCAAAAACCCGGGCCGCGTGTGGCTCAGAGCTGCTTGCGTTTTACATGGTTTTGTACACTGTGTTGCTTTTCTGGTCGTGTGCTTGCTA
Source organism: Scalesia atractyloides (assembly GCA_947069175.1). Lineage (NCBI taxonomy): Eukaryota > Viridiplantae > Streptophyta > Magnoliopsida > Asterales > Asteraceae > Scalesia > Scalesia atractyloides. The sequence continues at coordinate 6,591,291 of CAMTDV010001634.1, forward strand.
AGTTTATTGCTACAGGAGAGCTGCGTTGTACTGTGTTGCGTTTTTATCTTGTTCGGTTCGCAGCTGTGGCGTTTTTTAATTGTTTTACTGCTTCGCTGTGGTTGCGTTTTGTTTGTATACTGTTGGTTCATGTTCAGCTTTTTTTCATTGCGTTTTACGCAATTGGGTTTCCGAAATTATTTTTTCGAAATATAGCAATAGCATACTCGTTTTAAAGATAAAAAAACGCTAGTTTTTTTGTGCAATTTTTATAAAAAAATAATTCGTATGAAAAAGTTATCAACATTTAAAAAATGTGGGGGAATTGGAGGAGAGAGAAACTATTGTCCTGGATTGACTAGAATGTCCTTACACAAACCCACCGCCTCTTTTTTCTCTTCAATTTCACTCATTTAATTTTAGTCATTGATTAAATCAATTGATGGTCAAGATTACTTCCTAGTCTTCCTAGCCAAAGAAACTTCCTATTGTATCTGACCCTATTAGTTAGATAATATAGATGTTTGGATAATGGATAAAAAAAGACCCAAAGAGTTATAAGATTTTATATATGGCTAAAAATAAACTTATATGGTCCAACAAGTTGTAAAAGTAAATTTTTATAGAGAGGGTCCAAGGCCGTTGGAAAAATCAGGCCTCAGTCGGAGGTGCGACTCGCCAACCACCAAAACCAGTCCTTTATATTTGCATGGCTGACACTGGTAATCATCGCATTGTTGATAGTTTCCTTGGAACCAGAATGTTTTGGCCATTTCTTAATTTCTGTTTCCTCGGCCATTAAATGGATGGATGCTCAACCAGTACATTGATGGGTCCATTCCCAACTCAAATTTCAACATGACATTGATGCCATTAATGACTTTTTCTATTTCAATTTCATTTCATCACTATTTCTTGGGTACTCTAATAAAGATATCAAGATTAAAGTCATTATAATTAGGGAATATTAGATTTAAATAACCTCAATCTTTTACTAATTGGCCGAGAACACTCCCAACTTTCGATTTTTACGCCAGCACTCCCAACTTTCAACTTATTGGCCGATAACACTCCCTAAATGACTGAACCTTAACCCAGTTAGCTGATGTCACCTGCCACGTCATAAAAAAATGCCACATCAGCTGCCACGTCATCAAAACGCCATGTCAGCTGCCAGATTAGTTGCCACGTCATCAAAAGATGCCACAACAGTTGCCATGTCATATGCCACGTCAGCAAAAAGAGCCACATCAGATGTCACATTAGCAAAAACTAAATGGATTAGGGTTCAGTCAGTTAGGGCGTGTTATCGGACAAATAAGTTGAGAGTGCTGGTGTACAAATGGAAAGTTTGGAGTGTTATCGGCCAATTGATGAAGTTTGGGTTATTTAAATCCAATATCCCTTATAAATTAATGTGAATTCCTTTGGTTTTGTTTGGTATAAAAATAGATTTTTGGAATAAAAGTATAAACTGAAAGAGAGGGTGTAAATTTGTTTTCATTTAATATGTTGCTCGTTATTAATAAAAGTTGCCTTTCAAAAAAAAAAGAAAAAAAAAACTATTTCTTTGGTCCTATTGCACAAGTGTTCACATTCTTGACTTCTTGTAAGGAGATGTTTTCTTCATCATCTTCTTCTATGTGCCAACCAATCATTATCATTTTTACTTCTGTTTAATTTGAATAGAGCATGTAACAAGTTAATAACCATTTGAGCATGAGACAGAACAAGCCATTAAGTGTTATCCTCACTTCTAGTAACAATATAACATTAACATGATTATATGTATTGCTGAGAAGGTATCCTAAACTCTTTTTTATGTGCTTGCCATTAAAGCTTCTACCGCCAAATCAATATTAGTCTTGTTTTAAGTGTGTGTGTGTGTGTATATTTCACATTGACATAACAAATTGTTGTGCATAGATGAAAAGGGAAAGCAACAGCAACCTGCCAAATTGCCAGCATGAAATTTAACCTTAAATTCGGTTCTACCCGATCCAATATCCCACCCGACCCGAGAAAACCTAGTAACCCATGACCGCCCCATCGGCCACCATATCTAATGGTTCGCTTCTTGGGTTCCGTTTCCAATCTTTTTTTGGTTTTTATTGTTGCATGTTGACCCACTGTCTAATTTGAGTAGACCAAAATTGACCCGTTGAAGTAATTTAAGATGACCCAAAATTGTGTCTCGATTACCCATGATACGAACCTACTCTGGAAGCAGGAACAGTTTCAACCATTTCAAGAAATCAGGAAGAGATAATAACTGTTCCCACCTGAAGTTTAGCTTAAATAATCAGTTTTCTGTGTTTCAATTCTTGTTTTCTTATATGTTTATCTGAGTTTTACTTGTAATCGGAGAATTGCCCTTCTCGAATCAGGCCAACTTAATTGTCAATCCTATCAATTTACAAAGTCCGATTTCCGGTATCTGACAGCCCACCTATAGTTTTTAAAATTGATATAGGTTAACTCATTGACAAACACAAAACTTTAAAGTGAGACTTCAACACACTACTTCATAAGTTTTAACAGTTATTGCCACATATGTCTCATTTTAACACTTATACATGTTACCTTTTCAATAATCATGCACTACTTCAGCATAGTCATGTAATCAAAATTATATAAATGTGCATTATAATTTACAAAAACAGATTGTAGTTAAAACACTAGAGTGGTAAAGCGACATTTCACACACAATATTCGGTTGACGTAATCAAAAACTCAAATAAACGACTGCATCAAGCACTGCAAAATTTATATGCTATATTTTCGACAACACAACTTACATCTGGATCAAAACTATGATCAAAGCTCTTAGATAAATTTGATAGAAACCCGACAAGAAAACATTAAAAAAATATATATAAACAACTTTAAAAGATCAATCTCAAATTAAGAGTTTCGTTTTCATAGTGTTTACAAAATAATCAACCTTAGATTGATCATTGTACCCCTGGATATATAATAATTATAACCTATAGTTTATTAATTATATTGAAAACTACTTTGTATTATGTGTTAACTATTAGTAAAACTAAACAAAAAAACAACCAACCCATTACACCACGAAATTTGACCTTTCACCCGAATAAAACTATGGATTTAAAATGCACGATCATGATACATCCTACAAAAAGCAATAAACTAGTCAAAGTGTTTGGGGCTTCTATTCATTATGAAACGACAATCTTTAAAACAAACGTCATATGCATGCATATTAACAGATTTGATTATATATGTAATATAAAAGCCGTGTCTGAAACTAACCAACCATCATGTTTACGATTGCACCGTTAGTGAACCCAAAACGGTCTCCCCGACTTCACTCTTACAGAGTGGGCATGAAGCATTAATCTTTAACCACTTGTCCACACAATCCTTGTGAAAGAAGTGAGTACATGGCAACTCCCGTAGTTCATCATTGTTCGCATACTTCGCCAAACAAATGCAGCATACCTACGGAAAAAATACCAGTAAAACACTTTATTTACAAAATTATTACGTTTCTATATGGACCAAATACCAGTAAAACACTTTTTTTACGATATTATTACGTTTCTATAAGTAACTGCCCTTGTCAAATAGGATGAAATTAAGTATACAATTTTCATTAATAATGTAACTTCTTGAATCAAATGGCATAAGAAATTTTATGCATTAATATATACTATGAGACCCATCTGACCCATTCCTTTTTAAGCCAACTTTTTTGGACTTTACTTAGGGGTGTTAATTTCTGACACAACCGATAACACGATACGAACCTAACACAAAATTCGCGAGTTTGGGTTTAGTTTAAATGGGTCCGGGTCAGTTTCAGGTTGAACCAACGAAGCCATTTAGCTAAACGGGCTGGGTTTGGGTCAACCCGGTCGGGTTGGCGTGTTGACCCGTTTAACCATTTATATTATATCACATTATTTACAATATGTTTTATGTCATAAATTAAATTGGGTTTGTATTTTATGCCATAATTATAACTTGAAAAGAGAAATTAACATAAGATTTTATAATTTAAATGTGATTGTATTATATACATTTGTGTATTTTTTTGTAGTAAATTTTAATTTTAATATATTAATTTGCGGGAAAAAATCGGATTGAACGAGTCGTGTTCGGGTCAACCCGCAAATACTCGGGTCGTGTTTGGGTTCATATGTATGACATGGTTTTCGGGTTCGGGTCGGGTTAAACATGCCAACTCACAAACACGGCCCGTTTAACACCCCTAATTTTACTTGTTTGACCCGTTCGAGATAAAACATAACTCCGATCTACACATTGATAAGTAAATGCGTCAAAACTGCCACCAGCCCACCACTAGTTGCAAGCGAATTGTTTTATGTGAAAGTATAAAAGCTATAAATAAATAAGGGAAGAATTGACTATTTGACTTACAGCGTCTTCTCCTGACACAACACGCTCATTTTCTGTTCCTGCAGCCACGACCCCGCCGCCTTCATTAGCACCACCGTGGCCGTCTTTATTATGTTTATGTTTTTTAATTTTAAATTTATAGGTAGGCAGAGAATTGATAGATTCTGTGGTTGCCCCTCGGTTTTGCGATAAATCCTCCCTGAAGCCCAGAACCGAAATGATACAGGGAAGACAGCAGCAGATTGTGGCACACAAGATGAATGGCATTGCATACCCGATACAGCGAACGTAAGAAACACTAAACATAACCTGTCAAGATTAATAACTTTGTCAACATAATGATGAGGAGGCAGATGACATGGTTTTGACTTTTGACTTGTACCTGTACAGGTTGGGAGCATCAGCAGCAGAAGAATGGCCTCCGAAGATCCACACGTTCCCGACAACAAACCACACTGCAAAGAAGCAATCCAAACCCATTTTGAAGTATTCAACAAGTACTTTGAGTCTGCAATAGTAACATCATTTTGTTATTAGACATGTACATATTTAGGGCTGCAAATGAACCAAACATTCAGCGAACAGTTCGTGAACCGTTCAGCTGGAGATTCGTTTCTGTTCCATTTATTTATTAGACAAACGAACATGAACAGAGGCCGCGTTCATTCATTTATGTTCGTGACTGTACAGTAACGTGTTCGTTTATGTACGATTGTGTTCGATAGTTTATTAGTGTTTGTAGTTTTTATATTTTATTTAAATACTTCAAAATATCGACAAATGAAATATTTAATAAGCATCAGTGTATTATATATTTTGTTCATGAACGCTTGTTTGTGTTCGTTTGTTTCCATTTGTGTTCATGAACATTAGTTTGTGTTCATGAATGTTCGTTTTCGATCGATGCCTAAAATTAACAAACGAACACGAACAAGTTCATTTCCTTAACAAACGAACACGAACATAAAATCTCGTTTGGTAAGTATTCATGAATAGTTCGTGAACACATATATTTCTTAACAAACAAACACGAACAAGACCTTCGGTTCATTTGCAGCCCTATACATATTTAGTAACAGCAATTACTATATCGCATTTAGTGGTATGTGTGAGCCACATACCTTGCAATCAGTAAACTCGCTATAGGTCTTGTTGAACCAGTGGCATTGCGAGTGTCCACTATTGAATTCGTTGCGTTTGAAGATGAAGTTAAAGAAGTGGCAATAGCAGAAAGGCTGCCGGAAGAAGGCTGAGCTGGATCTTGGTCTGATGTTTGATTTCTAAATAAAAACGCCAAAATAGCAACGGGAGAGTTGCAACACATCCAGACGCATAACCAATAACCCATGTGAATAACGGAGCATGAGGATGCTCATGCCTTGATAAAGATAAAGACAATAATCGCTGCTATTATTTGACTAATAGTTATAACTAATTCTATAGATATCCAATAACCAGAATTCAATGGGCTCCTGCGTCTTCCAGGGCCATTCCCCCTTCTAGCAAACGGTGTTCTCTCGTTTGTAAGTGAAAAAGGATGCTGGAAAACGGGAATATTGACACTAGTAGAAGGTCGATCTTCGTTTTGCTGCGAGTTTGACTCAGTAACTGGTCTATCTTGGGTTATATCAATCACATGCCCGGCGTATTCAACAGTTTGTGGTCGATCCATTAATAGTGGTGGTTTGTTTGTTTGGATTTTAGAATGTGGGCCCAATACACGAACACCGTATTCAAATAGTGATGTACTGAACACATGAGATAGCAACACCAAAGAACGCCTTCAAAACAAGTAAATGACACTGGACACCCTTCTGCCTTATGCTACCAATCAACTTCAAAATCCAAAAAACCAACATATAATGAGAATAATGTGAAGTTCAGCCTTCCAGGATGGAAAATGCATATAAACTGAAATGTCGTCTTGTTCTAAGAAAAGTAAGTATGAATAACTATTAACAGATCTATAGAACGCAGCATGGAATTAAATTTTATTCCATTTATTGCATAGGGGAGTGTTCAAATCAGAAACAAGAAATATGTTGAGAACCGTGAGAACCGCATAATACACTTGTATGTGGTGCATTGAATGTGATACGTAAGATAGTTAAGTAACTAACTACCACATTTTCTCTCTCTCTCACTACCTTGATTATCTCCAATGCATTATGTACAAGTTCATTATGCAGTCCTCGCGATTCTCACCATGTTGTTGGTTCTGAAAAGAATGAGTCGCTTGTTGCCTAAAGTCCAACCACGCTAAGTTAATGAGGTTGTTCACGTCATGCTAATACGGGGCAACATTGAGGAAATTAAAGTTCTAAGTACTTCAAAGTTCAATCAGCCATAACTGATAACTTCCAGTAGAAAATTCTTGGAAACAAAACAACAGTCCTCTTAATTCAAACTCAAAACCCTAACTACAGTACCAGAAACTCAATTTCATTAACATGAAAACACCAATTCATCATACTTCCAAACATATCCCTACTTGTCAACTAACTACAACTGAACAAACAACAGTTTACAATCAAATCATCAATATTCTTCTAAATGTACCAATAAATCAACATATACACCATCTAACCAAAAGCCCTATGAAAAATCAACCAATCCTCCACACCTAACATCACAATTTCAAACTTTCTAACAATAACTACACACAGATCTTCACACAAACAATACCTAATCATTCAACAACAAATCAATACAACAGTAAGTTCTCAATTTCTCTCAATATCTCACAAAATCGCACAATTCAAAACCCTAACAGTTCAACATACCAATTATGTAGCGTGTTTCAGCTGATTTCTCGCAACAACAACACAAGAAATCGAAGATGAACTGACCGGTGAGTGTGCAGTTGAACTAGCAACGAATCTGCTGAATTTCTGGTGCTGTTGTGAAGATAATCGTTCGATTGATTTGCAAACACACACACTTTTGTTATCGGGAGATAGATACAGGTAGTGTGTAAGTATATTTTTATATTATTTAGTGTCAGGTTTGACTTTTCTATTTTGCTTGATGACTGTGACTTTGGATATTCTTATGCTGTGCGGGTACAAGGGTACAGATAGTGATGCACAACGTACAACAGTTTACAGCGTGGTTGTAAGTTGTAACTTTAGCTTTTGGACACACGTTAATTTGATTTCAATATACGGTAGCTTTTTTATATTCTTCTGGTAAAATATTCAATATTGGAATAATATTAATATTCTTGTGGTAAGATATTCAATATAGGAATAAAACTATCATTTTCTAACGAATAATTTTATAATGTTTTTGTTTGTTATATATCAACCGTCGAAAAAACCCTTAAGTATTATAACTAACAAAATGGGTTAGACCATCAGTAATGGAGCTGTTGTTAAGGATTCGAGTACTTCTCTTACACACAATGACGAAAAAAATGCGAGAAAAACAAGAAACAAATGTGACAAGCAAGCCTTACGTAGTTCGGTCGATGTGTCTAACGTCCACGGGCTGTAACCAAGATATTCTATATTGCTTTGTGTCTCACTCGTGATGATGTAGATATTACTATTACAAGACATGATATACATAGAGACTGGTCTAGGTTTACAACTTATTAAACAAGAAAACTTAAATGGGCTATAATAAAGAGATAGTGGGTCAGCTTAATGCCTCCCATGTCGTCAGACGTCAATCTTTATTAAACCAAATAACGCCATCTTCTAAGCTTTCAACTAATAACCCCGAGCCCAAATCAAGCCTCCAAAACCCAACAACGACGCCCCTTTAGGTGATGTGGCACAATGAAAAATTTTATCGGGTATGAAATTAAAGAAGCACACATTTCCACACCTTAACCATTCAGGCTCGTTATATCTCTCACGGGCTTGCTCATCCCGCCCCCTTGGGGTGGTGTTTCACGCCTAGTAATGCCCCAACCCATGCCGCATGGCGTGGGCATTAAACCACTACATATAGCCTTATGAAAAGTATCGAGTTGCAAGTCAAAACAGTTAATCAGGTATTTAGAAAGTATGGTAAACACATGCCATTTTAGAAAGGAAAATATCAATAGTGGTGGTGGTTGGTGCTGACCCATTTGGAGCAGCTGTAAGTAAAATGAGTAGCAAACAAACGTTACACGAATGTAACCCGTTTCTTGAATACAATCCAGGATCTATATAGTCGCATACAATGTCTTACAGTTGTGACTTAATGGAAACAGCTACAAAGTACCAGAATGGGCTACAACAGGTGGTTAATTACCACTTACAACATGGAGCTAGAAAATGAATGTTGCCGACTGGCCCGCAAAGGCGCAAATAATTAATCTAGTTGCACGTCAGCAACACGAATATTAGAACAGCGGTTTCACAGGTTTCGGGGAGATTAATGTTGCAACACTTTTGTACTGTCACAATGAAAACAATGGTTATCAGACCATAACATAATCTAACCAGATCATGATTCATGATGATAAGGGTGATTAGTGAGTAATTTGTAAGAACATTTACCTTCGGTTGCTTGTACTTTTGGCGTATGGCATGGAGAGGGCTGGCATTGTTAAGTTGCAGATCTTGGAGGGCCAGAACTGTAACTTTTAGCTCCGGTGCCTTGTAACTAGTATAATGTTCTAACGTAGCATTCTGCAAGAGATAAACATTTAAATCTTTATGTTCAATGGAGAAATATATTGTTATTTAAATATGCGTATATTTTGCGGATGAATGTAAGAAGAAAATAGTAAATAAAAACAAACACCGACCCATGGATCTTCGTCCTGATCAAGTGTCCATTTGGCTAAGTATACGGCTGATGCAGCAATGAGGGATGGTAGGAACTTTACGAAACGGTACTCAATTTGACTCAGCTCGGCTAAATAGTTTGACAGGAATTCCAACTCTATAACTGGAGCCTGCAAATGAAAACAATCTATGATTTTATTCCACTATTCAAATTTTATAATTCTGTATGTTTCAAATGATTTCTAAAGTTTATATTCATTTACCTTGTAAGAACTTTGTGCTGCCAAAAGGAATCTCCTGAAATATGAAATTGAACATGGATAGACCAAGTAAGTTTTGCATACTCAGTTTCACTCATTTCCATTTGGTGGGCCATCATTGTGAATTTAGGAGTGTCAATTTTGTCGGTTCGGTGGGTTTCAGGTTTTTGAACCATTCAACCAAAACACGACCCATATATTTATTCGTGTCAAAAACATCAACCCTGACACACATAAATTGTATCGCCTGAACACGACCTGTTTAAATCATTTATCTAAATGAGACAAACGAGTTGTAATCAAGTTGTTAAAGAATTTGACACGTTGGCGGGTTGTTATAAATGCGTTAAACTAGTTGACACATGTTTAGCCAGGTTAATTAAACGGGTTAATTTTGTCAACCCGAACATGACCCATTTATAAACGGATAAGATATGATGACCCAAAACATGAGTATTTTTGTGTTGTGTATATAAGACCCACAAAAAGTACTTGATATGTTATAGAGGAAGACGACAACCTCAGGAACTTTTTGACAGTTGGAACAGAAAGTTGAAAGCTCAATACATCCAGTATTTGATGCTCCATTTCCAATACCTGCGAGTAACAACTTTAGTTATTAAATAGTCTTTTATGTGAGCCCTATGATGCTAATTAGAACATGCGTTTAACATACATCTGCCCTTGTGTAGGTGCTGTCAGTGATGAAACAGAATTCTTCAACCCGTGGAGCACAAATTTCTTCGTACTTCCTTAAAACATATAAAGACTGTTTAAAAAAGTTTCTAGAAGTTTTATGTATCTTGATGGAGAAGAGAACTCACGACGCAACAAGCATGCAGGTTATACCAAGCAACTGGAGTCTTCGTTTTCCAATACATTTCTTAGAGAGATAAATATCAATGAGAACAACTGTTAAATAAAATGTTTCTGAAGCTAGCCCATATTCTTCACAGACCTATATACAGATTACAGAGTTCAAACTCCAGTAATTAACTTTAAGCCAATACAACGGTAACACACTGATGATAATATTAAAACTTGCATGCTTCTAGATTAATAAATATAGTGGTTGTGGACTAATTATGGTCAAAAATGAAATTTCAGAACCTATAGAACTATCGAAAGCTCAAGAACTAACCTCCACAAGCCAATCGATAAGAATGCTCCGCATTTCTTGTGTGATTTCCAGCTGCACGGTTTTTATGTAGTCGGTGGAATGCCTCCACTTAAGCTGTAGATAAAACAGGTAAGAGAAAAGATTTCCATTCCCAGAAAAAAAAACGTATTGTGAAATTTAAAAGGAAAACAAATATGCACACAAGTGACATTTGTATAATAATTTCAAGTGACATTTGGTTGGTTTTTTGAGAATGTATTAACTTATAGACAAAGAAGGTCTTAACCAATAAATGGATGTCAACAGCTATTCAGAGTTCAGACCTCGTTGGTGCATAAATTGGCATGTATTTCTGCAGCATACAAGCTGCACATTTGAGGACCCTTGTGCTTAGAATCAATGTCAATAACAGACTCATCATTTGTAGCTTCCACTTCAATGGTAATTTTGCTTTCTCCTGCATGATACAACAATAAAACATTCTGTGATGAGCTTCGAAGCCCAGAGTGTTTGTCAGATATCCAACTAGAAATATTCAACTCAAGCATAGTACCAACGCTGATTGTTATATCATTTTCTGATGTTAACTGTGAATTTGCTTCACATAATTCATTTGCACTCTGTTTGGTTACGGTTTCTGCTACTTTTGCGTTTCTCTTCTGAATCTGAGGGTCCACCCGAATAGATCGTGCCACTTTTTCATTCTTCTTGACAGCACATCTTTTGACCCGCTTGATAATCTGACAACAAGCAATATCAACAGAAAATAAATTTTGTATTCTAGTGTACAAATATAAAAACTGAAAGCTGCTACGAATATGTACCTGTGCTTTATTTCCATTGGGAACTTTTATGTTGGATTCATTAAATGAGCTGTTAGTGATGTCCTTAAGAACAGCCCTTTTCTTGGCTTGGACCGTAGGGGCAACAACAGTAAGAGGGGCCCGCTTATGATCCTGTTTCACCACAGGTTGCAGTGGTGGCACACCCGCTGATGCCCCAAATACTTTTGCACGTGCTCTAGTAACTCGTCCAGGTGGCCCTTGGATATTAGCAGCAGGGACATTTTCTATATTCATGTTGCTTTGCCTTGAAGAAGATCGGTGCATGATGTTATATTAACTTGCTTTCCATGAATGCTGCAGCTAAAGCATGTACATTAATGTTATCAACTATAGACATCCTTATCTCGACATAAATCACCAGTTATGCGTAGCTATATCTGTGTTAGAACTGCAAAAAGTTTGAACACACTAACGTTCAAACGAGCAGTAACCAAATTTTTACCATCATATTCTAGTTGAACTATCAATAAATCCATTTTGTGTCAAGAACTACATAAACATGTTATTAGTCCAATTTTTTGTCCTAAGCAGGCACACTACATACGAATTATCAAGACATCCAGATATAATACCAAAGACATTGTTAATATGATTTCATCAACCAACATTGAGTTATTACAATCACCAAACACACTAATAACATAAAAACAAAAACAACCTAAAAAGATTTTTACTGTTCCCATATCAACTTTCCTCACCAACAGTATAAATGAATCAACATTACCAATTACTGATATCCAACTCCTGTAATATTCTAGTCGTTAGCGCAAAACTATTGAAAACCAACCATCCCGAGGTATACATAGAGATCAAAAACCTTGAAAGCATTGTTGTCAATAGCGAATAGTGGACGACAGTGACAAGCTACCTATACGCTACGTAGCAATAGCGATAAATAGCAAGCGCTGTTTTATGTTTAACGATACACTAAAAGAATATTGTAGAAATATTTTATATGTATATTTTATCAAAATACGCTTTATTTTCATCTAAATACGCAATTAATACAGGAAAAAAAACCTAAAATCCTGCTATGTATATTAAAACAAAAAAACAAAAAAAAACTGAAATCCTGCTATTTTCACGCTAGGGAGTCGCTAACAATCAGATTGCGAGATGGGTCGCTCCGCTATGAAGCGCGCTATAAAACCAACGCTATTATCGCTATTGACAACAGTGCTTGAAAGAACTCTTCACACTATCACAAAACTCTTCTATCTGTATATAAATGTACTTGTACATCTGTTAACACATTCTTATTTTGCTAGTGACAAGCAAAATGCATATCAAAATAGCGAAAAAAGGCAAAAGATAGATCTCAAGATACTAACAACTTAACAAGCATATCACATACATTATATTTAAAAGCTTCTTAAAACAGAATCCTAAGTATAACAAACCCTAAGGTTTCATACATTCCAACAAAAGTCTAAAATAATCATCTATATTATAAAATAATTCTCCTGTTCAACAAGTATTTAAATAATGAATCAAGTACAAAACAAATTAGAAGAGCAATCAAAATGTCGTTACCGAAATTCCAAAACAATAAATAAATATCAAAGGAGCGTCAGAACTCTGCTGTTGCTTTCTTCCAAAAAGTCAAATACAGAGGTCGGTCAAACACTCAAACCAGCATACAAGTTTACAACATAATAACGATTAATAAATTATACTCTCATTCATCTTATTAAAAACTGAATTAGCAACATTTCGATCTGATTTGAAGACGTAAATCGATAGCAAATGACCTAAAATAGGAATTCGAAACGTCAAAAACACGAATGTTGCAGATCTACGCAGCTAATTGAAGCTAAACGGATTCAAATCATACAAGGATAGTATGTGAATATGCATTTTGAATGTGAAATTAAGTGAGATGTGTAAGATGTATGAGCTCACTGTGCGATTTAGAGCCTCAGGTCAACAATGGCGTGTGGATAGAGCAACTGAGCTAGGGCTCCAATGGAATGCATTACGGAGAAGACATATAGATTGATAGATATAGTGAGAGAATGTGTGAGAGAGATATATAGAGAGTGAGGACTGAGGAGTGAATAGTAGGGGAGCGGGATAGAGGGAGACGGTTCAAACTTACGAAAATTGCTATCGGCACTCCTTATTTTACTTCTTCCAGTATGCATCGGTTTTGTTGTGTTCTTGATGCTCTACAAATATACTATGCTACTCATTAATGTCATCATTTAAGTTTGGGAAATTATTTTTTAAGTCCTTGTGTTTTATTGGTTTTAACTAGTTGAGTCTAAAAGCAAAAAGTTTAACGTCCTGGTCCCCCTAAGCATTTTCTTTAACCATTTGAGTCCAAATTTCTAACACCATCCACCAAGTCTGTTAACCATGAGGATAATTTGGTCATTTACACACAAAGTACAAGTCTTATATGCACATGAGTACAAGGAACAAGTCTTTAATGCATAAACTTTTAATATAATATATATAAATAAATTACATATATATAATTAAACACACACATCTCTGTAAACTGGAACAACTCTCTCTCTCTCTGTAAACACCGGCTGCCGAAAACGAGACCACCACCACTGCCATTGTATCACTTCTACCCTGAAAAGACAAGAACCGGCCAGAACTATCGTGGATCTAGAAAGATCTAAGAGAAAAGGCGAAGGTCTAGGGTCTTACCGGAGTGAAACCCTCAACTCACAGCTGCCGGAGCTTGAAAACATCATTTTGTTGCTCTAATCGCAAAACCGACACCGGAAACATGCTCGGAAGGGTCGCTTTAGGGGGTAGCGTCGTCGCTCCTCCACGAAAAACCGTCATCGCCGCCGTTAGGGTTTCAGTGTTAGGGTGGTGGGTGTTGTGGTGGTGACGGTGGAGGTGCAGCGGTGGTGGGTGTTGTGGTGGTGACGGTGTAGGCGTAGCAGTGGTGGGTGTTGTGGTGGTGATGGTGTAGTGGTGGTGACGGTGGAGGTGCAGTGGAGACGGTGGTGTTGATGGTGGATGCGTAGCGTTGGTGGGTGTTGTGGGGGTGGCGGGGACGTTATGGTGGTGGTGGCTGCGGCGGCGGCGTTAGGATGGTGGTGGTGATGGTGGCTGCGTTAGGATGATGGTGGTGATGGTGTGTGGTGGTGGCGTGGTTGAGAGAGAAAGGGGAAGGAGATGAAGAAGAGAGATCAGTTGTGAGTGTGTGTGAGACTGTGAGATAGTAATAATAATAATAATAATAGTAATAAATGTAGGGGCATTTTAGTCTTTTAATGAAAAGCTAACAGAAAATTCAAACAGAGTTAGAAATTTGGACTCAAATGGTTAAAGAAAATGCTTAGGTGGACTCAGGGCGTTTAACTTTTTGCTTTTGGACTCAACTAGTTAAAACCAATAAAACACAGAGACTCAAAAAGTAATTTACCCTTTAAGTTTTAATGTCAAATTGTTGGCTACAAGGTGCTAAAAAGTGTTAGGAGAGAATTCAAATTTTTAGTTAACCAGTGGGTATCAACCCGTGCTTTGCGGAGGGGGTTTGCTTTGCACATCAAGACGTAACCATACGTGTTGTGACGAAGAGTTAAAAAAAACTAACGACGTCGAAACATTATCAGGAGGCCGCACATTGTAAACATGTGTGACTTTATTTATAAGAAAAATAAACTTTGACGTTGTTGATAACATTTGAAACCTTACATACAAAATAAAAAAAGGGAAAATTACCAAAATGTGAATTGACCAACATGTTTTACCAAAATGTCACCCTCCTGCGTCGGTGGAGAGGGGCTTCAGGAGCAGGATGCGTCTGGCAAGCACGGGATGCGTCTGTGGAGCAAAAACCAATAAAAAATGGACACGTGGCAGTGGGAAGCGTCATGACGCACGGGATGCGTCCGGCGAGTTTATGAAGCGTCCAGCTAGTTTTCCGGCGATTTGCAGTTTTCCACCGAACTTTGTTTTTATTTTATCTTTAACGCTAATTTTTTTTACTTCTGTTATTAGTGGGACTTAAACCCAAGACGTTTCAACACTCTTGTTTCTTATTCCTGTCTTATAAGAACACACTTGCACCAAAAGAAGAAAAAAAAAAGACCAAGTGAGATCTAAGCTCATTAACCCTTGTAACGATATGCATCTTAGTGTGGAGAGGAAGAACCTAATCTCCAACTTACACCTTTGAATTCAACACAAAGTTCGTCAGAAAACTCGTCGGAAACTAGCCGGACGCTTCAGAAACTCGTCGAACGCATCCCGTGCGTCATGCCGACGCATCCCATGGCCACGTGTCCATTTTTTATTGGTTTTTGCTCCACGGACGCATCCCGTGCTTGCCGGACGCATCTCACTCCTGAAGCCCCTCTCCACCGACGCAGGAGGGTGACATTTTGTAAAACATGTTGGTCAACTCACATTTTGGTAATTTTTTGTGCCCAACTAGTGATTTTGCCCGTTAAAAATTTAACGTAGGTACGTTGATAAATATAATCACATAGCAACAAAGAAAACAACTAATTACGAAGTAACAAAATACACGACACCCAATATTAACGTCTCCAAATTTATTTTGTTGGAATGGTTTACTAATATATTTGGTTGGGCGAAAATTTTGTTAAACAATTGTAACTTAAATTTATTTTCCAGAAATTAAAACACAGTTCTGGAAACACGGTTTATGTATTTAAATATAGGAATTATTTTCACATACTCTTTTGATTAAATTTTTTATTTATGAGTTACATCTAAAAGTTAATAAAAACATGACACAAAATTAAGTATATGTATGTTTTTAGAAAACAAAAATGAGAATGAAAGTGTTTTAAGATACATATCATTCACTTTCTTCTACCAAATAGTAGGTTATGATTGGAGCTATGAGTCACCTACAATTTAAATTATTAATTAGTGAAGAGTTGGTCTATTATGGGAGGCTTTTATGGTGTGCAGGGAGGATCACCGTATAGGGTCTGTGATTTCGAGGGGCATATTTTTTCTTTAATCCGAAATATGTTAATTTTTTTAAATAGTATACCCGTACCAATTCCAATATAAGGCTATTTACAAAGCATTTTTTAGAAGTAGCCCATTGGTATTAGATTTTATGAGCCCAATATTAATTTGATCTTAAAAATAATAATAAAACATTTTTAAATGGCACATCTTTTAAGCTTGAATAGGGTAAATGAATTCTTAGAGACGCCTCTGTATATAATAATTATTATTTCAAACTAAACTAAATTATTTTGTATCGTTAAAAAGTAGATCCAAATTTTCTATGTTGAAGTGGAATAGATGACGCGATTTTAATATTAGAAATGTAATGTTATAATGTGTTTTAGTGTGTATTATGTTTCCTTCTGCTGGCCTTTGTGTTATAATATACAGCCTTTTAAAAAAGTTAATTATTTCAAACATTACTTTGTTTTTCTTTAATACCTTTTAATACAGCCGTTAAAAAGGTTAATTATTTCAAACGTTAGTTTGTTTTTCTTTTATACCTTTTAATATATGTGATGTTATGTATATGAATTCAGATATGTTTTAAGATATGATATATTTATCCATTATCGATGTAAATTATGAGGTAAGATTAAATAAAAGGTTGAGTTTGCCTAAAAAGGATAAGAAGGAGTCTTGACCTTTCATTTTCCAAATCAATGGTTAATATCAAAGTGTAAGAAAAAAATATGGGTGTAAGGGTATTTTTGTAATAGCCTATTTGTTGATTTTCTCTTTCTATGCATATTCCCCCCTCGTTTTTTAAACGTTCATAACTTTTTCACGACATGAATTTAAAAAAAAAATTGCACCATAAAATCGAGGATATTTTTATCTTTAATTTAAGCACCATATTGCTATATAAAATATATGATTTCAAAAAAAAACCCAAAAATTGGCTTAGATTTCTATGTTGTATAACATTTTTGTGCTAAATTTTTTGTGTTAGATTTTTGTAATACATTTTTGTGCTAGATTTTTTGTGTTGGATTTTTTTTGTGCTGGATTTTTTTGTACTTGATTTTTTGTACTAGATTTTTTGTATTGTATTTTGAAAAAACAAATGGGTGGGAGTTTGTGTTTTAAGACCTAAATACCATTCCATCCTACTTATAAGGGATGTTACATGTCATCACCACAATCCTTCTTAGGCTACTTAGGCAAAATCCACTTTTTAGTGGATCTTTCCCCTGTAAATTATATATAAAAAACTGAGTCGTATAAGTTTTATACATGTAAAATTACTCATATGAAACCAATCCTTACAAAAATTACGTAGAAATATAATAAAATATACTCATCATAATAGTCTATTTATATTTATATTTTTTTCAATGGCAACGTTTACATACTCCTCCTAAATTGCACAAATAAATCCTAATTTACTTTTTGTTTGGAATTGAACCCAATACCTCTCACTAAAAGGCAAAAGCCTCATCATAATAGTGTATTTGTATCTATATATATATCATATTTTAAAGGTTATAAAAAATAATTTAATTTATATAAAATCATATATTCAATTAGCAACTTGTATCGTATCCCCACACAATCTATATTATAGTTCTTTTTTAATTCCAAATTTTCTTCACATATATTAAAGTTTTTATAATTCCAAATTTTCTTCACATATATTAAAGTTTTTACACTAAAATACTTGTTTACAAATTATATATGATCGGTCTATTTAATGTGTTAGATTAACCTAAAACTATAATTTTTACAAGTTATATATTATAATGTCTTAAACTAAATAGCATCATGCCACCTATCATGATAAGAAAAAAACAGCTCTTTTAACAAATCACCTAAGCCAAGAGTTGAAAAAATGTTGTGAGATTTGAAACCGTTAATTTAGAATTTAGATTGAACCAAAACCTAGCGATACCAGTTCTAATTCGTCAGTTTTTACCGGTTTGATATTGTAGACGTTGAAACCAGCTTGGATCCGGTTCAAAGTGACCAAGTCTCATGCACACATGAATAAAGTGGGCATTTTGATGTCAAAAATAGACACGTTGAATACCGGTTGAGAGAAGGCAATGTGCCTCATCATTATGCCTTTGGCACCCGTGTATGTCTAATTAATCGGGTATGGTTGTTGTTGTATGTCAAATTAATTGGATGCTATCATATGTGTCTCAATCATTGTCTCTTAGTGGACGTAGTGGGTTGGGGGAGGGGTTCGAGATGTGCGGCCCGATCCGGAACACCCCCCCCCCTCGCGCCCCGGGGGCTATTCCTAATTGAAAGTATTCTGCTAAATTTTGATATTAATTAGTTACACAACAGAATTAGGTTTCTTGGTCACCAAGCAGGGGCGGATCCTGAGGGGTTTTAGAGGTTCATGGGAACCCATTCGATATGAAAAAAAATAATGTAAACCTTGTATAATTTGTAAAAAGATAGTGAGAATCTACAATAGGAACCCGGTGGAAAAAAAAATCATCGATCCGCCTCTGTCACCAAGATACCATATGCCTATAAACATGACTACCTAATTGAAAGAAACCCCCAAGATGGACATAATCAAAACAAGGTGTCCAATAAACCATTTTTCGAGAAACATTCAGTTTTTAACAAACATACACAAAAACACTAGATATAAACCTGATGTCATACATAATACTTCATAAACCCAAGTGAAAAGTCTTTTACCTTTAGAATCAAACATTGCATACCCACCCCCATTGTACCATTTCCTTTAAGCAGAACGACATTCTCGAGCCAAGTGACCTGATTCTCCACACCGATAACATTCATTCGAACCAAAACGACACACACCCCCATGCTTTTTGCCACAATTGGTACACTTTCTACGTTTGCGTTCTCTCCTCTCTTCTATTAGCTGTCGTTTATTACTCTGGCAGCCTGCATAGCTTTATCCAACGTAGTAATATCACTTTCTGAGATAACCACTTTTATTTCAGCCGTTAATCCACGTAAATAAAGATATATCGATCTCTTTTCAGCAGTAAGATAGTCCCAAAAGAACCACCACAGTTTCATGAACTTATTAGTATACTCTTGCACACTTTCATCGCTTTCTTGTTTGAGTGTCCCGTACTGGTCCACTAATTCCAGCTCTATGCGTAGAGGATAAAACTCATCTTTGAACACTTCCTTGAATCGACTCCATGTCATTGTTGGAGTCGCGGGCCCACTCGTATCCTTGACCCTGTCCCACCAAACACGAGCGTCTGATCTAACATAGAGACACCATACTTTACCTTGTCCTAGTCAGCACACTTCATATGTTCAAAGGCGCCCTCCATACGGGAAATCCACATCATCGCTGCTATGGGGTCCCATACTTCGCTAAACTTGGAGAATAAATATGAAAAGTCCACCTCATCATCGCTAGATTCATCCAGGTCTGCTGATACATGTCCGTCAGCAATAAAACAAACAAATGTAGCTATTAAAATGGTAATGACAGAAAGATATATCTTTACATTATATATGCAAAATCGTGTGAGTTGATCTAAGAACTAAAGAGTTCGTGTTTTGCACTAACACATACAAAAGGGGGTTGCGGCGCAGCTTGTTGCCCGTTTACCTGCCACTTGTTTGTAATGTGTTACTTTGGTATATAATTGATATACACAAACATACACAATATTAACAGATTATAAAAACATGTCATCACAGATTAAAAAAAAAGTTACCAACATGTTTCTTATGATCTCGTTATTTTTCATGATAGAAAATATGCATATACACCCAATGCTTACACCAAAAAAACACATATATATCTCAATTGATATATTTCTCAATTGATAAAGTTGCATGAAACTCACATCTGGCCCAAACAATAACGTGCCTTTTTTTTCCTTGCACATTTTTTTTATAATATAAATACAAACACACACGGGGCGATACTTTGTAACCAATAATATGTTGAGAACGACAAGAACAACATAGCCTAATCCATCATCTCTGTAAATCATCAATCAACGACTTTAATAATTAAAAAGTACTTTAAATGATTATTACGCTACCAAACCCTTGGTTTACGGTTTACACTTTTTATAACATTATCTACCAAATACCAGGTGATGGTAACTAGTAATAACGCGCATGTTAAGAGACAGAATTTTGTGTTTAGCAGAGTAGGGTTTGCTATTCAGAAGGGGGTGGCGGCGCAGCTTGTTGCCCGTCTACCTGCCATTAGTCTGTAATCGTCTCTGTTCTGTTTGTGGTTTAGTTTATAAATAATAATTATTGTGATATCAAAAAAAAAAAAAAAAAATCAAGTCTACAACTAAACAGCGCCTATATCGATTCTGAGATTGCTCAGGAAGTTAAACTATTTGTATATATAACGTGAAACGTCAATCGGTTACAGAACTAGTAAATAAGTAACATGCAGCAAGAAATCGATAGTCTACAACGTAAATCGACATGAAACATTTTCATAATTCTTACTTATTTATTTGAGAGATTTCGTTGACAAACCTTAGTCTCAGTTTCTTCTCTACCGGCTTCAGACGAGTGGCAACAATGACGAGGACCAAACGTCAATTTATTTATTCATCCAAAACAGGCCTCAATGTGCATCAGGCTCTGGCACAAATTTTATTTGAAGTTACTGGAATCAAATGTTTAGACAACAGTTTGTGAATTTTTTGGCGGAATATTCGTTTACGTTTGTTTGTTTGAACAAAAATTTCATTCGGTTAGTTAAATGAACGAACACGAACAGAGGTTTCGTTCGTTCAATTGGGTTTGTAAACATTTGTTCATTTACGTTTTTAATGTTCGTTTGTTTGTATTCTATCTAAACTTCTTATATTTATTAATTTTTATTTATTTATTACCATAAGTCCCTAACAAATAAAATAAGAAATCTCGTTCCCACCATGTTTATGCACCGTTCCTCTTTCCTTCCTATTATTCACATCGACAAATACTATCGACCTTTGTTCACGATTAGCGCTTCAAGTTCCGGCGATGCTCCCACCGCCATCCACCTCTAGCCTCCGCCGATTTTATTTGTGTTCGTGAACACGTT
This sequence comes from Scalesia atractyloides, assembly GCA_947069175.1. Classification (NCBI taxonomy): domain Eukaryota; kingdom Viridiplantae; phylum Streptophyta; class Magnoliopsida; order Asterales; family Asteraceae; genus Scalesia; species Scalesia atractyloides. The sequence continues at coordinate 6,612,584 of CAMTDV010001634.1, forward strand.
CGTTCCCTTGATGAACGAACATGAACAGAAAATCTTGTTCAGAAGGTGTTCATGAACTGTTTGTGAACACATTATTTTTTCTTAACGGGCCTTGTTTGTGTTACTGGGCTTATTTATGGTTTAATGACATTTCACGTCTAGTAACTTGGTGACTACTGACTAGTTTTAACAATCAGTTGCACAGCAGGATTGTTTGACGTGTTTTATCGAAAGAAAGTCGTGTTCATGTTAAAAAAACATGAACCAACACTTTACATGATCATTGTGTTGGATACATGTGTTAAAGCTAAATATGCAACTTATAAGCAACATTATTAGTGACATATCGCATGATTGTATAGGGTGACATATCAAGCAATTATACGAAGTTATATACATATTATTGACGAATGACGATAAATAGTAACTTTATTTTTATAAAATATATAGCTTTTAATTATTCTTTTATTTAATATATTATAATAGTTTATTATTATATTTACTTTTAATAACATATTTTTATTTTTTTTCTATTTTTAAAACCATATATTTCCTATACCATTTTTTTAATAATTCTTTTTTTCTTTTTTTAGAACATATATTAATGTATCGATTAATTAGATACTTTTTTAATAATTTACGTTTATAACTTTTTCACGTATCGATAATTAGATACTTTTTTAATAATTTACGTTTATAACTTAAAAAAAAAAACAAATTACGTAGTTGTGCTTGATTTTTTCCCCGACATTCCGTTATAAGTTTTGTTAAAAACGAAGTTGTACTCAAAATAAAGTATTCATTTGGTATCATAAAACGGTACGATAATAAACTAAATCTTTCTAATAGTTTGACTTTCTAAACAACATGCTTTATTTTCAAATCACATTTGTTTTACATTATCATTTGCTCGGTTTCCCCGCAACGCGCGACATAAGAAAACTAGTATATGTTTAAATGTGATTAAACGTAAAACGTTATTGTATTAATATTATTTGGATAAAGTATTATTATACATGGTTTGACAAAAGTCACAAAACTATCACCTTTAAGGTCAAATCTAATCTTAAAAAAATTATATGTTTGATATATAAGGTTTTCAGTTTGTAACATGGTTGAGTTCAAACACTGACTTTCGATAAAAGATCCCTTAAATTTGTGTAAACTGGCTATTATACCATTTTACAAACCATATTGACTACTTATGTAAATTACTAAAAATAATAAAAACGAAATACCCCCGCCGTTCGGCCCGCTCCTATATCTCCCCTGTTGCATGCCTTTCTATTTTTGCTCTTGATTCTGCAAGGTATGTAACAAAGATGGAACAAACTGGAGAAGCAATCATAGAAAAAATTGTGGTAGTCACCATTGTTCTCCATTGCACAGAGCCTGCTACTTGGAGCTTATCATAGCCAGACAGAAAAGACGATGGAGCCACTGCCCCTCGTAACCCCCCACACAAATTTGATCTTAAAACCATGTCCCACCAAACAAGGGCTTCTAATCTTAACATAGAGACCCCATATGTCCACATCAGCACACTTCATAAGTTGAAAAACGCCCTCCATATGACAAAACCAACTTATCGCTGCTATGGGGTCCCATACTGTGAAAAGGCCACTAGATAGTCTAAATTCATCCACTTCTGCTGATATATGTCTACCATTTCTTCTTGTATCCATCATGTTGGCAGCGAAATATGAGCTCAACCATTCGTCTTAGCAATATAACAAAAATGTGTAGCTTTCTTTCTTCAACTTTTGTAATTGGATAACATGTTTTAGGCACTAATGAAATGATTACAGCAGCCAAAATCAGTGGCCACAATCCATGATCATTCTTAACAAATAAAAAATACAACAGACATGAAGCATTTTCAAAGTGAGATTAAGAAACAGACCACTGATCCAGCCAGCTAGGTAACCATTTCTGAATACTTGAATTTGTCAATTTGACAAACAGTGCACCCAAGTCAACATAAAGAAAAACTAAAAAATATAAGCAAAATCCTTATTTTACTAATCCTTATATTAAATTTTAACAAATGATTCAAGAGAATGCCACGTGTCACAACCATATTTGTTTTTCTGATTTTCAATTATTTATGGCATCTTCAAATTTTTCTTCTAAAATTATTAATAATATGTTTGACATTATTTTTTTTTAAATACTTCACCATAAAATCGAGAGAATATATGTTTGACATTATTTTTTTTAAATACTTCACCATAAAATCGAGCGTTATTCTCTTTAATTTGAGTATAGTCTTGCTATACTCTAAAAAAATCAATTTTTTTAAAGTCATTGTGTTAAGCGTAAAGCATGCTTAATTATGCATATGCATAATTACAAATAGGTTGCGTTATTATAACATGGCTTGCGTAATTATCAGTATAAGTTGCATAATTATAAACAGTTTTCTTTCCTTTTCAATATTTAAGATCAACACAAAAGTAACAAAATGTAAAAAAAGATGAGTGTAAAAAAATAACTAACCTGATTAAGGAGAAACTTGTTATGCCTGAAACATCAAACCAGGGTGAAGTTGATTCATATACGAAAAGGAATACATAGGAAACTTGAATCAAAACTACAACCCGTACCTTCATGATAAAAACGGCAGTCAAAGGCCGAAAAGAACCATAAACTAAGTGTCACTGCGGTTCATTAAATCTTGATTTACTAAACATCTATCGGACAGAACAAAAGTAAGTATTTTGATTAAACCTCAAGTTACAGTCCCCATATTTTACCGCCATCGAGATTCAAACGTAATGAAACTGTCAGCTTTTATTACTCTTCCAAAATTTTCAAAGAAGATACAAACAATACATAAAATTGGTACAAGAAAAAAAATATCCCTACTGTTTCAAGAGTTTTTCACGTCAAAGATAATGCATCCAAACGGAAACTTGGTATGTACCCTATCTTAAACATATGACCCAGAGCAATCTGACCAACATCTAACATATTCTTTTGAGACAAAACACCAATCAAATTTTCAAAAGTTTCTTGACGGGGTATGAGCCGATTCTTCACTGTGTACGTCAGCCAGTAGATTCCCGCTGCAACATATCCTTCGTTGCTTAATCCAATTACGACATCATCGTTAATACACACCGAAGCTGGTTCCACACCCTTTTCCTGCATCTCATTCCAAAGACTTTTAACTTCATCCATCCTTTTCATTTCATAAAGCTTTTCTACAAGCGGTCCATACGATGCAGATGACGGTTGCAGCCCACGGTCCGCAAGTTCGCGTAAAAGGTTCAAACCCTCGGCTAACTTACCTTCGTTACAGAAACCCCTAATCATAGAATTGTATGTTACCACATCTTTAAAAACATTATTCAACGACATACGATTGAATAACTGAAAAGCTAAAGTTCTTCTTCCATGTGAACACAGACCGCTAATCATAGTGTTGTACGCGACTAGAGTTTCGCTATAACCTTTATCTTGCATTTCCTTGTAGAGATTTAGAGCATTTTCTACGTCACCGATTTTAAAATACCCGTATAAGAGTGTGTTATATGTGTATAGATTCGGTTTAATTCCCTTTTGAATCATCTCAAACCATAACTTTCTTGCTTCCCCAAACCATTTGATTTTACAAAGACCGTGAATCATTGTCGTGTACATGATTCTATCCGGTGCATACCCTCTATCTTTAAGGTCATTAAATATACGTAACCCTTCACGTTGCATTCTTCTAAGGCACAAGGCGTGTATAACTTGTTGATATGTATAGATATCAGGATTAACACCTTTTGCAATCATAATGTGAAGAAGTGCAGACACTCTAGAATACTTTCTATCCAATATAAACTCAAACACCAACTTGTCAAAACAAACCTTGTTCGGAACAAACCCGTCATCCAACATTTGTCGAAAAAGTTCATACCCTTTCGAAACATTCTTCTCCAAACAAAACGCTTGTATCAAGCAATCAACAGTATGAACATCTACATCAACACCAAGCTCCATCATTTCGCCATATAACCTCCATACAACGTCGGTACCCCCGTCTCTAACACAACCTTGTATAACACAGTTCCATGTCTCCAACAAAGGGTAAACTCCTTTCTTTGACATTTCATCGAACACCTGGAGTGCATCTTCAACCATTCCACTTTCGCACAAACACCTTACGTAAGATTCGAACCCAACCCGATCCGGAACGAATTTCGTAAATTCGAGAAAACCCTTTGCAGCATTTGCAGCCTTATGTTCTACAAGTGAATTGAATATTAAACAACAAGTTGATTGATTGGGTGAATACCCAAATTCAGAACGGAGCCAATCCAAAAGCCGAATTGAAAAAAGAACATTTTTTTGGTGTGTAAACAATTGATTTAACAAGGTGGAATCTAAGAAGCTGACGTTAGGGAAATCTGATAAGAGTGTGTTTTCCCATCTGGGTTTTGACCTGATTGTTGCGCAGATTTGGTTAACGATGTCGGTTGAATGTAGGGGTTTGTGTTCGTTCTCATTGGAACAATTATCATGGGCGATGTTGCGAATTGGTTGTTTAGGGTTTTGGATGATTTTGGGGGGTGGGCGACGGAGTAATTGAGTGAAGGAGGAGGCTGTTCTTGCCATCATAAGTTAACAAGCATGTACAGATTGAAATAGTGATTACAGAGAATCATTAGAGAATGGTTAGGAATAAAATCAATTTGTGGAAGAAGGTTTGAAGCAATGGATGAAAGAAGAAAAAGAAGAAAGACAGTCTCACAATGGTGAAGAAAAAACAATAAAATAAGTGTGACCTTGTTTATATATAGGTTCGGTTTTCACAATTTATATAGACGGAGATAGAGGCTGAGAATACAGGACGGGTAGTTTTGACGAATTAAAGGTTCGGTTTAACAATTTAGAAAATAAGTGACGGTTTAAAGGTTGGATTTTAGCAATTTATGTAGACGGAGTAGAGACTGAGAATAAAGGATGGGTAGTTTTGACGATTTAAGGGTTCGGTTTTAACAATTTATATTTAGTTTTTGTAGAAGACCTAGTTTTTTAATTGAAAAACGACGAGTTGATTTTGATTTGCATAGCATGTTCGAAATGCAAAGCCATGTCAAGCAATTTGCAAACTTGATCATATGCATTACAAAACGGCCAACTTGCTTCGTTTTAGTACATTGGGAGCCTACATTCCATTTATTATCACCTCACGGCTCGTCATATTTGCATAACAATGTCCTGTGCGTATTTTCACCAAATTTTTGTTAACACGTATAAATAAATAAAATGTATTAGTACATGTTGATGTTCATAAACTTAATTAATCGGACCGGTTAACCAAAAATCATGGACGATGTATAAAAGAAAACAATTGATTCAAAATCAGATAAAATTAAATAAAATTAATAATCATCAAAATCATTAGTTCAACCACCACTTAACTAATAAACTAGTTTGTAATGATATTAAAAAGAAGATAAAAGTTTAAGTCGTCCAATTTGAAAACCTATACATAAGAAGGTACTGAAATGTAAATATAACAAACTCGAGGGCTTCAAATGTAAACCAACCACCAAGAGCATAACATAACCCTCTTCATCATATCTAAAACTGAAGTATTTGAAAGATTATAATCAACCAACAAGAAGATGGGCCGCTCGCTTCTCTTTCAGTTTCTCAATCTTTCAAACGCCTGCCCACGCTTCACGTATTGCACTCTCTCTTTTTGCGAACTTTAAACTTGTAAAAATTAACCTTGTAGTTGTAGCATTCTTGATTTTGGCCAATTGTTGTTTGATATATGAAGTGTGAATCATTGTTCTTGATTATACAGTATGCCAATGTCTGTAGAATGTTCAATTGAAGTAGATAAATTAAGGGTAGTTGTTAATTTATATTTTTAGTAGTATTGATAGTGATCAGAGGACTAGAGTAATATGCTTACAAGGTGTTTGATATAATGTCTCACAGAGATGAAGATGTGTGTAGAATGTCTAAAAATGATTCTTTCTAAGAATTTACAACCAAAACCGCTGTTTTTTAAAAAAAAAACCAAGATTGTTAGAGAATTCATGGGCATTAATTAGTAGACCTGGCAAAATGGGCGGGTCGAGTCGAAGATGTTAATCAGTGGATATGTAGAAAATGATGTGATCGAGGGAAGACGACCGGAAACAATGCCTTCTTTCCCACATAGAAAAACCTAGAAATGACCCGTTTCTTTTTGTTTCACCCAGTCTGACCCGCAAAGTGTTTTTCTGGCCCATCCTTAATCTAACTTTAATATAGTATATTCTTTAAAAAAGCCATTTATAGCTATAATTCTCAATGTTGGTGATTTCGAAACAGTTCATGTGGCATTTCAACTAAATCACAACGAGCATTACCGATGATTCATCGGAATCACCTTCCGGTAGGTGGAGGTGTTAGCGGCCACCGATGCTATTGCAGTGGATCAGCCCCTGAACCTATCGTTTCAGAGAGTTCCTCCACCTCTATAAAGTAATTATTTTCGTAATCTCAGTAAGTTATAAATTTATGTTTTCTTTTTCTGTAATTTTATTACATAAAGTTATGGTCATGAATATTACTCCATTCTTTAACCTAAATTATTTTTAACAGGAAGAGAATTGTGTCTGGTGTCCAACCAACAGGATCTATACACCTCGGGAATTATCTGGGGGCGATAAAAAATTGGGTATCACTTCAGGTAAATGTTTCATTTGTTTATTTATGTCTTATTTGGTTTGAAGAGTTATTTATTTCTGTGTTTTTTTTCTCTTTCAGGATAAATATGAAACATTATTCTTTATAGTAGATCTCCATGCGGTATGTGTACAAAAAGCCGCATACTATTTTGTTATAGTTTATTCACTCTTAAAATTTTGTTTTTTTTCTTTTGTTTCATTTAAATCAGAAGTTCTGTTAATCACACAGATAACTCTACCGTATGACGTCCAACAACTGTCTAAAGCAACTAGAGATACTGCAGCTCTTTATTTGGCATGTGGTGTGGACACCTCAAAGGTCTTTTTGTGCTTATTTTACTGATATTTTAATATAAAGTATTGTTTTACCATCATCTTTTTATTGTATATATGTCAATTGAATTCCAATTCGTTAGACAGGCTTCTGTGTTTGTGCAATCTCATGTCCGTGCCCATGTAGAATTAATGTGGCTGTTGAGTTCTGCTACACCTATTGGTTGGCTTAACAGAATGATTCAGTTCAAAGAGAAATCACGAAAGGCGGTGCGTCTTTATTGTATGCAGCTCATTCTCTACAGTTCATTATTTAGTCATTTTCCACTTGATCTTAGTACAGTAGAGGCAGCAATTCTTGACCCGTCCCGAAACCACCCGACACGAAAAAATATAGGTTTTGGGTTGACTAACACGGCCCGTATAAACTATAAAACACAGGTCGGGTTAGCGTTGATCTGTATTAAAAACAGGCCGGATTCGGGTTGACCCGTTAACCCGTTTAATTAATTAAAAAGAAACTTTGATATTTTTGTCTTTGTTTTTTCCGTTTTCCATTTTACATGTTTTGTTATAATTGTTAGTTTTGTCACAACATATTATCTACTTGTCCCACTTATACTCACCATTAAACACGTTACCGATAACCCACTTAAAACCCAACAAGCCACTTATAAGTCGTCAACATGTATGACTAATTAAAAAAATGGGTTAAACGGGTCGTGTTCAGGTTGACTGTGCGGGTTAGGGTTGAACTCTTTGACACAAACAACAACAACAACAACAATTTCAACCCGTCAACCCACTAACCCGACACATCACCCCTATAGTACAGGGGGTCGGGGTTTAGTGACGGGTCAAAATGGTTCCTTTTTTTGGTTGGGTTTGGTCAAAATACTTTTTCTCCAACATTATTTATTTTTACGAATATTTAGTGTGATAACATTTTACTAAACTTTTGTAATTAATTATGGTTGTTTTGTTTCACTTTTCAAAGGGTGATGACAATGTCGGAGTTGCACTTTTAACCTATCCGGTGTTAATGGCTTCAGATATTCTTTTGTACCAGGTACCGTTTGTTGTCCCTTCACACTCCATTAATAAGCACATATGATGGTTAATTGAAAATCATACACTAATTTTATATTCTTAACATCCCATACACAATGAGCAATCACTAACTTTGAAAGGTCATTTTCAAAAAGGACCATTCTAGCCTCATTTTTGTTCTTAGAGGGCATGTTTTGTTTGCAGTCTGATTTAGTCCCGGTTGGCGAAGACCAAAAGCAACATTTAGAATTGACACGAGAGCTCGCTGAACGCGTTAATCATCTATATGGCGGTAGAAAATGGAAGAAGTTAGGAGGGTAAGAAATTAATAATTTAGGTAATTGTTGTCAGAGTAAAGTACACGGATGGTCCCTGTGGTTTATCAGAATTTTGGATTTGGTCCCTAGCTTTCCAAAAGTACATGGATGGTCCCTGTGGTTTGCACTTCGTAATGCATTTAGTCCCCAGCTTTGACCTGCTAAAACCTTTAGATTTGTTGTTTGGGGACTAAATGCGTTACAAAGTGCAAACCACAGGGACCATCCATGTACTTTTGGAAAGCTATGAACCAAATCCAAAATTTTGGTAAACCACAGGGACTATCCGTGTACTTTACTCTTGCCGTAAAATATTATGGAAAGTGAGTTGATTTGTATACAAAAAAATCTGTCACTTGTCACTACACATGTACAAACAATAAACAACACATGATACAAGCCTACAAAGCATGAGTTTGTTGTGTATGAATCACCACCCTTATCGAAATTGCTTGTTAACTACCTTTTTTCATGTTTGCAGCCGAGGTGGTTCAATCTTTAAGGTGAATCCTATGCTTGATCTTACTATTTACTAATCTCTTAACTTTTTATATCTAGTTGGAGCGTATACAAACCTTGAATTTTTATTTTTCTTTTATAGGTTCCAGAGCCGTTAATTCCTCCTGCTGGAGCACGGGTGATGTCGCTTACCGATGGTCTTTCTAAGGTATAGAGCTGGACATACACAACTTGTACAGACTGTCGATATTTGATATTGTAAGCTTTGCTACGTTTATTTTTTATTTTTATTTTGTAGATGTCCAAGTCTGCTCCTTCAGATCAGTCCCGTATTAATTTGCTCGACTCAAAAGATGTGAGTGGGCCCGACTTCATTTCTACAGTTTTCCATCTTTCATTTTTTTTTCTGTGAACAAAAGAACTCGATCGATTAAATACTTCATTTTATATCTTGTGGTTTTATATAATTCTAAAGCTTCTATTATAATTTTTTATTATGTTCTAAATTTGTTTCCCTGTTTTAGGCAATTGCAAACAAGATTAAGCGTTGCAAGACGGATTCTTTTCCTGGGTGAGTTCTCACTCTTCCATTAGACGTTTTTCTGCTTCTGCTTCTGTTTATTTATTTATTTATTTATTTATTTATTTATTATTATTATTATTATTATTATTATTATTATTATTATTATTATTATTTGTGTGTGCGTGTGTACATCTTAATTTTCTGTAAATATAAGTTACTATATTTATCATCTTTTTAATTTTCTACACTATTTAGGTTGGAATTCGACAATGCTGATAGGCCCGAATGCAATAACCTTCTATCAGTATATCAAATCATTACAAATAAGACAAAGGAGGTAACTGCTTTAATTTTCATATACTTCAACAGTGTTATGTGATGTATATTTTATTTCATTTTCCTAATTTACTCCCAGAGGTGGCAATCTTGACCCGTTTATAGCAAATGGGTTGATTTGGAATCACAAGTGAGATGGGTAAACTTAAGCGGGAAAAGAAAACCTGAAATGAAAACGGGTCAAATGGGTTATATACTTATATTACGTATGTTGTCAACTTTATTGCAACTTTATTGCAGGAAGTTGCACTTGAATGTCAGGATATGAACTGGGGCGCTTTTAAACCTTTTCTTACCGATGCTTTAATCGATCATCTCCATCCGATCCAGGTTTATATTTGCTACATGCTTCAAAGATTAAACCTTTTAGAGTAAACTTCAATTTTCGTCCCTGTGGTTTGCTGATTTTAACACTTTCGGTCCAATAGTTTAAAAATTGCATTTCTCATCCATTAGTTTTCTGATTTTAACAGTTTCAGTCCACACTAGTGTTAAATTTTAACAGTTTCAGTCCACACCAGTGTTAGTGGTGTGGACTGAAACTGTTAAAATCAGCAAGCTAATGGATGATAAATGCAATCTTTAAACTATTGAACTGAAAGTGTTAAAATCAGCAAACCACAGGGACGAAAATTGAAGTTTACTCAACCTTTTAATACTATACGCTTCCTTTGCAAATAAAGAAAAAGTTTATAAAAAATGTTAAATTTCACACTTACTTTTTTGCAGACACGATACGAGGAAATTATGTCGGATACAGGTTATTTGGACCAAGTTTTAGCAGAGGGTGCAAGCAAAGCGGCAGATATAGCAGATGTTACCCTTAGTAATGTATACCAAGCAATGGGATTCTTAAAGAGATGAGAGCCGATATTAAAGTATATTTCAAGATTAAGAAAGCCATCATACATTGACGCGGATTTTTACTTCACCCTGCTAAAAAACAGTTTAACAGGCGTATTCGCATTCTTCTATACATTTATAGTGATTTGTATCGAGTATTCGAGTCCCAAAAATGTCCTTAGACTCGGTTGATTGGTGCACTAGGGCCGAGTACACGATATACTTGAAATTGACAAGAACCATAACTGGGATAATTCCATGGCAATACAACTTCAGGTTCAGCAAAAAGAATGGTTTATATTGACTTCCATCAAAGAAGGAAGATATAAAGGAATCTGTACCTTCTTATAATTAATTATAGAGTTAACTGCCATTTTCGTCCCTATGGTTTGTTCACGTTTGCCATTTCAGTCCAATTTTTTAAAATGCATCAGTTTCCTCACTTGACATACTGAAAACATGTCATTTCAGTCCAAAAATTAAAACTCAGTCAAGTCAGACAGGTTTAATGAAGGGTATTTTTGTCCTTTCATATTTCTTTTATTTTCATCTTATTTTATGTCTGACTAATGAAAGGACAAAAATACTCTTCGGTAAACCTGTATGACTTAATTGGGTTTTAATTTTTGGACTGAAATGACACGTTTCCAGTATGTCAGGGAGGAAACTGGTGCATTTTTTAAAATTGGACTGAAATGGCAAAAGTGAACAAACCACAGGGACGAAAATGGCAGTTAACTCTTAATTATATAAATATTCATAATCTATTAAACCGAAAGCCATCAAGAAATGGAACTTGCATGTTTCATAAACATTCTTGAGTCCTTTTAAACACTTCATATTCTAGATAACAAGGGAGATACAAATAAGCACATATATAAATATTCTCAAGATTTATAATAAAGAATGCATCTTCTTTTGCCTCTCTTGAATCTTGCTCTTGCTCTAGATTACAGAAGATTAAAAGAGACAAATATATAATTTTTATTTATTAGAAGAAAATTTTGGAAATTCATCAATGGCCACAACGATGCAGCCATGACCGTGGTCTATAACCATTTTCAATCACACAACTTTTTATCTTTTTCAACAAGTTAATATTTTTCTTTAACGGCAGATCAACTGGTTTTGTTTTTATCTTTTTTTTCAACAAGTTAATATCTGAATTTTATTTTTATCTCATGGCTTTAATTAATGAAGAAAAAGAGTGGGTTTGGCTGCAAAAGTGGAAAAAACTCTTTTCTTAAGTTTTTTTTTAACATTTTTTTTAAATCCATGTTGTCTGGTATTTTAAAGGTTTTGTTTTTATCAATGGATCACTGCCCCATTGGTCCTAACTCATTTAAGTAAGCCAACTTTTTGTCTTGGTTTGTAATTTGAAATTCTTTTTTCTTAAAAAAGATTTCTTCCATATATGGTTCAAGTCTTAGGAGCAAGAAATTCGCCTTTAAAAAAAATCCAAGACACTGACTATAAGCTCTATATTTGCATACAGGAAGATAGATTGTAAACAAATGGTCATTTATATTTAACACCTGTATAACATGAAGATTCTTATATGCAGTAAAACTAAAACATTTGGTACAACAATAATTGCGTTCGGTTTGTAGTTTTCTTAAACAAGTTAGAATGTGGCGGTGATGACAATAGCGCCGATGGTGATGACAATAGCACCAAAGTCGGCAGCACTGGTAGAGGTGGTGCTGACGTCGGTGACATAATGAAACAAAGGTAGGAAAGGGAAGACGAAAACGTAATGCAAGATAAGATCCAATTAAAAGTGGAATTTGGAAATGCATCTTCAAAGCTTCCAGAGTAGCATTGCAACTTGCAACACATGTTTATCGTCAATACAGAGTTACTGTACACATTTAACATATTTACATCGACCCAACTAAAACACACGTAACCAACAAACATATACGATCAATATATGATCACTGGTCGCTAATTTCTGGTCCTTCATTCTTTTTCAAAATAAACTTAGAAGGAACTCTTGACAATGCAAAATTACCATAATCGTCTACTTTACCATACGAAGCAAGACTAGGAGCCATTACGATCCTACATTTGCTTGACGTGTCGCAACCCATTTCAACACCAAAATAAGTCAAATGGTCTGTAATACTGTTTCCGGATACTGATCTGAAATAATCATCAAAACATCTGGTTAGAAAGAGGAACAAAGAATATATAGTTTGGTTTTTTAAAATAGAGTTAAATGCATTTTAGTCCCTGTGGTTTGGGCCATTTTGCCAGTTTAGTCCAATGTTTCATTTTTCGCGTGTGGGTCCAAAAAGGTTTCACCGTTGCCATTTTAGTCCACCAGGTTAACTTCATCCATTTTTTTGTTAATGAGAAGAGCAACTCGGTAATTTTATATGTAATTCTGTTAACTAGAAGGGCAATTCGGCCATATAAAATGATCGAATTGCCCTTCTCGTTAACAGAAAAAATGGATGAAGTTAACCCAGTGGACTAAAATGGCAACAGTGAAACCTTTTTGGACCCACGGCGAAAAATGAAACCTTTGGACTAAACTGACAAAATAGCCCAAACCACAGGGACTAAAATGGCATTTAACTCTTTAAAATAAATTGTTTGACCTACCTGCTACAATCAGGGTCTTCACCAGAGTCATCACAGATCTTCTCGACTTCATAGATAAGAAACCCTAATCCAATGTTATAAAGCCACACCTGCAAATTGGAACAGAATAGTACAATTGAAAACACATTACAAATGCTAAAGTCAAACAAGATTACCTCTCTCGGGAAGTGATGATACGTCTTCTGCGGGAAAAACTGATAATACGGAGGCAGATGCGGGACCATGTCGTGTTCATGCGTCACTCTAAACGTATTTGGTACAACTTCGCTGTAATATGTTGCAAATGCAGCATTCCCAATTCTCGGCTGTCCAAATGTCACAACTTGAACGTTCTTCGATCCATAAATAAGCTGTTAAAGAAAACAAATAATCAGTTAAGAAATCAAAACAATATAAAACGGTTGAAGTAGTTGCAGCTAGTATATAACTAAATATATGTTACCGCAAGATCCAATCCGCAAAAAGCGGCCATAGCTCCGCCCATTGAATGCCCCGTCACCATAATTTTAAGATCTCCGTATACTTCTTTTGCTCTACTAACTCCATCGAGAATTCCCGCACGTACAATTGTATTGTTATAAGCATTAAAAAATCCATGATGCACCTGAAACAATGGCGACAAAGATGAAATAACGATCACTAAACACAGTATGCAAAATTATTGCCAGGTGTACCTTGCCATCTGTGCACCCGGGATAATCGAAGTCAAGCTGTTTCCAGAATAGGTCCTCGATCCAATTCTGTATACTGTATGTCACAAAAATGTTATTTAAACATGAAACTGATGTTTCAAACCCAATCATATTTGTATTAGACTAGTATTTTGACCTGCCACGCGTTGCGGCAACGTCAGAACTTAAAGTAACTGAATGGTCGAACTTATACAGTCAAATATTTGACCCGACTCGTTTTCGAACAAAATTTACGTCAAAACGTAGACCAACTGAAAGCGCACATGAAAATAAGCACAAAAACGTATCATATTTGACCTAACCCGTTACCGAGAAAAATTACATCAAAACGTAAACCAACTTAGATTTATAACGAAACGTAGTTAAAAATAAGCACGTAAGAAATTAGTGTTTTTTTACCTTAAAGAATGGTACCATGTGTTGCGGCAGAGTCGAAACATAAAGTAACTTGAATTTATATCGCCTAGTGAAAACGTATTATATTTGACCCAACTCGTTTCCGAACAAGATGTAGACCAACCAAAAATGTACATAAAAATAAGCACGGAAACGTATTATATCTGACCCACGTACATAAAAATAAGCACGTAAAACTCGAGGGGGTCAAAATGATATTTTACAAAGTTTTTAGAAAGCTGAAGGGTGTAAGTGTCAATGCTAAAAGTTGAAGGGTTGAATACAAAAAAAAAACCATGAGTTGGATGACATTATTGTAAATTTGGCAAAGAAAGACGAAAATATGTGAAGTGCAATACCTGGTTTCTTGAGTGCCTCTAAATGCTATAACAATGGCATCGAGATCATCTGCAACCCCGACAAAGGCCTGCAATTATTATTCAGTCACTGTATACAGCCGTGGGACCCAGAAAAGATTTATGACATAAGGATAAAACATTCTTAAGTCAATTACACTAAAACATTGTAAAAAAGATGTACCTGCAGGCAGTTTTGAACGTCAACAACGAGCTCTATAACTTCAAAACCCTGATTCAATATATCACCAAACGTGAGCATTGATTTAAAGTTTAAACACTGTTTTCAGTTTCACAAGATATAAAAAATTAAAAACTTTTATGGTACATGAATTATAGTTGTAGTTTCATTATATTTTCTTCAAAAACTCAAAAACATTGTGCAACTAATACAATAAGTGACTGCACAAGAAATACCTTGGTCAGGCCGTTACATCTTGAACAAGTCCATGTAAAAAGATCTGTTGAATCTGAAATGTAAACCTGCATGAACAAATGCAACTTTTGGTTATCGCCAACTAATGTATTTAACTTGATAAATCAACAATGTCACATCACATGTTAACTTATCACCAACTAACGCACAGATTCGCTTTTATAGTGCATAATAAATCAGGGTTGAGCTTACCGCAGAGGCATATTCCACCAGAATTGTGGCGAGTGTGTGATTGTAAAGCGGTGAGGGAACCTTTTGCTTGATTTCAAGTCCTGTCTCCATAAAATAAAAATTAAAAAAAACTAATAAATTTAATGAACTCTTAATAATTCCATAAACTGAGCTCCAAGGCAAAAACTGACATCTACAAATCATGAAATTGATTTTTGAGGTTACCCATAAGGCTGTGTAACGATTTCACCAAAAGTAGTGCCACGTAGGCAGAGTGGTTCCACTTTTCACACTCACGAAATGTGCGTAATGGTTTCAGTAACAACCAAATAAAAAAATGAATTTAAAAAAGGAGTGTGATATGGTTGCGTCTGATTGGCTCAAAAGATTAAAAAAAGAAGGTGTTTTCGTTTTGCCCTCGCCCCACGCCACTACGCACAGGGGGGCGGTTTTCATGCCCTTTTGGGCTGATGTGGCAGTGGGCGTGAGAGTGTTACACATAACCTAATCTTTTATCCACATTATGCATTATGCCTTATAGCATCTACCTATTGTTCGAGGTATCAGGTATCATACATTACTAGCTACCTATGATCGTTTCAATTCCCCGCTTCCCATAGTTGTTAAAAGCCATCGCCTCTTGCGCCTAGGCCTATTTTTCAGGCGAGGCGAGACAGTTGCGCTTTAAGTCGAGGAAATTGCGCTTTAATTCTCCTGGTGATGTTTCAAGCGCACATTCCGGCGAGATTCCTAGATTCCGGATAGTTTCCGGCCAAATTCTCTAAATTCCAACAAGATTCTAGCCAGATTTCTACTTTTATCTAAGGAAAACTACTTTTCTACACTAAGACACTAATATTTTTAGAACTTTTGGTTCTAAATAGATGATATATAGTTTTATATAATAGATTTTGTTTATTTTATTTGAAGAATAGTATTCTTTTTCTAATACATAATATTTTTTAACTATTTTTCATTATGCGCTTAATTTTTCTCATGCTCTCGCTTTTTTTTGCGCTTTGCGCCTAGGCCCCACCCCAGGCGATGCCTATGCACCTTGAGTGCGCTTAGCGCCTTTAATAACTATGCCGCTTCCTAATATCCATTTAAATTAATATCTAAACCTATTACGTCATAAAACCGCACCATTCGATTATCTACAACAACAACCTCTCAGCAAAACACAAAGCAAATTTGTGTACAGACACTCCCTACCCAATCTAATATAACATAAAATTCAAATAAAAGAACAACCAGAATCACAGAAAGATAAACACAAACACCTTGTGTGCATCAACAATCAGAAAAAAATAAACCCCATAAATCATTACCTCTAGCAGATGAACCAGCACACAAACACATTACAATCAGCAAAGATATCCACCATCTTCTCTCCATATAAACTGCAAACAACTTCATCAACACCCACCAAATAAACATATCAAATTAAGTCAAAAAAAAAAAAACACCTAAATCAATGACAAAACAAAAACAAAAACAAAAGCATGAGGATTATTGAAATACAACAAGATAAGAACATAAAAGTCTAGTTCAAGATGCACACGGAACCTTAAACCTAATTACCAATCACGATGGCAAAGGCGGGATGAATTACGATCACAAATTGGGGTTTTTTCGATCCAATTTGTATTTGTGGGTTGAAAATTTCAGATTTTTGAGGATTTTCTGGGTTTATTTAATTGTTATTGTTTGAGGGTAAAGAGGAATTATGGAAATTATGGAGGTTTTATGAGTGAATATGAAGAGAATCGATGGCGTGTGCTGGGTGATGTTTATCTACGACATGACTGCTCTTTGGGCCGCCTTGAACGCTAAATTGTATTTTATTTTATTTTTTTGTTATTTAAAAAATGCAAATTCCGCATAATCATACGTCAACACATACAATACAAAGGTTTATATTCTCGAATAAACCATTTTGGTTTCGTATTCTTTTGATCAAAATCACAAGGGTATGTATCCGCTAGTCGTATTTTCGGTATATCAAATCCATGAAAACTGACATATGGACTCAAACTACTTATACACATAAGTAATTCAGATGTTTCCTTAAAAACAACAAAATAGAAAACAATCATATGGAGAGCAACGTCTAGTGAGGTCGATGTTGTGAAGTTATTCTGTATGACTTACTTGACTGTGTTGATTCTTCCCTATTTCCCTTCAATAGTTTATTTACTTCTTTTTTATTGGATTTAAATAGTTTATGGGCTTCTATGGTGGGCTTAAGCGTTAATGAGTTATTTGTTAATTGAATTTGGGCTAAATGAGTTAATGGTTGTTTTTTTAATAGAATAAGGGATTAATAAGTTATTCTTTTTTAATTGAAATGCAGGTTTAGGTTCGTTGTCCATATTTCTAAGGGTTCGGTGTAAAGATTTCTACAGGTTTGATATCGAAATTTCTACGGGTGTTATGTCAAATACACGCACTCTTTTATATAGCTACGCCCCTTACTTAGAGTAGAGTCGGTGAACCTATTTTGATAATATTTTAAAAGACTTATTTTAGTCTAGACTAGTTTTTGTCACAACCCCTTTTATTTCGGAACAAATTTTGATCTTTTAACATGTTTTTACCCGAACTCATTTTACTTAAAACCCGTTTTAACATGTTCTATGGTCTCACCTGCTTGTTTTTATCAAGGTGTTTTCTCTAAGAAATCATAAACAAATTATTATTGTTTTTTAACTATTCATTGAAACAAATTATTATTATAATTTTTTTAACTATTTGGCTAAAATTAAAGTTATGATATAAGTTTCAAAATAATAAATAACAATAAGTAAATGAGTTTGGTGTAGTTTCCGAACCATACCTACCAGACGTAACATGTATTTAGTCGTAACGAGTACAAATAATTAGAACCATACACTGAATGCATGTCAAATAAAGCAACAATTATAACTTATACTAGGTTACAGCCCACGTATACACGTGGTTTAACAATAAGAATACTTTGAATTTGTTTGGTTTTAATTAAAATTATAAAAATAATTTAATATAAAAAAATAAATTTAAAAACCCATATGATAGGTAAAAAAATACAATGAATAATTCATATTTCATTAAAAAAATTCCTTACGCCAAATTGGTTGTCTTATTTGTAATATTCTTATCATTATCTAATTTGAATGTTCAATGGTCTTGACTGAAATTAAAATTAAAGTGCATAAAAAAGTTGAATATGCATACTACATAAGTCTAATGACAAAGTGAAACTATCTCAGCTCGTTTGTCGCTTAGTTTTCACTTCCCCTTACCATATGGAAGTATATATATATATATATACGGTCTCGCCCATAAAAGCAAACTAAAAATGATTAGTTTATGAAATAACTGATAAAAAACATTCAAAAAAATTCTAAACAAAATAATCTCATGGGATTACGCCACCAACTTAGTTCTTATTTTGTATTTTTATTTATATTTTTACATTAAAAGTCTAAACCGCTAGTAAAGCCTTAGTTATTTACGGTTATTTTATTATAATTCAATTTTATTAATCTCTACCATAGAGCAAAGGCATGATAAATATAATAAAAAAAAATGATAAAAGATAAAGTTCATGGATTAAAATAATATATTTTTATTTAATAAATATTATCTATATCTATTTATTTATTTAGGATAAATGATAAAAAGATAAAATTTATGGATTAAAATAATATATATTTAATTTGAATCTTATTAAGAAATATTATCTATACCTATTTATTTAGGCGAGAAAAAATAATTGAGATCTGAAGGGGTATGGTCCCAAAAATCTTGCGCCAATCAAGGAAAACCATACCCATAATAACTTTTAAGGAAACTTCGCGCAGACTTCTTTGCCAAAATGAGATTTATTATAACTCTACGCCAAATATCCAGGAGAGAAATGATCATATAACTACCTTGCGCGGGCTAGCGCAAGGTTCAAAGTTAAAAGCCCAAACATTCTCTTTAAATAAATGCTTCATTTAACTACCTTGCGCGGGCTCGGCAAGGTTCAAAGTTAAAGCAACATTCTCTTTGGATAAATGCTTCATTTAACTACTTGCGCGGGCTCGCGCAAGTTCAAAGTTAACCTTGAACATTCTTGAAACTTCATTTAACTACCTTGCGCTGCTCGCCGATGTTCAAAGTTAACCTTGAATAATCTCGTTTGATAATGCCTCATGCACAAACCTTGCGCATATATTTATACAAAGCAAGTCCACCAAACGTTGCGCTAAGCAGCAAGGAGAAGAAAGAAGATCAGTTAACTAACTTGCGCTTCTCGCGCAAGGAAACAGTTAACCCTGAGAAACTTTCCCTTAGCAAAATCCTTGACTTGGTGCAGAAGCAAAGGAATCTTTTCTGTTGTAACAGAATGTACACGTGGCGAACAACAGATGGGTAACAGCTGTGAAATATTTCTAGAAGCCATTAACACCCAATCCTGCAAGCATCTTTTCGGTTATAACCAATTGCCACATGGCAGCATCTGGACGGCTGAGAAGATCACGGTGATGGCATGCTCACATTTATAAAATGTAGTGATCTCATAGTTGACACTGGCACCTCCCTAACCGCTGATGAGCTCACGATCCGTATGCACTAACGGATTGGCAACAAACGTTAACGGAATAGCAGAAGATTCTGTTAAAGTTAAAATCTCTCATTTTGGCGCCAAACGCCAGCTATAAATAAGTGACTTGGAGTTCAAGGAAAGGTATTCACTCTCAACTACTCTCTCCCTTACAATACTTTACTTTCCGACTACCTGTACTTATTCTCACGCCGGAGGGTGGTCACGGAGAAAACCCCCTTCTCCCCGTGGCGAGCTAACGGTGTGCGTTTTGTAGGATCAGCCGGAGTATTGTTTCATTCATCCTCATCTGAAACCAAACGAAGGGTTAACCCTTTTATGCAGAGCCCATTCCATAGATCTACTTAGATTCTGGTTTGGTTGATCTAGGGTTTCTTCATTGCGCCCACCGATTTCAATCTTTTTCTCATCTTTCGTTTCGTTTCACCCAGATCTGCAGCATCATGGCTTTGAATCATCTTTTCAAAGTCCTCGATCGGAGATTCGACGCGTCGTTGTCGGACCTCAGATCGACGGACAAATAGTTGAGATTCTTCCAGCGAAGCTAATGCTCAGTACGATCCTAATCATGCGAGTATTCCTGTAACGCCGGCAGCTCCTAGGTTGATGTTACGTCGATTTTACCACCTGGAGAGACTCCATTATCATGGTTAATCAAATCTCAAGCGGCTCTAAACGCTATGTATGCTCAGTTATGTGCCCAAACCGGAACTCCAGCTTTTCAAGCTCCGGTTAACGCTCCTCAGGTCCGTGCTTCGCCGGCACCTCGAGTTTTGAGTTATAATACTCAAAGTCATGCTCGTTCCCCTTCGCACATGCCTGAAGATGGAACAGAAATGTATTCGAAAACCAGGAATGATCCTGTTCATTCTGGTAATAGAAGGCAAGAAGACAATGTTCAGCGTCGTGCGTCTGTCCACTCTCGTTTGGGCCCGCGGTCTTCACAGAAGCGGGACACCCAACACGATGAGCTCGATAAGACCTATGAGAAGGGGATAGTGCAAGTATTTTTAATCGAATATCTGCAGACCATGCCAGTTACAAGCCAAAAGTACGTGCATATACAATCCAGAAGCTGAGCATGATTACAATTTGGTGTATCGCCCAACCGAAGCAGTTGAACAATCAAAGTTTACCAGAGATATAGCACTGGCTCCGTTGGAGCGAGCGAAATTACCACCCAACGTTGGAAAGTTTAACGGTATAACCGATCCTGATGATCACATGCGCCTCTTTACCGATGCAGGGTTACTTGGGTGCTGGACATTGCCAATGTAGTGTCATCTATTTGTACAGACCCTTACTGGCGCTGCGCGCCTTGGTTTGATAATTTGCCGACAGGTAAACTTTCCTCTTGGAATGACTTAAAAGAAAAATTTCTTGCACACTTTCAGTCAGCAACGATACGTGCGCGACTCCTCAGATGTAATGAACATCTGGCGGAGGGACGATGAGAACCTCGAAGATTTTATAACGCGTTACAATAAAGAGGTGTTGGAGATTGGAGATGTTCACGAAGACCTTATACGCGCGCAGTTCAAATACGCGGTAAGGTGTGACGAAATGATTAAAGTGTTGTCCGGTACAACTGGCCTTCCAAAAAGCTGGGATAAACTCATGGCGGCAGCCAAGGTCTACGCCCAGACTGAGCGCAACTTAAATTCTAACAGGCCACCTCTACCTCATAATCGTCCGCAAGACCAGAGTAGAGGTAGTCGTAAGTACAAGAGAAATTGGAAAGAGTCAAGTCAGAATTCGTACTCTCCTTATTCACCAGTTGATGCGCGTACAACAATCAACAAGATAACAACTCAAAAGCGATTAAACAAGAGAATAGGGAACGCCAGTTGACTCCCTTAACGAAATCTCCGGCTGAAGTTCTCAGCATTGAGAATTATCAGTTCAAACAGCCGCAACCAATGAAAAACAAAAAAGGGCAAGACCCAATTATTCTGTGACTATCATAGAGACACAGGCCACACAACAGATAACTGCATCAGTCTGCGCACGGAGATTGAGAAAGCATTAAAGAGTGGGAAGCTTACACATCTACTCCAGAATGTGCGCAAAAGATTAAACAGATTACGCGTGGGGACGAAGGGCCTAGCAACAGAAAATGAAACAGCATGTTTCCATGATACAAGGAGGTCCGCCGCACAAGCGTAATCTTCAACACTTTCAAAACAACACATGGCGCGAGCAGCAAGTCATTTTTCCTATCGTTCCGGGAGGTCCTCAAGAAGACCAGCCAGTAGTTATCACCGCTATCTTTGGGCACTACCAAACAGATTATATGTTTATAGATCTTGGTAGTTCATGGATATTATGTATGAGCAGTGCTTCAAGCAGCTAGATCCTGAGGATAAGGCACGCTTGGAACCAGTTGATTTTCCATTAACTGAGTTCGCAATGAGGCTGTCTTTCCTCTAGGACAAATCCTTTTTCCTGTTACTTTATCTGATGGGAGGTGTTCTCGAACAAGTAATGTCAATTTCATGGTG
Organism: Scalesia atractyloides; assembly: GCA_947069175.1. Taxonomy (NCBI): domain Eukaryota; kingdom Viridiplantae; phylum Streptophyta; class Magnoliopsida; order Asterales; family Asteraceae; genus Scalesia; species Scalesia atractyloides. The sequence goes on from CAMTDV010001634.1 coordinate 6,634,800, forward strand.
ATGCCGGCAAATTCCCGTCACGATGTACTATTGGGACGCCGCGCGCAACGTGATTTTAGTATGATTACCTCCGCTCCACATGCTGCTTGTGGTTTTCCGACACCAAATGGTATAACTATACTTTACGCGCGGAAATAAATCATGTCAATTGAAGAACCAGTTATGAAGGCTGTCAAGACATTGCCAAGTAACGACCAGAAAAATGGGTACTCAACAATAAGTATCCTGAGCAAACAATCTTGTTAGGGCCTGCAGTCAGTATTGAAATTCGCGCAAAACTTAAACTACTGTTGTTTTGCAACAAAGACAATTCGCCTGGACACCTGCCGACATGGTCGGCGTCCCATGCAACATTGCGGAACATTGTCTGATTGTATTTCTATCAGCAGAACTAGTTGTACAGAAAAAGCGCAGCCTCGGGTCAGAAAAGACAGAGGCGATGTACGAACAAGTCACCGAGTTATTAAATGCTGGTATTCTCGCGAAGTCAAATACCAGACCTGGGTGGCAAACCCAGTCATGGTAAAGGAGCATAATGGCGGATGGCGGATATGTGCGTAGATTTTAAAGATTTAAACAAGACGTGTCCGAAAGATTGTTATTCTCTTCCCGAGATTGACAAAAAGGTTGACTCCTTAGCTTCCTTTCGCTAGAAATGTTTTCTAGATTGTTATAAAGGTTATCATCAAGTCTTGATGAAAAAAGAGGACGAAATAAAACAGCTTTTCGCACGGAACAGAGCATTTTTTGTTATACCAAGATGCCTTTTGGTCTCCGTAATACGGGAGCTACTTATCAAAGATTGATGGATACAGTTTTTGGAGATGATATCGGGAAAACTGTGGAAGTCTACATTGATGATTTGGTCATTATGAGTAATTCAGAAGACACTATGTTAGACAACATCCGACGAACTTTTGACTCTCTACGCGAGGTAAATCTAAAGTTAAATCCCAGCAAATGCTCCTTCGGCAGGAAGACATTTTTTGTATTGCTTCGACCTTCTCAGGGTTTAACTTGAAACGTCTGGTGACGATACATCAAAAGATGCAACGTTCTGGATGGAAGGTTAGCTAGCTAAAGCTCATCGCCAATCATGCTACAAAGTCTTATCCATTATTCGAACATTAGCAATTGTACGAAGAGCAAAGATTTCACATGGACTCCTGAAGCTGGATCAAGCTTTCCAGCAAATGAAAGATTGTTTAGTTCAACTTCCCACACTTACTACTCCTCGTGAAAAAGAACCATGGTCTTATATCTTGCTGCATCTGAGGTAGCAGTAGGTGCTGTCTTGTTGGTAGAACGCGAAGGGGTCCAGTCTCCAATTTATTATATCAGCAAGATGTTGAACGATCCAGAGACAAGGTATTCAGTTATGGAGAAATTAGTTTTAGCATTGGTCCATGCCTCGCGCAGGCTGCGAAGATACTTTTCAGGACATGTTATTACAGTTTTAACAAATTTTCACATTGGCCGAGTCTTGACAAAGCCAGATGTTTCTGGACGACTTGCGAAGTGGGCAATAGAATTGGGAGGTTATAACATCTGTTATAAACCTAGACCAGCTATCAAAGGCCAAGTTTTGGCAGATTTCATCGCTGAAATTCCTGCTGATAAAATTGAAGAATGTCAAGCAATTCAAAACCCAGTCCCGGTCATAGACAATAGAGTCTGGACACTGTTTACAAATGGCGCATCAAACAGTGATGGGGCTGGAGCAGGTCTTCGATTATTGAGTCCAGAGGGAGCAGAATTCACATATACAATTCGGTTGGATTTTAAAAGCACCAACAACAAGGCCGAATATGAAGCTTTCCTAGAAGGCTTACGCCTCGCTATTAAAATGGATGCAACAAACTTAGAAGCCCATGTTGATTCATTATTAGTTACTGAGCAAGTAATTGGAACGTACGATGCAAAGGGAGATATCATGGCTTTGTACTTGGCGCAAGCTAAAGATCTTATAGCACAGTTCCAACAATTTAAAGTCACACACGTAAAGCGAAGCGAAAACAAACATGCTGACGCTCTAAGTAAACTAGCAGCAACTAGTTTTAAACATTTGGCAAAGGAAGTTCGCATCGAAGTTTTAAGTAATCCATCAGTCCCTCTCAAACAAGTGACAATGGTCAAAGTAGGAGATCCATCATGGATGTCTCCAATAATGATGTATTTGTTACATGGTTCTTTACCAGAAGATAAAGCACAAGCACGTAAGTTACAATGCAAAGCCCTTAATTACGAGATGATTGACGGTATTTTTTACCGACGCTCTTACATGGGTCTTTCGCTCCGCTGTGTTAACAAACATGATGCGCAATACCTGATCAGGGAGGTTCATGAGGGGCTATGTGGTATACATTCTGGGCCCCGCATGGTAGTTGCCAAAGTAAAAAGCCCAGAGTATTATTGGCCCGGAATGTACGTTGACGCTGTAGAGATCTTGCGCAAATGCATGTCCTGCCAAAGGCATGCCCCTAAAACGTTGCGCCCAAAGAATCCTTTGGTACCCATCACAATAGCTTGGCCTTTTAAACAATGGGCCATTGATTTAGTGGGACCATTTCCAGATGCGCCCGACGCAGTCAAGTTTATCATTGTTGCGGTCGATTACTTCACCAAATGGGCTGAAGCTAAACCCTTAGCTTCTACTACAGCAATGGTAATTCGCAAATTCATCTAGGAATACATTATTTGCCGTTTGGTCTGCCCATGCGCATTATTACAGACAACGGTCCAAATTTAACGGCTGAAGAGTTGCAAACATGGATGACCGAAATGGGAATCCAGCATGTTTTTGCTTCTGTTGCGTACCCACAAGCAAATGGTCAAGTTGAAAGCAGAAACAAACAGTTGGTCAACGGTATCAAAGCCCGCCTCAGCACGGCACGGCGGGGGTGGGTTGACGAATTGCCTAGCATCTTGTGGGCACACCGAACTATGCCCAAGACTAGCACTGGAGAAACTCCTTTTAGCCTTGTGTACGGCACGGAGGCTGTGATTCCTGCCGAAATTGGGTTACCATCTCCATGGATGCTAGCCTTGAAAAACAAGATAACGAAGAGCAAAGACGCATTGATCTAGACTTATTAGAGGAAAGACGAGAGAATGCAGCGATTCGCGAAGCTAAGTACAAGTCTCAGCTTGAAAAGAATTACAACAAAAGGGTACGCATCTGCTCCTTTTTGTCTTGTGACTTTGTTCTTCGCGATATTGAAGCGTCGAATGCCGAAAAATCGGGGAAATTAGCCCCGCGATGGGAAGGTCCGTACGTGATAAGTGAAGTATTGGCAAAAGGCGCATACACTCGGAAGCGTATTGACGGAACCAGTGTTCCTCGAACCTGGAACGCCCAACAACTACGCCGATGTTATATGTAATCTCAGTCCTTTAAGCAACTTCCGGGCGCTGCGCAACGAGACTGCTTACTTTATTTCTTATGTAATCTTAGTGGCAGCCATAGCTTTACGCTTTATCAGTATGAATAAAATACTCTGTCACTACTTACAGACTTGTATATGCTTATTTACAAATGCATGCAATTCCTTTGGACAAACAAAAACACAAACTCATGAGCCACAAGTTAACTTAGTACTTGCGCTCACACATGAGGAAAGAAATTGTTCATTTGTCTATCCTAAACAAGTAATTGGCCACATAAAAAAATTGTAAACTAAATACTATATTCACATCATCAAAAGTACTTGCGCATCAAGCGCAACGATACATCAAAAAAGAAATTTACAGACAGGTACAGGAGTAAACACAATCTAACTCTATTTTCCTGCATCCTTCACATCTTTTTGTTCCTCTGCCTTAGAGAAGATTTCTTTTAATCTATCCACGAAATCATCATGCTACAGCGCAGCATCGACAAGATCCATAAATGGAAACAGTGTCAGTTCCATGCGTAGCAGCGCGGCTTGTATCCCATTGGGTCTTCAGCGCATGAGCCACATGAAGGGTGCACTCCTTATAACCCTCCACATGACCATCGTTCCGCGCTGCCAACATTAGTTCCGCCACTCTCTCATCTAATTCTGTAGAGTTTAAGATGGAGTTCGCGATCTACAAAATCAACATGTCAATATAAGATATAAATATTCAACAAAGATGAATATATCGAAAGAAAGGAGTATTACCTCCACAATCCCATACTCCCACAACCAGGTAAGCTGGTTCATGAGGTATTCGGTCAGGCTTTCTGCTGTCGCACGAGCGACCTTCGTGTCATTAAGTTTTTGTTCACCTTCAGTTAAATGGCGGGTCAACTCGGCGTTCTCTGTTCGGTGAAGGTTGATATCTTTTTTCAAAACATCAACCTCATCTTGCAACCGCGCCTGGTCAAATAGCGTAGAAGTTAGATCATCAATCTCTTTATTCTTAAGAAGGAGAGTCATTTTGGTTGATATCTCATTCTGCTCGCTCCTTTCTCTATGAGAGCGCGCCTCTTCTGCTGCCGCAACTGCATCAGCTTTCTCTTCCTTAAGCTTCTCAATTTCGTTGCGCAGAGATATCTTTTCTTTATTATCACGATCGCAAGCCTCCACAAAGCGCTTGCGCTCATCCGCATGTTGCGCAGCAGAGGCCTCACACTTGCGCTTCTAAGACAGCGCAGACCACTCCTCGGTCTTCTTCTCCTCCTCAAACTTGGCCTTTTCAGCCTCAAAATCGACGATCATCTTTAACGTCTTCTCTTTCTCAAGTTTGGCCTTCGCCTTATCAATCTCGACCTCATCCCACTCCTTGTTCATACTGCGCCATTCACGCACTGTCACACCCCGACCCGCAGCGGAAAAGGTGACCGGGGCATGATTGGGTTATCATCAAAGCTCATGACATTTATTATACGTTTCATATTCATTAATACAATTTAATAGGAAATTTACAACCATAATTACATCATGACCTAACATCAATCTAAGCTTCTTTGTTTTCTTCTAAGGCATTTCCTATGTTTTCCTTGCTTCATCCTGTTCACCTGTATCATGTGTAAAAGGGTTTTTGGATCAACAAAAAGTTGGCGAGTGAATCCTATGGAAAACATTTGAACAAGTTTATTTAATTGATTATGAAATAAAGTGCACAACCACACATGAGTAAAAATAAATGTAAACTTATTCATAAATCAATTTAATATTAAACAATACACACATGAACAATAAAGGATCGTTTAGAGGCACGCGTTGCTCAACTCGTCTCTCACGAGGAACTGATGGGCCTAATGAATGAATTGCATAACCATGATAATATGAAAGACATAACTACCAACAATATAAACTCAATAATACACACATGAACGATAATGGATTGGTTTTGAGGCACGCGTTGCTCACTCGTCTCCCACGAGGAACTGATGGGCTTAATGAATGAATTTCATATAAGTTGACAAAATGAAATACATAATCACAACAATATAAACAATCTAAGTTTAGATCACGATATGGTATGGCACAAGTTTAAATAAACGAGTTAATTATTTTGTGACACATGACACACCCCAAAACGTGTAATTAAAAAGGGGGAGTTGTAAGATTCACTCACAGTGGGTGCGTTCGGTTGATGATGTTGAATGCACGCGAAGTGGTTTTAACCACGAGTGAAATTAACCTAGATAAATAGTATTATGGTTCGGTAAGTAAACAGATTTTATATCTTAGTATTTTAGTAATTTTTGTGAGTTTAAGGCTATTTTCTAACCTTAAAAATGTTATTTTTAAGTATTTTTAATTGATTTTTAAATAAAATAAATAAATAAAAATAATAAAAAAATTGCTTTTTTTTGCTACAGTTGACCGTTGACCGTTGACTTTGACTTTGACCGGTTCGCTTGTATAATTGTGTGCGCTGGGTGAGGCTCGAACCCGAGACCTCCCGTACGCGTGCACGCAGCTCTACCAACTGAGCTACGTGTCTAACCCGAAATATTTCTGTTTTTAATTATATTTATATATTAATTAGATTAATCCGAAAATCAATTTATTTCTAAAAAGATTTTACTGAATCGGACCGGTGCGCTCCACAGGTCTCGAACCCGGGACCTGTGGGTTGAGTTAACACACAGTCCACCGCTGGACTGTGTGTTTAACTTGTTATATAAACCGATTTTTATTATACTTAAATACAAACCAAGTATTTTCATTCCTGACTATTTAAAAAGTTAGATAATTGTCCGGATCGGTGCAGTAGACCGGACTCGAACTCGTGTCCTGTGATTAAACATACACACAGTCCACCACTGGACTGTGTGTCTAACTTGGTTATTATTCCGGTTATTAATAAACTTAACATGTAACAGTGGTGACTCCGGTTCGGTTAACAAAAAGGCATTTTTATTAAGGCAGCATGCGTGGGACAAGATTCGAACTCGAGACGTTTACGTGTTTAATGTGCACACAGTCCACCGCTGGACTGTGTGTCTAACCCGAGTAATAACTTGATTTTAATTATACTTATACACTACAGAAACTTCGTCTTCTTCGTTGATTTTAACCAGAATCGGAAGTCCGACTGGTTCGATGATTAAATCATGTTCGTTAGTGTCTGATGGTTAATTACATGAGAGATTAAATAAAAAGAATGAAGGATTAAGCGTAAGGTATACAGACTGGACTCCTCTGTTTCTCCGGCGAAACTCCGGTGACGGCAAACACTTCCGGCGACGTGTGTCTTGCAGCAGAGAGTCTTCAGAAAGCTTGAAAAGGATGTGGGTGACTTCGTTATAAGCTCAGGGGGTTTAGTAAGGCTCAGAAGTGAAGGGCTCGGTTTTCGGCGAGATACAGAAGTTTTCCGGCGAATGGATTTACGTCGGGTAAAGGTGGGGTTTTGAGCGAAAAAGCTTGCAGAGGTTCGAGGAGGTATTTTATAAGGCAGGTTATCGATGAATTTGGTCCAATTTCCGACTTGATTCGTCGGTTAGAAAATCTCCGGCGGTTATAACTTGTGTCGCGGACTCAGACATCGGTTATAACCGATGTAGTGTTTAAGGTTTACGTTATAACTGAAGTAACCGTCGATTCTTGGCGAGTTAGTCGGGATTTCCGACGACTGCAATTTTGGGCGCGCCGATTTTGAATTCGAGGATTATGATATGTATTAATTGTTTCCATTAATTAATAAGAAGCATGAGTGGCGCAGTGGTTAAAGGGTTGAGTGTTAAGTTGTGTTGACCCGGCTGACTGACCCGGGTTCGAAACCCGGCAGTGCCAAATTATTTTTATTTTCTTATTTTTGACAGTTTTTCAAAAACAAACTATATATTCCAATATAATAATTAATTATGTATCGTTTAAAATTAATTTGGGCATTAAATACGCCACGAAATTTTAAACTGATTGTTCGGTTAATAAACGGAGCGGGTTTGGTAAAATCCGTTTTTGACGGATGTTACAGTATCCCCTGCTTTTTAGAAATTTCGTCCCGAAATTTAAATAGTGATATATTTGACTAAAAGAATGATGGTGTTTAGTTTGACAGTTACATGCTTAGAAAAAGTAAGGGTTTAAGTTTTTGTTTGAGGCGGTGACGTTCCTTGTAAGGGTTAAGTACCCTATTACAGGAATCGCTTTTTGTTGCCTACTGTAAAAGTATTGATAAGCATAATTGATTCGCTAAATATGATATCATGCATAAGAGTTTGGATATGTTTGGAAGGATATGGTTATATCCTAAGGCAAAACTTCTAATACTACAACCTACATGGAACTTCTCATAACCATCTAACAATACCTCTGATCCTTTGACAAGAATACTTATATATAGGAAGTACCAGCGGCGTATCCACCATATTCTTGTCAAAGTTTCATTGGCTTTATCCTTAAGTTATGATTGGTTCTATGTGATTCTAAAGCATAAAGAAAAACATATAACTAAACGATTGGAGTTGAATCTGGATCTTCGGTGAAGAGGACTAGTTGGGTATCTTCGTTTGGGCCGTCATTATCTTCGACAGGATTGGCGTTGATGTTGAAGACTCTTCCTCTTGCTGGTGGCCTAGCGGTTGGGTTTTCTTGGTTTACTTGGTTAACTGGGTTTGATTGCGCTTGAGTGTTGATGACGTTAACCAATTGAGGGCATGTGTTTCTAAAGTGGGTAGGGTCGCCACAATTGAAACAAGCTCGAACATATGGGAACATGGGGTATTGGGGTTGTTGATAGGTTTGGGCCATGTTTTGAGTAGGGGAAGAGATTTGGTTTTGAAAGGTGCGGCAAACCTTGCTCAAATGACCATAGCGTCCACAAGTTGCACATAGTCGACAAGGTAAGGTAAGGGGATGGTGATAAAAACAGTTGTTGCATCGAGGGTGAGGTCCAAGATATGGTTTCTTATTTGGGTAAGTTGAGTTGGGTGCCACTTGAGTGATTGGGATAGCTTGGATGGGTATGGCGTGTGAAATTGGTTGATTTTGTTGGATAGTAGCGAAAAGTTGCCCGTCTCTTTTTCTCTTAGAATTGGGTTGAGAAGGGGATTCGGTTTGGGTGAAGTTTGAAGTTTCAGTCGATGCTTTATCCTTCTTCTTCTCCTCCTTGAAGTCTTTGTTCCGGATTCGGTTCTCGGTGAGCTCTGTAGCTAACTCCATTGCTGCTTCCAATGTTGCAGGCATGGTACTTATTACAGAGTCTTGAATCTTTGACGGAAGACCACGAATGTAGTGCTCGATCAAACGGTAGAGGGGAGTGAACATGTTGGGAACCATTTGATGTAACTCGAGGAATCTTTTGTTGTATGTGATGTGGTCGCCTTCCTTTTACTTCAACGAATAAAATTCATCTTCTAACTTCTTGATTTCGCTCTTTGGGCAAAATCGTCTGGTCATGATTTCCTTCAATTCGTCCCAAGTTAAAGTCATAGCATCGTCGACGCCTCGTTTGGCCTTCTCTATATTCCACCAAGTAAGTGCTATTCCATATAAACGACCAGTAGCATAACGCACTTTGCGATCATCGGGGCAATCGCAATTTAGAAAAGTGTTCTCCATCTCTTCAAACCAATGGAGGAGAGCGGTGACGCCTTCAGTCCCTTTGTATTTTGGAGGGTCGCATGATTTGAAATGCTTGTAGGTGCATTTAGTGGTATTTGGGGAAGGGTTGATAACGTGTTAATCTTCTTGATTGACAGGATTAGCAGTAAGTGCTTGTTGGACTTGGATTACAATGTTGGGTATTACGGCAGCCATTTGTTGAGCGATTAAGGCAGCCATGCGCTCGCGGGCTTTTCCTGCTCTCATCTTCCTACGGGCGAGGCTAGAAGACATCTACAAGGAATACATGTCAAGAGTATGAGTTGGATGTTTTTGGGTTCATGGGTCGCACTAGGAATGAACATTCATAAAATAATTATAGAAAAATAAATCTACTACATCCATAGGATGTCTTGGGCTTTGCTCGCCATTAGGCCTACATGCCGCCATACTTCACCTTCGTAATCATGTGGGCCCCATGAATACCGGGTTTTTCATATGGTTCGCATGGGTTTGCCTGGTTGCGTACACTAAAACCCGGAGAAAATCGAGAAATATATATACAACGTGTGATATTCGGAATGTGTCCAGGTGTAGACACGGTGACACCTCAAAGTGGGTTAGTTCGAACGACGTTTGGTGTGGCATGCTTTGGCCTAATAGGTCCTTCGTACTCTCATCGTTAGTCCCCAGGTAGGCAAACTGGTCCGTTATATTGGATTTATACGAATGCCAACCTAGACAGGACGTTCCGACTACCGGTACTTGTACCCTTCCAGTTACTACATGCCCGTCGCAGAACTTACTTTGATGAGATTTGAAAATTGCAACAAAATCTTTGAGTAACAACAGTATGAAGATGAATTGAATATATGAACATTGATATATGTATAATAAATGTGTATGTAAGTATGTATGTTTGACTGTAAATATAAACAAATATGAAACAAATAAATATCATAAGTTTGTATGTAACCACCTAATCAATTAAAATTTAGGCAGACTATAGTATAGGCTCTAAGGGTCTAATAACCTATCCTATATCCCTATAGTCATGGCTCTGATACCAATCTGTCACACCCCGACCCGCAGCGGAAAAGGTGACCGGGGCATGATTGGGTTATCATCAAAGCTCATGACATTTATTATACGTTTCATATTCATTAATACAATTTAATAGGAAATTTACAACCATAATTACATCATGACCTAACATCAATCTAAGCTTCTTTGTTTTCTTCTAAGGCATTTCCTATGTTTTCCTTGCTTCATCCTGTTCACCTGTATCATGTGTAAAAGGGTTTTTGGATCAACAAAAAGTTGGCGAGTGAATCCTATGGAAAACATTTGAACAAGTTTATTTAATTGATTATGAAATAAAGTGCACAACCACACATGAGTAAAAATAAATGTAAACTTATTCATAAAATCAATTTAATATTAAACAATACACACATGAACAATAAAGGATCGTTTAGAGGCACACGTTGCTCAACTCGTCTCTCACGAGGAACTGATGGGCCTAATGAATGAATTGCATAACCATGATAATATGAAAGACATAACTACCAACAATATAAACTCAATAATACACACATGAACAATAATGGATTGGTTTTGAGGCACGCGTTACTCACTCGTCTCCCACGAGGAACTGATGGGCTTAATGAATGAATTTCATATAAGTTGACAAAATGAAATACATAATCACAACAATATAAACAATCTAAGTTTAGATCACGATATGGTATGGCACAAGTTTAAATAAACGAGTTAATTATTTTGTGACACATGACACACCTCAAAACGTGTAATTAAAAAGGGGGAGTTGTAAGATTCACTCACAGTGGGTGCGTTCGGTTGATGATGTTGAATGCACGCGAAGTGGTTTTAACCACGAGTGAAATTAACCTAGATAAATAGCATTATGGTTCGGTAAGTAAACGGATTTTATTAGTCCGTTTTAGTAGGATTGCTGGTTGTATTTTTGTGAGTTTAAGGCTATTTTCTAACCTTAAAAATGTTATTTTTAAATAAAATAAATAAATAAAAATAATAAAAAAAATTGCTTTTTTTTGCTACAGTTGACCGTTGACCGTTGACTTTGACTTTGACTTTGACCGGTTCGCTTGTATAATTGTGTGCGCTGGGTGAGGCTCGAACCCGAGACCTCCCGTACGCGTGCACGCTGCTCTACCAACTGAGCTACGTGTCTAACCCGAAATATTTCTGTTTTTAATTATATTTATATATTAATTAGATTAATCCGAAAATCAATTTATTTCTAAAAAGATTTTACTGAATCGGACCGGTGCGCTCCACAGGTCTCGAACCCGGGACCTGTGGGTTGAGTTAACACACAGTCCACCGCTGGACTGTGTGTTTAACTTGTTATATAAACCGATTTTTATTATACTTAAATACAAACTAAGTATTTTCATTCCTGACTTATTTAAAAAGTTAGATAATTGTCCGGATCGGTGCAGTAGACCGGACTCGAACTCGTGTCCTGTGATTAAACATACACACAGTCCACCACTGGACTGTGTGTCTAACTTGGTTATTATTCCGGTTATTAATAAACTTAACATGTAACAGTGGTGACTCCGGTTCGGTTAACAAAAAGGCATTTTTATTAAGGCAACATGCGTGGGACAAGATTCGAACTCGAGACGTTTACGTGTTTAATGTGCACACAGTCCACCGCTGGACTGTGTGTCTAACCCGAGTAATAACTTGATTTTAATTATACTTATACACTACAGAAACTTTGTCTTCTTCGTTGATTTTAACCAGAATCGGAAGTCCGACTGGTTCGATGATTAAATCATGTTCGTTAGTGTCTGATGGTTAATTACATGAGAGATTAAATAAAAAGAATGAAGGATTAAGCGTAAGGTATACCGACTGGACTCCTCTGTTTCTCCGGCGAAACTCCGGTGACGGCAAACACTTCCGGCGACGTGTGTCTTGCAGCAGAGAGTTTTCAGAAAGCTTGAAAAGGATGTGGGTGACTTCGTTATAAGCTCAGGGGGTTTAGTAAGGCTCAGAAGTGAAGGGCTCGGTTTTCTGGCGAGATACAGAAGTTTTCCGGCGAATGGATTTACGTCGGGTAAAGGTGGGGTTTTGAGCGAAAAAGCTTGCAGAGGTTCGAGGAGGTATTTATAAGGCAGGTTATCGATGAATTTGGTCCAATTTCCGACTTGATTCGTCGGTTAGAAAATCTCCGGCGGTTATAACTTGTGTCGCGGACTCAGACATCGGTTATAACCGATGTAGTGTTTAAGGTTTACGTTATAACTGAAGTAACCGTCGATTCTTGGCGAGTTAGTCGGGATTTCCGACGACTGCAATTTTGGGCGCGCCGATTTTGAATTCGAGGATTATGATATGTATTAATTTTTTCCATTAATTAATAAGAAGCATGAGTGGCGCAGTGGTTAAAGGGTTGAGTGTTAAGTTGGGTTGACCCGGCTGACTGACCCGGGTTCGAAACCCGGCAGTGCCAAATTATTTTTATTTTCTTATTTTTGACAGTTTTCAAAAACAAACTATATATTCCAATATAATAATTAATTATGTATCGTTTAAAATTAATTTGGGCATTAAATACGCCACGAAATTTTAAAGTGATTGTTCGGTTAATAAACGGAGCGGGTTTGGTAAAATCCGTTTTTTACGGATGTTACACGCACGATCCTATTTATTGTGGAAGAGGCAAGGGCAGACTCTTGCAAATATAATTCATATGTAGCCTCATGATCTTTCTCTTCCTGGCGCTTCACCTCCGTCGGGGGGAAGATGCCCTTATACCACTCCCTGCACGAGTGCCAATCAGTAAAAACATCACCCTGTCTAACCTTCCATACAGGCTAATGGATCGCAGAGGCCCGCTTCTCAGAATAAGAGCGATAGTAATAATCCCCAGGCGTCTCCTCTGGGCGACTCCTCATCGGAATCCTCCACAGACATAAAGCCTTCACTTTGTGTTGAAGGGCCAGTTTCCTTAAACATCAACTTTGAAGGCTCTAGCACAGGGGAATATATTTTTTCTTGCTCTGCGGTAGCAGTATCTTTCACCCCAGCATCTGTAGCTGTATCTTTAACCTTCTCGCCAGCAGGATTCTCAGCATCAAAGTTTTTAGGCTCTTCTTCCAGAGCCACCTTCTCAGTATTTTCTGGGACGATGGGATTATCGTCAAAAACGGGTTCTTCTCGCTCCACATCTCCCTCCTCAACGTTTTTAGTCTGCGTGGTGATGGTATAGCAGATAAGGTGGCCGGCGCAGCCTTCACCATTTTCTCTGCAAAGCATATTAACAAATACCAAGTATAAAATTCTGCGCAACTTTTCTGACAGAAATGTGCAACAAACTGAACATACCAGGTGAGAACTTCTTTGCAAAGGCATCCAGATTGCCTTTCTTGCCAATGCGCGGGCGCGCCACTTTCGTTGACTCCTTCCTCTTCTTGGACGTGCGCTTCAACGCCTCTTCTAGGCTCGAGGGTATTTCCAAGGGATCATCTGGGTTCGAGGCAGGAAGAGAGGAGGTGTCAATGGGTTCTGGCTTTGGTTTCCTCAAACCTACAGGCGCAAGACCCTCCAGTGAGTCCGATACCACCACATAATCACACCAAGAGTCAGATACGAGACGCGTACCTTTCTTACCCTCAGCTTTCGCAGCAGCTGATGGCTTGGTTTTTTGACCTGGTTTAGAAGGGGGAGGTGCAGCAGTTGCGGCAACAATTGGTTTCTTCTTCTTCTTCGAGTCAGGGCCTACGCCCAAGTTTAGCAAATCACCTACATAGTCAATCATATTGAACAAAGGTTGCGCCATTAGTTATATTGCAATATTACTTAGAAAATATATTCAAGAGTAATATTGCAATATCAACTTAGGCCTTGTAAGAATTTAACTACCAGTCTTTGAAGATGGTTGCGCCTCTATATCCTCCTTCTTGGGCAACTCAAAGTTCCCCAAGATTTGTGAGAACCAAGTATCCTCACCCTCAGCAATGGGCACGACGGCCATTTTCCCTTTCCCTCTCTTGAAAGATACCAAGTAGAGCGACGCAGCTACATAACAAATATTTTTACATCATCACATATCTATTAAAAGATATTACTAAGAAGTTAAACGGTTACGTACCAGTTCCTTCTTCAATATACACCGATTTTTCCCGGCGTTCTTTCTTCCAAAAAATACTCATCCTAGCAGCGATGAGGGCCCTCTCCGGCAAAACAATGTTGGGCACATCTTTAATATCCTGGTACCACACCTCGTCGGCAGGAATGGGGAGGGTCTCCAGCTCGATATCATCACCGGCTCGGAAAGTCATCTTCATCGGGATTACTGCCGCCTTTATGAAGAAGAACTTCTGTTTCCAGTCGTGGTACGATTTAGGTGGCACTAACAACAATCGTTTTGCTTGCATACGTTGTTGAAACGAGTAGAAACCCAACGAGCAGTGCAACTGATAGAAGACTCTAAACTTCTCAACCGTCGGTATGATCTGCATCGACCGGCAAACAAACTCAAAATGCCGGATCCTAACCATTCCCATCGGGCTCAACTGAGAAATATGGAACTTATAAAAACCAAGAATAACCAGCATAAAATGGGTCACCGGAAGCCTGAAGTTTCTTTTGGCAAAATAGTCATAGAATAACGTGATATAGCCGGCCGGAGCATCAGCTGCCGTGGCATTCCCTACCGGAAAAAAACGCTTTCCAAGATGGAGCAAACAGGAAGTTGGTAGCAAAATTATCAAAATCTTTCTTCGACCACTTTAACGGTGGCAAACTTAACGTCGATGGTATCTTAGCAGAACTTGCACCGATGGTCATAACTCAAAAGAATACTAGAAAACTTTGAAGGTCGTCGGAATATATGAACACAAGTTTTTCTCTAAAGATTTAATCTGGTGAGGAAGCAAATGGACCGTTGATCCCTTTATATACTAATCGCACTTAATGCACGATTTGACTGCAGCGACTTTTGCGACAGTCACATATCCCCAAGTAACTGTAGAGGCGAGTGGGGAACAGTAACCGCCCCACGCGCGCGAGTGTCGCCGAAATAACATTAAATGTCGTAAGGCATGTACTGTTGACAGCATGTCAAGAGTACCATCACGTCTCAAGAACGTTCATTTTCACCAACTACACCATCCGGATAAGTGACACGTGTCTAAGTATATTTGAAATTCAAATACTTTTTCAAAATTCACTTACGACACGTCACCAAGATGCAGAAAACAACAAAAGGCTAGTACTTACCTAGCGCAACACATTTATCTTAAGTCCAGTGCTCCACCTACTTTTTATTCTTACATAGGAGCAACACTGGACTGGGGGGACTTGAAGGGGTATGGTCCCAAAAACCTTGCGCCAATCAAGGAAACCATACCCATTAATAACTTTTAAGGAAACTTCGCGCATACTTCTTTGCCAGAATGAGATTTATTAGAACTCTGCGCCAAATATCCAGGAGAGGAAAGGATCATATAACTACCTTGCGCAGGCTCGCGCAAGGTTCGAAGTTAAAAGCTCAAACATTCTTTTTGGATAAATGTTTCATTTAACTACCTTGCGCGTAACTACCTTGCGCGGGCTCGCGCAAGGTTCAAAGTTAAAAGCCCAAACATTCTCTTTGGATAAATGCTTCATTTAACTACTTGCGCGGACTCGCGCAAGGTTCAAAGTTAACCTTGAACATTTTCTTGGGATAAAATGCTTCATTTAACTACCTTGCGCTGGCTCCCGCGAGGTTCAAAGTTAACCTTGAATAATCTCGTTTGTTAATGCCTCATGCACAAACCTTGCGCATATATTTATATCAAAGCAATTATCCACCAAACGTTGCGCTAAGCAGTAAGGAGAAGAAAAAAGACCAGTTAACTAACTTGCGCTTCTCGCGCAAGAAACAGTTAACCCTGATAAACTTTCCCTTAGCAAAATCATTGACTTGGTGCAGAAGCAAAGGGAATCTTTTCTGTTGTAACAGAATGTACACGTGGCGAACAACAGATGGGTAACAGCTGTGAAATCTTCTAGAAGCCATTAACACCCAATCCTACAAGCATCTTTTCGGTTATAACCAATTGCCACATGGCAGCATCTGGACGGCTGAGGAAGATCACGGTGATGGCATGCTCACATTTATAAAATGTAGTAATCTCATGTTGATACATGGCACCTCCCTAACCGCTGATGAGCTCACGATCCGTGTGCACTAACGGATTGGCAACAAACGTTAACGGAATAGCAGAAGATTCCGTTAAAGTTAACAATCTCTCCTTTTGGCGCCAAACGCCGGCTATAAATAAGTGACTGGGAGTTCAAGGAAAGGTATTCACTCTCAACTACTCTCTCCCTTACAATACTTTACTTCCGACTACATGTACTTATTCTCACGCCGGAGGGTGGTCACGGAGAGAACCCCTTCTCCCCGTGACGAGCTAACGGTGTTCTGTTTTGCAGGATCAGCCGCAGTATTGTTTCATTCATCCTCATCGTGAAACCAAACGAAGGGTTAACCCTTTTATGCAGAGCCCATTCCATAGATCTACTTAGATTCTGGTTTAGTTGATCTAGGGTTTCTTCAAGATCAACTCACAAAACGTCATGTGTTCATCTGTGATTTACTTTATTATATGTATAGATTAAAAAAATACCTTGTATTAAAAAATAAATACGTTTCAATAAAGCAACAATTTAATCTTATTAGAGTTTTACTTCTAATGAAACACTAGTTTGAATCACCACATTTCAATAATAAATTAGTTTATGTACTAACTTTTCAAATCGTAGTGCTAAAAAGTAAATACGTTTAAGAAAGCATTTTTTTTATTAGTGTTTTACTTCTAATAAAACACTAGTTTGAATCACTAATTTAAATACGTCCACTTTGGTACTTTTAAACATTTGTTTGGGCCGATCAGTTGTAGGATAGGGATCACTTTCTTTTGTATAAAAATAAATCATACAATAATAACGATACTTTTGTTACTAATATTGGAAAATAAGTAGTGTCGTAATACAAAATGAATACAAATACGAAAACTATGAAATAAACATTACATATACGTGAAATGATTCAAACCAGGATCTGGAAAAGGTAGTGTCTTCAACTTTGTTTTTCAAGAAGGTCTTCATGTAGTCTCTTTAGCTGCAAGAATAAACCAACTAATGTTAACGATTGTGGCTGAAGATTCGTGTTCAACACAAGTCTCTTGAAAAAAGATTTTGTGTCACTGCTTAGCTAGCGTGTCTGTCTCCAGAGTACAACAGTCGAAACAATTTGTACTGTTGGAGAAGACCGGGCAACCGATGTCACACCCCAACCGATGGCGGAATCATCGGGGTAGTGGCACTAGGCGACCAGATTGTCTCATGAGAATTCCATAACCATTATCTATCAACATCATTTAACATTTAACGTCCCATACCATTAAACACAATATTTCAAAATAATCATTACAGAAACTTGTTTTCCCACAAAATTAATCGGGTTCGATATCCCCTCGATTTCATTACAAATCATTCTAAACAAAAGCAAACTAACCTAAGCATGCTACATCCAAAGCATCCAAGCTAAAATCCTCAATCTGTTACATACGTTAAAATACAAGTCAATACAATTAAGTAAAGGTGAGCATAGGCTTATTTCTCATGCTAACTACCGTGAGAAGGCTTGCGCGTCCATCCTAACTAGACTCCGTCGGATGTTAGCCACACTATAGTACCATACTAGCTAAGGAGGCAAGTTAACGAAAATAAGTCCTAGTCACATGTTTCTAGTATCACGTATTGAGCATACATAATCAGATTATTCGCGTGTGATAAATAGTTTAAGTTGTGAAATGATTTTGATAAAGGAACATATGTATCACCCAAATAGTGCATTAAAGCGAAAACGGGTCAAGTATACGCACATTCGGTGCGTTTAGGATAGAGTAGACGACTGTCAAGAGGTGAAGAGGAGCGCCGGATCAGCCTGCATACGCGAGCGGAAGTGCATCAGTCTCCGAAAAGCTGAAACAGTTAAGTTTGGATTGAACAGTAGGCAAGTTCGTCCGAACTTGTATGTAAACATACGAGTTCGAGCGAACTTGCTAAGTTTTGGTGATTTTGATGTCAAGTTCGGGCGAACTTGCAAGTTTCTCAAGGAAACTTGACAAGTTCGAGCGAACTTGTGGGTAACCTTAACAGGTGAGACAAGTTTGGCCGAACTTGTGAAGTTTCCTGAGAAACTTGACAAGTTCGAGCGAACTTGGGAGGCTTCTGAAGAAAATTTGAACATTCCCACTCAAGTTCGGCCGAACTTGACCCATTGAGGGCAAGTTCGAGCGAACTTGACTACTTGTGTTGTCCAAATCAGTGTAATCTCGAGCGAACTTGATGTTTTCGGGTCCAAAATCTTGTGTTTTCGCGTCGTTTGCTGAAGAAATCGAGTGTTCATCCCTCCAACCCTGTGCTACTGAGCCAACTTAGGTCGGAGAGTCTTTTAGAGCGGTTTTAGTCGTTTTACAAAAGCGTGGGCTAATCCGGGCAAACTCATAGTTCGTTCGGGTTAGTCCGACTTGTGTAAACCAACTTAAACGTCTTTGTGCTTCCAGATCTGGGATCTTGAATGATAAATGCTTCGTTTCATATCAGAAATGAACAAAACATCACCAAAAGTCCGTATTTTGTGTAAAAATCAATGTTTAAAAGGTTTTACTCAGATCTAAACATAGATCTAAGTGGAAAACAGAAATTTTATGGAAAAAGATGAAGATTTTCGTAAACAGAAGAGATTTGATGAAAACAAAGGCAGAGCCTTGTGCAAAATCGTTGTAAACCGTTGTAAAACGTTGATGAACATCATTGTAGTTGAAAGTTGATTCTTACTTAGAAACAGAGGGTTTTGTGTTTCGGGAGCTCTGGGCGAAGTTGCAGCAAGTTCAAATGAGAGAATGGGGCTGAGTATTTATAGGAGTAGACAAAAATGGAGCTGATGGGAGTCAAGTTCGGTCGCACTTGCATGAATTTCATGCAAGTTCGCCCGAACTTGCTTGATTTTTAAGGGAGATTAGCCAAGTTCGGCCGAACTTGTACGTGTGTGTACAAGTTCGAGCGAACTTGTGGAAAGCAGAAGATTCTTATGTCTCAGGAAAGTTCGGGCGAACTTGTGGTAGTCAAGTCCGGCTAAACTTGGCCTGATGACCAAGTTTCGTTTGTTGATTTCGCGTTAAGTGTTCGTTTGGCGATTCGGTTTGTATTGAATAGTTATATTAAGCGTTATAATTGATATAATAGTGTGATTTAGCGATTTGAGTGTGCGAGAGCGATGCGATAGCGAGCGTAATCATAACCAAGAACACACGTAACACATAAGTAACATAAAACCACATAATTAATTGCGTTTTGCGATGCCATGAGAATAAGCGATACGACGGAACAAGTGCTTATCAAACAATAACACACTCGGCTCGTATAATAGCGTATTTAGTTGTAATTAAGATTAGATTAGCGTTGTGTTTAATAAGCGATTAGATGCGATATAATTGAAATAAAACATATTAATTTAACATAACTTTCTTATAAACCGAATCTAGAGATTTACAAAGGATAGATACAACGATAATAAAAGAAAACGATAACAACGAAATTCGGAGTTGTTACAACCGAGGTTACAGCGGGTAAAATTGTAGTGTTAGAACTTGTAGAATGGATAAGAATGCGAAGGTGGTGCAATCGAGTAAGTGTACTCATCTATGTAGTTCCCCCAACATATGGGTCTTCAAATGTTTCCTCTTCTTTCTTTTATGTATTTTTCTTATATTTCTCTCTTATTTCAAATGAGACGCATTTTTTGGTCTCGGTACTGGTATTTTGGTTGATTTACCGATAAATACCTTCGTACCATATCAGGTATTTTCGGTCTCGGTACCGGTATTCATTGTGTTTTTATATAACTGCCCATAGTATTTTTAGTATGTTATTCATTGTTTTTAGATTATTGTCTATGGTGTTTTTAGTGTGTTGTCAATTGTGTTTTTGTTTTGTTGTCCATGATGTTTTTATTCTCTAGTATGATGTCCATTGTGTGTTTACCCAACTGGTTTTCAAAAAAAAAAAAACAAAAGTATAACAATAGTATACTTATATTAAAGATAAAAAGACATTCCATTTTATAATATATATATATATATATATATATATATAGGTAGAGGATCCTGTAAAAAAGGCACAAAGTGTGAGAAGGGTAAGAAAGAATCTAAACCATTAGATCTTTAATCTAATGGTTGAGATCTTGATGACAATCTTGTAAATGGTATAATAATTAAAATAATTAATTTTCTAGATTAAGGTATAAAGGTAAAATTAACATTTTTAATTTTAGAAAGTCACATCAATCCACATGCAAGTTTCCCTTTTATTTTTTAAACGTCAATAACTTTTTACACGTAACTCATTTGTTTTTAAATTACACTATAATAACGAGTGTTTTTAACCTTTAATATGAGTACCATATTACTATACTTATATACAGAAAAAAATTACGTTCAATCTAATGTTTCAGTTAATGGTTTTTGTTTTAGTTCATGGTGTTATATAATTATTGAATGGTGTTATATATGTATTGAATGGTGTTATATAATTATTGAATGGTGTTATAAATGCGCTGAATGGTTGTTGCAGTGTTATTCGTAGTGTTTTTATAGAGATCTTTAAAATGGTGTTATATACTTATTGAATGGTGTTATATATTTATTGAAGGGTGTTATATAATTATTGAATGGTGTTATATACGTGCTGAATGGTGTTTGCGGTGTTATTCGGTATTCCTATAAATTAGGGTGGCGGTTTATGGAAGGTTTTAAATTAATTAAATCAATGATAAAATTACTTGATTACCCTTTTCAATTAATGTAACATCCGTCAAAAACGGATTTACCAAACCCGCTCCGTTTATCAACCGAACAGTCAGTCAAAATTTTCGTTGCGAATTAAATGCCCAAAATATTTTTAAACGATCCGTAATCAATTATTATACGGGAATATATATTTAGTTTTTGAAAAACTGTCAAAAATCGCAAAATAAAAATGATTTGTTTCTGCCGGGTTTCGAACCCGGGTCTGTACCGAGTCACTCAGCAACTTATCATCTCACACACAAACCACTGCGCCACGGATGCTTCTTGTGAAATAATAGAATCATTTAATTGATAAAGTGTCGTTACGAATTCAAAATCGGCGCCCAAACGATTCAGTCGTCGGAATCCCGGAAATCCCGCGAATCTTAACTACAATTTACGTTATAACGTAAACCATTAACCAGATATCGGTTATAACCGATGTTTGAAGTCCGCGACCAAAATCATAACCGCCGGAAAATTTAAATAAACGAACACAGTCGGAAATCAGACCAAGTGCATCTCGTTTTTCCCCTATAAATTGACCCACAACCGACGACAAACCTTTTCGCTCAAAAACACATCTTTTCACGGCGTAATTCCACTCGCCGGAATAAATCTGTTCGTCGCCGGAAAACCGGTTTCCCCACTGCCGAGCTTTTCTGAACCTCCTAAGTTTATACCGAAGTCACCTTACCTTTTCCAAGCTTTCCGGAGACTAGCTGCTATACGGAACACGTCGCCGGAGTTGAATTCTGTCGCCGGAGTTCTGCCGGAAAACAGAGGATCCAGTCGGTATACCTCTTTCGCTTATTTTCTTTATCTTTTCACCTTTATCTTACCTTAATGGACTGCAAAACGCTAATAAACTGATAAAAATCTTGAACCAGTCGATTTCCGATTTCTGGTTCAAACTGGATGAAGAAGACGACGTAATTCTGTATCATATAAGTATAATATAAATCATGAAATTAATCGGGTTAGACACACAGTCCAGCGGTGGACTGTGTGCACATATAAAACGCAAAACGTCTCAAGTTCGAATCCCGTCTCACACACGCTGCCTTAATAAAATCCATTTTTTTGTTTACTGAACCGGAGTCGCCTTAGATATATGTTAAGTATATTAATAACCGGAATAATAACCAAGTTAGACACACAGTCCAGCGGTGGACTGTGTGTTTGTTTATATCACAGGTCACGAGTTCGAGTCCGGTCTTCAGCACCGACTCGGACAATTATCTTTTCTTTTAAATAAGGCAGAAAAGGAAATAACTAATTAGTATTTAAGTATAATAAAAATCGAATGATATAACATGTT
This sequence comes from Scalesia atractyloides, assembly GCA_947069175.1. Classification (NCBI taxonomy): domain Eukaryota; kingdom Viridiplantae; phylum Streptophyta; class Magnoliopsida; order Asterales; family Asteraceae; genus Scalesia; species Scalesia atractyloides. The sequence goes on from CAMTDV010001634.1 coordinate 6,656,987, forward strand.
GAACACACAGTCCAGCGGTGGACTGTGTGTTGGATTAAACCACAGGTCCCGGGTTCGAGACCTGTGGAGCGCACCGCCGAATCGCTTGAAACTATTTTTAAAATAAAATGATTTTCAGTTTAAACTAATTAGTATATATATATAATTAAAATCAGATATATAACGGGTTAGACACGTAGCTCAGTTGGTAGAGCTGCGTGCACGCGTACGAGAGGTCTCGGGTTCGAGCCTCACTCAGCGCACAATAATATGCCATCGAACCGGTCAACGGTCAGGTCAACGGTCAACGGTCAGAAAAAAAAATAAATTTTTTTATTATTTTTATTTAACTATTTTAATTAAAAATCAATTATAAATACTTAAAAATAACATTTTTAAGGTTAGAAAATAACCTCAAACTCACAAAAATACACCCAACAATCCTACTAAAATAGTTTAATAAAAATCCGTTTACTTACCAAACCATAATGCGATTTATCTAGGTTAAATCTCACTCGTGGTTAAAACCACTTCGCGTGCATTCAACGTCATCAACCGAACGCACCCACTGTGAGTGAATCTTACAATTCCCCCTTTTAAATTACACGTTTTGGGGTGTGTCATGTGTTATGAAATTAATTAATTTATTTATTTAAACTTGTGCCATACCACATCATGACTTAAACTTAGATTGTTTTTATTGTTGTGATTTACTTATTGCCATTTGCCAAGTCATATGAAACTCATACATTAAGCCCATCAGTTCCTCGTGGGAGACGAGTAGAACATCGCGTGCTTCACATCAAATTCATTATTATTCATGTGTGTATCATTGAGTTTATATTGTTTGTAGTTGTGTTATTCATATTATCATGTTTATGCAATTCATTCATCAGGCCCTCAGTTCCTCGTGAGAGACGAGTTGAACATCGCGTGCCTTTAATTGTTCCATTATTATTCATGAGTGTTTCAGTTAACATCTTATGATTGCCGATTTAGTTACATCTATTTTTTACTCATGTTTGGTTGTGCACATATTTCATAATCAATTTAAATAAATTGTTCAAATGTTTTCCATAGGATTCACTCGCCAACATTATGTTGATCCAAAAACATTTTTACACATGATACAGGTGAACAGGTTGAAGCAAGGATAACATAGGATATGCCTTAGAAGAGAACAAAGAAGTTAGATTGTTAGTTAGATCATGTTGTAACATTATTGTAATTTTCCATTTAATTTGTATTAATGAATATGAAACGTTTAATAAATGTCATGAGCTTTGATGATAACCCAATCATGCCCCGATCACCTTTTCCGCTGCGGGTCGGGGTGTGACAGATTGGTATCAGAGCCATGACTATAGGGATATAGGATAGGTTATTAGACCCTTAGAGCCTATACTATAGTCTGCCTAAATTTTAAATTGATTAGGTGGTTACATACAAACTTGTGATATTTATTTGTTTCATATTTGTTTACATTAAAAAAAAACTCTACTTGTTAGCAGTATTGCAGTAACGTGAAGCAGGAATGAGGAGATGACCGGCGGTTGTTGTGTGGGGTCGACGAGGCAGCAGCGACGGAGGTGGTTGTTTGTGTGGGGTCGACGAGGCAGCAGGGGCGGTTGTTGTGTGGGCAACAACGGCGGCTTGGAGGTGGTTGTTGTGTGGGCTCAATCGGAGGTGGAGAGGAAGTAGGGCAGCGGCGGCGGCTTGGAGGCAGTAGGTCGACGAGGAGGTGGTTGTTGTGTGGGCTCAATCGGAGGTGGGGGAGGTGACGTCAGGTCAACCGGAGGTGGGGGAGGTGACGGAGATGTGGTGGTGGCGGAGGGGAGATGTGGTGCTGGGAGGAGGAAGATGCTAGGGTTTCTTGTGTTTTGAAAGCATAGGAGATGAGAAGAGCTTTGAAGAGCCTTGAAGTGAGGAGGCCAGGTCTGCTTGGAGAAGATGTGGAGAAGAGCTTTTTTAATGAAAGCTCTTCTAAAAAACAAACAAGCTGCGGACTCTTATGTCTACGTGTGGTCTGCTTAGAGAAGACAAAAGAGATTCAAAAGTACTCTTCCTAAAAAACAAACAAGCTGCAGACTCTTATGTCTACGTATGGTCTGCTTAGAGAAGACAAAAGAGATTCAAAAGTACTCTTCCTAAAAAACAAACACTACCTTACTCTTCTCATGTTTCCATCATTTGCATTTTTTTTCCTTAACAATTTGTAAATCTAAGAATTTAAACCCTTTAATCTTTAGATTTTAAGCACTTTCTTTAACTATCAAGATTACCCCTCTAAGGACTCTTATCATTTGTATTAACTATAATGTCTTTCTCGGTATTAAATTTTCATGGGAGCATATTCTTGTCACCATTAGTCTTAACTTCTAGACGATGACAAATTGACATGGCAATTTTACTTACATTGTTCACATTACAAATTGTGTGTGTTTGAATTCCCCTCACCCTTCCAGAAATTAGAATTCATCCAAAAATAAAAAGTATGTGCACAATTCTCTGAATTCAACCCAACAAATTTGTATACTAAAACGGTCTAATTAGGCGTTTACTATGTTTCATTGTGTAATGATAGTAAGTGACTGTTTGACAACTTCTGAATGGTTAAGTGCTGAACCAGTAAGAGCCAATGTAATACTTAGTTGTTCAGAGTCAAATGTCTGACCAATTCAGATTAGATGTCTTAACCATTCAGACTCAGCATAATGCTTAACCATTCAGAAGCAAATGTCTGAACCATTCAGACATCTGCTCGTGAAACAAACAGCCAGAACCATTAAATGTTGAACCAGTAAGAGATTTGAACCTTTAAGAGCCTCATTAAAAAGTAAACAAATAACCTCTAAATCAATTAAATGATACGACATTTTGGAATTAAATGTCTTTTTAAACATCTTTTATGGTTGTATGCACATTTTGGAATTAAATGTCTTTTTAAACATCTTTTATGGTTGTATGCACATGCCATATAAGTGGCTCTCTTATATTGCGTTTCATTTTCTTTGGTGCATGTTAGTGGTGGATTGATGGGGCAAGAATCATAGTATGAGTGGTTGCCTCAATGCATGCTCCACTAAATATATAGCTTAAGGATTTAATGGATTGGGTTACGTTATCGTACAAATGAAAATTAACATACAAAATACCTTTAACGTAAAAAATGAAGGGGGATATTTTTTGAATTCTTTTTCTCATCTTATTAAACGCTTATTTTAGTCCAGAATAAAAAAAACGTTGATTTTACACTAGTAGAATAATTATGTAATTTTGTAGAGTAATTATAATTACCCTACAATAATTACTCTACTACCATAAAATTACTATTTTTTTCTTTACATTTAGTAATTAAATATCATCCTTAAGTAGCAGAGGAAATTAAAAAATAAGTATCCATGTTTGTATTTGATTTTTCACAAATGGATTTTGTGTGTGAAAGTGTACACGCAAGTTAAGATACATCTATTTATAAATTGAATCAGGTATAGAATGTATATGTAAATTGAATTGTGTATGTAAATTTATGTGTTTAAAATATTGTCATGGTGGTGGGTGCTGTTAGATCGTCTTTCAACCCGAACAAAATCGTAAGTAAAGGTATTGATGTTTTTTTAGTTTTGTGTTCGTATTTGTGTTACTAAGTCTAAGACGAGGGATCATTTGTTTGATGATTTTAAATTTTGTCGAGGACGTGGAATGCGATTGCTAGATGGGTGAATTTGGAGATTCCAACTTCAAAAGTTTTTTTTGTTGATATCATTTTTTGGATGAATCGGTATAGTTAACTAACTCAAAGAAAGGGTTGGTATAGACTATTGTAATGACGACTTAGCGTGTGATCTAACGATTCCACATGCTTTCGTTTTCAAGAATGATAAGTAGGCTCAGGAAGCCGGTTTTATTATGTTGTTAACTATTCCTATATGTGGTTGCAAATAGGAATCACAAGGTTAACATTAGGTGTGTGGCTTGGATTTATAACCAAGTTATGGCCGTGTAGTTTTTTTTCTTTATTCAGTTAATTTTTTGATTGTCGATTTAATAAAAAATAAATTGTTCATTGATGTGATATATATTTTGATTTATTTGAAAATATGACTTGTATGTTTGCAATGTATGTATTGATATATATACGTGTTGATTGTGATATATACAACTTTAAATATCATAATAAATATGATATATGTATTTGTTTATATGTTCAAATCATTAGAAAAAATGACATGCGTGTGCTATGCGTGTTTATGTGCATGGATTGCAATTAGTGTGTGTAAATCAAAGTGTGTGTCCGTGTAATGGAAATATAGAGAGATATGAAAGATGTGGAGTTGGGCAAACAAAGTTATCAACATAATAATCTAGTCATCCATATCATTTGTTACATCATAATAAAAACGCGATGGAGAATAAACTGACGGTTACCTGCCACATGGTACCATAACTAAAAAAAAATCCTAAGTATCATATAATCAAAATAACATATTACTCAAAATGAAAACTTATACGTAATGGCTGTTAATATTCCCGTGCCCATACCCTTTATCTTTCTTTATATATACGTAAATATATAGAGAGAGAAAGAGTGAAAAAAGGTATAAGAATAAGATAAAGAGGTGTAAAAATAAGATGACCTTACCTAATACGTTGCCTAAGAATAAATTTATTTTCCTACTTATTATATATGGTGGCTGATGGTGCCAATGTTATCGTCTCGACTTAGTAATTCTTTTCATTAAAAGTTTTACGTCCACGACACACATAGTGTTTCAATGTTTAAATATTTATGATTTGTTTGATTTAACAGTCCCGTCATAACGTACGGGTTCACATAACTGGTATAAAACAAAATCAAAGACAATAATAATGACATGCCAAACATGTATTGATTGTACGGGTGTAGATAAACTAATTTATTCTTAACGTAGGTAATATATAGATTTATTTTAACCTTTTTTTGTTATTGGATTATCATAACCTAAAGCCCTCAAATAGACACGGCAAAATTTGTATTGCATGCTAGAAAAAAAAAACATATGATATTTTTTTTGCAGGGTCATGATAACCTTTTATCACTTAATATATGATTTGTTAATAGGACATAATTGATAGGTAGTTAAACTACTGATTTGAGTCGGACTCGAGTCAATTTGCCCCACACCAGACAAAAAAATTATTTTATAGTGAAAGATAAACGATCCCATAAAATTTTCCTCTCTCATGAAAAAAAGATGAATCGCTAAACATTGAATCAAGCCGAATTTAAATGGGGCCGAGCTCAAGCCCAAGCTCAAACCTAAACATAACCACATTTACTATGAGCTTAACTTATCGAACACCAGTATACGAAACAATATTATTGTTAGATTAGTTTTATGTATCTATATAATAATTTTAGTATGTATAAAATTACGATAAAAATAACAAAATAGTATATATTGTTATATATAAAATTTATATATATATATGTGTGTGTGTTTTTATTTATTTATTTATTTATATAATAAATATAAACGTACATTAGTTCATTAATAAAAAATAAACAAGCCAAGTTTGCAAGACTACCTACGAGCCAAGCTTTAGAAATAAAGCTCGAAACAAGTCGAGCTCTCATAAATTAAACGAGCCAAATCCAAAATTATATGAGCTCGAGCTTGGCTCATTCTGTTATACACCTAATTAAAAAACAATATGAGCTTCAAATCAAACCAAGTGACAAATTATATATGTTGAAAGTGTCAAAAAGTGATAGAAAATGTTCCCAACTTATCAAAGATTTAAGTACTCTTATTTACAATTCTTTTTTACATTATCAACTATTATAAACCAAGACAATCATGATAGTATTATAATCCCACATAGCACACTAATCACTTATAAACCTAATAAAAAAACATCAACAAGTAAACTCATTTTAACCTCTTGCACAACTTGTCTAGTGGGTTGTCTCACACTTGACTAATCTTTCACATAAAAATACAAAAAAACCTAAATCCCAAAATCATTAAAAGATTATTTAATCTTAAAAATAAAAACTCACATATGTGAAACTAGTGATGAGCATTTGATGCTGGGTACAAGTATCATACCGGTACCAAATTTCCTGTATCGAACTTTTTCTGTATAGTATTAGTCCCGTACCGGTACCGTACCATACCGAATATTTCAATACCAGTACCAGTATCTAGTTTTGATGAATTTCGATACTGATATTTTCGGTATCGATATTTTCGATACCGATACCTGTTCAATACGATGCTGATACACGCTCAATCCTAATGTGAAACCAAAAAAGATAGAAAGTATGGTGTGAAACCACATACCATAACAAGGGACCCACCCACCACCCAACACCAAAACCCACCGGAGCCGCTACTATTGACCCGACCCGTAAATTGCTCATATTTCCATAGACAAAAAGAGATGCAAAATACCCCAAAAGCACCCACAAGACTACACCCAATATTCTACTTCACCTAATTATCTATTAACCCCTTCATAATTTCCCCTAAAAATCCAATCTTTTTCCACTTAAACCATGTAATTTCATCTTTCAAGATTCTTCTTCTTCTTCTTCTTATTATTATTATTATATTATTATTATTATTATATTATTATTATATTATTATTATTTATTATTATTATTATTATTATTTTTAAATTATTATTATTTATTATTATTATTATATTTCTTTATTTCATTTCTTGATGTTGATCTGCTTTCTTACTGTTGTTTGCTAATGGCTTCCATTCTTTCATTAATTGGAAGAAAACAGAGTGTGGGTCTCCGATTTTGGCCCCTTTAGGTCAAGATTGTGTATCTTTGTTGTACAATTTTGTATGTATATTAGAAGATAGTAAAAGCGGTGTAATTATATATATAATTATATATATAAAATTGTATAAAAACCCATCTGATAATTTGCGGGTTTTGTGGGTTTGGTATGGGTGGGTGTTTCCCATGCTTTGGGTCATCAAAGAAAGATGGAAATGGTGTGAAAGAAGTGGTGAAGAATGATAGTGTGAAAGAGGGTTCAGCTGCTCATCAATCTCATCATGTTAGTAGGGTTATTTCAGGTAATTTGACTCTTTTATATCATCAAGTTTTGATCTTTTTAGTTAAATTTTGTTGGGTATGTTAGGGGCTTCAAGGGTTAAGTCTGGTCTGTTGAGTTTTCAAGATTCTTGATTCACATGATTGGTTTGAGATAATGTGGTGGTTCAAGAATGTTATATGAAGATCTGGGTCAAAAATTTGAGATGGGATTTTTATGTGTGTGTGATTTTGTAATTCGTGTAGGAAAGTCGAAATCTCGTGTTAGTTTGGATCCGAAAAAAGACCAGATGGTTGCGAAAGATGGACAAACAGCGAACATTGCAGCGCAGACGTTTACGTTTCGTGAGCTTGCTGCAGCTACCAATAATTTTAGGCTGAATCTTTGCTAGGAGAAGGTGGTTTTGGGCGTGTCTACAAAGGTCGGTTGGAAAGTACGGGGCAGGTATTGTTACATTCTTTAATGTTGGCACTGATAATGCTAAATAATTTGTCAGCTTGATAATAACATGCTATTCTGATAAATTCCTACTTAGCGTGGGTGTTTGGATGTGCCTAGAGCTGCAAATGAACAAAATGTTTAGCGAACTGTCGTGAACTGTTCGGCGGGAAATTCGTTTGTGTTTGTTTGTTTATTAAACGAACGGACACTAACAAGAAATTTCGTTCGTTTAGTTAAATGAACGAACATGAACGGAGTCTGCGTTCGTTCATTTATGTTCATGAACGTTCGGTAACGTGTTCGTTTATGTTCGATTGTGTTCGTGGGTGTATATTTAACGTGTTCGTTTATGTTCGATTGTGTTCGATAGTTCATTCGTTCATTTATGTCCATGAACGTTCGGTAACGTGTCCGTTTACTTTCGATTGTGTTCGATAGTTCATTAGTGCTTTTCATGAATGCTTGTTTGTGTTCGTCTGTTTCCATCTGTGTTCATGAGCATTAGTTTGTGTTCAACAATGTTCGTTTTCGTTCGTTGCCTAAAAGTAACAAACAAACACAAACGAACACGAACACGTTCATTTCCTTAACAAACGAACACGAACATAAAATCTTGTTCGGTAAGTGTTCATGAACAGTTCGTGAACCCATATATTTCTTAACAAACAAACACGAACAAGGTCTTGTTCGTGTTCGTTTGGTTCGTTTGCAGCCCTAATCTCCTGTGCTTTTTGACAGTTAATTTGAGAACTCTTATCCAAACACCCCCATATATCTAGTATTACTCTTAGTTGGCATTCTGAAACTAAGTTCTTTGCAGGTAGTTGCAGTGAAGCAGCTTGATAGAAACGGTCTTCAAGGGAATAGAGAGTTTTTGGTGGAGGTTTTGATGCTAAGCCTCTTACATCACCCAAATCTAGTCAATTTAATAGGATATTGTGCAGATGGAGACCAACGCCTTCTTGTTTACGAGTTTATGCCTTTGGGATCACTCGAGGATCATTTACACGGTCAGATTTATTTCTTCATCTATTTTATTCTGTACACGTCATTATTTGTGTTAGATATGTGACCTGACTCCAAGTTAGGAGGATAGTTTTGTCTTTTCACCTTTTAGTTACTAGTTAAGAGACTTCTATTGCTAGTATAGATATAAGCATTATAAGTTGTTAAGCAATGATCAAAATGTAAATCAGTTAGCCACTTAAAATTCTGCCTACTCAGTCCCGATAGTTGTTTCTGTTCGTTAAGTTTATTTATTGCCGGATCTTGCAGACGTGACATCCAAAGTAGATGAAAATGAAATGACACTGCTGTTCAATTTTAGCTAGTATTTACACGAATATGCTCTTAAATCTTTAATCACCACATTAATGTGTATTCTTGTAGCAAAGCTGGTGTCTGATGAAATATATTTGGTGTCTCATATATATTTTTCTTTTGAATGACAACGGATAAAAGGAAGATACTCATTTGCAGGTATAACATCCTAAATGGACCAAATGATCGCAAACATAACGTTTTAAATATAAAAGAATGTTTTTAAACTGTCACAATTTCATCATCTATTGCACTTTTTCTGAGCATTTTGTTCTGTCCTGCTTTAGCATTCATGCTAGCGTTTATGTCTTTTCTTTGGATTGAACTTTCGGTGAGTTTCCCAACCTCTCAATTATATCAAAGAAAATTTGAACTCATTTAGTCATTTCATTTATGTTGATTAAAACGCCCCGCTTGCGGTATGCGCATATAATGTATATATGTGTGGGCCCTTGGGAGGGCAAAAGTGAAAGTGCACTAATTTTAATGTTATTTTACTAATTTCGTGTAAGTAACGTTAAAAAGAGAGGGACGGTTAATCATGCATCATGTGGTGGCGTTGATAGCCGAAAGACAAGGGGGTACATGCACTAATCGGCTTTTGTCCCAATTGCCGAGTGTTATGTGCCTTATGTCCAAGGCTTGATGCAAAACTACTATCGTGCCGGGGGTCTCACTGGAAGGCAGCCTCTCTATTCCTATGGGGTAGAGGTAAGGCTGTCTACATCTTACCCTCCTCAGATCCTACCTTAGCGTTGCTATTGGTGGGATTTACTTAGTATGAAGATGATGATGATGTATGTTGATTAAAGAAATTACAACCATGTGTGGGATTTAAGTGAAGTTGAGTATATTGTTAGTCACAATTCAAAAGTGTTGATCTTAAAGGCTCTTAAAAAGATTTAGGCTTGAATAATAATTTCACACTAAAGTAAATACTTACATTGTATTAGAACTATTTTTAAATTATACTTGAACCTAAGCGTTTATGGAAAAAAAAAAAACCTACTCGCCTCATAATCATATCATTAGCAATTATTTATCACTATTTGCCAAATATACAGTCTAGGTGGTCAAAGGCTCATGGCGCACAGGGTGAGCCTGTCGCCTAAGCGCAGGATGCTAAAATAAACAAGGCATTGTTAGCTGTTTTCGCGTAGTTTAGACTAGTTTTTGGCTTGTTTAGACTGTTTTAGATTAGTTTCAGTCAGTTCAGACATGTTTTTTGCAGGTTCAGGCTCGTTTTTTGCGCCTTGCTGCACTGCACGCTAGGCAGTTTGGCTGCACCTCGCCAGCGCTATTGACTACGTAGTCTACATTACATTTCAACAACAAGTACCACCATTAGAATATATAGATATGTATATGATGTGGTTACTATTGTTGCATACGACCATGGTTGACCTATGATCTGTTTATCCTTGATTTGAGCTTGTTGAGCTATACATTGTTTACCATCTTCAAACGTTTTGGCTGTAAATACGAAAGAAGCAGAAACTTAGTTTGACCTTTATATACCTAAACTATCGTGTCATTATATTTGATTATGCTCGTTAGGCTAATATTATCATCATATGCACTTAAACAGACTTGCTTATAACTAGAGGTGACGGGTTGGGCTTCTGGTCATCTGTAGTATGGTTGAAATGAGCTGGGCCGGGTTATCTTGACCCGCAAAAACCTTTTGTTGAGTTTTAAAATATCTTCTATAAATAAAATAATCGAAGTCTTTCAGTAAAACGGTTTAGGAGTTTGTATGATCAAATGGAGTTTAGCAGACGTTCAACCTGTTCCCTTTTAGCTAAGTTTCTTGATCTGACCTGTTCACTTAAAGCATAACGCGGGTCGACCCGTTTATATGCAAACGGGTTGCAACTACCACATCTACAGTCTACTTAGAACGTACATTAATGGTGCTTCTTTTTTTATTTCCAGATCTTGCACCAGATAAAGAACCGTTGGACTGGAACACAAGGATGAAAATAGCCGCTGGTGCAGCCAAGGGTTTGGAATATTTACACGACAAAGCAAACCCTCCAGTCATATACCGAGACTTAAAGTCATCCAACATTCTTCTCGACGAAGGATTCCACCCTAAACTCTCTGATTTCGGGCTCGCAAAACTGGGACCCATAGGTGATAAAACACACGTTTCCACCAGGGTTATGGGCACATACGGCTACTGTGCTCCTGAATATGCCATGACTGGTCAACTCACTTTGAAGTCCGACGTCTACAGTTTTGGTGTCGTTTTTCTCGAACTCATCACCGGACGCAAGGCCATTGATAATACCCGTGCTCCTGGAGAACATAATCTTGTTGCTTGGGTAAGTTACTAATGCATTTGAGATTGGCTAAGCCAAAAACTCGGTGTTTGGCATTCTTTTGAGTCTGTATTTCACTATTTTATGCAATTTGTAGGCTCGACCACTTTTCAAAGACAGGAGGAAATTCCCGAAAATGGCCGATCCATTATTACAAGGTCGTTATCCAGTACGAGGGCTTTACCAAGCACTTGCAGTAGCAGCAATGTGTTTACAAGAACAAGCCGCCACACGGCCTCTAATAGGTGACGTTGTGACCGCCTTAACCTACTTAGCCTCACAACCCTACGACCCCGAAGCAGCCCGAGCCGAGCGAGCGAGCCGAGGCAGCGGTTCAGGCACTCCCAGGAGCCGAGCAGACCGCAGAAACCCTAGTGACGGCGGTCTGGACAGTTTAGAAGACTCCATGCGCGAGCCACGCCCACACGGGTCCCCGTCCACTTACAAAAACTCCCCCGATTACAGAAGAATAAACACTCGTTCTGATGTTGACGGTGAAAGCAGCAACGGAGCTGGCGGGTCGGGTCGGAAATGGGGTGTGGTGGATGACGCGGATTCTCAAAAGAACAGTCCGGCGAATACGAGCCGGGCTAGGAACCGGGACCTTGATCGGGAACGGGCTGTGGCGGAAGCGAAGGTTTGGGGGGAGAATTGGAGAGACAGAAAGAGGACGAACACGATGGGTGGTGGTAGTTTCGATGCTACGAATGTGTGACTCGTGTTTTGTTTCATTAGCGAATAAGAGCGGGTTTTGCTGATGGTTCTGGTATGTTGGTTTTTTACGGTATTTGTGGCGGATAAAGAAAGAGGGGGGAAGTGCAGTTGAGAGGGGTGATGGATGACTTTTGTAAAGAAATTGATATTTGCTTTGACTTGTTTATTAAAACTTGGTAATTATTATATGATGGATTTGAGTTAACTGTTTTTGTTTTTTGTTTTTGTTTTGGTTTTATTCATGTTGTAGGTATTTGAACCCATGTATTTAAACTAAACATATGCCTCCTGTATCTTCTGCTGATGTAGCTATCAGACCTCAAATCTTGTATTTTGTGTAATATTCTTCTTGTGTGATGTGATGTGATGGCTGGGCTCATGTGTTGTATACCAACCAACAGTAAAGGACAACAATTATTTTATAAAAAGGATATAATTCTACCAAATGGGTGGTGGTCATTAGCAAAAGGCAAAATCTTTAAACATTTTGAGAGAGACTGGTTTTGGGTCCAAGTCTTATAGATGACAGAAATAAAAGAAATTTGCTGTTAAAAAGGGATATAATTCTTGCAAACTCTAAATGTAAAGCATGATGGATGTAATTAATGACGATCAAGTACGAAAGATGCAAGTTGATGTATACATAAAGGACACAAAACATAATGTATGTTTAGGTGGTTTTTAGTATACTTTTGAAATGCGCAAGTTGATGTACACATAATTGACAAAAAATGTAATGTATGTTTAGGTGTTATACTTTTGAAATGTGTATATATGATCTATAAGACAATGTTCCTGGTTTATGTAACGCTTGCTAACGTATAAAGCAAAATTTACTGGTACCCGATGACTTTCTTTAAGGGAGGTCGCTAGTTGGAGTCTCGTTCGTTAAAAAAAGTGAAGATTAGAATTAAGGATGGTTTTTATAGTTTTTATGTGCCGACTTTGAAAGTTATTCATCATCACAAAACTAAGGACGAATGTCACTCTTCACTTCAACTTCTCTCTTGATTCATCTTCTATTTCCTCCTTTCTCCCTCCTCACATATGGCGTTCTTTCCACATCTGTGGAGATGTGGAAAGGTGAACGAAGTGGAACTCCTGCACACATGTGGGAACTCACAGACTTGCAGGAACTCACAGACTTGGGGTTTCCATTGAAGGTGCTCTTAAGTATATCAAGAATTGAGATGTTAGCTTTATTAAGGGGCTGTTTGGAAAACTTCTGAATGGTTAAGTGTTGAACTAGTAAGAGGTCTGAACCAGTAAGAGCCAGTATAATGCTTAACCGGTCAGAGGCAAATCTCTGACCAATTCAGATTAGAGGTCTTAACCATTTAGACTCAGTATAATGTTTAACCATTCAGAGGCAAATGTCTGAACCATTCAGGCATCTGCTCGCGAAACAAACAGTTTGAACCATTAAGTACTAAAACAGTAAGAGGTCTGAACCATTAAGAGCCCCGTTAAGAGGTAAACAAACAGCCCCTAAGTTTTTATTAATGTCTAAAAAAAGGTTTACTACATAAGCAAGAATAAGTACCAAGTATATGCAATTTGTTTTTACACATAAAGCATATGCTATGGTATATGGTTCTTGCAATTCTCTAAAAAAAGGATCCTTTAGTGAAGGCGACCTTATATAATTGACACTTTTTTGTGGATAATCAATGTTCTCACACCTACAACTCCATTACAAAAAATAATCAAACCAAATAATGACTAACATATTCCCTAAATAAAACAACACATAACATCCATTCACTCATTTAACACAGTAACTATAAGGCCTTATGTGAAGATTAATCTTTCACATGTATATATTGTATCTATATCTTCCCACAAAAACACAAGTACCACCTCACGCACAGGCAATCCAAACCGAATCCTGCTGCTTTCTCTCTTCTTGTATACACCGAAAAATCCGGGCTGCAGACTCTGTTGCCAGCCTGGCGTTACGAGGTACAACTCTTATAGCACGAGTCGGTTCTGTGGGCCCTTCAGCTGGATAATGTGTAGGGAAAAGAGAAAGCGCGTCACGAGTTTTTGTTCTCTCACTCGGACAACTTGCAGTACTGATCTGTACCTCATTGTTTGACTTTTGAAAGTTGACCACAGTTAGACCAATATATGAGCTCTGATACTGCATGAACGGGTTTGGGTTTGGGTTTGGGTTTGTTACTTCGCCACTGGACGGGTTCATTGTTGTCGTGCCGTGAGGAGGGAAGTAGCCGTGGGACGGTGGATATACCAGCGGTGGGAACCCGGTGGGCCATTGGTAATGAGGCTGTGCTGGCGGCGGAACCCCATGGTTTACAAAGTTATGACCTGTTATCAACAAGAAGGAAGATGGATTATTATTATTATTGTAGTAACACGCTTTAGTACTTGTAAATAACACATTAATTATTTATACAGTAAAAATGCCATTTTCGTCCCTGAGGTTTGGCCACTTTTGCGACTTTCGTTCAAAAGTTTGTTTTTCCGCATCTGGATCCAAAAGGTTTGAAATTTTGCCATTTTCATCCGACTCGTTAACTCCATCCGTTTTTAACATTAATTCAGATGAAAATGACGTAAATACATACCCCTGACTTGACGTTAAAAAATGGATGGAGTTAACGAGTCGGATGAAAATGGCAAGATTTCAAACCTTTTGGATCCAAATGCGAAAAAACAAACCTTTGGATGAAAGTCGCAAAAGTGACCAAACCTCAGGGACAAAAATGGCATTTTACTCAACACGCTTTGGATGAAAATCGCAAAAGTGACCAAACCTCAGGGACTAAAATGGCAGTTTACTCTAAGATGAAAAAGCGTACCCAACCTGACCTAGCCCAAACCGTTATTGGAAGAGGACTTACCAGGAGGAGGTCCTGGACCTGGGGTCATGTATCCAGGTGCCGGGTACGGCTTGTAGATAAGTCCTTCAGACGGTAACATCACCGGGATAAGCCATTGTTGACCGGGCTGCTGACTCCATTGACCCATTGTCGGGTCAGGTGGTGGTAACGGGTACCTTGTTAAAGTGGAACCATTGCTATTTTGGACTGAAGAAAGAGAGGCCTTCTCAACAGCATTCTCAGCTGACAATTCCCGATTATCGTCCTTTGACTTCTCATGGTAATCTTTGACTTTAGGTACATTTGTAGATGATTTCCGAGCATAATCAGGAGGAACCTTATTAATTTGAGAAACTTTAGACGGTTTTCCGATAAACGCATCGGTTTCAATCATTACTTCGGGTGATCCCGCTATTAGCCTTTGAACCTGGTGAACCATAAAGTGAGCGGGTCAAGAACCACGAGTGGGATATTAATGCGCGTGACTGTAAAAACAGTTTACCTTTATTAATCTATGCAGCTCAAACACTTGAAGAGCAAACACTCTTTGTTGACTGCAAAACACAAAACACATATTAGAATAACAGTTACTCTTGGTAGCAAGCGTGATTACATACATACGTGTATATTTGGATATATACATAGGGTTAGGATCATGTGAGAATCACTAGGGTAATTGAGAACCCTGAGAACAACTATGGACCACACATCTTTCCTAAGAAAAAAATAAAAATAAAAAATAAAAAAAAGACATTTTTTTTTGGATATAGACACATGCGTATATCTTTAACTATGCATATATGTATATACCTATCTAAAATTAAAACATAAGTATTGTACATCTATGCTTGATAATGTACAAATGATTATACATATATGTATATAAAGGAAGATTATGGTTATATACATGTTTTTTCTAATGTACATATGTGTAAATGCGTGTTTAAAGTTAAAAAAAAAATATAGTATCGTACATATATGTTTCATAATATACACATGTATAGTTAAAAATTGACAATATACACATATGTATATATCCAAAAAGACTTTTAAAAACGCGCAATTAGAAGTAAATATCTTCTTTTTTTTTTGGCTTAGAGAAAATGTGTGGTCCAGAATGGTTCTCACGGGTTCTTAATTAGAATTAGGTTACCGTAAACATATATGTGTGTATATTAAATGTATAGTTAGAAAGATAATCACTTTGATAAGAACTCTTCTCGTCTTCCAAAAAAGCTTCTGACCAATAACTCCCACAACATCATCAGGAGAAACACCAACTCTGGATATCGTATCAACCATCGAATTCTCAGAAGCATCGTCACCATTCGTATGATCATTATAACTTCTCCCCACAACCCTAATATGGTCAACAGAGTCAACCGCATGATCCCGTAAATTTCCATTAGTATTTGAAACATTTCTATGATCAAAACTTGAAGAACCATTAGCTTCATTCAATTGTATCTTATTTCTTTCGCTAGTTTTTTTAGCATTTGTTAAACAATCTGAAAAAGGTAAATTGTAGGGAGAGAGTGTTTCGTTATCTTTGTGTTGATGATTTCCGCTATGATCAAGATTTATTCCAGATTGTTGAACAAAGATCGGGACCCTAAAGTCTTCGTGTTCTTGTTTCTTTTTCTGCAATTGGTTCACGAGTTGTGTGTTTAATTCAGAATGCCGATTGTTAGTTTCATCGGCTGCGTGCATTGTAGGTGTTTGCTGATGTGGAAAGTACGAACCCCTTTCACTTACACCCCCCTATATCCATAAGAATAAGATCATTGCAAAACTTATATGATAACAACTCATCTAAATCACCTACATTTAGCCATTTAAAACACAATTTACAAGCTATGCGGTTAGTTTTAACTATTAACTAGGGGTTGTTTGTTTCAGCTCTTAATGGTTCAGACCTCTTACTGGTTCAACACCTAATGTTCAGACTCATTGTTTCGCAAGCAGATGTCTGAATGGTTCATACATGTGCCTCTAAACGGTTAAGCATTATATAGAGTCTGAATGGTTAAGACCTCTTATCTCAATTGGTCAGACATTTGCCTCTGAATGGTTAATCATTATACTGACTCTTAATGGTTCAGACCTCTTACTGATTCAACACTTACCCATTCAGAAGTTGCCAAACAACCCTGAACGATTGTAATCGGTATGGGCGTAATAGGAAATCAAATCGGGGTCAAGGAGTCATACCTCGCTACAAAATCTCTGTGAAGGTATACTAAGTTGTTCATATAAAGCCATCTTGTTCCTCGGAGGCGCGCGTGGGCCGCCTCTTTCGGTATCATTTACATGAATTCTTGGAAACATTTGGTCCATATTCCTCTCATCAAACCCCCTCTTCATCTTTTTCTCCCACCTTCAAAAATCAATCCCAAAAAAAAAACACCATTTGATTAACAAATTTAGCATCACCTACCCTTATCTACATTCTACACTTTCTATAAAGCAAAATATCAAACAGGTGGTGTGCAACTTCAAAAGTCATAAAAAAATTCAAACATATAACATTACTTCAATTTGCAAAGATGTTGATATCTATTTCAAGTTCAATATGAACAAATTAAGATATAAAGTACCAAACTTGAATTGAAAAAAAAAACAGTTACCTTAATTCACAGGCATTAAAGTTCAAATTTTCCACTAAATAGAAGATTGAACAAAACCCAATTGGGAAATAAATGAATAGAATGGAATATGGGAGAAGAAGTTTGATGAGGGAAGCAAAGATCTTGTAGAGGCGGGTAATACGGAAGCGGGTGTGAAAATCTGATCAATAAGATCTTTCTGGATATACCAAAACGGCAAAACACACCTCGAATCTTCGATTCTTTTTTTATAATTTTTTTCTTATTAAATTTTAAGTTTTTTATGATATTAAGAAAATGGGTGTTGAAAACTTTTGATTAATAAAACAACATTAAAAAATATATATTACTATATATAATTTAGAAGCAAACCAAATAAATATTAGGAAAACCTCTTTGTGGGAATCAAACTCACCGTCTATACATCAATTCAGAAAGAAACCCAATAAATCTGAAAAACTCGTCTTGTGTGATTCGAACTCAGTACTCAATGATCCATAAGTCTTATCCCACCCAAGATGTCACTAGGTTATACTGCCATTGTTTTTCACTACTTTGGGAGAGATACACTAATGCAACAACATGTTGATACCATTCGGCTATAAAAGTGGCGGATCTACTGCCACTAGGGTGGTGGCCGCCCTCCATAAAAAAAAATTGGTGCATTATTTAAACGTAAATCCTACTTGCATCTCTGAAAAATATGGTTAAACTCTCTGATCGTCCTCCAGAAAATAAATCTTGAGTCTACTACTAAGCGTAAACCCTTCGGTGTTATATTTCATCATCATCATCATACTTAGTGAATTCCATCAATAGCAAAGCTAAGACATGGTTTGAGGATGGTAGATGTAGACAGCCTTACCTCTACCCTGTAGGAATAGAAAGATTGCTTCCAGTGAGACCTTCAATGTTACATTTAGTTTACTAAAATATTTTATTTGACAAGCCTCTCAATTCTTAATTAACATTATATAGTATTGTTATTGAATGTATTTATCTCATTTTTTAGTCTTTTTGCATTGATATTGATCAAATGTTAGATCTCACTTGGATATTTAGTGTACTATTTCTCCTTGTTTACGTGTGCATATTAGATCGCACTTGGATATTTAGTATACAGTTTCTTCTTGTTTTCGTGTGGATAAGGATAGTCGGTGCCTTTCTTTTAAAAAATATGAATATTGCATAGATATGGATGGTTTTTTTTCTTGATTTTCTTGCTAGTGTGATTTCAACTAGAATTGATTCCTTACGTTGTGGGGTAGTATTTTAAATGTGATAATTGTTTATTGATTAAAACGTAGACTAACTAAAAACATCCATAAAGATAAGCACGAAAACGTATTATTTTTTACATTACTAATAAAACGTAAAGTAACTCGAATTTATATCCTCAAATGAAAACGTAATATGTTGGACTCGATTCTTTGCCGAACAAAATTTACGTCGAAATGTACACCGACTGAAAATGTCCATAAAAATAAGTATAAAAAACTTATTATATTTTACATGACTCGTTTTCAAAAAAATTACTTCGCGTAAATCAACTT
Organism: Scalesia atractyloides; assembly: GCA_947069175.1. Classification (NCBI taxonomy): domain Eukaryota; kingdom Viridiplantae; phylum Streptophyta; class Magnoliopsida; order Asterales; family Asteraceae; genus Scalesia; species Scalesia atractyloides. The sequence goes on from CAMTDV010001634.1 coordinate 6,675,825, forward strand.
AAATTTATCTCGACACGTACATAAACGTCAAAATGTAGATAAACTGAAAATGTCCAAAAAATAAAGCACGAAAATGTAGACATTACTTATGAAACGTAAAGTAACTCGAATTTGTACTGTCTGATGAAAGCGTATTATATATTGCCAGACTCGTTTCCAAACAAAATTTACGTGAAAACGTAGACCAACTGAAAACGACTCTAATAATAAGCATGAAACGTATTATATTTGACACGACTCATTTTTTAAAATACTTACGTCGAAATGTAATCAACTTGAATTTATCGTCATGTACATAAAAATAAGCTCGTAAATTCTCGAGGGATTCAAAATAACATTTTACAAAAGCTTTTAGTAAGTTGAAAAGTGTAAGGGGCTGTTTGTTTAGATCTGAATGGCTTCACTAAGAGGCAAGCCTCTAAATCGGTCAGATGTATGAGTGTTTGGTTCACCAAACAACCACCTCTTAATGAAACCATTCAGATCTAACTCCTCTTCTTCCACAGCCCCATCTTCCCCTCCTCTCCTCCACAAGTCGCCGCCCTCCTCCACGGCCCAACCTTCACAGCACAGTCGACCTCCTCCACGTCTGAACCTCCACAGAGTCGCCGCCTCCCCCTCAATCGGACCTCCACAGCACCGCCTTCCTCCTCAGCCGACACCTCTGCAGCGTCGCCGCCCTTCTCCATGATCGATTGTTGCAATCATTACATCTCTGTGTGTATATAATGATTGTTGCTATTTATTTTGAAGTTATTAATTGACAAAATTTATTTCTCAAATATAACTTTAATTTGAAGTTTGAGTTTGAATTCTGATTTTGAAGCTATTAATTTTGAAGCTATATGATGTCTGTTGATATATATCTCTCTTGAGTATGGTTTGTGATGTTTAATGATAGTTTAATGATACGATTAGAAATAGTTCAGAGGGGTAAAAATGTCATTTTACACAGTCATTCAGATGTGCAACCAAACAGCACTTTACTGGTTCAGCACTTACTGGTTCAGAGTCTCTTAACCATTCAGACGTCTTATTCATTTAGCACTTATTGACATCACACAAATCAAGCCATTCACTTTCTCACAACTCTAACTCTCTTTATGTTACATTCTTATTTTTCGGCGATATTTCGATACTTATACTCATATCAGTGGTTGGTTACAAAAGGAATACCACTCCGGTGGTGAGGCTAACAACTTCACACCAACAAAACAGTGATAAGGTCTGTTGTAAGACCCTTACTTATTTAACTAATTTTTTTTTTGTAAGTTTGCATTTAAACATTTATAATGCAAACACATAACCATACTCAAATTTTCAAGTTACTTAAAACGTTACGACTTATTATCGATGTTCGGTTTGGTATACAATTTAAACCAAAATGCGGAAGCTTGAATCTTTGATCGTGTTCGGTTCTTCGTTGAGTTTGATCGTCATCCGGTGCTTCAATCCATTTCCTATATTTCATAAATTATGAAATATGTTAGTGTTAGGAAGCTTATAACGTAACTAATCGAACCCGAAAGCTCAAATAACACAAAACAACATTTTGGCATTTTACCTGCCGTAAGCTACGGCTAGCAAGACATAATCTCAATTGTTTGAAAACCCACATCTTTGTATCAACACATACCATTGATTTACATTCGATATATTACAAGCCATGTTTACTCTTGCATATAGCAGTTCAATATTTGCATATACATACTTGAATGTTCAGATTTGCATACGCCAGCGCAATATTTGTATATACATACTTGAATATTCAGATTTGCATACAACAGCTCAATATTTGCATATACATACTTTTATATTCAGATTTGCATACAGCAGCCCGTTATTTGCATATACATACTTTTATATTCAGATTTGCATAGCTACGGCTACTTGTCGTAACTTACCGCAGGTCATCTGATTCGACTAGCAGCCGTCTACCGTAAGTTACGGTAGGCTACCGTAACCTACGGTAGGTTGCTGCAGAATTTTCCAAGTTTTGCCATTTTTGCGAAAGACTCCGTAACTTTTTGGGTATTCGTCCGATTCACCTCAAACTTGTTTCTAAATGATCGTGGAATGTTTCTACGTGTTTAAGTTGAGTCCCTTAACCCGGATTCATAGTTTTCATGATTTACGCAACCATTACCCGGTTTATGCGCATAATCATTTTGACCCGTTAAGGGGTTTAAGCCTTAAGCTTAAATCTCACTCCTTCTTTCTTTATCTCATATTATTCAACTCTAAGTCTTCTATTTATTTTCCACCACAACTATATTTATGGTGGATTTAGTATAGCTAAATCGTTTATTATGAATTCTACCCTTTGGTTCAACTATTTTCGAAAAAGACCCATTACGAAGCATTAGACCAAAAAGGCTTATTCAGTTATTCTTTTCGCTTTTACGCTATCAAAAGGCTCAATTATAGAACTTATTTTCAAATTACCCTTACGGGTCGTTTGCCCGATTAATCATTCGAGGGCGTTTTGGTCACTTTAGTCCTTTTTTTACGACGAATGACTTTTAAAAGTATATTTTGACCAAGAGGACGCCTTTAACTCGTAACCCATTTAAGATTATTATGTTCTTTAAAAACATCAAAGTCTCTCATCGTTTAATGTTATAAACTCACTTAAATGCACTTTTCGCTTAAAAACATGTTTTCAGCTCTAATGGTCGTTTTACGCCAAACACCAGATATACCTCACTTGAGATGATCTAGTGTCCACCCTTAACTTGACTAACTTTAGTCGTACCGCAAACCCTCATTGAGAGCGTGACCATTACACATAACTGGCGCGAGTCAAAGTATTGACCCGTTAGCGATACTTTGCAATTCTATATATACTACTTGTGGCAATGCATGCAAAATTTAACAAGCGAAATATTAAATATCATTTTTCAAATGGTAATAACATCACCATTTGACCCGTTAGTCCATTTGACTTGTTTTCTTGACTCGCCCTTTTTACATATCGGTGTAACCAAACATTGTTTATTGAAAAAAGGATATTTACTTACCCTTTATTTCGTTTAACCCACTATGGTCCGCATCATAGAGTTCCGTTTCTAAAATTCATTTACTTTATAACCGATATATGGTTATTCATTATTTCGTTTCTTTGACCCATTATGGTTCACACCATGAGTCTCATTTCGACATTTTTAGTCGTTTAACGCAAACGTAGTTAATCATAATCTTCCGATCACTTACGTAATAGTTCTATTCTAGGAGGTGTAAGTTTTACTTACAATGATTCTTTGAGTTCTTGACACATTCTTGTAAGAGAGTTCCATCCGAAATTCCTTAGCCCATATGTTGTGGTTTTACATTGCCACCTGTTTGAGCTGTTGACTTCCCAAGCTTGAATGTACCTAGCTTGACATAAAGTCAACCTTCAAACATTTAAAATGCATAATGTAGATGTATTTCACATCAATTCATTATCACACATCCATCATTTAGCAATATGCATTTATATTTACATCAACAAGCCATTTAATCAATTTCACAAAAACATATTTAGTGTTGCCCTTTCCTGTATAGCCTGTTCACGTTCGTTTTTACCTTGTTTAGAGCCTGAATTATTCCAACATGTTAATATCAACTGTCGTATATTCAATTATCTTTACAACCCAAAAAGAATCACCTCAATCCGAGTTACGGTTGATTTTATATGATTTTTATAAAATCTGGACAACAGCTTATTTTTAGTCCAAACAACATGCTGTCCTTTCGACTTAGCTACTGAATTCATCAATTTTGACTCATTTAACTTCTGAACCAAGTCATCATGTTAACTAACGAAATACAGACAATTCAGAGACCTTTTTAGGCATATAAAGCACACACCCATACGATTTTTCTGTGATTTACTATGAATTTTCAAAGTTCAGGTCTGCGGCATATTTATTACCAATGTATACGTTTCATCTTGCTCTAAAAGTGCTCTTAAGCATTTCATCGAACACTTGGCGGGTTTCGCGTTCAAGATTAGTCTCTAACCTATCTCTTGAACACCTTACCCCCCCAATTTGGCTACAATTGTAACACCCCAACCGATGGCGGAAATATCGGGATGAGACGAAAACGAGATTGCTCATTGCTCACAACATTATTAAGTGACAATAATTAATTAAACCATATTTCATTCCATAAGGATTGTCAAATACATCAATGTAACAAAACAAAGAACAATCTAACATTTGCAAAGTCATAACAAAATTGATACGTCGACATTAAACCTAACGTCTAATTTGTGTGTATCTAGTCCTTGCTATATTGTTTTCATAGCGTCATCTCCATCAACCTGTAACATGTTTTAAAATAAAGTCAATGCAAAAGCAAAGGCGAGTACACAAGTTTAAGCATAGCATACGTATACGAATAAAGTTTTAACAATCCTCATGGCAACCAAATCTATACAAGAGCAAATCAAGGCATGCAATGCTAATAATCAAACCCGTAACGCAATCACGATGTTTTAACATGACCTCACGTGTAAAGCGATGGAGGTGGATGCGTGAATTCCTATAGCGCTAAGCATGTCAAACAAAGGCTAAAAATAGTTAATGACTAAAGCATAGCACAACGTTTATCCCTAGACAAGCAACAAGTATACGATTCAAGTAGTCATGTGTATAGGATTGTTTGTGCGTTTCATAAAGTTTAAGTGTTTGTGATTTTTGTATATGGAAACATGTTACACCCAAAAAGTGATAAAAACAAATGTGGGTCGAGTGTACTCACGGTTTTGCTAAGTCTTTTCTACACTTGACAATCCGTGAAGACGTTGGTTCGAGGATGACGCCGAATTATCCTACAAGAGGAAATGAGGCGTATGAGTATAGAGTTTCAACGGGAGATTAGGAGTATTCGAGCATGATAAAAAAAATATGTTTGATAAAGTATTATGATACGAAAGTATTCACTAAGATGTAACACTCGTTCTTGACACTATAGTAACTCTTACGAGTTTGGGTGTGATTTCATAGGTTCGGGGCCTATTAGAATCGTGACAAGGAATTACATACTTTAGTGTTAAACTTAATAACTTGATAGGTGATTATAAGTTCATTATCAAGGTTTCGGTTTTAGAATTATAATATAGTTATATATATATAGCATTATAATCATGTAGGAGGTGGGAGGATGACCATCCACTTTGTAACCTCTAGTGTTATGTATGTCAAGTATGAGGTGGGAGGTTAAACCATCCACTTTGAACCTCGGATTATGTTCACCACTACACAAGTTACCATTGGTAACAAGGAGGGTACAAGAACTATATACTATACAAGAATGTAAAGACAAGAATGATAAGGTGTCATCTAGATACCAAGTAGCCAAGTATTCAACAACCCGACGAGCACACGAGGACAATCGTCAACGGCTTTGTGGGGTTGTGACACTTTAAGTCTAGCAAACTATCTTGGGATCTTGATGAAAAATCATCAAGTGATGTGTGGTCTCAAGTTAGGATAGCCCAAGCTTCCTTGGTGGACACACAAGAACAAGTTTAAGAACTTGCATCACTTGTGAGCTCAACGCTCTTTAAAAACAGAAGGTTTAGGGTGTTAAAACAGCCCTTAGTTCATGTTAACAAGCTTGGTTAGGCTTTACTAATCATAAGCTTGATTGTAAGCACAAGAACACAAGTTTGTTGAAGTTAAAACACAAGTTTGATAAAAGTTTAGACAAAACAGAAAGTTTGTGGACATTTTGGGGCATTTCCAGGTCTGGATTCTCCATGGAGAAACCTAGGAATTCAACCCAAAGTTTATCCAAGCAAGTAGGAAAAAGAATGGAGTGATTTCATTAAGAAATGAGTGAGTTACACTCACTTTAGTAAGAGGTATACAATCTGCTCGAAAATATGATGTTGCAAGGATCTTGAGGTGATTTGAGAGTGATTTGAGAGTGATTTGAGAGAGATTAAAGTGTGAAAATACTTGGATTAGAGGTGGGTTTTATAGGGGAAGGATTAGGGTTAGTTAGGTGAAGTTTAGGTGGGTAATTAATGGCTTAAAACTCGAAAAAAATACAAAAAACCGCGCCCAAAATGGGCTGTTTGAAAGCTGGTCGCGACCAGCCTCGCCCGGAAACAAAGCATAAGAAGCTTTTGTTTCCGGGTTTGTTTGAATGAGAGGCGGCTGGTGGAGTGGTTAAGGCGCTTGTATGTGAACCGGAGGTCCCGGGTTCGAGTCCCGCGGATCCGGTTTTGTTTGATTATATTATTATTATTATTATTATTATTATTATTATTATTATTATTATTTTTTTAACTTTTAAACAGTTTCATAAATGACAGGAATGGTCCCTGTAGTTCAAGAATTCAATATTTACTCGTTAAACCTTGGACTTATTTAAAGAAGGATATATATTAACATTTATAAAAAAATAGAATTTTAAATTTTTGTAAAATAAATCAATTAATTTTATTAACTAAATTTAATTAATTAATTTAATTAATTAACTTAATAAATGAATAGATAATTATATTTTCGTAACGAATTTAGTTTAACGATTAAAAATTTCACGTTTGAGTCTCGTTTACGCAATACAAACCAAGTTTGCGAGTTATCTCACGTTTACGATTGAGAGTACCACGAATACGTTTACACGTTTAAAGTAAGGATAACATGATTATAGTTAAAATACGAGTTTCTCATTACGATTCAAGTCTCGGTTTTCTACGTTTACAATGAAAGACAGATACAAGACACAACGCTTACTAAAAATAGAAGTACGATACAAGATTTCCAAATATAGAAAGTATAGAAACGCGGAGCGTTACAGTCTCACCTCCTTTAGGAAATTTCGTCCCGAAATTTAGGAAGATGTAACGAAGAGATATGGATACTTAGTCTTCATATCACTTTCAAGTTCCCAAGTGAATTCGGCGCCACGTTTACCTTCCCATCGAACCTTGACAATGGGAATACGACTGCGCCTCAGTTGCTTGGTTCCTCGGTCCATGATTTCGACCGGTTTCTCCACAAAGTGCAAAGTATCGTTGATCTGAAGATCTTCGAGTGGAACTTGAAGTCCTTCTTCGGCTAGACACTTCTTCAAATTCGAAACATGAAACACAGGATGAACATTGCTGAGCGTTTGAGGTAGATCCAGTCGATACGCTACCTTGCCTATCCTTTCGAGAATCTTGAAAGGACCCACATAGCGAGGAGCGAGTTTGCCTTTCTTACCAAAACGAACAACACCTTTCCAAGGTGCAACCTTGAGAAGTACGTGGTCACCTATGTTGAATTCCAAAGGTTTGCGTCTTTTATCAGCATAGCTCTTTTGTCGGCTTCGAGCTTTAAGCAAGTTGTCACGAATCTGTAGGATCTTGTCCGTCGTCTCTTGTATAAGTTCGGGACCGGTGAGTTGTACGTCTCCGATCTCGTGCCAACAAATAGGCGAACGGCATTTGCGACCATACAGTGCTTCAAATGGAGCCATTTGAATACTTGCGTGATAGCTGTTGTTGTATGAGAATTCTACCAAGGGTAAGTGTGAATCCCAGTTGCCGCCAAAATCGATTACGCATGATCGAAGCATATCCTCTAAAGTTTGGATAGTACGCTCGGTCTGACCGTCAGATTGAGGATGAAAAGCGGTGCTAAGATTCAAATGAGTGCCAAGGGCGGATTGGAAAGTTTGCCAAAGGCGAGAAGTGAAACGAGCATCACGATCAGAAATAATATCAAGAGGAGTACCGTGACGACTAATTATTTCACTCGTATAGATACGAGCCAATTTCTCGACCTTGTAATCTTCACGAATGGCGAGGAAGTGTGCGGATTTGGTCAAACGATCGATGATAACCCAAATACTGTCGTGACCAGACGAGGTACGAGGCAATTTCGTGATGAAATCCATGGCTATGCTTTCCCATTTCCAGACTGGAATTTCTGGTTGTTCGAGCAAACCGGAGGGACGTTGATGTTCTGCCTTGACCTTGGAACACGTAAGGCATTTGGAGACGTAGAGAGCGATATCACGTTTCATTCCAGGCCACCAATAGGATGCGCGCAAGTCATGATACATCTTATCTGCTCCAGGATGAACGGAGTATCGGGATTTGTGAGCTTCGTCCATCAAAGTAGTCCGAAGATTGAGACGATCGGGAATCCAAATGCGGCTATGGTAGTAAAGAATACCATCAGGCTTAGCTTCGAGTGGGTTTTCGATTCCACAATTCAACTCGTTATCGAGGTTACCCTCGTTAATAACGGCAAATTGTGCTTGTCGAATTAACTCATTGAGTTTTCCCACGCTTTGGTAGCAACGAGCACTCTTAACATGAGTCTTACGACTAAGTGCATCGGCCACGACATTCGCCTTACCAGGGTGGTAGCGGATATCGCAGTCGTAGTCGTTTAACAATTCTACCCAACGACGTTGACGCATGTTGAGTTCCTTTTGATCAAAGATGTGTTGGAGGCTCTTGTGGTCGGTAAAGACCGTACACTTTGTACCATAAAGGTAGTGTCGCCAAATCTTTAACGCAAAAACAACTGCACCAAGTTCAAGGTCGTGAGTAGTATAGTTTTTCTCATGAATTTTGAGTTGTCTCGACGCGTAAGCGATTACTTTGTCCCGTTGCATGAGAACGCAACCAAGACCCTGGTTAGAGGCATCGCAATACACGACGAAATCGTCGTTCCCATCGGGGAGAGTGAGAATAGGAGCATTACAAAGCATGTCCTTGAGTGTTTGGAAAGATTCTTCTTGTTCGGGACCCCAAACAAAAGGTTTATCTTTTTGAGTCAACGAAGTCAAAGGAACGGCAATCTTCGAGAAGTTCGAGATGAAACGGCGATAATACCCAGCTAGGCCAAGAAACGAACGAATTTCAGAGGGCGACTTAGGTGCAATCCAATTCTTCACAGCTTCTATCTTTGCAGGGTCAACATGAATACCAAGTTCATTGACGGTGTGACCTAAGAATTGAACCTCTTTTAGCCAAAATTCACACTTGGAGAATTTGGCATACAGACGTTCAGTTTGCAAAAGCTGAAGGATAAGACGCAAATGTCGTCCATGTTCTTCTTTCGTCTTAGAGTAGATTAGGATATCGTCGATGAACACAATGACGAAATGATCGAGAAAAGGCTTACACACACGGTTCATAAGATCCATAAACACTGCAGGAGCGTTGGTCAAACCAAAAGGCATGACCACGAACTCGTAGTGTCCATAACGTGTACGAAATGCGGTTTTGGGTACATCTTCCTCCAAAACCCGAAGTTGATGATAGCCAGAACGGAGATCAACCTTTGAAAAGCACTTCGCGCCTTGCAATTGATCGAAGAGATCGTCAATACGAGGAAGTGGGTATCGGTTTTTTACTGTAAGTTTATTGAGTTCACGATAATCAATGCACATCCGAAAAGACCCATCTTTCTTCTTGACGAACAACACGGGAGCGCCCCAAGGGGAAGTACTAGGGCGTATAAAGCCTTTATCAAGAAGCTCTTGGAGTTGGCTTGATAGCTCTTGCATCTCCGAGGGTGCTAAACGATAGGGAGCCTTCGCAACAGGAGTTGCGCCAGGAATGAGGTCAATACGAAAATCGACAGCTCGAGGAGGCGGAGGACCAGGGAGATCCTCGGGGAAAACAGAAGGGAACTCACAAACGACAGGAACATCACTTATGCTAGGGCCTTTGTCTTTCTTTTCCACAACGTGGGCGAGAAAGGCAAAGTACTCCTTACGCAAGTACTTGTTCGCTTTGATGCATGACATAAGCTTGAGACCCTTAGAAGGTTTCTCACCATAGACGTGTAAAGAGTCACCTTGAGGTAGGGGAAGACGAATGAATTTCTCAGAACAAACGACTTCAGCATGAACTCGCTTAAGCCAGTCCATGCCTACTATGACGTCAAAGCTACCCATTTGCATAGGTATGAGGTCGATGGAAAACTTATGATCGTTTAAGATTAGGGAGCAACCAGAAAGAACAGAGTCAACGGATATGGTCTTACCATTAGCGACTTCGACAGCAAAAGGATTAGGCATTTTAGTTCGTTCGCACTTAAGCAAGGGTTCAAATTCAACGAATACAAAACTTCTATCCGCGCCAGTATCAAACAGACAAGTAGCATAGATATGGTTCACAAGGAACGTACCAGTGATGACGTCATTTGAACTTTGGGCTTGAGCTGAGGTGAGAACGAAAGCTCGTCCTTTCGCAAGTTCGGTTTGTTGTTGCTGTTGGTTGTTGGTGCGTTTCGGGCAAATGTTGGCGAAATGGTTAGGATCGCCACATTTGTAGCAGGTTCGACCTGGTGTAGCTTGGGTTTGGCGGTTTGGGTTAGGATTGGGTGAAAGGGCTTGGGTTTGCTGGTTCTGGGTTAGGCGACAGTAGTTGGAGAGGTGTCCCAACCTATTACAGTTGGCACATTTTCGGCATGAGGTGCCAACAGGGTGATGGTAGTTGCAAGTGGTACACTTGGGGTGAGAGCCAATGTAACCTTGTCCAGGTTGGTGGGTGTTTTGGGTAGGCGGAGTGACGACAGCATTGTTTTGAGAAGAAGCCTTCCGCTTCTTGTTCTTGTAGTGGGGCTTCTTGGCTGGAGGGGTAGGTGATTCGGTGGTGTTGGCTATGGCTTGGTGCGCATGCTTCGTAGGGACCTTGTCGTAGGCCCCCTGAAGGATGCAGTTATGGTTGAGTTGGAGGGTTATGGCATAGGCTTCCTCAAGGGTTTTCTGGTTGGCTGCGGCTACATGGTTCATGATTACCGGTGAGAGGCAACGGATGAGCTTGGCGATTGACTTGGGAACAGTATCGGCTTGCCCAGGGCAAATGATACTTAACTGTTTAAAGCGCGCAATCAATCCTTCGGCGTCGCTCCCCTGTTGTGTGAGATTCCAGAACTCGTTTTCAAGTTTCTGGGTCTCATGGGGAGGACAGAATTGCTCCTTCATGAGCTCCTTAAGCTCTTCCCAAGTCATCGCATGGGCTGCTTCGTTTCCACGCGTGTTTCGTTCGGTGGTCCACCACTCGAGGGCTCTCTTGCGGAAGACCCCGGTGGCATTAAGGGTTCGGAGTTCTTCAGGGCAGCCGCCCTGAAGGAAGATAAGCTCCATTGAATCAAACCAATTGATCATGGCGGTAACACCGTCCATGCCAGTGAATTCCACTGGTTTACAAGCCATGAAATGCTTGAATTGGTAAGATGGTTTGGGGGTATCAGGTTTGGAATCAGCGGATGATTTAGGTGTGGCTTCGGCGTGTATGGTATGGATTTGGCTGACAATGTCGGGTATGATCTTAGCCAATTGCCCGGCCATTTGCTCCGAAACGAGTCCAATCAGTTCTTGCTTCGACATTGAGTCCTCGTTGTTGGATTCCTTCTGGGAATCCGTCTTCTTGGACTTCTTGAGGCGGTTTAACGTGTTACGAAAAGAAGGCATCTAGAGGTTGTAAACAAGACAAAAGCATGAGACTTGATTGTAATAAAGAAAATAGGTTTTGCATGCATGAGTATGAATAAAGTTCACATAAGTTTCACATAAGAAGCATGTGTTCATTAAGTATGGTTCACATAGTTTGCATGAGTTCAACAAGTATAACATGTATACTCACGTATGAATACAAATAAAGAGTATAAATTTAGTTTGTTCACGGGGATTAGTATTGTTTTTGATTGCGATAAACGGGCGAGTGTGTAACGGTTTGAAATGAACGAGGTAACAAGTATCAAAACACATAAAATTTGAGTCACATAAAAAGAATAGGCTCGTAAAACATGGAAATGATTCGGGTAGAGAATCGTCGACAATTCCAAAGTGAATCGAAGATCTTCTCGAATTAGAGAAACGTGCTTTGGCCTATAGGTAAAATGCTCTCATCGAGAAGCGACTAACGACATTTTACCCTTCCAGTTACTACACGTCTCTAACCGATCAGAAAATCGAGACTTTGGCGAGAGCGAAAATCAAGGAATGGGACTTAATCGACAAGGTGCGGGTTTCACCCCTAACTTGACGATTTTGTACCCTAAGTGTGGTTGGTACTTACCAAACGAAGAGCAAATTCCGATTCGTTGGTAAGGGTCCACTAGAGTTTTGAGTTGAAAATTTTCCATCAAGGTTTGGATTTCACTCCTAACTCGATGGCATAATTGCGTGCAAAAAAAGAATAAGTATAGCGGATTGAGAGTCGTTCACCAAATTGCGGTTTTCACACCTATTTTAGTGAAGTCGTCTCGTTTATATTACGAGTGTCTTCAAGCGTCCAAACGTGTATTGTGTAAAAGTGTCTTAGGAAGACACCATGTATATGTATTAAGACCAAAAGGAAAGAGAGAAGCAAAGTAGGAAGCATAAAGTTTTAAGCATAATCAAGAATGGTCACAACGGGTACTTAGAACTATAGACTAGGTCGAACATGGCAATTCTACCTAATTCCCTATAGTTATGGCTCTGATACCAATCTGTAACACCCCAACCGATGGCGGAAATATCGGGATGAGACGAAAACGAGATTGCTCATTGCTCACAACATTATTAAGTGACAATAATTAATTAAACCATATTTCATTCCATAAGGATTGTCAAATACATCAATGTAACAAAACAAAGAACAATCTAACATTTGCAAAGTCATAACAAAATTGATACGTCGACATTAAACCTAACGTCTAATTTGTGTGTATCTAGTCCTTGCTATATTGTTTTCATAGCGTCATCTCCTTCAACCTGTAACATGTTTTAAAATAAAGTCAAAGCAAAAGCAAAGGCGAGTACACAAGTTTAAGCATAGCATACGTATACGAATAAAGTTTTAACAATCCTCATGGCAACCAAATCTATACAAGAGCAAATCAAGGCATGCAATGCTAATAATCAAACCCGTAACGCAATCACGATGTTTTAACATGACCTCACGTGTAAAGCGATGGAGGTGGATGCGTGAATTCCTATAGCGCTAAGCATGTCAAACAAAGGCTAAAAATAGTTAATGACTAAAGCATAGCACAACGTTTATCCCTAGACAAGCAACAAGTATACGATTCAAGTAGTCATGTGTATAGGATTGTTTGTGCGTTTCATAAAGTTTAAGTGTTTGTGATTTTTGTATATGGAAACATGTTACACCCAAAAAGTGATAAAAACAAATGTGGGTCGAGTGTACTCACGGTTTTGCTAAGTCTTTTCTACACTTGACAATCCGTGAAGACGTTGGTTCGAGGATGACGCCGAATTATCCTACAAGAGGAAATGAGGCGTATGAGTATAGAGTTTCAACGGGAGATTAGGAGTATTCGAGCATGATAAAAAAAATATGTTTGATAAAGTATTATGATACGAAAGTATTCACTAAGATGTAACACTCGTTCTTGACACTATAGTAACTCTTACGAGTTTGGGTGTGATTTCATAGGTTCGGGGCCTATTAGAATCGTGACAAGGAATTACATACTTTAGTGTTAAACTTAATAACTTGATAGGTGATTATAAGTTCATTATCAAGGTTTCGGTTTTAGAATTATAATATAGTTATATATATATAGCATTATAATCATGTAGGAGGTGGGAGGATGACCATCCACTTTGTAACCTCTAGTGTCATGTATGTCAAGTATGAGGTGGGAGGTTAAACCATCCACTTTGAACCTCGGATTATGTTCACCACTACACAAGTTACCATTGGTAACAAGGAGGGTACAAGAACTATATACTATACAAGAATGTAAAGACAAGAATGATAAGGTGTCATCTAGATACCAAGTAGCCAAGTATTCAACAACCCGACGAGCACACGAGGACAATCGTCAACGGCTTTGTGGGGTTGTGACACTTTAAGTCTAGCAAACTATCTTGGGATCTTGATGAAAAATCATCAAGTGATGTGTGGTCTCAAGTTAGGATAGCCCAAGCTTCCTTGGTGGACACACAAGAACAAGTTTAAGAACTTGCATCACTTGTGAGCTCAACGCTCTTTAAAAACAGAAAGTTTAGGGTGTTAAAACAGCCCTTAGTTCATGTTAACAAGCTTGGTTAGGCTTTACTAATCATAAGCTTGATTGTAAGCACAAGAACACAAGTTTGTTGAAGTTAAAACACAAGTTTGATAAAAGTTTAGACAAAACAGAAAGTTTGTGGACATTTTGGGGCATTTCCAGGTCTGGATTCTCCATGGAGAAACCTAGGAATTCAACCCAAAGTTTATCCAAGCAAGTAGGAAAAAGAATGGAGTGATTTCATTAAGAAATGAGTGAGTTACACTCACTTTAGTAAGAGGTATACAATCTGCTCGAAAATCTGATGTTGCAAGGATCTTGAGGTGATTTGAGAGTGATTTGAGAGTGATTTGAGAGAGATTAAAGTGTGAAAATACTTGGATTAGAGGTGGGTTTTATAGGGGAAGGATTAGGGTTAGTTAGGTGAAGTTTAGGTGGGTAATTAATGGCTTAAAACTCGAAAAAAATACAAAAAACCGCACCCAAAATGGGCTGTTTGAAAGCTGGTCGCGACCAGCCTCGCCCGGAAACAAAGCATAAGAAGCTTTTGTTTCCGGGTTTGTTTGAATGAGAGGCGGCTGGTGGAGTGGTTAAGGCGCTTGTATGTGAACCGGAGGTCCCGGGTTCGAGTCCCGCGGATCCGGTTTTGTTTGATTATTATTATTATTATTATTATTATTATTATTTTTTTTTAACTTTTAAACAGTTTCATAAATGACAGGAATGGTCCCTGTAGTTCAAGAATTCAATATTTACTCGTTAAACCTTGGACTTATTTAAAGAAGGATATATATTAACATTTATAAAAAAAATAGAATTTTAAATTTTTGTAAAATAAATCAATTAATTTTATTAACTAAATTTAATTAATTAATTTAATTAATTAACTTAATAAATGAATAGATAATTATATTTTCGTAACGAATTTAGTTTAACGATTAAAAATTTTACGTTTGAGTCTCTTTTACGCAATACAAACCAAGTTTGCGAGTTATCTCACGTTTACGATTGAGAGTACCACGAATACGTTTACACGTTTAAAGTAAGGATAACATGATTATAGTTAAAATACGAGTTTCTCATTACGATTCAAGTCTCGGTTTTCTACGTTTACAATGAAAGACAGATACAAGACACAACGCTTACTAAAAATAGAAGTACGATACAAGATTTCCAAATATAGAAAGTATAGAAACGCGGAGCGTTACAACAATATTAATCTATCAAGCACACACACATTCATACTTCATGTAACAACCAATTACCATATAATTTCAGTTGTTATAAGCAAATACATAACTCGACCTTCCTAATCATGGGTTTAACTCAAATGTTAAAACCTAATTCTAGTTACTTATGAACATTTAACAAATTTCCTAATTGTTCAAGTAGTTCATACATATGAGTTAGTACGGTGTTTATAAACACCAATACAACATCAATTTACACTATTTTGTTACAGTTTCTCATATTCATTCTGAAATCCATGAATTCTTCCTACAATCATAACATCACCAAATTAAGTTTTTTGACATACCTTATGACCCTCTAGCCTAGGCGATCGATAATTGAGTTCATGCACGATTCGAAGATCCGAATTTGTCCTTTAATTTGATGATTCAGATGAACTAGGGTTTCCCCCTTTTCTTCTTCTGATGATCGTTCTACACATACACTTTATGTGTGTGTTGTGTTTTAATTTTTTGTTTATAAATAACTTGTTTCCACTTTGACAACTTTGGTCCCCCAAGTTTAGTCTTTTATTAGATAGGGCTACTACCCATTGTTTTATTAACTATATACAAGTTACTAACTGGGTTAATTTGTTCCTAGTTATTTTGTTTACGGGTCCACTTTTACCACTAACGGTACTTTGCCCGCTATTTAATACTAACGTGGTTTGATTACCAAACCCGTTTTTGGAGTGTTACATCTGTTAATGTTACGGTAGTTATTATCTTTTGAGTAAACTGCAGTTTTACCCCTGGAGATATAGCCCATTGGCACCCTTACCCTCTACCACGAAATTTTTGTTGTCTAGCCCCCCAACGAATGAGAAACGCTGCAATCTTACCCCCTGCTGTCAAAATCTGTCAACATTATGTTAGTTGGCATGCGAAATGACAATACTACCCTTTCTAAATATTACCATTTTAAATATACATTTTGAGAACAAAGGCAAACAAAAAATTGGGGATCTGATGAAGAAGACGCTCGGAAAATCAATGCAGCCCGTCATCCTCGTGTTTCCCGAGCCCGCCGAATATTGACATGAACAGCAGCCCGTTCGCGTATCTGCATAATGCGAGTCCATCATCACTATCGCCTTTCCGTATCTCGAACCCGTTCGCGTATCTGCATAACGCGAGTCCATCATCACTATCGCATTTCCGTATCTCGAACAGTGCTCCAGTGAGACCACTGCTGTCATCCCCAACTTCGAAGTGCCCAAAGC
Organism: Scalesia atractyloides; assembly: GCA_947069175.1. Taxonomy (NCBI): domain Eukaryota; kingdom Viridiplantae; phylum Streptophyta; class Magnoliopsida; order Asterales; family Asteraceae; genus Scalesia; species Scalesia atractyloides. The sequence continues at coordinate 6,692,253 of CAMTDV010001634.1, forward strand.
CAAATTTCAACTGGGAATCGTTTGCTAAGCAGTCGATGACCTCGTTCAAATTGTCGTTTTTAGCATCGTTTGCGCCTACAAGTCCTACGAGGTACCAACGGTTCACTCCTGCGACTATCCCCGAGTGTGATGAATCTGATTGCTCCACCATTGACTCGTGGCCAGTGGGTGAGGTTCAAGAACTATGAGCCATTGATGACTAGCCCGAACTCACCAACGTTTAATCTGGTGAAACCCATGGCTGTAGTGGCAGTAACCAGTGATATGGGTTCTCTCTATAGATATATACATATATGCTCCTGTTTGTGTGTGTGCCTGTGAATGCTCTTTTACAATTACGATATGTTGGATGATGATATACGAGGGCGATGATGGTGATATATGTTGGTGTCGTTGCTGTTGATGTGGCCAGAGATTCGCCAGAGAAAAGGTGTCCGTTGAAATGTTTGTGTCGTCAGAGAAAAGGTGGGGGGGGGGGGTAAGGTTGAAGTGATGGTGATATATGTAGGGGTAAGATATCTTACTCAAGTTGAAAAGATGATTATACCCTTTGACCGTTAAAAACTTACATTGACTTTAGCGGGGGGTAAGATTGCAGCGTTTTGCATTCGTTGGGGGGTTAGACAAAAAAAATTTTGTGGTAGGGGGTAAGGGTGCCAACGGGCTATATCTCCTGGGGGTAAAAATTACTCTTATCTTGAGTAAAATCTTTATTCCACTCTTTTTTTTGGAATAATCGGACAATGTTTGGAAACATCAACAAAACAAGGGAGAACATTATTGATTCCATTATTAGTCTTTTTCATTTTCGGTTCATTAATAAAAGAGTTAACTGTCATTTTCGTCTTTGTGGTTTGTTCGCTTTTGTCATTTCAGTCCAATTTTCAAAAATGCATCAATTTCCTTCATGACATACTGGAAACATGCCATTTCAGTCAAAAAATTAAAACCCAGTTAAGTCAGATAGGTTTGTCAGACAGGTTTAATGAAGGGTATTTTTGTCCTTTAATATTTCTTTTATTTTCACATAATTTTATGTCTGACTACCGAAAGGACATAAATATTCTTCATTAAACTTGTCTGACTTAAAATGACACGTTTCCAGTATGTCAGGGATAAAACTGATGCATTTTTTAAAAATTGGACTGAAATGGCAACAATGGATAAAGCATAGAGACGAAAATAACAGTTAACTCTTAATAGAAAGAAAAAAAAAACGGTGAACGTTGTATGAGAGAATTGATTACAAAGTCTAATTCTTTTTCTATAATTTTGTGTCCTTCTGACTAGGTACTTGCTATTTAGTGATAAAAATGTGTTAATTTTAAAGTGATAAAAACTCAATTTCATTAAGTATGTCTATTGCTGACTAGACATTTGAAGTTTGACTCATTTTGAATTGTTTACAAAGTCTAATTCATTTTGAAGTTATACTATTCATCCTCTTTTTATTCATCTTTTAGCATTCTTTACTTTTTTTTATAACTTTCACATTTGTTGTTGATAATTAGATTGAATAATATGAACATATATACGTATATATGTATTTAACATTGATGTCCTCTCATAATTTACGCCATATTTATTAGACACGGGCGTAATTACGTCTATGCTTAGTTTTCTTCTGTTCCTTCATATCTTTGATACTTGTATTTTCTATGAGCTTCCTAACGCTTGTACACATCCTGAAAAACGTCCTTTAAGTTTTCGGTACCTGTAATTCAATCCATCTTTAAATTAAACTGGTTTTATATGAATAAACACTTAATATCACATAATTAAACATGTTAGAACGGAGTCAAATACCCTCATATCACTTGTTGTCTACATGTAATTTCTTTTTTTTTACTTATTTCAAGATTGCCAATATGACAATCCGTTCTTGGTAATCATGTTATCCCATTACTAAGGACGGAAACTCGTTAGGTCGACCGCACTCATCCTTACGGGTCCCGCTCATTCAAAGGGAGTCCAAACCTTACCATGTAAACATGTTTTGAGTGACTCGTTAAACAAATTTACATAAATTACATATTTATATAACTTTTTTTATCACTTCCAATACACATGCCTTGAGCATGTGAAACAACCTTTCCAAAAGAACTTGAGCCTCTGATCATCTAAACGTATTTGTTGGAAAAGTTTTAGTATTACAATACTTTAACCGAATAATGACCCCTTCTATGTTACACTTTGTTGATTAAAGAAAAGGTTCATGATGTCTTTATAATCCACTAGTCACTAGTACACTTCTATGTTATACTTTATTGTTGGTTCATGTTGTCCTATAATCTATTAGTACACTTATTATTATAACGTGAATAGCATTACTTGCTTTTTTAATTGGATTCACGTGTTAGTTACACGCAAGCTAATATGTGACGACGATATTATTTAGAGTGGATTGTAAATTTTGTCCTTTATCTTTATACAAGATTTCAGGCGGTGTCATTTATTTTTAAAATTGACGAGTTTTGTACTTTATATTTCAGAATGTTGCACGATTTGTCCTTTAGCTCTAACTGAGTTTGTTTTTAACGTCAAATAAGATCATGAGCAAGCCACATATGGGTACTTTTGTAATTTTACCTATTTAATTAAAACCATATTAATTAATTAATTAATTAATTAAAATATATATAAACCCAAATTCCTTATGGTTTCATTCAAAGATCAAGGGATATAGGATTCAAAGTTCATCTCTAAATTCACATCCCTGAAAATTTTCATGTCCCTCATCCTCCATTTTCATCTTTATAACTATTTAAAAGCCTGCAAAACCTTAAGTCAATTTACAACTCTTCTATCTGTTCCTCATAACGCTACACGACACACAAGTACGGGAATCGAATCAAGGGCGCTCGGTAATCGGGTTGCGATCTTGCTACAAGGATTCGATGGGCAATCGGCTCAATCCCTGTCTACAAGAACAAGTAATCCAGATGATGTGTTGTTTTTTAGTTAACAAGTTGGAACAAAATGAACAGATGTTGTTTGATTTTAGTTTTCGATGTTAGAACATGTAATTATGTAGTGTAGTTAGGTTAATTAAGATTGTGTTTGGCGGAATTTAAGGTCGTGGTGGAATTGAGAAGATGGTATTTGTTTAATGTTTTCAAGATTAGATGTGGGATTTGAAATTTTCAAGGTTTGCAAGTTGCTACGGCAATTTGCTTAGATTATGTACAATTTAGATTAAGACAAAATCTGATTTGAAAGGCATTTGAGTAATAGTAGACTTAGTAAAATATAAATAAATAAGTATGTAATTAAAAAAGAATTTAATATATAAATAGATAATATAAAGAAATTTTGAAATTCACTCTAATGTTTACATAAGAAATTTATATGGTTTAAATTAATATTAATTATGTTGCGCCTAACATAAGTTATATGGCAAATTGGAAATAAATAATCCCACCTAACTCTATTTGGCCGATAATAATACCAAGTCATTTATTGGAAATTAATAATCCGAACTGGTTAATTTTTTTTGTAAAATAGTCTGCCGTTAAAATAGCTTAACGGAGTTAAGTTTTTTTTCCGAATTACAAACCAATGTTTTAGGTTGATCGGAACGAGGATACAAGTTGATTGATGTAAAACTTACCTCGAAATACGGCACCAACCCACGAAAACGATGCTTCAGTTTGGGTGTTTAAACTTCCAATCAACAAAAAACAAGACATTTCGAGCACAATTTCGAGGTAAGTTTTACATCAATCGACTCGTATCCTCGTTCTGATCAAAAGCCCTAAAACATCGGCTTGTAATTCAGAAAAAAAAAACTTAACTCCATTAGGCTATTTTAACGGCAGACTATTTTACAAAAAAATTGACCAGTTCGTATTATTAATTTCCAATAAATGACTTGGGATTATTATCGGTCAAATAGAGTTAGAGTGGGATTATTTATTTCCAATATGCTATATGTTTCGCATATTTATACATAGGGTATGTTTGGCGTCAAGCTTTTAGGAGTTTCTAGCTTTAAGCTTTTAACAAAAAGGTCATACTCAATAAAAAGTCTTGTTTGTTTGAAGGAGCTTGAAGCTTTTACGTTAGAAGCTTGAAGTTTTTGGTTAAACGCTCATACTAGTAGCGTTTAGAAGGAGCTACAAGCTTTAGGGAAAATATGACTATTTTAACCTCTAAATGACTATTGTATTTTTTTATTTATGTCTATTTTGGTAATTTTATACATGTTATTAAAAGCTCCAGTACTCAGCCAAACACCTAAATATATCTAAAAAGCCACAGCTTCCAGCTACAAGCTTCTAGCCACCAGCCACCAGCTTTTTCTTTTTTCTTTTTCGAATGGTGACTTTCTTATGAGTGACCCATTGTCACACTTGCCAATTAAAGCAAGCCTAGCCCACAAGACCCGCACCAGACTATGTTGTTTGAACCGGGTCCACGCTGGTGTTGTCCGAGCGTGAGCTAGCGCTCCTCCGGAAACCGTACTGCCTCTGCACGAGTTACCTCGCTAGAGTAACAGCCGGGTGAAAACCGGAGTGACGCTCAAGATCAAACCCTCCTCGATGGGTTTTTTCACCATCATTGCGCACATAGTGCCTCCCCCTTGATGGAGGTGGGATCGAACCGGTGCCACAGCCACCGGCTATTTTGCCAAACATACCCATAGACGCGATATATTATCCTTGTTAAGGTTATAAGAATCTCTATTTGACCCACATCGAAGAGCTAAAACATAATTATAATATATGTTCCGTTAAATTTGGAAATATTCATTAAAGATGGTATAACATAATTGTTGCTGCTTAAATCCTAAAGAAATAGTTAATTTATTAGTTGCTGCTTAAATCCTGAAGAAATAGTTAACTATTAGTTAAATGTTTATTTGCCAATATAAAAGAAACAGTAAAAAGATTTGATGACTCTACATATAATTAATATTATATTATATAAAGATTAAGATACAATATAAAAGAAACATAAAAAAATATTAATAAAGATTAAGATACATTATATAAAGATTAAGATACAATATAAAAGAAACAGTAAAAAAATTAATATTAATTATAGTTAAATGACTCTACATATAATTAATATTAGTTAGTTAAATGTTTATTTGCCAATATAAAAGAAACAGTAAAAAAATTTGATGACTCTACATATAATTAATATTATATAAAGATTAAGATACAATATAAAAGAAAAATATTATATAAATATTAAGATATATTTTACTTTGTTATTAGATAAAAATATAAAAAAGAAGGATTGTACTCCTTAATATGCTATTTTTTTTGTTAAACCCTAAATGTACACATAGATATATAACCAAATTATAGACATTTGACGAGTTTATTTAATAGAAACATATATATTTATATAATTTGTGAAAAACTTCGTATAGTTGACGCATTTTTATTATCATGTGATTATTCACACAACTAACTTGATTTTATCATAAAAACCGACCTATGTTAATAATAAGCATGTGTATTACATGGGTTGGATCCTGAAAAATTATGTAATACATAATATAACTTAAATTACGTATTACATTACAAATAATAATGTATATAAATAATATTATTTATATTATCGGGTGGAGCGGAAACTCTGCTTTTACGAAAAGAAACATCTCGTGTGAAATAGCGAAAATCACTTGATAGTTGACTCATTTCATATGTGAACCTAGAGCAGTTAACTAGGGTGATCAGGCATCCATTAAGGGTCAAGATAGCAAGATCATTGTACATGTAGTTCTTCTTTCCAGGTGAGTTTCCAGACCCATCTTTAGATATTGTTTTGGAAAGATGCGTATACTCAATAAAGTGTTTTTAAACATAGTATGATTTCTAAAAGAGCGGTATAGTTTGCTAAAGTAATTCGAAACAACATATGTTTTCTAAAGTAAGACATAGTTTATAAGAAAGAAATAGTTTTGGCTTTTAGCCTTAAAGGTGTTCGAAATCATTTCAAGTGGCATGTCTAAAGTTATCAATCAATCATACCTAGTATAATCCACTCATAGGCAGGCCACTAGTAGGGTCTGGGGAGGGTAGATGTAAGCAAGCCTTACCTCTATCCCAAGGGATAAAGAGGCTGCTTCCGGTGAGACCCCCCGCTCCAAAGCCACATTCAACCATAAACCTCAAATGAATCATAAATAGGCATATAACTACTTTAGAAGCAACTAGAAAACATAGGTCTTGGAAAAATTCAATTTAAAGCTACGAGGCAATAAAGAAAGCATTAACATACACGCAAGCAGTAGGCACCAAGGCAAACACTAACATGCAAAGGCCACCAAAAACAACTAAACAACAACGCTCCTAAGATAGGTCTCTAATGCCCAACCATACCAACCTCCTAAAAGTCCTTAACCCTAATCCTACGTCTCCACAAACACCTATCCTAGACCATGTCCTAAAAAAGGTGCAAGTCTATTAAATCACTCCTAATTCTCTCATCCCAAGTCAGTTTTCGGTCTACCTCTACTTCTTTTTCCCTCGATAATAAGATTTTCCACGGTTCTAATTGTGCCGGTCATTTGCCTCCTCCTTACATGGCCAAACCATCTCAACCTCCCCTCTTTAATCTTATCTGTTGTACTAGTTATCCCTAATCTATTCCTAAAAACTTCATTCCTTATCATGTCCAACCTGGTATGCCCACACATCCACCTCGACATTCTCATCTCTGCTACTTCTAGTTTACGCGCTTGTGTCTTCTTAATGGCCCAACATTCTGTTCCGTATAGCATAGCAGGTCTAACTGCAACCCTATAAAATTTCCCCTTTAATTTGGTTGGAAACCTCTTGTCACACAATACCCCAGCCGCTGCTCTCCACCTACACCGTCGAACCTGGACACGGTGAGCTACATCACAATCTATCTCCCCATGTCTAAAGTTAACATCTCTCTAAATGCGAGTCGGCTACGTGTAAAGTTTTCATCAAGCTAAATTATAAAGATAAATAGGTGAAGTGTAGAGTATGCATGTATATATAGTTAGTGTTATAGGAGACTTAACGTGTCTAAAGTTAACGCCGATGTCTAAACTTCACACCAAAGTCTCAACTGCATCAAAAGTTTTAAGCGTCTAAAGTTAACGCTTTAAGCATGAAAGAGGGCCAGTGCTTTTGTGCTCATGGTTCTACAACTACATCTAATAAGATAACGTATGATAAAGTTTGTATGTTATGATATGTGATGTTGTGCTACCTATATGACATGTTGTGTTTCTTATGTTTGTTAAAGTTTATAGTTGCCTTATTAAACTAGATCTCACTCAGCGTGGCTGACTTTTAGAATGCACATCAGGTTAAAGTTGGATAGTTCAAGAGCTCTTTAGTTTTGGCTTTGATATAGGCTCCATTTGGAAGTCTAGTACCCATTTATAGTTATTTGTGCTTAGTTTTGTTTAAAGACAATTGTTTTGTTACGGATTTGTGCTTATTTTCGGATGGTTGATTAAAGTTTTTCCGCTGCACATTTACGAAATTTGTAGTTTAAGAACTATATGTAGTTTAAGCACTATATACTAAAAAGTAAATCCAATATATGAGACCCCTTGATTTGGGCATTTCAATATGTGTATGGATACATGTAGAGAAATTATTAGTTCTTTTACGGAAAATGTCAAATACGAGTGCAAACTCACACAAGTGTTGATCTCTAAACTTCAAATGGGTGGTATCGTGATAAGTCTTTGAGTCTCTTTAACAGAGTTCTCAAGTCCTAATACAACTTCCATTGATTTTCTACAATATAACCCCTTGAAGGTCATTTGTCCAGCACAAGTCGCGTTTTATCTTTTCCATTTGTTAGTAGAGTATTTGTTAGGTTCTATGTGTTTTTCGGTAACGGGTATTCATGATTGTCTATCCAACCAAAAAGAGATTATTTAAATAAGGGTTGAGTTATAATACAAAGGGGTTTAAAAATAAGAAGCGTAAGAAGCAACCATAGAGTGACAAGTGTCCATAATTTTGTCCATAAGAGAAAAAAATATGCACATATAAAAACCAAAAAACCTAACCACCCCCAACCCCCCCCCCCCTACAACAACCCAAGCTAAATGCTAAAAACAAAAAAAACTAAACCCCCAAAAACCTAAAAACAAATCTAAAAACACACAAATTTTATAGTTTTTTTTAAATGACGAAAAGTATCGATTTTTTTTAAATAATATTAAAAAATATTGTTTGTTTTTTAGATTTATTTTGAGTATAATCATTCTTACCCTTTGTATTTGATCCTAATCCATTTAAATAAATATAATGTATTAAAATACGTGTTTCTTTAAACAGAAGACTAACCTACTCTTAAATACTTCTTTAACTGGTCCTGTAGTGTAGTGTAGAATTTAACTAGGATCTTGCTATTCACACACGACCCAACTTATTTTCACACCCCAAAGCGCCCCGCTTTGGGCAAAGCAGGGCGTTTAGGGTTACTTTACCAGACAAAAGGTGAAGTGACTGATGTCTGAGTGGCATAAAGGTGATACGAGGTTTGACCAGGTACGATGTTGTCCCGTGACCAAAGCGCGTCGCTTCGACCCAAATATTTTCCTTTAAAGCTTGCCCGGGAGAAGAGTTAACGCATTCGATTTCTAAACTCATTATATTGTTTCTAGACATACGTGGGGTTATTCTGTGTTACTTGTGTTTCTTCAAAATAATGCACGGTTACGATGTCGTGGTTAAGTAACTATCTTTTCGGTGAATATTCTAACGAGTCAGTTGTTCCTTGATTCTTACGAGGGGACCGCTATTTCCGACACATATGAGAAACCGGTCTTGTCCAACTAGAGGGAGGAGGAGGAGGTTGTATCTGGCATTCGTTATCGGGATAACACGGTGGAGCTGGATTTGAGTATCCATGTGGAGGACCTGTACGCACAACAAAGTTATTCGAATTACGAATACGGAGGCGAAGCGTATCCATAGGCTGAATATTCGTACGGTCTTCCAAACTATCCCGACTTTGGTCATGGTTGTGAGCAGAGCTTTGAACATCAAGTCTATTCGGAACTCAGTGACAATGGAGAGTAGGAGGATGTGTCAGTTGATGAGGAAGGTTGTTACCCGGTTACATTTTCATTTGATACAATGCAGAAGTTTTCGTCACGTAATGAGCTGGTGCGTTGAGTACAATACAAGGCAAAAGACAATGGTTACCTCATTGTGATCAAGAGGTCGAATAAAAGAGGAGAGAATTACAAGATTTGGTTTCAATGCACTCTTGGTGGGGAGCATAAGAGTATAGCTACACAGAGGAAAACGGGTAGCAAGAAAATAGGCTGCCCGTTCTAGATGATCGGGTTTTCGGAATCAAATGGTAAGGTTTGGAAGATCGAGGTGACGAAGGCGAAACACAACCACAATCCTATCGAAAACCTAGAAGGTCATGCGTATGCGAGGAGGCTTTCTTCGGATGATAAATTAATGGTTGAGCATCTGGCGGAGCAAGATAGTCCCAACCGCAGTATCTGGCGAACGCTGACGAAAAACAAACCGGATAGAAAACTTATTTCGAAAGATATACACAACGCTGTTCAGAAGATCAATGTCAGAAAAAATGTCGGTAAGTCTCCGATGCAAAAACTTGAAAACATTTTTCGTGAAAAAAGATTACACTTATTACATGCGCACGAATGAGATATCAAACGCAGTTGAATATGTCTTCTTTGTTCACAAAAAATCATTCACTATGTGGTGTGCCTTCCCGCATGTGCTAATGATTGACGCCACCTACAAAATGAACATGTACAACCTGCCGTTTGTTTAGGTCGTAGGAATGACGTCGACAAACAAATCGTTTACGGCTGCTGGTGCGGTAATTTCCACTGAGAAGTTAGAGAACTACCTATGAGTGCTGCAGAGGATCAAGTCTATGTTGGCAGGTTGTATGGAGCCGCGCGTGATTTTAACAGATAGGGAGTTTGTGCTAATTAACGCGTGTGAACAAGTTTTTCTAAAAGCGCAGAAGTATCTTTGTCGGTTCCATATTCAACAAAATCTTAACAAGAATAGCAAGAAGAAATTCTCTGACAAGCAGTGGAAAGAATTCGTACGCTCATTCTGGACATTGTGCGAATCTACGACCGAGGAAATATACATGTATAACTTGGAAAACCTTGAAGCACAACTGAAAGAAGATGGCCGTGAACGTTGTAACGCCTCGCGTTTCCGTAAAAAAATTTATTTTAGGAAATACGTGTCGTACCACTGAATTATTTATTTGTCTAATTTATTATCATTATTATTATTATTATTATTTATTTAGTTATTATTTTTATAGCTAATAATAACAATAATAATAATAATAAACCAAATAAATCCGACGTTTTATGAAACTTGTAATCGGATCTCATCGGTACGTTCGGGCCACTCAAAAACGTTAGAACGGGTTAACAGGCTTTGGCCCAACACACCACCTAAACCTAACTTAAACCCTAAACCCCAATATATAACCTAACTAACACCCTTACACACACTCAAACCAGCACACCAGCCGCCCCTCTTCACCCGATCCCACTTTTTCTTTCTCTGACCTATTTCCGGTCGCCGGAGAAATCCCGGCCGACCACCGATTGCTCACAATCACCACACCACTACCATTTCCCTCCGCCGCAAACCACACCCACAAACACACCTCCCTGCCTCACCCCCTCGCCCTCACTCTCCTCCCTCTGCAATCGAACCACCGGCCACCATCCTGGTGGCGGCGCAACAGCGGCGGCGACGGCCGTGTTTACTGGCAGCGACGGAGGCGGTGGCCTGGTGTCGACCAGCGGCGATAGGGATTGCAGATAGCTCAGGTACGAGCCTCAATCCCGCCGGTTCAAGTTCAGGTCAGTTAGGTTAGAGTTCTTGTTCGGGTTGTTCCGATCTATGTTGAGGTTGCTTCCGGTCGATTCACGTCGGTCTCGGGATCAGATTCAAAAATGGTTCGAATACCGTGTTTTCCTTCAACCCCTCATGTAACATCCGTCAAAAACGGATTTACCAAACCCGCTCCGTTTATTAACCGAACAATCAGTTAAAAATTTCGTTGCGAATTTAATGCCCAAAATAATTTTAAACGATACATAATTAATTATTATATGGGAATATATAATTAGTTTTTGAAAAACTGTTAAAAATAAGAAAATAAAAATAAATTGTTTCTGCCGGGTTTTGAACCCGGGTCAGTCGCCGGGTCAAACAACATACTTAACACTCAACACTTAAACCACTGCGCCACTGATGTTTCTTGTTAAATGTTAGAATCATTTAATTCATAACATGACTTTCCGAATTCAAAACCGGCGCCCAAATTTCAGTCGTCGGAAATCCTGGCGATCTCGCGAAATTTAACGATTCCTTCAGTTATAACGTAAACTTTAAACACACATCGGTTATAACCGACGCCTGAGTCCGCGACATAAACTATAACCGCCGGAAAACGTAATGACTTTGAATCAAGTCGGAAATTGGACCAAGTTCATCGATAACCTGCCTTATAAATACCCCCTCGAACCTCTGCAAACATTTTCGCTCAAAACCGCACCCTTTCTCGGCGAAAACTCACTGGCCGGAAATCTTCTGCTCATCGCCGGAAAACCGAACCCTCCACTTCTAAGCCTTACTAAACCCCCTGAGCTTATACCGAAGTCACCCACATCCTTTTCAAGCTTTCTGAAGACTCGCTGCTGCAAGACACACGACGACGGAACCTGTTGCTGTCGCCGGAGTTCTGCCGGAAAAACAGAGGAATCCAGTCGGTATACCTCACGCCTAATTTCTTCATTCTTTTTATTTAATCTCACATGTAATTAACCATCAGACACTAACGAACATGATTTAATCATCGAACCAGTCGAACTTCCGATTCTGGTTAAAAACTGTCGAAGAAGACGAAGTTTCTGTAATGTATAAGTTTAATTTAAATCAAGAAATAACTCGGGTTAGACACACAGTCCAGCAGTGGACTGTGTGCACAATAAACACACTAACGTCTCGAGTTCGAATCTTGTCCACACACGCTGCCTTAAGAAAAATGTCTTTTTTTTGTTAATCGAACCGGAGACACTGCTGTATATGTTAAGTATAATAATAACCGGAATAATAACCAAGATAGACACACAGTCCAGCGGTGGACTGTGTGTATGTTTAATCACACGTCACGAGTTCGAGTCCGGTCTACTGCACCGACTCGGACAATTATTTACCTTTTTAAATAAGTCAGAAATGAAAGTACTTAGTTTGTATTTAAGTATAATAAAAATCGGTTTATATAACATGTTAAACACACAGTCCAGTGGTGGACTGTGTGTTAACGCAACCCACAGGTCCCGGGTTCGAGACCTGTGGAGCGCACCGGTCCGATTCAGTTAAATCATTTTTAAAAAATAAATTGATTTTCGGATTAATCTAATTAATATATAAATATAATTAAAAACAGAAATATTCCGGGTTAGACACGTAGCTCAGTTGGTAGAGCTGCGTGCACGCGTACGGGAGGTCTCGGGTTCGAGCCTCACTCAGCGCACATATACTCGCATACGAACCGGTCAAAGTCAACAGTTATCGGTCTATGGTCAACGGTCAACGGTCAAAAAAGTCAATTTTTTTTATTATTTTTATTTATTCATTTTAATTAAAAATCAATTAAAAATACTTAAAAATAACATTTTAAAGGTTAGAAAATAGCTTTAAACTCACAAAAATACACCCAACAATCCTACTAAAATGGACTAATAAAATCCGTTTACTTACCGAACCATAATGCTATTTATCTAGGTTAATTTCACTCGTGGTTAAAACCATTTCGCGTGCATTCAACATCATCAACCGAACGCACCCACTGTGAGTGAATCTTACAACTCCCCCTTTTTAATTACACGTTTTGGGGTGTGTCATGTGTCACAAAATAATTAACTCGTTTATTTAAACTTGTGCCATACCATATCGTGATCTAAACTTAGATTGTTTATATTGTTGTAATTATGTATTTCGTTATGTCAACTTATATGAAATTCATTTATTAAGCCCATCAGTTCCTCGTGGTAGACGAGTTGAACAACGCGTGCCTCAAAACCAATCCATTATTGTTCATGTGTGTATTATTGAGTTTATATTGTTTGTAGTTATGTCCTTCATATTATCATGTTTATGCAATTCATTCATTAGGCCCATCAGTTCCTCGTGGTAGACGAGTTGAGCAACGCGTGCCTCAAAACAAATCCATTATTATTCATGTGTGTTTATTTGATATTAAATTGATTTATGAATAAGTTTACATCTATTTTTACTCATGTGTGGTTGTGCACTTATTTCATAATCATTTAAATAAACTTGTTCAAATGTTTTCCATAGGATTCACTCGTCAACTTTTTGTTGATCCAAAAACCCTTTTACACATGATACAGGTGAACAGGATGAAGCAAGGAAAACATAGGAAATGCCTTAGAAGAAAACAAAGAAGCCTAGATTGATGTTAGGTCATGATGTATTTATGGTTGTAAAGTTCCTATTAAATTGTATTAATGAATATGAAACGTATAATAAATGTCATGAGCTTTGATGATAACCCAATCATGCCCCGGTCACCTTTTCTAGCTGCGGTCGGGGTGTGACACCTCACAACACTGGTTACTCGGTTCAAGCTCAACTCTGTCGGGGTATGAGTTAACTCGGTTCAGCGAGTTAACTCAGTTCATACTTGTTTCAGTTCCCGGTTCAGGCTTCATTCTGATTCGGTTCGAGTTTTGGTGTGTTACAGTTCGGGTCATGTAGTATTTTGGTTATGGGACTCGGGTCGAAATGGTCAAAATCAGTCAACTGCAGTCAACCGCAGTCGACGCGGACCCATTTCGGTCACTTTAGTCCACCTCAGTTCCGGCTCTCCTAACGGAATACTCGGTAAACTTTTAACCACACAAACTTTATTATTTTGTTTACATTTTATGTATAAGACCGAACTTGAACCGATACGTCTAGCAAACAATAAAAACCTTCCGAGTAAAATGAAAACATAATATATATGCAAGTATGTTAAATCAAATGACGACGTTTTAAATATACGGAGTTATATGTTGCTTTATTGATTGATGAGTTTTAAACATTTATCGACAACATGTGTTGTCGGGATCGTCCAAAAACAGAGGAGACTCTGTCCGTTTTTCCTAAAAATCCTTGGAACAAATGCGTTAAATAATAAAACGAGCCCATCGGATTTGAATTAAATCTTTAATAAAATATTTATATATGTATATATAAATGTATATTTATTCTAAAAGCATTTCATGCCCTCGTTTGCACATGTATGATGATCTCGGCTTGACGATGTCAAAACTCTTGAACACTTCACGTCATACTAAAGGACACTTCGCAAAATGTGAGCATACTCGACCCCTTTTTACACTTTAACGCATTTTGGGGTGCAACATGTATAAATTACAAAATTTATTTTTAACAAGATTAAATGTGTTCCCAATACCAAACGGGTTATCAATTACGCTGATGTGTATTATATGTGTTAGATTAAACTCGTTTATACATGCTACGTGTTACGTTTGAGTTGTTTATGCTTATTAGTTTTAATCTGTATTCTCATGACATTGTTATGATTATGATACTAAGCATGCTAGTAAAGGAATTCAGTTATATATTATTATGTGGGAGTCGTCTACATATATATGCGATTCAGCTTTATTATACTCCCGTCATGATTGAAATAAACTCTTATACTTAGATTTTATTTCTAAACTTGTATGCTCGCCAATACTTTTGTATTGACCTACGCTTTTAATACTTGTTGCAGGAAAGCTGATGATGCAAGAAATCAAGTTAGGACAAGCTTTAGAAATGCACCTTAAATAAATATTATGTTATACTTGCTTACTTTATTCCAAACTTTGTATTTGAATTCTTAGTATTTATGAAATTGAATTCAATTCTATTGTCACAATAGTGTTATGATGCTTTTGAACAATTTGCTCGTCTCATCCCGATGTTTCCGCCATCGTTTGGGGTGTGATAAACGTGAGTATTTCTTACATAATTATGTTCAACCGACTATTTACGTTTTTATAACAAAAACTCAATATTTACGAATTTTTAATTTCAGAGGTTTTTGATTATTTGAGGAAATCCTGGTTGGATCATACCGTGAAAAGTTTGTATCTTGCTGGACTAATAAAACTATTAACTTTCACCAAACTACGACCAACAGGGTTGAGGGCATGCATGCAAGACTAAGAAGTCTCTTTCCAAGTCATCGCAACACACTGGATAAACTTGTATTGTATGTTGATCATGTTGTTGACATACAATATGCCAGATTAGAACTAGCTTTGAGACAAGCCTCCGAAAAGTGATGAACCACTACAAGGATCATCCCATGCTTGAAAATATTCTCAGAAAGGTTTCAATATTTGCGATTGAGCTTTTGAATATGGAGCTAAAACTTAAGGAAGACGGGTTCAGAGCCTACGGTTCAAGTTGTGGTTGCCAACTTTTTACCAGTTGTGGTTTGCCATGTGCCTGTCGCTTGGAAAAGTTGGAAAATAACGGTAATTAATAATTTTGACCTTTGCTGTTATGATTTTGCCATCTAATTTTTGTTTCCGTCCACAGGTAAGCAACTCCGTATCAATTCGATAGACGTGTTCTGGAAGAAGCTTGACTTCAAGCCGGCAAGGAATAAGATAGAGGATATTGATGTAGACGCGGAATTCAAAAAATTGAAACAACAGATCGATCCAACACCTCCTCAAGTGAAAAGGAGCTTCTTTGAAAAGTTTCAGCAAATCCTCAATCCAGGCAAGAGTAATAAAAAACCTCCGGTTGTTCTTTTAGAAAACTCGCGGTCGCCCAACATTAAAAACGCAGGAACAAAGAAAGGTTGAAGCGGCCAGAAAAAGCTCGTATATTCCGTCGGAAGAAACTTGGCTCGAAGCCTCAGACGATCTCCTTCATCACAGCTCGTACGTATCATCCCAAGACTCTGCAAGACAAAAGAAAACCCAACCGCTCAACGAACACCCTGATTTCCCGATGATCAAGCTCGGTCCTAAGATGGATATAGCGATCCGCAACTACGCATCTCAGATTCCTGAAGTGTTCCATCCATACATTGTGAGAATAAAGGACGTGAGACCAGATGGAGATGACCGAACTTATCCGGAATTCGACGTATAGACCATAAACTCCCTAAAAAGACATGAAATGGCAAAGTACGTCACGTTACGACATGGATAGGTGTGTTTTTGAATTAAACCTAAATTAAAAAAATAAAAAAAGCCAAAAGCGCATCGCTTTGACCTAAATGGGGCGTTTTGTATTAAAAATTTTCATTTTTAACCCAAAACGCAGGCGCTTTGGACCCACGTTTTAAACCAAAGCGCAACATCTCACCCTCAAACTCACAAAAAATCAAAAAACACACACTCAAGGTGCGATTTACACACAGTCAGCTCGTTTAAACTCGTTTGAAGGCCATTTCGACGATTCAACTCTCATTAGGTAAGATACTTAGTACCCTATTCATACATTCCATTTATTTCATGTGGTTTGGTTGTTTTTTAATCGTTTTGGTGGTGTTCCAGCGACGGCCGTCACTATGGTCAAAATCAGCCAGGCGAAGCGCGGCGCATGTCCCAAAGCGCCCCGCTTTGCCTTTATTTTTAAATTTTTTTTAGTTATTAGTTATTTTAATTAATTGTTTGTTTATTGTTTATTAATTATTATTAATAGTTGTTGTTATTTGTTTATTAGTTGTAATTATTATTAATTGTTATTATTAATAATTTTTATTTAATGATAGTTAGTTATTTTTATTAATTTTTTATTGTTTGTTGTTTAATTATTATTAATAGTTATTATTATTTGTTTATTAATTGTTATTGTTAATAGTTTTTGTTTAATAATAGTTTAGTTATTTTTATTAATTGCTTGTTTATTATTATTAATATTTGTTGTTACTAAAACGCAGATATGGATATGGATTAGGATTTCGATATGGATATGGATTAGGATTTCGATATGGACATGGATGCGGGTTTGGAGGATCAGGGCGCCGATCCAACCCCGAACCATCTGTATCTAGCGTTCCCGGAAGGTGGCGAGAGGCATGAGAGGTGCGCGAAGTTGCGCGTCATGTCGATAGGGGCGCATGTCAGGATTGACTGGGGCCACTTGGAGACAGTCGAGGAGGCCCCTAGGGCGAGGGAGATTATAGGGTTGGATTCTCCATGGGCGCGTTTGTTCCAGGGGGCGTCGAAGGACTCGTACCGTGAGCTTACGGTCGAGTTTATCGCGTCATTTGTATTCCAGCCGCATCCGGCGGATTATGTGGAGGACCCAGCCCATCCTCAGCACGAGGTTACCTTCCGCCTGGCCACCCAGGAGTTTCACATGAGTCTACGAGAGTTCGCCGTCCATGCAGGTTTGTACACCGAGCCCGAGCTTCATACAAATGTATATACGAAGGGGTTAGAGCCTTGGACAGGCAGACCCTTATTAGTTTCTGGAGGCTTATTGCGAGGGTTCCCTTTGGGAAATCCTTGCAAAAGGCGTCCACCGTCAAAGACCCTCTGTACAGATACCTTCATCGCATTATTGCGTCCTCGATCGTGCCCCCGGTTTCACAGCCGGGAAAAGGTCAACCTGGGGGACCTCTTTTTTTTGTACTGCCTGCTGCAGCATCACCCGTGCGCCCTGGCTCACTCCCTGGCGGAGTACTATGCTTCTGCTTATCATAAGCAGGAGCCCGGCAGGCTTTTTGGCGGCTGCTAGGTCACCGTGATCGCCCGCTCTTAAAGGCTCGTGCCCGAGGCTGATCTTCTGAGCCCGACCATTCCGTCGACTTCATTAGGTCGGGCGTCAGCGCCGTCCATGGGTTTACTGTACCAGTTCGACATTTGTAACATCCGTCAAAAACGGATTTTACCAAACCCGCTCCGTTTATTAACCGAACAATCAGTTAAAAATTTCGTTGCGAATTTAATGCCCAAAATATTTTTTAAACGATACATAATTAATTATTATATGGGAATATATAATTTGTTTTTGAAAAACTGTCAAAAATAAGAAAATAAAAATAATTTGGCACTGCTGGGTTTCGAACCCGGGTCAGTCAGCCGGTTAAACCAACTTAACACACACACACTCAACCACTGCGCCACTGATGTTTCTTGTTAAATGTTAGAATCAATTAATTCATATCATGATTCCCAAATTCAAAAAAACCGGCGCCCAAATTTCAGTCGTCGGAAATCCCGACTAACTCGCCAATAATTTACGACTTCTTCAGTTATAACGTAAACGTTTAAACACACATCGGTTATAACCGACGCCTGAACCCGCGACACAGGTTATAACCGCCGGAGATTTTCTAACCGACGAATCAAGTCAGAAATTGGACCAAATTCATCGATAACCTGCCTTATAAATACCTCCTCGAACCTCTGCAAGCTTTTTCGCTCAAAACCCCACTTTTACCCGACGTAAATCCATTCGCCGGAAAACTTTCTGTATCTCGCCGGAAAACCGAGCCCTTCACTCCTGAGCCTTACTGAACCCCCTGAGCTTATACCGAAGTCACCCACATCCTTTTCAAGCTTTCTGAAGACTCGCTGCTGCAAGACACACGACGCCGGAACCTGTTGCTGTCGCCGGAGTTCTGCCGGAAAAACAGAGGAGTCCAGTCGGTATACCTTACGCCTAATTTCTCTTTCTTTTTATTCATATCTCATCTGTAATTAACCTCAAAACACTAAAGAACACGATTAAAACATCGAACCAGTCGGACTTCCGATTCTGGTTAAAATCAACGAAGGAGACGAAGTTTTCTGTAATGTTTAAGTATAATTAAAATCAAGTTATAACTCGGGTTAGACACACAGTCCAGCGGTGGATTGTGTGCACAATAAACACGTAAACGTCTCGAGTTCGAATCTTGTCCCACGAATGCTGCCTTAATAAAAATGTCTTTTTTTGTAAACCGAACCGGAGTCACGCTGTACATGTTAAGTTTAATAATAACCGGAATAATAACCAAGTTAGACACACAGTCCAGTGGTGGACTGTGTGTATGTTTAAATCACAGGACACGAGTTCGAGTCCGGTCCACTGCACCGATTCGGACAATTATCTAACTTTTTAAATAAGTCAGAAATGAAAATACTTAGTTTGTATTTAAGTATAAGAAAAATCGGTTTATATAACAAGTTAAACACACAGCCCAGCGGTGGACTGTGTGTTAACTCAACCCACAGGTCCAGGGTTCGAGACCTGTGGAGCGCACCGGTCCGATTCAGTTAAATCTTTTTAGAAATAAATTGATTTTCTGATTAATCTAATTAATATATAAATATAATTAAAAACAGAAATATTTCGGTTTAGACACGTAGCTCAGTTGGTAGAGCTGCGTGCACGCGTACGGGAGGTCTCGGGTTCGAGCCTCACTCAGCGCACACTTATACGCATACGAACCGGTCAACGGTCAAGGTCAACGGTCAACGGTCAGCGGTCAAAAAAGTCAACTTTTTTTTTTATTATTTTTATGTATTTATTTTAATTAAAAATCAATTAAAAATACTTAAAAATAGCATTTTTAAGGTTAGAAAATAGCCTTAAACTCACAAAAATACACCCAACAATCCTACTAAAATGGATTAATAAAATCCGTTTACTTACCGAACCATAATGCTATTTATCTAGGTTAATTTCACTCGTGGTTAAAACCACTTCGCGTGCATTCAACATCATCAACCGAACGCACCCACTGTGAGTGAATCTTACAACTTCCCCTTTTTAATTACACGTTTTGGGGTGTGTCATGTGTCACAAAATAATTAACTCGTTTATTTAAACATGTGCCATACCATATCGTGATCTAAACTTAGATTGTTTATATTGTTGTAATTATGTATTTCATTTTGTCAACTTATATGAAATGCATTCATTAAGCCCATCAGTTCCTCGTGGTAGACGAGTTGAGCAACGCGTGCCTCAAAACCAATCCATTATTGTTCATGTGTGTATTATTGAGTTTATATTGTTTGTAGTTAAGTCTTTCATATTATCATGTTTATGCAATTCATTCATTAGGCCCATCAGTTCCTCGTGAGAGACGAGTTGAGCAACGCGTGCCTCTAAACGATCCATTATTGTTCATGTGTGTATTGTTTAATATTAAATTGATTTATGAATAAGTTTACATCTATTTTTACTCATGTGTGGTTGTGCACTTTATTTCATAATCAATTAAATAAACTTGTTCAAATGTTTTCCATAGGATTCACTCGCCAACTTTTTGTTGATCCAAAAACCCTTTTACACATGATACAGGTGAACAGGATGAAGCAAGGAAAACATAGGAAATGCCTTAGAAGAAAATAAAGAAGCTTAGATTGATGTTTAGGTCATTGATGTAATTATGATTGTAAATTTCCATTAAATTGTATTAATGAATATGAAACGTTAAAATAAATGTCATGAGCTTTGATGTTAACCCAATCATGCCCCGATCACCTTTTCTGCTGCGGGTCGGGGTGTGACAACATTGGTTACCGGTTTCGGAGCCGCAAGGGCGCTGTTTGGGTGCCGGAGCCGCCGTTGCCGGAGGTGATCCCCGTCATCATCGAGGTCAGGGAGCGCATACTGGCGCCTCCGGAGGTTCAGGCTGCGGCTTACCTGGCTCAGCTTCAGGCTCTGGGTCTCCCACCGCCTCAGGATCGGCAGGCGCAGCAGGCTCAGTAGGCGCAACAGGCTCAGGAGGCTCAACAGCCTCAGGGTGACCCGCCACCACCGTCGCAACCGCCTCCACATCCGCCGCAGTACCCACAGCACGTCATCGCCGCCCTGCCTCCAGCTGCGCAGGCGGTGGCGAGTGACTTCGATCAGCGTCTCAGACGGTCTGGAGACAGTAGGCGTGGATTATCCAGACGCTCACGGCTATCAGTGCACATTTGGGACTGCTGGAGATTCCACTGCCACCGTCTCCACCGCTGGAGGATCAGCCGGAGGATCAGTAGATTTACTTTTTATTGTTTTTTTCCTGTACTAGACATTTTGTTTTGTTTTGTATGTACAAACCGACTTTTTATGTATATATGCAGTTGATATTTTATGTATGCTTGTGTGGATTGTTTGCGCTTATTTCATACGTCTAATTCGCGACATATCGTACAGTGTTTTAAGTAAACATGTTTGTGTAATTCATTAAAAATTAAATCGGATAACATTTAAACAAACAACTTTAAATTATATACGTTTGTAAGAAATAAAACGATTGATTGCGCTTATTTCATACGTCTCGTTTGCGACAATATCGTACGGTGTTTTAATTAAATATGTTCGGGTAATTTATTAAAATAAAATGGGATAACATTTATAAAAACAACTTTGTAATATAAATGTTTTGTAAACATAAAACAAAAATCTACAAGTTTTCAAAAAAACAACAAAACCAAATACAACAAAAACAATCAACCAACAACCCATTTTTTCACCAAAACCTAACCCATTCGACCAAATTAAGTCTGGCAGCCCAAAGCGCCCCGCTTTGATCATAGCGAGGCGTTTCACACTAGGGTCAACAGACAAGGACTGACAGGCTCAGTCCTTGTCTTTTGACTTTACAGTGAAACGCCCGTTTTGCTCATAGCGGGGCGCTTTGATGTATGTAAATAGATTTGTGTGTGTGAATAGAATAGGCCTTTAATTATTCTATTTTTTAAATCTTAGAGAAACGCTAGCACAACACCATGTCCCTACTGAATGACGTATTAAAATAGATAGAGAAACAAATATTGTATTAGTCAAAAGTAAATGATGATGACAGTTTGTTAAAAGCAATTAACTACAATTGTTATTAACATGGTAATCAGGATTCCAGAATCCGCATGGACGACAACCTTTTTTTTAACTTCCAACCACTAAAAGCATTAACACGACAAGATGACTATATAACCATGTACGACATCTGAAAACGTTACCTTTTAGAAATTACTTAGAATATTTATTTAAATAAAAGATTTGTTAAACACTTTATATTTGAATAAACGATTTGTTAAATACAAATATTGGCTGTGTATTTTCATCCACTTTATGATATGAAAATTATAACAATAGAAGAATTTACGGTAACTTAATTGAAGAATTTACAATAACTTAATATCATATAAAAGAATTTACAATTATACAAAAAAATCGTATACTCATTTTAAGGTAACATTATGTTCACTTCAATAATATAGCCCCCATAACGCTTACATGTTTTGTAGTTATGAAACAAGCTAATGATATAAGTAATATAAATGTATTGTAAATACTAAAAAACAAAATTTTAATCTAACCAGCTAAATTTCAATGTTAAATCCTTATACCCTCCTGAGATGACGTCTAAATAAAAGTATAAGATGTATCATGGTTGCACCTTGAGTTGAGTGTGTAAATAAAAAATATAAAGGGTCTTTGCGATAGTAGTATCAAAGTGTGTAAACCGATGTCTCTGAGGACGAGAGTTCGAACGCCGTTATAACTTATAATGTCATGCGTAATGGGGCATTATAGGAGCATGAAGGAGCTTGATAACGCTTCCAACATCCTACCTCTGGGCATTATAATGAAATGAAAAAGAAGGGCATTAATGGATGTTAACGGTGACACGCATTTTTTAAAGTGACATTATAATGCTGATGTAGCAGAACATACCTTCTAAAGACATTAACCATTACGGATTAATCTAAACAATAATATATAGAATTGTGAGTATATTAAATTGATATTTGAAAAAGAATGAAAGAAACCTTGGAAAGGATTTGAGTCTATGAGAGTAATAAGTGGTGAGCATAAAGGCAAACAAAAAAGAAAATGAGTGCGTGTATCGACAGTTAGACATTATTATTTACTAGTGGGTCCTCTGACTTTTCTTTTCTTCTTTTCCAGTCCTTATATTTTATTATTCGTACATTCTTCTTGTTCCCACTCCAACCAGTCATCACCTTTCCAACCATTTCAATTTTTATGCATTTATTTATTAAACTTATGCATTTATTCACTATTTATGGTTACATTTTGTAACATTTATTTATTTTTGTCGTTATTAGTTCTACTACCTACTGTTATTATTATTATTATTATTAATATTATTAAAAGTTCTAAATACCAAAAATAACTAAGCCAATTTAACTATAAAATTATTATAATGCATCACTGCCTATTAAATTTTTATATATCGATATCGCAATAAATAAAATCACAAGATATATGCTTAATTATAGAATGAATATCATATAGCTATAAATATACAAAAAGTTTTATGGAGTGTTTAACATATAGTGTAATAAAATAACAAGATATATCCTTAAGAGAACTTTGAGCTTCGTATATAGTTTTTTTTTACATAGTTTCCTTCCATAAGAACAAAAAAAATGGATTTGTTTTCTCTCATCTCAAATATATAAAATACATTTACAATATTGGTTTAAAAATTAATGTCAACAAATCCGTTGTTTTTTTAATTTAACTTGATAAAAATCTTGATATTTTGTTATTTTTCTAACAGAATAACAATTTTAATATGATTTATTTAAAGAATATATGTGTTAAGATACTTTAATTTTAAAAATACAATCTTCTATTTATTTTTATGTATGCCAGAATCTTATTGAAATAGAGCCTTAAGATAGTTTATATTCATATGCATCTTTTTCATTATCTTTTTACGAGTATTAAAAAATCCACCTTAATATATGTTAAATATAACTTGTGACACATAACATAATTTTTTAACTTTTTTTTTCTCTATATCGTTATATGTGATTATCTTCCATATAAATTTTGTCTAGTGTATTATGTATATAGTTTAAAAATAATAATAAATTGAAAAGAGAATTATTAAATGTTTAAAAATATTATACATTTTCTAGTGGTAGAAATAAGTTACATAAAAGTTAGAAAGACCAAATTTATAAAAGTTATTCTTCAGCAATATTATTCAAACTTGCCCTCCTTTTTCTCTCTCCCTCCCTCCATATATGAATATTCACCTGCCTTTCTTCTTCATCCCCTTACTCCACTCTCTCTCCATCTCTCTCTCTCTCTCTAGACTGAAAATCAATCTATATATCAATTGTGTTGTCAGGTGAAGTGCTTATATGATCAATATTGATTACAATGTGGGCTGATCTAGGATTATTACTTGGAAAGATGAAGAATATCACACTTACTAGCTCCGAATACGATTCGGTTGTTAATATGAACCTGTTTGTTGCTCTTCTTTGTGGTTGTATTGTTATTGGTCATTATATGGAGGAGAGCAGGTGGATGAATGAGTCCATCACTGCTCTTGTAATTGTAAGTATTTTTTTTTATAACTTTATGCTAATGAATAGTTTTTTTAGAGTTAACCGTCATTTACGTCGTGTGGTTTGTCCACTTATGTTATCTCAGGCTAAATTTCGAAATTGTACCATTTTCCTCCCTAACACTCTTGAAACCGTGTCATTTTAGTCAAAAAAACTGAACCCCAGTTAAAAAAAACTCAGTTAGTTCAGTTCAGGGGTAGAATGGCCATTTTACATAAAAGATTATTTTTCATTTTTTAAAAAATCTTTGTAAAATGCAAAATAAAAGATCTATGTGAAATGGCTTAGTTTTAAAGTGTGTCACATCCAGAATGATCATTTTACCTAGTTAACTGAGTATTTTTAACTCTTAGTTTTGGTGATAAGTTTAATTATTGGTCTTAGAAATGTGATACATAAGTGGACAAACCACAGGGATGTAAATGGCAATTAACTCTTTTTTTTTTATTTATTTTTGGTTTTGATGGGATTGTTGGGACTGAAATGACATAAGTGAATAAACCACATGGATGTAATACTACTTTTTTTTTTATTTATTTTTGTTTTTGATGGGATTGAAATGATTTTGATCAAAAGAGTAAAGAGAAAGTGAATTTGATTATCATTTGAAAATGGCAGGGTCTATGCACAGGTTCCTTTATTTTATTAACAAGTGGAGGAACAAACTCACATCTGTTTGTGTTTAGTGAAGACCTTTTCTTCATTTATCTTCTTCCTCCAATCATCTTTAATGCTGGGTATGTTTTAGTCATTGCAAAATTTATAAAATAATTATGATGTTTCCTTTTTAATTTACAGTTTATATATTCTGTTACGCGGTAAGTTGGTCGCGTGTTGTGATGTCGACATAAGTACATAACAAGATTCTAAGACTGACAGAAGACTGTTTATTAACATGTCATGTCTACTTTGCATTGAAATGGAATATTAGCTAGAAACTTTTTAATAACGAGAATCAATCTTACGAGAAACCGTTATGATTTGTATTGCACGACGAAGAGGTGATTCGACTTTAGTGTGGTATATTCCTTAGAAGCACTTTGCTTTGTCTGCTATGGTGGTGTCAAATAGAATAACTGTTAAGTCATTGGACTCAGTGGCGGACCCAGAAATTATTTAATGAGGGTGCAAACGTGGGTCTTAACAGACATTTCAAGGGGTGTGGTCAGGATTTTTGCCTATAAAATATACTAAAATGTTTTTTCAAGGGGTGCGCCCGCCCACCCAGGCTATAACCTAGGTCCGCCCGATGGACCCAAGTCTATACTTGTGATAGTTTTGATTTCGTGTTTTATTCGGTTTGCTTAGTGACTTATGATGTGAACTCATGATCAAAGAAGCTGAACCACAAAAAAATGAGACCTTTTTCTTTTCTGAAACATGCACATGTTTAAAGTATACAGTATAGGTGTACTCGCTGCACATCATACGTATATATCGTTTGGCTGCGGTTTTTTTTAGTATCTTATTGTTTTTTTTTGCATTGGTAAATCAACAGGTTCCAGGTAAAAAAGAAACAATTTTTTCGCAATTTCATGACCATTGTGCTATTTGGTGCTGTAGGTACCGCGATATCCTTCACCATCATATCATTTGGTATACACTCAACTTCTTCACTCTCATATATATATATATATATCCATTTATTTTTTATAATCATAACTGTAACAAATTTGACTAACTTCATTACAGGTGCCATACACATTTTCAAAAGAATGAATGTCGGTTCTCTTGACCTCGGAGATTTACTTGGTATCGCTTACTTAACTCTTTTATGTCATCCCATCGCCTTTTGTGAATATTTATATATATGTTGCTTTATATATTTTCAACCATTTTTTCTTCTTCTCAGCGATAGGAGCGATCTTTTCGGCAACAGATTCTGTTTGCACTTTGCAGGTGCTCAATCAAGACGAGACTCCTTTATTATACAGTCTGGTGTTTGGGGAAGGCGTTGTGAATGATGCTACATCGGTTGTTATTTTCAACGCGGTCCAACATTTTGATTTATCTCGATTCACAACTAGCGATGCCTTTAAGTTAGTGGGAAATTTCCTTTACTTGTTCGTTACAAGCACGTTCCTAGGAGTTTGTGTAAGTCTACATTTTTACACATTTCCATGTTTACCGAACATTCAAATACCATCTTGGAAAAAACTTGATCGCGTGATGTCTTCTATTCCTGCAGGCTGGGCTGCTAAGTGCATATGTTATAAAAAGGCTTTACTTTGGAAGGTATATAGATTAAAAAAAATGATACTCCATGTGGAAAAATACTCATGCATTATTTGGCTTGCTAAATTACAGGCATTCAACGGATCGAGAAGTTGCTATCATGATCTTAATGGCTTACCTTTCATATATGTTGGCTGAAGTAAGATTTAACTTAACTTTGCAAGCGTTCGTCTGCATAGTTAGATAACCGTAAATTTTTATTTATCATTCTTTTTGCAGCTATTTTATTTGAGTGGCATTCTCACAGTGTTCTTCTGTGGAATCGTGATGTCGCATTACACCTGGCATAACGTCACAGAGAAATCAAGAGTCACTACCAAGTACGCCCACTTCTTTAAACTAGCCGATATGCATCGGTTTCTTAAATAGACAGAATTTTTGTAACACTGAAACAACTGATTATCATAACTTCACACGACGATAGCTCATTCAAACACCGTATTTAAAGCTGTTTATTACATTTTTTACTCAAAATCATATGATCACTTTCCAAACACACCTAAATGCTCTCTATATATAAGCTCATATGTATCTACTCTAAATCATTTTTTCAGGCATGCGTTTGCAACATTATCATTTATTTCAGAAGCTGTTCATCTTTCTTTATGTTGGTATGGATGCTTTGGATATTGAAAAATGGAAATTTGTACAGACAGGTATTGTTTCATTTGTTATATCTTTATATTATCTATATTGTGTGTGTGTGTGTGTTTCTTAAACAGCCATCGTTACGGTCCTTTTCTTTTTTCTTTTTGATTTGTCAGCCCCGGAAAATCAATCGGAGTGAGCTCCATTTTATTAGCGTTGGTTATGGTTGGAAGAGGATGCTTCGTCTTCCCATTATCGTATTTATCCAACTTGACAAAGAAGAACAATCATGAAAAAATCACCGGGGCGCAACAAGTATGATCTTTCTTCACTTGTTTTGTTGTTCATCATGTTTCAACGTTTAGAAAATAATCGTCCGTAATTTTAACGTTAACGTTTTCTTAAGGTTTTGATTTGGTGGGCTGGTCTTATGAGAGGTGCTGTTTCTATGGCCCTTGCCTATAACCAGGTTAGTTTTTGCATATTTAGTAAAAAAATTACATTTAAATGATTTAGGAATTTATGATATGATATCGTATTCGCTAAACAAACGTAATTCCTTTATGTTGCAGTTCACAAGGTCAGGTCACACAAAACTACGCGGTAATGCAATCATGATAACAAGCACCATCACCGTTGTTCTGTTTAGTACTATGGTAACTATTTTTTTTCGACATAAAACGTTAAAAACGATTTATATTAATTTTTACATATATTTTTATAATATTTTGTAGGTATTTGGATTGATGACAAAGCCTCTAGTGAGACTGTTATTGCCTGCATCCAAAAACATGTCCAGAATGGCTTCCTATGAGCCAACAAGTCCGAAATCCTTCATTGTTCCTCTTTTAGGAAATGAGCGGGACCCAGAAGCAGAACCGGGTCAAAACGGGTCAGTGCTCCGCCCATCAACTCTACGTGTGCTTCTTTCAACACCTTCTCACACGGTTCACTATTACTGGAGGATGTTTGATGACGCTTTCATGCGTCCGGTTTTTGGTGGGCGTGGTTTTGTGCCATATAATCCAGGAACACCGACAGAACAAAGTGTTCATAATTTGATCCACAAAGAAGATAATAACTAAAAAAGGGGACATTTTTATACCACGCCACCGAAAATTAACGTTTTTATAGACAAGTCAAGAGGCAATCCGATACCATAGTGAGTATTGCTTTGGGATTTTTGATTAAGTTTTTGGTTTTGATGTAAATTATTTGGTTGAATATTTGGATTTGCGGTTTGTTTTTTGTTGACCGTGAGAACCTGTTATCGGTAAACTCACTGGATCCCACCAATATCCTGCTAACCAATAGGGTCAGGTAAAACGTAGTTTGTGTTGGGCGAGTGGCCTTTAAGGGGGTTAAAGGCAGAAAACCAGTGGAAACTGGTTACACGATTATAATTTTTTTTCTTTTAGATAAATGTAACAAAAATGGGGGCTTTCGATATTGTATATTTTGTTTGCATACATATATAAAGACTACAGGTTGTGCTCTATTGTTGTGTCGCGCTTTTGTCCCACATTATCGTGTCATGTAAAAGATAAATCTTTTGTGTTTATCTAAATGAAAATGAAATAACTGTAACTGCGAAAATAACTGTAACCGCTAGTTTGACATTACGTTTTTAAACATCTAAAACTACTTCCAAGCCTCTTTCTTAAAATCTTATAACGAAACTTAATAGTTAAAGAGACGCTTGAATTTCCTCCAAGCTTTTTCCTTTGGTTTCGGGCACTAATTTTGCTACAAAAATAATGTTAAGAACACCAAATCCCGCAAACAACCAAAATGTACCTACAAGCAAAAAAGCAAATCTCTTTAGATTAAAAACCGAAAACGAGAGTAGCGGGTAATAGATAGACAATGTACCTGCGGGGCTCCAGTTAATGAGGAAGTTAAAACTGTAAGAAACAACCCATGCACCCAACCAATTCACTATGCACACCAAGCTCCCCGCAGCACCTTTTATGTGCAATGGGAATATCTGTAAACCAAAACTAAACCGTTAAAACTAAAAGAGTATGCTTGAGTTTAACCATGGTTAGTTATGTACCTCAGACATGATCAACCATGGTATTGCTCCATCCCGACTGAAAAAAATGCGATGAACACCAGAACACCAGAGACTGCAAGAAACAGGACCCATTCCAGTAAAATGCCTTGACCCTTGTTTCATAATGCATGAAACTATAGTAAGTCTTGGTGTTTAAGCGTTATAAAGAATGGAGTAAATCATTAAAACGAATACGTTAAAAAAAACCTTGAAGAAGAATGCAGTTCCGGTGATAAAACAACCTAGGCATGTCCCGAATGAAGATACCAAAAGCAGAATTCTTCTTCCCGATTTGTCCAATAAGACCATACCGACAATTGTTATAGGAATCTGGATTTAGTGATAATATAATTAAAAAAAATTGTTACATAAAAAAAACAAAGGAAAACAGCCTGCAAAATACTCAAACCTGAATTAAGGCGTAAGCAATGGTTCCACTTTTGCCCGATTTAAGTCCTGCATAGAACCGTTTCCACGTCATTAACTGAAATTTAAAGAGTTAATAACAACAAAAGAGAATATGCAAGTACCAGCAAATATAAAGGTTTCGCTTGCGTAGAATCCTATTCCATTGATTCCTCCAGATTGTTGGCATATCATTAGTCCAACAGAGATCTAAAACATAAACATAAAGATAAACAGGTTCCTTGGTTTTAAAAAGCAAAGAGGCGTACAAAAGCGACGAGGTCTAAAATTGAGGCGCGAAGCGCAAAAGCGGTGGGCTTTTCGTACCCGAGGCGCAAGATGTTTATATATATTTTTTTTATATATCCCATAGGTTTTTAGCTTCCTTTAACCAAAATATAGCTATAAATAACGCTTTTATACCATTTTACTTACAAGTACAAGTCAAAAAAACCAAGGTACAACATTTTTCTGCAGTAAAACGCCCCAGATACTTAGGCGCGCGCCTCAGGCTAAAAAGCCCCCCAAAAAACCCTAATATTTGCGCTTTTTGGCGCTTCTTGTAATTACACAAGGCGCTGAGCGAAAAAAGCCCCAGAAGCCGCGCCTAGGCGCGCTTTTTTAAACCAAGACAGGTTCTAAAACAATAACTGTATTCGGGTTCGAACAAAATGCATTGTTTCTTACAATAACTGGTTTTATGTATTCGGGTTCGAACAAATCCAGTAATCTAGCTTTAGGAAGACTTTCAAGAGTATCATATCCTATGAAACAACACGCAAATATTCAGATCATATATCGATCGAATATGTAAGAATATAACATCAGAATTAGCATTAACTAGTACTGTACTTGTATCTCTTGGCTTCTGCAGTAATATTTGCTTTTTCACCACGTAGCTTGCGTAAAGAATTTTTGAATTCCACTTTACGCCCTACCTTAGCCTAAAAAATGATTAATATCATTATCATATAACATAATCAAGATCTTAAACTATAGAAGCTCCATAATAAATTTAAAAATGTTCAAAATGTACCAGCCATCTAGGGGACTCTGGGATAAAGAATAGGCCCGCGATCAAAAGAATGCAGGGAGCAAGTCCTGCATATTAATCACCGCGCGCATTGTTTTTTTTTTTTTTTGGGCTAAAGTTGGTTAACTAATAGTTATAAATTCTTTTACAGTTTTACTACATACCAGTAGTTATAGCTAAAGTTCTCCATGAAACAACGGTTCCCAACAAGAACGATATCGATGAACCCGTAACTATCATAAACTGCATGAATAAACAGAAAATGATTTTTTGGTACCCAACTCAAATTTTGAAAAAAAAAAAGCAAAAAGTAATGGAAATATATGCATTGTGCTTAACCTGATTGAGGGTGGTGAGTCCTCCACGAAGCTCTTTTGGTGATATTTCCGCGATATATACTGGAACCTATCTAACACTGTCTAGTCTTAACATTTGTGCAGATTTTAAGTTGATAAAACATAACATTTGAACACAGTTTAGGCAATGTACCACAAAAGTGAAGATCCCTATGCCGTATCCAGTGAAGAACCGGCCCGTATCAAGTAAAACTGACCCCTACTTGTAAATCATAGCAATATAAAATAAGTAATAATCACTGTAATCCAAGGCTCTATATGACTATATGTAAGATTATATAAAAATGTAGAGTTTGTTTGCTATGAATTTA
This sequence comes from Scalesia atractyloides, assembly GCA_947069175.1. Taxonomy (NCBI): domain Eukaryota; kingdom Viridiplantae; phylum Streptophyta; class Magnoliopsida; order Asterales; family Asteraceae; genus Scalesia; species Scalesia atractyloides. The sequence continues at coordinate 6,723,577 of CAMTDV010001634.1, forward strand.
CAAAATAACCTTACCATGGCCAAAAAATTGCAAGCCATCCTGCGATACAGATAACCCCGATAATGCCATGGACTGTTGGTAACAAAAAAACAGATAAAATTATTTAGAAATTCTTTATTTACGTGAGATAACATCATAGAATTTGATCAAACATCCTCAAGAGACAAAATCTAAGAAAAAGTTAAAAAAAAAGTATGAACTCAAAATTTAAAAGTTTCATACCCCTTTCCGACCAATTGTGTCTGCAATTCTTCCGCTCGTTACTGCTCCAATCATTGCACCGATTGTTATAATCGAACCAAAAAGAGAAAACTGCGAAAAAAATATAAACAAAACATATTAAAAATTCATCAATCTTTAACATTTAACAGCATGCATGCGACGAAAAAAAATTGTATAAACAACCTCAGCAACCGATAAATTCAAATCTTTACAAATAGCAAGTTGAGTAGGAGCCGAAAATCCCACCTGCAATAAACAAACTAAAATTCAACCAAATGAAATCAACTTCATAAACCATTAACCAAAGAAACAACTTTTTTCCAACTTACACACGCTCCAAATTCGGTTGAACCACAAACCGCAACAGCAGTGCTTAGAAGGGCCATCTTGATCGACCCATTTTGATCGGTTTCGTGGGAACTATTTACATTTTTTGATGTATTAACAATAAAGGTTCCTTCAAATCTTCAGGGGATTTATTATCCCCGTTTTCGATGTCTGTAATCGCCATAGCTTGAGGAAAACAATGCAGGATTGAAGATGAAAGATATTTGTATGATTATAAGGGGATATGATTGGTGATATAATTAGATAATATATAGGGTTTGCATGAAAGGAAGAAGATGAAAACTTGATACACACCATCAACATTGGCTCCACCATACAATGTATTTGTTCAAAGTAAGATAATATTAATGGGAGGCAAATTTAGTAAGAAATTTATTAAAATTTGTTGGTGTCAATTCAACCGTTACAAAAATCAAATTTTAAAACCATTATTTTGTGTTTTTTTTGTTTATTATCTTTGTTTATTTTACCCATTTTTCAAATCTAAAATATGTTTAAAACAATAAAGTATTTAATAAACAATTTATATAAATAACGCTATCACTTTGTAGAGCCGTCTCAGGTATTTTTGGGGCTCAAAGCGTATAATAAAACAGGGGCCCTTTCGTTAAAGAAAATTATCTTTAACCATATGATTCCTATATGATCTATGTGTAGCACAAACCTCACGGGCCAACAATCCCAAAGCCCAAATTAGCTACGTACGTATAGTTTGTTTATTTTTTTAGAATTTGCAGGCCCTAGGGAAGTGAAGGCCCAAAGCCTTTGCTTTATTTCACTTCTCCTTTAGCCACCCCTATCAGTTTGTTGCAACGAATCTACCACAAATTCAACAACCAAATCGTGAAAAGGGCCGCAAACTGTAAGAAAGAATGGCGACCAAATCATTACAATAGTGACAACTTTTACGACTTGATCCCTAAGATTTTAATTTTCTTTTTTTGTGCTTTTTTTTGTCAAATAGGTCTACAAGCAAAATTGATTTTGTTATTCCACTATAGACTAATAATCTTCTGGTCAAAATTCTCCCAAAATACACATTGACAAGGCATATCATGGTCCAAGCCCAAGACTATGAGGCCCAATCTCAAATGCTGGGCCAATAAAGATGAAAAAAATGGTTGTACTTACAAAAGGGGCCCAATCCATTGAAATAAACGAATAATGAGATATTATTAGCTAAGACAACAACTAAATACTATAATAACCATATATCACCCATTCCAACTTACATTTTTGAAAATATCTACCTACTACTAACATTGTTACAACAAAATTGACCATAGTTACTTGTTGATCAAGACTTGAATTTCTTCTAAGCTTTTTCCTTTCGTTTCGGGCACTACTTTCACTACAAAGATAACCGTGAGAAGGGAAAATCCGGAGAACAACCAAAATGTACCTATATCAAAACAAAACAGATCGAACGAGTTATTTTGGATTAAAAGAACAATATGAGACTAATTACAAAACCTAAGGGGTGGTGAAAGCCTACCAGCCGGGCTCCAGTTTATGAGGAAATTAAAACTGTACGAAACTACCCACGCTCCAAACCAGTTCACTAACACAGCTACACTCCCTGCCGCACCTTTTATGTGCAATGGGAATATCTGTAAACCCGAAGGAAAATGTTAATCTTGATCATTGACTCGTGATGTTAAAACTTAAAAAAGGGTATGGTGCAGTGTTTTCAGAACCAGACCGGATCTGCTGGTTAGAATCAGAAACCGGAACAGTAACTGGTCTAGTTGTGTGTATAACCACTTTCATTTGAATTGTTTCATTTATTATTATTGATATTATTGTTATTATTTTTGCTTTTTCCTTCAAAAATATTATTTAATGATTTGTTTACTATTTTATAACTTGGTATTTTGTTGATTTAAGGCATAAGACTTTTTAATATTGCAAAGCCACACAAAAAATATACTTATATTTTATTTTAACTGTGTTATATATTTATATGTTTAGTTTTGAATTATACACGATATCATATGGTTTTTGAAACATGTCCGACCAGTAAACCAGTATGACGACCGGTTCGACGACTAGTATGGTTATGAAAACATTGGTATGGTGTGATGTGAGTTAACGCATGGTTACCTCAGACATGATCAGCCAAGGTACAGCTCTCATCCCGATAGAAAACGACGCTATAAACATCAGAACACCCGAAACCGCAAGAAGCGGGACCCAGTCAAGGAAAGCCGCTTGGCTCTTGAAGAAAAATGAAGTCCCAGCAAGAAAACAACCAAGAAATGTCCCAAATGAAGATACTATTAAAAAAAATGGTTTAGGTTACTAATTAGTCAAACCTGAATCAAGGCATAAGCAATTTTCGGTTTATTAACTAAAGAGCGCAAATTCGGTTTACACAAAAAGTTATAAAAATCGCATACCAGCAGTTAGAAAGGTTTCGCTCACGTAGAACCCTATACCATTGATTCCTCCGGATTGTTGGCATACCATTAAACCAACAGCAATCTAAAATATAAGGAAAAAAGTCGTAAATGGATCATGATCGCGCTTCAAGTTTTTTAAACTTTATATCTCAAAAAGACATGAAAATCTTTTTTTTTTCTGCTTACAATAACTGCTTTTATGTATTTGGCACCAAATAAATCCAATAGTCTAGCTTTAGGAAGACTTTGAAGAGTAAGTATAGTCTCCTACAAAAGAACATGCAAACAGTTAAGTCATTTGAAATACAAAAAAAAAAAAAAGAAAAAAAAGAAAGCAGAAAAAGAAACATATACAAGATCAGATTATGCGCATACATGTATCTCATCGGCTTCAGCAAAAACGTTTGCTTTTGAACCACGAAGCTTGCGTAAAGAATATTCGAATTCTGCTTCACGTCCGACCTTAGCCTATATTAAAAATATCCATATGACATTATTAGATCTTACACTATAAAATCTTTTAATGTTTTAGAACATACCAGCCATCTAGGTGATTCTGGGATAAACAGTAGGCCAACAAGCAGAAGAAAGCAAGGAACGATTCCTGAAAATCGATCAATTAATTTTAAGTTTTGGATTACTGTAAACAAGTAGTTAAAATTTTTAAATTTAAATATTTGTACATACCGGTTAAAGCTAAAGTTCTTCATGAAACAACTGTTCCCAACAAGAATGATATAGAAGAGCCAGTAACAATCATGAGCTGCGTGAATTAACATAAAAATAAAATCTTGTTAGTTACCCGAAAAGAGTTATGAAATTTAACTATTTAAGCGTTTTAGCGATGATTCTAACCTGATTGAGAGACGTGAGCGCCCCACGAAGATTTTTTGGTACTATTTCCGCAATATATATTGGAACCTATACGTTAACACGCGGTATAAACACTTATGCGAACTGTCAAACAAACAAATAGTTAATGAAATTTGATACAAAGTTTGGTCTTTTACCACATAAGAGAAGATTCCTATGCCATATCCAGTGAAGAACCGACCCGTATCAAGTAAAATGGATCCCTAAATTAATTATCATATCAACAAGAATTAAGTACATGACCAAAATACACAAAATAATATTATTTTGAAATTTAATTACCATGCTGCTAAAGATTGCCAGCCATCCTGCCATACAGATAACTGCTGATAATGTCATGGCCTGTTTTTCAACAACAAAACATCAGAAAATAGAAGCACATGTTGATGATAATCATGCATGTGTATATAATAAGAAATTAAAAGACAGTTTCTGTCTGTATTATATATATATATACATACATATTTATGACTCATATGATTTCATAGTTTAGGAGTCATAGTTTATAAAGCCTATAGCGACAAACCATTGTTGAAACTAGAGAAAAAATAATTTTAAAATCTAGAAAAGCATAAGACTAAATTATTCATAAATTAGGGCTTTGATATGGAAAATTAACAAAATAGACAACGTTTTTACCAAGACTTTTCCAAAATAGATACGTTTTCTTGACTTTTCCAAAATAGACTTTTGCTAACCTTGCCAGCTAAACAAAAAGTACTGGCTAAACATGAACTTATGTGCCAAAAAGTAACGGCTAAACTTAAATGTCGCTTTTTGATTGGTCTAAACACTTAAAAAAAGTTGGAAAAAAGTGTCTTATTTTGAAAAAAAAAAATCTTAATCAACATTACCTATCTTGGTAATTTTCTCCTTTAAAAAAGATAAAAAAACAAAAATAAATAAAAAAATGATACAGAGCCTTGAATTCAGACCACCCAAACACATGGGTCAACACTCAAAACCTTAGCTTGAACATTAATAAAGTTAAAGTGTAGCCATGTAGGGACCTCCAATCATGCCAACTCACATAATGAAACAATTATACTGGTCTTGTTTCATTTTTATCCACTCTTAAAACTTTAGGAAGCATAAAAATTATTTTGATAAGATTTCAATATAAATATAACTAAGATAATAAACTTTGAATATGTTTTTTAGGTCATTTATAATTTATAATATTCCTTCTCAAATTAGATATTGAATACTTGAAAAATATCTACATATATAACATAATCCCCAAATATTAGTAAACAAAATAATAAATGAAAATTTTCATAGCTATGTTTCAAACATACTTGACATGTGTTCTTGTGGTACCATACTACGTTATTTTTAATGTTTTTTCATGGTTTTGTTAGGTAGTACAAATCAAGAAAAACAACAAACCAAAGAAAATCCCAAAAAGACCAAAAAACACTATACAAAATTAAAAAATCTCATACCCCTTTTCGACCGATCTGCAATTCTACCGCTCGTGATCGCACCAATCATCACGCCAGTTATTACTATTGATCCAAAGAGAGAATACTGCAAAATCGAATCTACATTCAAGTTCAACAATCGGCTTGATCGTAAAAAAAACTAATATTTTCGGATTAGTAGTAGATGGTTTAATAATGAGACCGGTACTTCTAAAACATCTTGTACTTCTATTCTATACAGTTCGCTGGTCAACGAAGCAAAGTCATATTATGTTTTTTAGCTTTGCTGACTAGCGAACGCCTAAAAGTACAATATGTTATATACAGTTCGCTGGTCAATGAAGCAAACTCATATCATGTTTTTATGCTTTGCTGACCAGCGAATGCCTAAAAGTACAAGATCTTAAAAAAACAAATTAAAAAAAAACTCCTGGAAGTACCAGTCTCGTCACTAAACCACCTAAAAACCCAAAAAAATCGTTAAAAACACAAAAACAACGACGAAAAACAAGTAATCAACCTCAGCAACAGACAAATTCAAATCAATGCTGATACCAGACTGAACAGGAGCTGAATATCCCACCTACAAAAACAACTTCAAAATCCGTAAAAAAAACAAAACAAAATAAAACAAAACCAAACCATCATTCTTCTCATATTCTCAACCAAACAAACTTAACAACTTTCACTTACACACGAGCCGAACTCAAGTGAGCCACAACAGCAACAGCAGTGCTCAAAACAACCATCGATAACGAACCATTCTCATCAGTTTCCTCAACATCTTTCACACTCTTCAAACCCGCATCAAACAGCGGCTCAACAAGATCCTCAAGGCCCTTGTTATCTCCTTTCTCGATGTCCCGGTGCTCGGTAATCGCCATAAGTACTCAGGCAAAGGGACAAAGATAAGGAGATATTTGTGTTAATATAATGCCCCAAAGGGGGGACTGAGATATTTATGGGAGATTATTAAGAGAGTTGATGATTAGGGTGGTGGGATAATATGGTGATTTATAGGAGTGCATGAGTGAAGAAAGAAGATGAAATATAAGCTGTATCTGAAGTGGCTTGACGTGTTTGTGCAATAAGGCTGTTGTTACTTACCACTTGATGATATGTGAATTCAAACTAAGCTTGTTTTTTTGTAGTCATCATTTTACCTATCTCTATCGAGAGTTCGAGATTTCTACATTGCAAATAATACACTGCCTGATTGGACCTTTTTTTTGTGTTGGAATGAGTTTTTAACAAAATAGTTGAATGAGTTTTAAAAGTTTTCGATCAACCAGCTATTGACAAGTGTCTTTTAACGTAACATGGTTTAATTTTGGCGAAACGTATTTTCATATGTGACATGTGGAAACTTCTAGTTTAAAAAGTAAAAAAAGAAAGTGGTAAGGGAGAGACATTTTGTTCTAAGGGACTCAAGTTCGATTTCTGCTCTCCTCATTATTTTTTGCGGCACCTGAGTGATGATGGGAGACTAGGCGAGTAAGTGGAGATCGCTAGTTCGATCCTTGAACTGAGCGGGTTTTAACCTCACCGCAGTGTTTTGGCCCTAGCTAGGTGAGGGTTTTCCCTAGTTTGGAGGCGAGTGTATCCCGATGTGGTGAATTTTGCTAGTAACACATTTGGAGGATTCATTGACCATTAAAAAACAAGAAAAGTCAAATGATATTTTTGTAAAGAAAATGATTAAAAGCTATCTGGTCAAACTTCAAAATAAGTGATATTATATAATAATATATATATATATATATATATAGGGGAGATTTATATTGAGAACGCTAAATATTGTGAGAACCGTGAGAACGAATGAAATAACCAATCAAAACCAATTTTTTTAATACAAACCTTATCGTAATTAAAATGTACATCAAAACAAGAATTTACAACATCAAATAAATCATTTCTCCATCAAAATCACTTTTATTACATATGTAAAAAAAAATTACACTCAAAAGATACAAAAGAGCATGGAGATATTTTTAACAACTTTTCACATTATTATTTACTTTAAAAAACAATTTAAACAATTAAACTTATCGACTGGCTAAAGAGGGAGAAAAGGCGGTTGAGATAGTTAGAGAAGGTTGTCTAAAAGGTGTAGACACATGTTGACAAAGGGTGAAGACAAAAAGGTTTACCCACAATAGAGTCAAATATCAAACCTTTACCCAAATTGGAAAGGATGAAGATTCCTAGGCTTCAAGTGATGGAAATGAGAAAACACTATGCCAGATATAGACATAACCATTCAAAACCACTGCACGAAGGAAAAGCGGGAGCTGGCTCTAAAAAAGGAAGTCGATGGTCCATTGCAAGACACACCAAATCAGATAGATCATCTAATCTCTCACTCTACTACACACTCTTTGGTCATTGTTCGTTGTCCTCACGAGGGGGAAGCATTTCGTACCTTTCTTTGTTCTTGGGCAACCAAGAACAATCTTTATCCATTAATAACAACGCTCTTTCTTGTTTATTTTTTAGAGAACCAAGTTATTTTTTAAGCCTTTTGGATTACATTTTGTGATTTATTCTCTTCTAACTTCATCTTATCCTCGTTATAAGTAGTGATTTGAGACAATTTGTAGCAGACCACAAAATTATTGAACACAAAAACGATTTGCATTGTTTGAGAACACTTTAGAAGAGGGATTTACAAGGATTTTTTCATGTTAGTGGTATCACAATTGCTTTTATACCACTATACTACTATCCACTAAAAAATTCTATTTATATCACTCGTAGAATATGAATTGTATTCTCTATTCATTTGAGGACGTTCTTTTACCAGAATGTCTCTCTTCTCTCTCTCTGTTTCTCTCCCTCCTCCACATTGGTTAAAAAACGCCCCAAAACTACGTAATGGAGATCTTCTTGGAGTCATAATTAATCCACAAAATGTTGATATGTGAACATAATGATTTAAATTTTCGGCAGGACTTGACATATAGATTATTGATATTTGTATCAAAATTAAAAGAGAATACTAATTATTTGATAAGTTGTCATTTATATAAGCAAGTACGTTCCTAAATTAAATAAACACCATCATATCACTTGTCGTCGACTAATTCTTAAATTATGTGATATGTACTTTTCTAGCACATACTAGTGATATGTACTTTTCTAGACATACTATCTTGTTTTGTATTATACGAAAAAAAATTTATAGATAATATTTTTAGGGGTATAATACACACAAAAAGTAATCAACTAACACCCTCAAAACTCAAAAGATACAAAAGGGCATGGAGATATTTTTAACAACATTTCACATTATTATTTACTTTATAAAAACAATTTAAAATTAAACTTATCGACTGGCTAAAGAGGGAGAAAAGGCGGTTGAAGTACTTGATGTGTTTAATTTATTTATTTTTTATTATTTATTTATCTTTCTATTTTTTGTGGCAAAATTTCTTAACTATCAATTAATATTTTTTTAGCAGAATATTGAATTACTTTTGTATCAGTCACCAAGACATTTCCAAATAGATCACCAACAAAGAAACACGAAAATTGAGCGTGCAATTTTCTTCGGTATCTAATTATCTACGGTGTGTTTCCAACAAGTGCTTCTTGTACGGCTTTTGATCTTTTATAAAACCATTCATTTACAGATTTATTAAAATCTTTATCTAGTACAAATAGGATGATACTAGAACAAAACCTTTAAACCGATATTTTTACTAGATTTGTCATTTTTAGTGTCATATCATTGATCTTTAATCACTTTTTAAAAAAATTATCTTGTACGCTTTTTATGCTTTTCTAATCAATCACAATCAAATCAACTATTTTTAAATATATACATTATAAAAACATTTTTTAGTTAATTACAAGGTTAGTAGATCTGATTTTTCCATTTTACCATTTCATACACATTTATTGGAAATTACATAATTGATACCAACTTTTACAAATCATTTCATCATTAGATATGAAAATGGTAAAATTGGTAAACCACGTACTAACCCGGTAATTAATTTTTTTAATATTTTTATATAAGTGTTTTTATATAATATCTTATAAATTATAAAACAGTTTTTGTTTACATTTTTTTATAAACAATTTTTTTTTAAATTAGAACACAAATTAAAATTTAACAAAGCAATAAATAAAAGATAAAATGTTTTGTTAAGATGTACAACCTTTATATAATTTATAAATGTTTTGTAATTGATAGAAAATACAAAGGAATACTTTAAAAAAATATCAAGCTTTTAAATACTATAAAACATAAAACATTTTAGTTTTTATTTTAAGAATAGGTTTGTTTATTTGATATTAGTTTTTAGAATTGTTAGACACATTCATTAATTCTCCGTCGGTTAAAATCCACCTAAATAGTCACAATGAGGTTTAAATCCTCGTTACTTGGTTGAAGGAAATTCATTAATCTGATTAAACAAATTCCACTTGGCATTTGATAAATAACTATTGGCATTCCCCGGGGTGAGAGAATTTCAGAAGGTATCGGTTTAATACACTACGATATTTGTACAGTACAAACATTGTTATATCAACCGAAAAAACTTAAAAAATAAAGATCTGTTATGCTCAAAGAATATTGGCATGTGTTTACATTGATCGAACGTCATAAAACCAAATATCTGTAATTGTTTTGATAGTACTAGTACTGATGCGATTAACAATGTTTTTCATTCAAAATTGGTTCGGTTTGTCAAGACACCGGTATGGTATGTTACTGGCACTTGCTAATGCTCGAAAGGATATCGACAAGTTTTTACATCGATCGAAAATTATACAAAACGAGAACGGGTAACCGCTCAGCAGTTACCGATATTGAACCGAATAGCCGGAATTGGGTCGGTTCGTCACGACACCGAAACGACGTTTATATCGGAAACCATAAAACAAATACTGGTACCGATGCTGAAGTTGTTCGGATGTTATTAGCTCGTTTCACCATGGTAAAGAATAAAAATATCAATTATATTTGACCCATTTGATATTGAACAAAATTTTTATCGAAACATAGACACCAACCCCAAAGATATATATTAAAGTTTTACAAAAGTATTAGGTTATGTTATTAAAAAGAAGTTAAATGTGAGGTTGCTTTGATAACTATACATTTATCTTTAGATTTCTTGTATAGCTATTTAATCACAACAATTGCGACTAACCCTGAGTTTTGGTAATTGTGGTTATATAAATTGATTGGATGGAAGATAAACAATGAAATTCTCCAAAAATATCTACATAAAAACACAGACAGCATGAAGATCACGAAGCATCAGGAAGATCAACACGATATTAAAATTGTAGGAATCCGTTCGTATAAAATAAATAAAAACCTTTATAAATTCGAATTACAGTACATAAATAAATAAAGTTGTAAATCACAATACTTTTACAACTGAAATAATCGAAAATACAAGAACAAAATTCAAACAGAAAAGAAAGTTCTTGGCTGAGGATCGGTGTTAGACACGGGTCCCTTAAAACAAATTTCGAGTCTCCCAGGAGAACTCGTTTGTTTCCAGAATACAACAGCCCAAGCAGTTTCACTGCCGGAGATGACAACAACCCGAAGGTGTACCTTGCTGCAAGAAAGAGGAAGAAGAAAATTTCTGTAGAGAATTCGATGGTTTTCAAGGTGTGTCCTCTGGTGTTGAGGTGATGCCGTATATATACTGCATCTGGGTTGAAACAGTCAAAAGGAATTAACTTAACGAATTAAATTGCATTAAACGTCTTTAATGCACTTTAATTCGTGAGTTACATTCCTGGTCAAGACCCTTGACTCGTCTGTTTCAATTGCTGAAGTGTAACTGATCTGTCATTAACTCTGGAAGCAGCAGGTCGCGCGCGCCTCCATATGCCAGCCTGCTGGTGCGCGCGCTAGTGTGGCTCACATCCCTCCATATACCTTAATATGTACCTTAATAATGAGACCAGTACTTCTAAAACATCTTGTACTTCTATTCTATACAGTTCGCTGGTCAACGAAGCAAAGTCATATTATGTTTTTTAGCTTTTCTGACTAGCGAACGCCTAAAAGTACAATATGTTATATACAGTTCGCTGGTCAATGAAGCAAACTCATATCATGTTTTTATGCTTTGCTGACCAGCGAATGCCTAAAAGTACAAGATCTTAAAAAAACAAATTAAAAAAAACTCCTGGAAGTACCAGTCTCGTCACTAAACCACCTAAAAACCCAAAAAAATCGTTAAAAACACAAAAACAACGACGAAAAACAAGTAATCAACCTCAGCAACAGACAAATTCAAATCAATGCTGATACCAGACTGAACAGGAGCTGAATATCCCACCTACAAAAACAACTTCAAAATCCGTAAAAAAAAAAACCATCATTCTTCTCATATTCTCAACTAAACAAACTTAACAACTTTCACTTACACACGAGCCGAACTCAAGCGAGCCACAAACAGCAACAGCAGTGCTCAAAACAACCATCGATAACGAACCATTCTCATCAGTTTCCTCCACATCTTTCACACTCTTCAAACCCGCATCAAACAGCGGATCAACAAGATCCTCAAGGCCCTTGTTATCTCCTTTCTCGATGTCCCGGTGCTCGGTAATCGCCATAAGTACTCAGGCAAAGGGACAAAGATAAGGAGATATTTGTGTTAATATAATGCCCCAAAGGGGGGACTGAGATATTTATGGGAGATTATTAAGAGAGTTGATGATTAGGGTGGTGGGATAATATGGTGATTTATAGGAGTGCATGAGTGAAGAAAGAGGATGAAATATAAGCTGTATCTGACGTGGCTTGACGTGTTTGTGCAATAAGGCTGTTGTTACTTACCACTTACGATTAATCATTTGTTCTTTCTTTGATTTAATCCTTTTATGTGAGCCACGACCTTTATTTCTAATACCAGTTGGAACACGGACAGTTGGGGGGCCATTATTTGGTGATTGTTGATGTCCAACTAGCTTAGAGAACCTATCATACTTCGGATCAATAGACTTGGTTATTTGACTCTCGTCAAGTTTATCCTTTATCTCCTTCATCTTATCCCTCACTAGGACGAGTTGATCAAGGTCAGTGATCAAATTGTTAACAAAATACTCCCCTGTATTCATGATCTCACGAGTAATTTGTTTAGCTTTTTGTGTCACACCCCGACCCGCAGCGGAATAAAAGTCGGGGCATAATTGGGTTATCACCAAAGCTCATGATGTTTACTAAGATGTTTCATATTTATTAAATTCAAATTACAAACTTAAATATTCAAAACAAAATTCATACAATTACAAGAAAATGAAACTACATAATTATTCCAAAGCATAAACTTGTTTATTCTTCTAGGCCTTCCTAAGTGTTTCCTGTCTCAGCTGGATCACCTGTATCATGTGTAAAACGGGGGAGATTTTGAGTCAACAAAAGTTGGCGAGTGAACCTTGATAAAACATTTTTACTAATTTCTTGTTTTATTTAATAAAGAAAACTCGTGCAATAATCACATGTGAGCAAACATATATAGATAAACAATCACAAACCACTTTGGATGAGTATATGACATGAATGATGATGTATGTGAGATCAAGGCTAAATCAAACGGAGCCGATCTAATGAGGCTCCTGATGCTCAACCCGTATCCCACGGGGAACTGATGGGCCTAATGAAATGCGTGCACTGAAAATGATAAATCCAATCTACATATAATTCACACAACAATTGATAACATTTGATCACGGATATGATGTATGCACAAGTGTTTAAATAAAATAAAAGAATTGTACGACACATGATACACCCAAAACATGATTAAAACGGGGAATTGGTAGAGATTCACTCACAGTGGGTGCGTTCTTTGATGACGATGAATGCGCACGAATTTATGATTCAACCGACGAGGGAAAAACTAACCTAAATAATAACGAAATGATTCGATAAATAAATAAATTTTATTTGAGATTAATTTTTTTTAATTAGTGTCTTAATGGGATTTTTAGATTTATTTTTGTGAGTTTAAAGAAATTTTCTAACTTTAAAAATCCTATTTTAAAGTATTTTTAATTAATTTTCCAATTAAATAAATAAATAAAAATGAAATAAAAAGGGTTGACTTTTGGCAGGTTTGACCGGGTCTTGACCGGTCAGACTGTGTTTATTCTATGCGGCTAGTGAGGTTCGAACTCGGGACCTCTCGTATACGTGCACGCAGCTCTACCAACTGAGCTACGTATCTAACCTGAAATGTTCTCTGTTTTAATTATATATATATACTAATTAACTCTAACCATATTTAGTCTTTATTAAAAATGTTATAATATGGCCGAACCGGTTGCATAGACCCAGAGTCGAACTCGGGACCTTCGGTTTGAGTGCGCATAGCCCAACCAGTTGGGCTGTGTGTCTAATCTGTTTAACTACTAGATTATATTCCTCTTATGTATATACTGTGACTTGATCTGATTAGGTTTTAAAAATGTTGGTTTTATTTCTGAAAGTCGGTAATGTGTGCGATTCGAACCCGGGACGTGTGTTTTGTATTTGCACACAGTCCACCGCTGGACTGTGTGTCTAACCCGGTTAAAAACCCGATTTTAATTACATTAATATACAATTTAAGTTCGTCTTCTTCATTAAGAAGAACACAGAACAGTGCACCCGACTGTTCTTGCTTATTCGACCAACGGCCTTATAATCGATTGAAATGGAATAGGAAAACAAAGATTAAAGAATATGATATACCAAGACGGAGAGTTTTCTTCAGATTTCCGGCAGTGTTCGTCGGCTCTGATTTGCGATTTCCGGCTGAATAAACTGTTTTTAACAGTTTCGATTATTGTGTTGAGCAATTAGGTTATAAATCAAGAGATAGCAAGAAGGTTTAGACAATTATACCGTCTGAAGAGCGAATGCGGTTTTTTGATCAGCGATTCCGGCGAAAATGAAAATCTCCGGCGACGAGCTTTGAAGGAATAAAGCTTCGAAAGAGAGTGCGGTTCTGAGCGAAAGGTTTACAGGAAGTTTGAGTGGGTATTTATAAGGAATGTGAATTGGGTTCGAATTTGGGTCATGATTCGCGGTCAAAGGTCTCCGACGGTTATGACTGAAATTGATGGTTAGACATCGGTTATAACTGATGTCGAAATCAGTTAACGCGTTTTAGTCAAAAGGAAATAGCCAAAACTGCGGATATCTCGGTTTTTCCGGCGACTGCGAGTTCTGGGCGCGCTGATTTCCGGTTTTGATTTTCGGGTTTTACTTTAAGTGTTATTTGATTCAGTGTTTATCACAAGTGAAGTGTGTGGCGGAGTGGTGTGGTGTGTGTTTGTGTTTGTGGGAGACCCGGGTTCGAGACCCGGCAACTCCATTTATATTCACTTATTATTATTATTTATCAATTATGGGTTTTAAATTCTAAAATGTTTATTAATTATGTACTATTTAAAATAATCTGAACAATAAATACGCAACAAAATCTTATAACTGAATACTTGATTGTTAAACGAAGCGGGTTTTGGAAAACCGTTTTTCGACAAATGTTACATTTGTTGCTCATCCTTTGCATCAACCTTTATATCAAAAGTGGAGTTTAGTTCATTCGGCACCACATCTTTTGTCCATCTTTTCATTATGTATTTGTTTGGTATTTCTTTGACTCCAAACATCTTGAAACAATAAAATACGTGGCGACATAGCAGCCCGTACTGCTCAAAACACAAACAACTACATTGGGAAAATAAAATACGTGGCGACATAGCAAAAACTAACTGGGTTAGGTTTCACTTAGTTAGGGAGTGTTATCGGCCGATAAGTTGAAAGTTGGGAGTGCTGGTGTACAAATCGAAAGTTGGGAGTGTTATCGGCCAATAGGTGAAAGTTGAGGTTATTTAAATCCAATATCCAAAAAAAATGGTTAAGTGTGAGAGTGCAAATAACTTTATTAAAGTTTAGGGGCTGTTTGGCAACTGAATGATTAAGTGCTGAACCAGTAAGAGGTCTGAACCATTAAGTGCTGAACCAGTAAGAGGTCTTAACCGTTAAGAGCTAGTATGATGCTTAACCGTTCGGAGGCAAATGTCTGACCAATTCAGATTAAATGTCTTAACCATTCAGACTCAGTATAATGCTTAACCATTCAGAGGCAAATGTCGGAACCGTTCAGACATTTGCTCGCGAAACAAATAGTCTGAACCATTAAGTGTTGAATCAATAAGAGGTCTGAACCATTCAGAGCCTCATTAAGAGGGAAACAAACAGCCCATTAGAAATCTTTAGTGTAAATTGGCTAAACTTTATTAAAGTTGGGGAGTTATGTGACAAATATATTAAAGATCAAAGTGTGTAAACAAAAATTACCTTAAGAGACAAAACTAAAAGTACTATAGCTAATAACCTTAAGAGACAAAACTAAAGGGTTGTTTGTTTACCTTTAATGAGGCTCTGAATGGTTCAGACATCTTACTGGTTCAGCACTTAAATGTGTCAGACTGTTTGTTTCGCGAGCAAATGTCTGAATGGTTCAGACATTTGCTCTGAATGATTAAGCATTATACGGAGTCTGAATGGTTAAGACCTCTAATCTGAATTGGTCAACATTTGCCTCTAAACGATTAAGCATTGTACTGCCTCTTAATGGTTCAGACCTCTTCTTCCTGGGTTCAGTACTTAACCATTCAGATGTTGTCAAACAACCCCTAAAAGTACTATAGCTAATACTTAGGCTATCCGTTAATGTTTCATAAATATTCATTGTCAAATCAAAAAGTAATTGTCCGATCACTATTACCTAGGCATGAACTCCCACTCATCTTACATCACCTTAGAACCCACCAGTTATGTATTGTCACCTCATTTTTACACACAACTACCCTAATACCACTAAATCACTAGCAACACTTCTTTCATCTACCCACCCCTCACTCTATCCACAAATCAGACACACTCACAACAACTACCTTAAGCGGGTATGCATACTCATGAATGGAACCCACATCCAATATTTGAAGGGGTGGCAGCGGTGTACCCGCAAACCCTATCCGTGAGGGCACCCATTCCTTTATATGTAATAGTTTCACAAATTATCAGTATCCTTCTCGACTCATCTGGATGTGAGTCTATAACTTACCGGTTTTTTAATATAATAATATTAAATTTCTCTGATTTTTAAAAACTATTTCAATAAAAAGACAATAAAAGTAACTGTCAAAAGAAAAAATCACTCGTCGACTCGACGTGATGCAGCAATTATTTTTATGATCTTCATTACGTCAATTTTTAAACATTATCTAATTCAAACTTTAAAAATAAACTTTAAAAAATGCGGAGCCACCCCTCATACAGAGTCAGCTGAGTCGACCAATTATATTATACATACCTACGTTAGAAAGCTTCGTCTACAGTAATATTAAAGGGTTCTTTTTTTTGCATTTAGTATCTTTATTTATTTTTCCTTTTATCTTTCTCCCTTAACATTTAGTATTACGATTTACAACCCTTAACTTTCTAATGACTCTGAAATTAGTAGGCTTATACATATTATTTTTGTGCTTATTTTTATGTGCGTTTTTTAGTTTGTCTATTAACATTTACAACCCCTCAACTTTCTAAAGACATTGTAATTTTTTTTATGTACGTGTCGGTATAAATTATAGTTGATTTACGTTTGAACGTACTTTTTTTTAAATGAGTAGGCTCGTATATAATACGTTTTTATGCTTATTCTTATGTATCTTTTTCGTTTGTGTATGGACACTTACAACCCCTCAACTTTCTAATGACTTTGTAATTTTTTTTGTACTTGTCGGTTTATATTTAAGTTGATTTACTCTCGACGTAATTTTTTATTGAAATGAGTTGGCTCAAATATAATACGTTTGTGTGCTTATTTTTATTTACGTTTTCCGTTTATCTATGTTGTGACATAAATTTTGTTCTAAAACGAGTCGGGTAAAAAATAATACGGTTTCATCGAATTACTTTACGCTTCGACACCACGGCAACGCGCTGTACCATTCTTTAACAAAAAAACATAACTTTCTTGTGTGTTTATTTTGATGTACGTATTTGTATAATTAAAGTTGGTTAATGTTTCAACGTAATTTTTTTTCGTGAATAAAAAATAAATTCAATATAGTACGTTTGTATTAGACAGTATAAGTTCGAGTTACTTTACTTTTCGCCGTCGCAACGTGTCGGGAAATTTACTACTATGTAACATTTGCAAGTTACATGAACAAGGAACGACAACTTGCTTTTTAATTTTTTTTTGTACCAGCCACCTTTCTTCTGTTTTTTTTAACTTTTATATTTTTATACATTTATCCTTTACCTTTTAGCATTGACGTATATAACCCCTCAACTTTTCAAACACTTTATAATTGAGTTTTATGTTGAATATGTTTGGATGGAAGTTCTTTTTTTGGAAATTAGTCGGGTCAACTATAATACTTTTCGTTTCATACCATTCTATGACCGAATAAAACATTATAAATTAAAACAAGTCACGTCAAATATAATACATTTTTATTAGACGATATAAATTCAAATTACTTTACGTTTCTACGTCGCCGCAACGCGCCGTACCCTTCTTTAACTTAATAAAACTTTATATTCTTATATGCTTATTTTTATGTGTGTATCAATATAGATTCAGGTTGATTAATGTCAAATATAAAACGTTTTTGTACTTATTTTTATATACATTTTCAGTTGTTCTACGTTTAACGTAAACTTTTTCGGAAACAGGTCGGGTCAAATATGATACGTTTTCATTGGGGCGATATAAATTTAAGTTACTTTACGTTTAAACGTCACCGCAATGCGCGACAGTAACTTCAAGCGGAACAACTTTTTTTTTGTCTTTTAGTATGCTTTTGTTTTTTTAACCTTTACCCTTCAACATTTAATATTAGCGCTTACAACCCTTCAACTTTCTAAAAACTTTATAATCATTTTTTGCATGCTTATTATTATGTACTTCTCGGTATAAATTCAAACTGATTATGTTTCTTTGAAAATGAATTCGCTCAAATATAAAATGTTTTGTTTTTTGGCTTTCTTTATATACGTTTTAGTTGTATTTTAGCATAAAATTGATCTTATAACAAGTTGTGTCAAATATAATACGTTTTCATTAGACTGTATAAATTCGACTTACTTTACGTTTTGACGCCACCACAACGCGCGGTACCAATTTTAACTTAAAAAAACATAATTTTGTATTCTTTTTTATGTACGTGTCAGTATAAGTAAGTTGGTGTCTGACGTAAAGTTTTTCGCAGATAAGTCAGGTCAAATTTAATACGTTTTCGTGCTTATTTTTATGTACATCTTCAGTTTATTTACGTTTTGACATAACTTTTGTTCGAAAACGATTCAGATCTTCACGGTACATATCTAAGTTATTTTACATTTAGACCCGCCACAACGCGCGCGCATATTTACTAGTTTCCTTTATTTTTAAATTACTTGTGAAATTTTTTAGATGGCAAGTAGATCCAATGTGGGTGACAAAACATTAAAATAATCTCCAATCACTATTGGACCCACTTTATTATTTATTTATTTATTTATTTATTAGCGGTGTTGCTACAATAATATTAGAGCTAGAGGATCGAATAGATTTTTCTTGGGTTGGATAAGTTACATATTTTTAGAGAAAGTTGAGAGTTAAGAGTTTAAGTGAGTAAACAAAATGATCTTATCGAAGGTATGTAGGGTGTGTACGGTTCAGTTGGTTCAGTTATTAGCTTCAACCAAAACCGAAATCGAAGTCATCGGCTAATCTATTTTATTAAATATATCGGTTTGGTTTATTCGATTAGTTTTTCGGTTTTAACTTGGGCTAAAATTTGTGCTTAGACATACATAAAATGAAGGTATAAATACGTGAAATGAAGGTATAAAACATGAAATGTATGAAATTAAGGTATACAAACTGAAAATATGAATATGGTTTGGTTGAAAATATGAATATGGTTTGGTTAAGTTCAGTTAACCGAGGGTAAAAAAACCGATAACTGATTTTCAGTTAATTTGGTTTCAGTTAATTCCGGTTCGGTTTCATCAGGTTTTGGTTAATGATTAGGTTATTGCTTATACCTAATTAATGGTGTCTAAATCACCTCTCTTATACGCCTAAGTTCCGCCCAAGCCAAGCTTGGCTTCGACTTGGTTCTTTCTTTCGAGTAGCCTCTCTTCGTGCAATATGATCTTTGCCTTTTGGGTTCAAGAGAAGTGAGAACGGTATACTTATTCCAAGGATAAAGTTTAATTAGCTAGGTAGTTCTTGACTTCTTTTAGGATGTGGTGTTTTTCCTCATATATTGACTTTATAACCTTTGTAGCATGTACTATAATTACTAGATGCTTTTTGTCATTTTACCATTTGGTAGTTGGAGCTATCATGTTTCTTTGCTTTCAGTAAACATATTTATAAGGAATATTACAGAATCATAATTTTCATTGCACAATCTCAGCCATATTTATATTTAGAATGTATATTTTTAAGAGTGGTTATCCTTTACTTTAGCTAGATCCATAGGATTAGCCTTTATACTTGCATCTTTCCATTATGTAAATTGTCAATATTAACTCTTGTATGTCTTGCTTTTGTATAGTAAAAACACAAAAACCATTCTGTCATTATATGGTAATCAGAGCATTACAACTCCTTTGAGTTATTTGATCTAATTCTGATTGTTTTTTTTTTCCTATTCACACACCTCTTTTCACCATGTTCACTTCCTCTACCGTCATTGAGCTATCCACCCATACCAACTTTCCAATCAAACTCACAGCCAACAATTTCCCCTCATGGCGCAAAACAATAATGTGTTTCGAACTCGAGCAATTCATCGATGGCCAAACCGAAGCACCACCAAAAACCCTTGAGGGCAAACCAAACCCTGAATACCGTTGCTGGTTTTGCCAGGACCAAATCCTTCTTGGAGCACTCCTAGGAAGTTATTCCGACACCTTTCAACCAATCGTGTCCTCGGAAAGAAACGTCGATTAACCAAGAGCTATGCTAGCGTCTCGCGATCCTGGATTCCCTCTCTTCCCTCAAAGCATGCTACCCGCAATAAAGGAACCAAACCTATCAAGAATACCTCAATGAGATGAAAGCGAATGCTGAGGAATTATCCCTAGCACACAAGCCAATTGATGATGATGATGATGATCTCATTGTTCACATCCTTACTCATTTAGGAGATGATTACAAACCCATCACGGTTGCTCTAAAAATTCGCGATACACCAATTACGTTCTCTGATCTGTATGAAAAATTAGTAGACCATGAAAGATCTCTCCGAGAATCACACCCTACAATCCTAGTTACCATTGTCAACTACACTCAAAAACAAAAACCCACGATAATACTCTCGACCAACTTATGGAAACCGAACCTCCAACATGCCCAATTCCTTTGGCCCACAACACACTCAAGCTCCAATTCAGGACAAATGGCACCACACACCATTCTCGTACTAACAGATTTTTTTTTGTTTGTTATTTTTTCAATATCCCAGGTCATGAAACAAAAGATTGCCGGAAGCTCCAACATTTTTTTATAGGATAACAACATTGCCGTGAACTCGCAGGTATCACCTAACTACCTTGACTATGAACTCTTCGATGTCAAGCTCCTCACTACCTACATCATCTTTAGTGTTTGACACTGGAGCGTCTCATCATGCTACACACGACCAGTCCCATTCCACAACTTCTCAGAATATGGCGAGCTTGCTGAGATCGTGCTCGGAAATCGTAAAACTCGTTCTCTCTCTCACCGGCCATACCTCTATTCCCACCTCCTCTCGCACATTATCCTTAAATAATGTTTTACTTGTTCCTCATTTACGTAACCATCTAGTTTTAGTTTCCAAAGTTTGCAAAACTAATAATGTTTCCGATGAATTTTTTTCCTTTTCATCTTTTTGTTAAGGATCTTCGCACGGGGGCGCGACTCATGCGGGAAGTGAACATTAATGACGTTTATTATGCATCCACTATCCAACGTTAGTCCATTCAACAACTCAACTCAAGCATCAAGACATCTGGATTGGTCCTCTCATGGCATCACAAGTTTGGGCATCCATCCATCAAAGTCCTAAAACGTTTGCTTAATAACTTAGGACTCCGTTCCAAAAAAATAACTTAGGACTCGATTATAATAAAAACATAACAATCTTTCAGTGACACAATTTTATTCTGGAGTGTGAGGGAGTTGTAAAATGGGAAATCCTGTGCTTTTAAAGGTAAGGAATTAATCCCACATATTCGTCTCCATTGTTGGAAAAGAGTGATACAAGTCCTAAGTTATTAAGCAAAAGTTTTAGGACTTTGATGGATGGATGCCCAAACTTGTGATGCCAAGAGAGAAGCGATCTTAGATGTCTTGATGCTTGAGTTGAGTTGTTGAATGGATTGATAAGGGATGGTGGATGCATAATAAACATCATTAATGTTCACTCCCCGCATGAGTCGCGCCCCTGTGCGAAGATCCTTAACAAAAAGATGAAAAGGAAAAAAATCAACAGAAACATGATTAGTTTTGCAAACTTTGGCAACTGAAATGAGATGGTTACATAAATGAGAAACAAGTAAAACATTGTTTAAGGATAATGTGCTAGAGGATGTGGGAATAAAGGTATGACTGGTGTGAGAAATAGAACAAGTTTTACCATTTTCGAGCACGATCTCATCAGGCTCGCCATATTCTGAGAGGTTGTGTAAATGGGACCGGTCGTGTGTAGCATGATGAACATTAAAGATGATGTAGGTAGTGAGGAGCTTGACATTGAAGATTCACAGTTGGGTTGTTAGGTGATACCGACGAGTTCACGACAACGTTGTTATCATGTAAAAAACTTTGGTGCTTCCGACAATCTTTTGTTTCATGACCTGGGATATTGCAAAAGTAATAAAAAGAAATATTTTGGTTAGTACGGGAATGGTGTGCGGTGCTACTGTTCTGACTTGGAGTTTGAGTGTGTCGTGGGCCAAAGGAATTGGGCTTGTTGGAGGTTCGGTTCCCATAAATGGGTCGGGAGTATTGGCATGGGTTTTGTTTTTGAGTGTTGCTCATAATGTAACTAGGGTTGTAGGGTGTGATTCTTAGAGAGATCTTTCATGGTCTACTAATTTTTCATACAGATCAGTGAACGTAATTGGTTTATCACGATTTTTTAGAGCAATGGTGATAGGTTTGTAATCATTGGCTAAAGTGAGGATGTGAACAATGAGATCATCATCAATAGGCTTGTGTGCTAGTGCTAGCAATCGCTTTCATCTTGTCAAGGTATGCGACAATAGGTTTGGTTCCTTTAATGTGGGTATCAAGCTCTGAGCGAGGAGAGATGATCCGGGATCGCGAGACGCTAGCGTAGCTCTCGGTTAATCGGTGAAAGAGTTGTTGTGATGTTTTTGTCGAGGATAGGATTGGTTGAATCATGTCGGAACAACTTCCTAGGAGTGCTCGAAGAAGAACCTGGTCCTGGTGAAACTAACAACGGTATTCTGGGTTTCGTTTGCCCTCAAGGGTTTTTGATGGTGCTTCGGTATGGCCATCGATGAATTGCTCGAGTTCGAAACCCATTAGTGTGGACAGTACTTGTTTACGCCATGAGGGGAAATTGTTGGCTATAAGTTTGAATGGAAAGTTGGCTATAAGCTTCGGTATGGGCACCTTGTGTTGGAATGGAGATATACGGTCAATGAGTTCAACATGGCATAGTGGTAAAGGCAAAGAGAAGTGGGCTCATAACACTTATAGGCCGATTTAGAGGAGTATCCAAGAAAAAAAACGCACTTGATGGACCGCAGATGAACTTCAGATGAGGCATAGGGTCGCAACCATGGAAAACATAGATAACCAAAGGGTTTTATTTTGCGTGTGTTGGTTGGATTATAGGCGTTCATAAGGCGACTTGAAGTTTAGAATTTGTGTTGGCAGATGGTTGATGAGGTATACTGCAATTTGAAGGGTGTAAGACCAAAAATTGAGTAGCAAGTTTGCATGATGAAGTAGGGATAATCCGGTATCAACGATATGCCAGCTTCTTTTGGACTTGGTTGTATTCTACACTTCCTACCAAGTTTCCCTCTTCTTCCCCAATAGAACCAATGGCTTAAACATTGCACGCAAAGGGTTGTTTTCCCTTTGATTGAGCTTCACTACAATGTTCATCTACATTATCTTCTTCTAAATCCGTCAAAATGTTTCTTCTTCCCAAATTGTTTTTTGAACATATTTTTCACTTCGGTGGGACATCTTGACACATCCGGGAAATCCCATGCAAGGTGATGTTTGTGCTATGTAAACCCGTCTTTTGAAAAAAAAATAAAAAAAATTGCATCTCACCGAGTTTTTGCTTTTTTCTACCAAAGTCAACCTGGACCAGCTTCCTTTTTATTGCCCATTCTATTTACACTTAACACGGTTCATAAAACTTACATAAACTATAAAAGAAACAAAGAAATCATAAACACTGATCTTAATAAATCAGAAAATAATGCTGAAGCAAAACTGGAATTTATATACTATGGAACAAACCTGATTGCAAGAGATAGTCGGCAGATGAAGAAGAATCATCATAAACAAGCGACATGACTACTGAAATGCTAATTTATGTTTACATGAATAAATAACCTAAAAAAGTGGCTATTTATAGTAAAACAAAAAAGATAATAATAAAAAAATGTCGATATTTACCCGCTTCGGAGTGGCAACCCACCAAATAGAGGACTTACGCCGCAACACAACTCTATTCGCTATAGTGGTCGCTATTGAGTATTCGCTGTTGTGCGCCTGCATGCCACAATATCACCGAGCGTTGTCACTGCTCTCTCAGCCGAATGTAAAGGGGTGGGGGGGGGGGGGGTTCTTTTAGATTTGAGATTATCTCAACTACCATTTTTTTGTTGAGTTAGTTAGGCTCGATACTATCTCGAGATTAATTTAATAATCTTTTGATTTGATGTTGTCGATCATAGCAAGTTATTCATGCAATGTCCTATTCCTATCTTAATAATTAGTAGTTATTTCTCTACAATTTTTTTTAAAG
The DNA here is from genome assembly GCA_947069175.1 of Scalesia atractyloides. Lineage (NCBI taxonomy): Eukaryota > Viridiplantae > Streptophyta > Magnoliopsida > Asterales > Asteraceae > Scalesia > Scalesia atractyloides. The sequence continues at coordinate 6,747,884 of CAMTDV010001634.1, forward strand.
AAATAGCTACTAATTCAAGTAATTTTATATTAGGTTATTCCTATCTCAAATTCTCCTAGCATTTGTACAAATTTTACCATAGCTCAAGTTCAATTAAATTTGATTTACACATACAAATTAGGAACTAAAGGGCCGTGATCCAGAGAGTGGAAAATGAATATGAGTGAATCTATTACACTAATTCAAGTGTTAAAAGTGATTTCATTTTATATTTAGTTATTTAATAGTATACATACGAGGAGTGTTGAATATCATCATATATAAGATGGTTATATAATTGCTCACTTTATCACCCTCCCTATTTACTCACTATTTACTATTAGTATCTTCTAATGTACAAATGCATTATGCAGTACTCGTAATTCTGAATATATTATTAGGTATGAAATGAATGTGTCCCGTGTATGGATGTATATATCTATAATTACGGAAACAAAAGATTGCCCACATACTCGATTCAGTACCTGTGTTGAACATTTTTAAGGGTGAGATCTGTTACAAATAGGTGTTAACGAACAAATGATACAATTAGTTCGAGTATTTATGCTTGAAGTATATTAATTATTATTACGCTATGGTTAATATAATAATAGATGCTTTATTTTATTTCGTGGTGGTGTAATAGCGCTATGATGCCACAACACAATGAACTAGATCAATTATTATTGTGGTACTTTAAAATTGCAGCCTAATAGAATTACTCTAGATATTTGTACACTTTGTATGTGATTTAATCCTAACACTATAGTTCCGACTAGGCTATGCGTTGTGATTTAACACTTTAACTAAAAAGTGTAATGATGCCCCGCCCTGTCACTGCCAAATAGACAATAGGTTTTAACTAACCCACTATTTAACTATCACATTGTGGTTTAACAAGAAATTAAAAAAAAAAAACAAAAAAAGTGATTGGTTGATTTTAGATGGCCCATACACACAACAGTGTATTGGGCATTTACAAGCCCATGTGGCGAGGGGTGTTATATCACAACGGTTGGTGTTATACCAGGAATAAATTAAAGAAACTATGATATGTTTCCTGTTTCGGCATCGTGGCTTGGCAATTAAGCCCAATGTCTATAATATCCGAATACCCCGTTCGCACACAACTTTTCCCAGTCAATTTAAATTTTGTGTTTAGAGCCAAATCGTTGTAACCGTGTTTTGTTGAAGTTAATTGAGCTTAAACAGTTATTTACTTGTTGTGTGTTCGTCGTGTGCGTTCGAATAGATTCCGCATGTACAAACACATAGTATCACGTACCGAATTCGTATCCATCAAATGGACCTACCAGAACTCAATAGTTTGGTTTGTTTGATTTCAAATCATCTCTCGTCGTTCTAGTTAAAATATATAGCTGGCGGGTGTGGAGGAGGAGCATCACTTGGTGATGAGGCTCCACGTAGGCGGCTACGTCATTGGGAGCCATCACCTCACCCAAGTGATGGACCCCAACTTCTAATTTGATTGGTCTTCAAAGATCCACCTCAATAACATTATTTTTGAATGGGCCCGTCACTTGTGACAGGAGGCGACAAAACCGACACGACGGGCCAGAGGGGGGTGTTGGTGCCATTAGGGGTGTTCAAAACCGGATATCCGAAAATTCGGATATCCGATCGGATAGTGAATCGGATATCCGAATATCCAAATTTTTTATTATTTTTTAATATTTGGAACCGGATATTTCGGATAGTTTCAGATATCCAATACAAATTATGGATATTTTTCGGATATTTTCGGATACTTTGGATATTTTCGGATATTCAGATATCCGAAAAAAATAATAACTAAATTTTCGGATATTTCGGATATCCGAAATATCCGAAATTTTTAAAAATCACTATCCGAATCCGAATCCGAAAATTCGGATATCCGGTATTTCGGATATCCGAATTTTCAGATATTTCGGATTCGGATATCAGATATTTCGGATCGATTTTTTGGGATACGAATAGTTTTGAACACAACTAGATGCCATGCCTCGATGGACCGGGGACGCACCTCATACCCACTAGCCTAAGAAACAAAGTCGAAAAGTGTGAACAAATATGATTTGAGAGTGGGACTCACGGCCCAACCCCATTAAATCAAATCAAATCAAAAGATTATTAAATTACCATTCTTGCTCTTTTTTTAATTGTTTCAGTAATTAGATAATCCCTACACAGGCTCCAAACTCCACCATGTGGGCATTCTTTTTTAGTTTCCTTTCGTCATATATATAACTCAAAGTTGAATTTCGAACCTCAGTTTTTGTATATTATTATATATTCTTTTTCCAATTTTGTAGTATGTAACCCCAAAAGGAGATAAATGTTCAAACTTTGATTATCTTTTTGGTCTCTTTTAGAAATGGAAGAGCGTTCCAGCAGCAGCAAATTCAACAAGATTTGTGTGTTTTGTGGGAGTAACCCTGGTCATCGAGAAGTCTTCAGTGTTGCTGCTACTGAATTGGGAGATGAATTGGTTAATTTATTATCTTTAAATCTTATATTTTTATGTTGTTTTGGGTGTCTTTTTGTATCGATATGTTTGCACACCAAGTGTTTGATAAAAAGCCTCTTAGAACTTGGTTTTGTTTTTCTGATTGAATGTTGTGATTATTTTGTGCCTTGGAATCTGGGTTTGATAAAAAAGACTCATGGATGATGGTTGATTGTTGTGGGATTGGTGTTGAGTGTCTTGTTTTTTTGTTTGAAGTATGTGGTTATGTTGTTGATTATAGGTTAATAGGAAGATAAACTTGGTGTATGGTGGTGGAAGTGTTGGTTTAATGGGGATGATATCTCAGAGAGTTTTTGATGGAGGTTGTCATGTTCTTGGGTAATATATTCTATCTAAGAAAAACCAACATTAATTCTTGTTCCGTGTGTAATTTTTGTTAGTCGTCCTTATTCGTTAATGTAATGTCGGTTTTAACAAAATCATTGTTGCTTACTCACTTGCAGGGTTATTCCCAAAGCTCTTGTACCACTTGAGGTATGTCTCAAATTTTGAATTTTCGAGTTTGTTTTAGTTTCCCACACATCATTTCAAACCGAATCGTCATGGACGGCCCTGGGGGTGGGCGGGGAGGACCACCGGCCAGGGCCCGATATTTTGAGGGGCACGTTTTTTTTGAAAAAAAACCCGATATGTATATGTAAAATATATTTTTAATAGGGTACACCTATCGAAACACCAATTTAGGCTCACTTTCAAAACTATTCTTATGGTTTAGATTAGTTATTAACCTCTTTGGCATTAGGTTTAGACCTTTAGTGAGCCCAATACCCGATTTCGTTAAGGCCTAAGGGCACTTTTTTTCGAGCTCGGACAGGGTACACGAATCTCAGGGCCGGCCCTGCGAATCGTTCTTTCTTGAAGTCATTGCTAGTGTTCTTATGACATCAAAATGTTTAGCTTGTAGCCCTGATAGTTCTGGGCTAGCACGATTATTGCCCATTTAATCTGCGATGATCTAGATGTGTTCTGTTTTTGCATTTTTTTTGTTAAACTATAGTCCCATTTTGCTAAATTTGATAGATCTCTGGTGAAACTGTTGGAGAGGTACGAATCGTCTCAGATATGCATGAAAGGAAAGCCGAAATGGCTCGAGAAGCTGATGCCTTTATTGCACTCCCCGGTATCTTTATCACCGTGTTCAAATTTCTTGACTTTTTACATGAAACTTGTATTCAAAATAACACTGCTTTCAGGAGGTTATGGAACCATGGAGGAAGTTTTGGAAATGATCACATGGTCGCAGCTTGGAATTCATAAAAAACCTGTGAGTTGTCATTTATAACGTTTGAGAATTAGAGGTGGCAATTTCCACCCATGTACTTATGAATGTGTATACATACGGTGTATGTTATATCTCTAACAGGTCAACATGTAAAATAGAAAATAATAGCTAAAAAGGAAAGGGGTCAGATGGAGTTGAAGTCACCTATAGAGTATTTTCGATATGGAGTTAAAATCATTTTATTAAAAAGTTGAATTACTATTGAAATAATCTAATATTGCGTAATCATATATTTATATTTGACACACTAATCTTGTATAAAAGAATAAAGTAGACGGATGGTCCATGTGGTTTACCAATATTTTGGATTTGGCCCCCTAGCTTTCCAAAAGTATAAGGATGGTCCCTGTGGTTTGCACTTTGTAAGCATATAGTCCCCAGCCAACAAATCTAAAGTTTTTAGCATGTTCAAGTGAGGAACTAAATGCGTTACAAAGTGCAAGCCACAGGGACCATCAATGTACTTTTGGAAAAAAAGTTGGGGACTAAATGCTTTACAAAGTGCAAACCACGGGGATCATCTATGTACTTTTGGAAAGCTAGGGACCAAATCCAAAATTTTGGTATAAACCATAGGGACCATCTGTGTACTTTACTCTTTATAAAAAGGTCAAGAACTTGAAAAAGAGTGTTGTAGATCAACCCGACCCGACTGATTTTCCAAACATGTTTCAAACTGTTACCAAGCCCGTCATTTTGCCACCTCGATTCAGATCCTCGAACATTTGCTTTCTTAAATGTTTTATAACCTTAAATTTGTATACTCAGGTTGGTCTCTTAAACGTTGACGGATATTACAACAGTCTGCTTGCATTATTTGATAACGGAGTCAAAGAAGGTTTCATCAAGCCAAGTGCTAGAGACATAGTTATATCAGCCACAAATGCAATAGATTTGTTGACAATATTGGAGGTATACATAAATTTACAATCTTATACATGGTTTTCAGGGGGTCCCACAAAAGGCTATTACATTTTAATTTTTATTTATTTTTCTGATTACAGCAATACAAGCCCGAGCATGAACATGTCGCGCCTCATGAGAGTTGGCAGATGGAGCAACTGGGGAATTATCCAAAGAAAGGAGCATAATGCAAATGGGTTTCATTGATTTCTTGAATTTGAAAGATTGACTTTGTGTGTTTGATTTATATGTACTCATTTTCATCTAGTGTGGGTTTGAATGTGCTAGAAATGATCATAACTGTTGCCCGGGCCTTCGTCTAGTGTCGCTAAGACGATGTGATATATACGAGGGGCCTTGAAGATTCAAGTTTGATTTGAAAGCTTGGAAATATTCGTTACAGATTATACTTTAGTCAAGTAAGATCAATATGTTTGACAGACTTAGATTGTGTTCACGGTTGAAAAACTTGATAAAAACTGGACGCGTTATCAGCTCTAAGAGTATTAAATATAAAATCCGCGTAACAATTTGTGCTTTTTTGATGTTTTTATAAGTTTGATGGTGTACAAAATCGATTTAAAGAGTAATTACATGAATGTGTGATAAGGTTATAGTGTGTGTTTGGGTAACTGTTCCAAGTATTTTAGAAACTAGCGGGGTTTCCCACACTACATAGCTGGAACTTGATAGTATCAGTTTCAATTATTATGGTATCAGTGATATAACAACCAAAAGAGGAAAAAAAGTCTTGATGTGCCAAAATAATATCGATGCGTGTTATATATGGATATAGGGTCGTAATCTGTTTGGTTTGTTACATCACGATACATGTATGGTACATGCATTCGTATTGTTTATGATACCGAGAAACATTTTATTTTAAATACAACTTTGTTTTTAAGAAATTTATACCGGAACGTCGAAGGAAAAAAATTAAACACAATTGCATATATTTAAAAACTCCACGAACACAATGTATTAGAGTAAAAAAACAAATTAAATAAGTTAAAGACGTATATTATATACAGTGTAAATGGTGAAACTAAATTTAAGAAAAAAACCTCTCTACAGTTCATACCGACCTTTAAATATTATCTCTACACTTAATATTCATCTTTCTATTAACTAAAGAACTGATATAATATGTGTAGATACATACGTAATAAACAAATGACCGACCTATTAGACGCATTCAATCAAGTATTCATACATTTGGGCAGGATAGAGTGTGCCACTAACAAATGTGATTGCTATATGAGGGTGAAGGGGTACCCCTCATGAGATGAGAAAAATTTTTACCCACCCAATCATGATGCGTCATGTTGATTCCCTCTCATATATCACTCTTGCCAAAAAAAATAGGGGGTGGTTTCAACCAAACCATTTAAAAAAACATGATTGGTTAAAGGAGAGTGAGAGCCACCACTACCCCCTCTCCCTCATATTTCCCATATGCGGCAAGTGTTCACCGCAAAAACCCTTAATCGCGCGGCACATTCCTTGTGCGGCAAACCTCCTCCCGCGAGCGCCCCTTTCCCTCGAGAACTCAGTCAACAAAGATTCTATTGCTTGGAAAATAGAATCTAGCTAGACTCGTGATTAATACAATATTTTTTTGTTTAAATACAAAGTGTCATATGTACATATGTTTAGTGTGGCAAAATCTAAACAATTAATATTATATTTAATTATTGTTCCTCCATCGATCAATAGCTACTTTTTGTTGCTTATTGTAGTCTTACTAATTTGAAAATTTGCGAGCATTTGCTCGATGTGTAATGTTATATTATGTGGTTGATGTTGGAAATAGCTGGATTAAAACCGTAAAACACACAAAAATTGTGTGATTAACTTGATCAAGACTCTTTCTTCTCTATTACTATTGAACCAAAACAAAAATAACCAAAGAATTACATATCCTAACATATCTATTTATACTAAAATAATTACTTGCCAAACAAGCTATCCTAAGCCAATACCAACTCTAATTCTTAATTAATCAATAAATAAAATAAACTAGATAAACATATTAAATAAAGCTAATAATTATCTCTAAGCAACTCACTAATCTTTATTATTTTTTCTCTTTATTGGCCACCCATCTTTATCTTTTCTTCCGATTTATCTTATACCATATTTGAACCATTAAGATTAACTTTTCAGTTGATGTTTTTATTGTTTGTGCTCTATTAATCAATTATGATACATGAGTCACGACCCAAGTCATTGTTAGTTCAACATTTATGATAATGTAATACATTAATGCTAAAAAAGCCATTTATAAATATTCTCATAAATGTTATGTTTATAATACAACTGCTTCATTGGTTTTGGGCAAATTACGGATTCAATTCCTAATCTTTATTTTTAGACATCGGATTCCTATAAACATTTTCTTTCAAAGATGGTCCTAGATCTTATGAGATTACTACTTTATCCTTTTAAGAATTATAGTTTAACCCTTGACTACTTTACTTTTTTTAAATCACATTACGTCATATCATATCTATATCTCGTATTAAATCACTAGTCATATCGATTATATCATTCATCGTATTACGATATCACTTCATATTGTATCGATCATATCTATCAATATCATATCCTATTTTGTATCATAAAATATCATGTCATTGTATCACCACTGAGGGTTTCAAGTTGCGAGTGAGCCTCAGTTGCGATGCGCCGGATAATACTTCTGAATTTCTAGATAATACTTTCCTACACTACTAAAAAAGCATAACTTATTTTTAGTATTCACATGATTTTTATAACATTGTTTATGATGAATTAGTTTTTAGTAGGGAAAAAGTAAATATATAATATCTACTTGGTACTTACGTTTCATATTCTCAATTTGTAGAACAAAAAATGTGACAGCCATAACTACGAGGTAAAAAAAACCGGCCGTGTCCTTTTACAAATTAATCATATACTTATCTTGTTTGATAAATTAATTGAGTAAATTGCATAAAACATCCTTTATGTTTTCTCAAATTGCAGGTTCCAGCCTTAATGTTTAAAAGTTACTAAAAACAGCCTTTAAGTTTATTTTTGTTGCGGGTTCAATCCTTTACAGCTAACCACGTTATTTTCTTCAGTTAAGTTCCCTCACATGCATATGTGAGGGTATATTCGTCATTTTGATTGATCTTCCACCCACATCAATTATAAGAAAAAAGAATATTTAAGGTTTAACATATTTTAAAAAAAATTTTAACCGCAGGGACTAATGTGCAATAAAACCAAACTTTTAAAAACCAAACACCCTCTTTTCCGGTCTTCTTCTCCGGCGACTTCGCCGGATTCCGCGAACTCGGAATTAAGATAGGAATCTTGTTAAGCTAGCCCATAAGCTGTAAAGATTTACACAGATTTTGATCATGCCAATCAAACTCTTCAGGATTATCATCAGTTGGAAGAATCGGCGCCTTATTCGCATCAGACGGAAACGGCAAACGGCTCTTCAACCCTAGATACCTCTCACGAATTTCGATGCCGTCAAATCAGAGAACTTCGTAACACCGTGTTCGGTAGTCGGATCCAGCAACTGGTGACGCTTAGGACGCCGCAAGTTAGACTTAAACACTATCAAACAGTAATCGTGCTCCTCTGTAGTCGCGTACGTTTTACCAAACTTTGTTTAAACTAGGTTAAAACTTAAATATATTTTTTTTATAATTGAAGTGGGTGGAAGATCAACCAAAATGACGAATATACCCTCACATGTTATGCATTGAGGGAACTTAACTGAAGAAAATAACGTGGTTAGCTGTAAAGGATTGAACCCGCAACAAAAATAAACTTAAAGACTGTTTTTAGCAACTTTTAAATATTAAGGCTGGAACCTGCAAGTTTGAAGAAACATAAAGGATGTTTTGTGCAATTTACTATAAATTAATTATGTGCTTACCACATTTATATTATACAAATTAGGATTCGAAACAAAATCCATATCGTGTTAAACCAACTAGAACCGTTGAACCAAAGCATATGTCTTGCTTGTTGATTCAACCCACTCGTGTAACTCGAACTTATGAGGCCCGAAGCAAAGCATGAAAACTATACATTTATATTAGTTGGTTATATTTATATCAATTGACTAATTATATATTTATATTTGTTTTTTATATATATAAAAAAAAGAAAAAAAAAATAATAACTATATCAAAACTCATCGAAGTGAGGTCTGCCACTTTCTTGCAGCCCACTTTTCCCCTAGACCCTCATTAATCTACAATCTAACCATCTTTAATCTTGATCTGCCCAACTGAAGAGATTCAATTCAAGCCTACACGTTATTTTATTTTTTTGTTTTGTTATCGGGCCATAAGAAATCCCAACCGACCCTAGCTTTGTTTCCCCTTAAAGTTACTTGTGTGTGCATGTTCTTTATTTGTTTATCAATACAACTTCCCCAAACCCTAAACAACCCACAAAACATACGATTGAACCTACTCTTTTCTCTTCTCTTTTCTGTCGACATAACCAAGAGCTCCAAGAAACTCCTTCAAGTCTATAGGTTCAAGGCTTGAGCATACTCTCTTAATCGCTAGGTAGCGTATCCTGTTATTTGTTTTTAGTTTTATAAGTTCATGCAAGAGTTTGTGTATTAGTTCTTCATTTATAGGCTGTGTTTTACTAGATTGATAATGATCTTGATGTTTATATGATGGTTACTTGTAAACTAGGGATGTTAGAAATCGTGTTCATTAGTGATGTGATCATATAGGCGTTTGTTTAATGACTAGGGTTTAGCTTGCGGATTGAATCTTGCTGATTTAAGGGTGTAGATGGCGTGTAATGATTCTAATATGCTGTAAATGAACGTTACGGGTGGGTGGGTGCAATAGTTATTCGGTTGGGGAACTCGAAAACAGAATCTGTCCGATAGTTACAGCCGACTTTAATCGGCTGTAACCAGGTCATAACATAACGAAAACTGGATTTTCTTGAGTCTATAACGTGTTATTTCGAAATACGCTTCTAATGGCGCTGGAATGCAATTTTATGATGTCGTTTGCTTATTTTAAAATAATTGTTTCGTAGCAGCTGAAGCTGCGTTTTTTCTGCAGAAAATACGCCAACTTCCGCAGTCCTTTCCGGGACTTAAACTTATCGAAACGCTATGTTTTCAGAGTCTAAAACCAAGTATCCGGAAATAGTTTTTAAACAGAAGTGGTTTCGTATTTTTCGGACAGGCTAGGTATTTTTAGCGGAATTGTTTGTAAAACTGCTATGAACTGCCATTTTCTGCAGAAAATGCAGCGAACGTTTTGCGTTATAACTCGGTGTGTGTTTACTGTTTGAATGTGAAAAATTTTCTGTAGATACTAGGATCGGACATGCAATTTTTTTTGGTTTCGCACAAATCGGATACATAGATATTTTTAAATAAAATTTTCGGCAAACCTGATCAGATTACGTCAAAGTCTGATCATGGTTTGGCGCAAGATTTTTCACGGAAAATCCGTAAGGAACTTGGTCACCAAATTTAAATACAATGGTCTGTGGTTCGATTGACACGTTCTGTAATTCTTCGGGAACTATCCGGTGCCCGAACGGTCCCGATTAACGTACCACAAATTGTCCGAAAATGTACTTAAAAGCTGAATTTTTTGTGACAAGATTTATTATGTGATTTGTGACGGAAATGTGGTCTCTATTTCGAATAGCGACACTTTGCATGCATGTGTGTATATATATTATAATATTTTACGTGATACGTGTTAGATACGTGTAGGATCCGCGTCTCCGTGTGAGTTCCCACACTAACTTTTAACCGGTAATCATGTTAGGACGTGATTGACCCGTTCCACCCGGCATTTACTTTCCGTCTTTTAACCGAGTAAACTAAGGTGAGTTCACTACTCTTTTACAGGCATGCGTCCCGGGGGGACAAACTACTATTCCTTGGAGGAATACTTTAAATGTTATAGTTTAATTTCGATGTTGGTTAATACACTTACTCTATCATTAAAGTCCCTACTTACTACCGAACTAATTGCGGGCAACAGGGTATTTTGTTGATACCGATATTAGGCTTGACAACCTCACACCGTACCTGGGAGGACGGACGTAAACTAAGGACTTTAAACACATGGCCAATGTTGATAGGCATTGATGAGGGCAAACAAACATACGTCACTCAGGAATCGAGTTATTAACGACATGTCTTTAAACTAAACACAAACCCATTTTCGTTAAACAAAACTGTGAACTCGCCGGCTTAATCGCTGATACACTTTTTCTGCATGCTTGCAGGTCGTTAGACAATCATTGCTAAGGGAACTTGCAGTCTGAGGAGCAGGAGTTGTCATGGGCGTGTTGCTTGATGAAACACTTGATATTATGAGATGGTTTTGTTTGATAAAACAATTATTTATGCTTCCGCTGAACACTTACCATTTTTCTTGAAACGTTTAATTTGAAATTCACTATTCATGTTGGACATGTTAACTTGTTTTATATTATTTACTATTAGTTCGACATGATTAGTGGCTAGATCCTGGTACGTCACACGCCTCGCGGTAAAACCCCGCAGGTGAAAATTTAGGGTGTGACAAAAAATCTATATTTTCAATAGTCTTTGATGTTAAACCCTATGGAGCTTGAGTTTAAAATTTGGATTAATCATTGTCCATGTATAATGTGAAATATTAAGATATACATGTCATCTAGTATGGTTATCAAGTTATGTTTATATAACAACATTAATAATTTAGAGATATGCTGTAATATCAAGTAGTGAGTTTCTTTTGTGCTTCATGGTGGGTGCCGTTATCATACCAAACCGAAACAAGCAACATCGACACCGGTATGTATACATTTTTACGATTTTTATAGTGGATATCGTGCCAGTACCATAGTAAACTGAACGAACAACACTACACTGTTTTGATTTGTAGCACTATCATTTTGTTGTTTTTCTTTCGATAAACAACTTCAGTAGCAATACTTGTAATTATTTTTTTGGTTTCCTATTTATTAAAAAAAATTATACAATTATGTCTGCAACTATAAATGAGTATAAGTATCAGTATCAGTACCGTGACAATCTAAACCGATTTTGAATAATATTGGCGTTTCTATCATTTTGGGCCCATGTAAATCACATATTAATTTCTATACTGAGTGCATGTATCGTATCCGTATTGTAAAGAACCAAGGTAATACCAATCCAACGCCTGCGGTAACGTACCGTCATAACGTGCAGCCAAATAACTTGGAATGTTAATAAATAATAAATAATAAAAAGTAAAAAAAAAACAAATTAATTACAGTTTATTACTAAAAGATCAAATTAAATAATAAATAATATACTACTAAAAATTTAAAACAAATACTTAAGAATTATAAAGTACTATTCGTTATAATATCTATAAACTAATAAATCTCGTTATAATATAATACAAAATAATAAATCATGGTTGGTAAAGACAAACATAACTCGGAGTTTTATTCTTTTTCAAAAGGACATATCTAGAAAACTTATTTACCAAATAATGTGAAGTTAGAATTATTTATTTATTTATTTTACTAAAACGAGTGTTTTTTAAAAAGCAATGGCCAGTGGCAACCCCGTGGCCTTCCAAAGTGCCGGTTGTGAGTTCGAGTCTTGTTTAAAGCAAAATGCTCTAGGTTATCCGGGTAGTCGGCCTTTGTTGGTTATTCAAAAAATAATAATAACTAAATAAATAATAATTGCCATGTTTAGGTTTAATTTTGATTTGTGTAGGTCCGTTGTACGGATCGTTCGGTCCGAATTTGGGACAAACCTAAGGTAAACGTGCGGAATCCGTTTGCATAGGCGACATTGGATACAAGTTCTTTACTTATTAACACCGTTTCATTAATGAGTCAACGTTACAGATCCTGGAAACACTTGGACAGAGTTTCGCCATCCAGTACACAAAATCTCTGAATGTTGCAAATGAGAGCTAAACTATCCTATTTATAGTGATACAAGTTCGCTCTAAATGTGTAATGGTCAAGTTCGGGCGAACTTGTCATGTACACTACAAGTTCGGACGAACTTACTCATTTACATACATAAACTTAACGTTTCGCTCTTAGACTGTAACACCTCGTAATTTCCTGTTCAATTAAATCCCGACACGTGTTCTGTTGATCCTCGGGGCGAGTGATGACCGAGAGGGACCAAAAACGTCGTTGTATTATTTTAATAACCTCTGGGTGACAACATAAGGGACTGAAAGTGTCAACATGTTTAATTATACCTCTGAGTGACCATTTATCAAACCTAGAGCTTATCAATGTTCGGTTATACATCCGAGAGTGCTAACCACTGCCATATTGAATAAAACATGCTTTTATGTCGAAATATGGGAGTTTGGAGAAGTTCAGGGGCCAAAATGGAAATTTTGTGAACTGACCTATTATGCGCCACGCGCCAGAGACCTAGTATCCCCGCGCGACGCGTGGGAGAGACAAGATACACTTCTCATTTCTGGAAGAGTTTCCGCAGTCATTAGGAACCCGATTGAATTTCAGTACAACTTACCATCCTCAGACTGATGGCCAGAGTGAGCGTACCATCCAGACACTAGAACACATGCTTCGCGCTTGTGTGATCGATTTGGGTGGAAGTTGGGATGACCACTTACCCCTAATCGAGTTCTCCTATAACAACAGTTATCATACAAGCATCAAGGCCGCTCCTTTTGAAGCCTTGTATGAAAGGATATGTGGAACGCCTATTTGTTGGGCGGAAGTTGGGGAGGCCCAACTATCAGGACCTGAGATAGTCCTGGAGATGACAGAAAAGGTTGGACAGATTGTTGATCGTCTCAAAGCCGCCCGAGATAGGCAGAAGAGCTACGCAGATAAGAGGCATAAACCTCTACAGTTCCAAGTAGGGGACAATGTCTTGTTGAAGGTATCACGTTGGAAAGGTGTAATGCGCTTCGGGAAGAAGGGCAAGTTGAGCCCTAGGTACATAGGACCGTTTGAGATTATCGAACGTGTTGGATCAGTAGCTTATAAGCTAAATCTACCGGAGGAGCTAAGCAGAATCCATAATGTGTTCCACATTTGCAACTTAAAGAAGTGCCTAGCAGATGAATCGCTAGCAATGTCTCATGAGGACGTCCAAATCGATGAAAACCTGAGGTTCATTGAGAAACCAATTGCGATCGAAGATCACTGGTCAAGACGCTTCGAAGAAAGGAGATACCTATTGTAAAGGCCAAGTGGGATGCTCGTAGAGGTCCCGAATGTACATGGGAAGTCGAGTCCAATATGCGACAAAAATACCCTCATTTGTTTGAATAAAATTTCGAGGTCGAGATTTCTTTTAAGGAGGTGAGGATGTAACACCTTGTAATTTCCTGTTCAATTAAATCCCGACACGTGTTCCGCTGATCCTCGGGGCAAGTGACGACCGAGAGGGACCAAAAACGTCGTTGTATTATTTTAATAACCTCTGGGTGACAATAACAAAGTTAAGGGACTGAAAGTGTCAACATGTTTAATTGTACATCTGAGTGACCATTTATCGAACCCGGAGCTTATCAATGTTCGGTTATACATCCGAGAGTGCGAACCAGCTGCCATATTGAATAAAACATGCTTTTATGTCGAAATACGGGAGTTTGGAGAAGTTCAGGGGCCAAAATGGAAATTTTGTGAACTGATCTCTCAGGCGCCACGCGCCAGAGACCTGGTATCCCCGCACGACGCGCGGGAGAGACCTGTTCGCAGAAATTGCATGACAGCTGCAGACCTGCATGCATGCCACCTCTTTTCTCGAATTTCCAGCATTTCTCTGCTCAAGACACGTACCTGGACACTTGTGCACCCTATGGATGCATGCTAAACACTTGTATCCACCTCCATCATCCTTCAATTCCATAAATGGGGTATTGTGCATCCATTAAGGAACTTGCATGTTCTTAAAAATTCACTCCCTCAATTCTTTGCAAGTTCTAGAGCTCAAGCCACCTGCAAGTCCATCCCAAATCCGTGCTAGGACCCTTTGTAAGTGTCCTTAGTCCTCTTTGTTCATTTTATTAAGCTTTCAAGCCAAAAGTCAAGCTTGACGTAAAAACGGTTTGACTTTCGGTTTAATCCTTAACGGTCCAGCCATGGTCAGATTCAAATGTGGCTACGTGATCGTAATTGGGTAGGTGTTAATCCCTCAAAAGGGCACCTCCTGATTTCCACGAATTCTTGATCAATTGATGAGTCAAACTATTTTATAAAAAGTCAAACTGGGTCAGATTTGATAATAAAAGCATAACTAGTAACATGCATGTTATAAAAATCAGTTTTGTCACTCTAAATACTTAGTAATAATTATAAGAACATGTGGGAACATGTTCGGCTCGTCAATTCCAGGTCTAAGGTTGGTTCGCAACCGAAAGTCATGAAGTTTGACTTCTGCTTTGACTTTCAGTCCTGACCCGATTTAGTGTCTTCCAATGCCGATTCTATGTTGCATTATGATCCTTATATAAAGTAGCATAACCCTCTGAGATCATGCTACCTGGTCATAATCATAATCCGAGTTTATACGCAAGTTTCATTAATGTGTCAAATTTGACTACTCTGTCCTTTTTGCTTAAAATGAGATTTAAACTAAAAACGAACATGCAACAAGTTACCCACTGATATGTTAACTTGATTGGCTTGCATGCATGTCAATAATTTTGTCATAATCTGAGTTTTTCCTAAATATCGCAAATCAAGCTTTTAAAGGACCAAAATGCTCTTTTCGGCAAATAAAATGTTTTAACCATAACTCCTACAATAAAATACTTTACCTACTGATGTTGTAATATATTAATAATTATTTGGGATGTTAAATCAGTTTGTAAACTAAGTTTATGTAAAGGCTCTTGCATGGTATCGATAAATGACGATAGTTTTAAAGGCATCTTCATAACCAAAACTTTTACAAACTGATTATATATGTTAAATAAAATATTTTGAATAAGTAAACCTGATCAAAACTATAATTTTCCTTAACCATCGATTAAATCGTCATTTAGCGACTTTATCGCCTTTTCGACGCATAGAATGGGTTAAAACCATATCTAAGCATCAAGACTTGTTATCTACTGATTATACAACCTTTTTCTAACATTTTTACAGTAGCTACAAGTTATAAACTCAGATTCCCAAATAAGTCTTCAATCCTATGTGTGAAATGACCAAAATACCCTTTCGGGGCATAGTTTGGTCTTTAATATAAGCCATACATATATTCGATATCCTACTGATATAACATCATAAAATAACTATTTTTACTGAATAATTGACCTTGACATCAGAATTATTGCAAACCTCTTTTATAAGTCGTAAAATGACCAAATTACCCTTTTGAAACTTAATTCGATTTTAAATCTACAACGGGCATACATGTTAGTATCTTACTGATATTATAACATGTTTTAAGTATAATGGCACATGAAACTTGTATATGACTCATCCGGTTACCCGGTATCGCTTATATGCGTAAAGTTAAGCCTACGTAACTTATTTACGTAAATTCACCGAAACATGTCTAACCTTATCATTTTTATATCAAAATCCAGAATGTTATATGTTTACCCAAAATATACAAGTCCTAGTACTTGTTGGGTCTAAACAACATTTTTTCCGGTCATCGCTTAATCTAGCGTATCGTTCCTAGCGTATCCTTAAAGCTAGCCGGTTCGAGTCATCGACTCAACCTAAAACCGTTAGCATTCTAACTGGTTATTAATACCATCATTCCAGACTAGAAGCCTCCTAGTAGATCAAAAACTTGCATTGTCTTCTTGATTAACGGCTGAGTTACTATTCATTAGAAGAACTAGCCCAGGTAAATACTTTAACTTATTTTCCCTATACGGGCTTGGGATACGGTATTATATTACTCCTTGGTCGGGTATGGGATCATGTTTATCGGATTGTGATTTACTAAATCTTATAACCCGTTTTATTCTGTATTGTCTGATAACTTAAACATTGGGGGTTAACTCGACCGTGTCCTGGATATCCTTGGCTCATTTAAATTACTAATGGCCACGACCTAAGCGCGGGGTGTAGGCATACACCTGACAGACGCTAATGCTAAACAAATTATATTTATATACTCCTTCACAGGTTTTATTAAGTGGTGTGTCGGTTAATCAGGTTATTCGGTTTCTGCACCGGACCCCATATGTATTGACAGACCTGTAAAACTGTAAACAAGATCATTTTGAATTGTCCTAGGTTATAAAAGATTTTCGTGCTCAATGCACCTAAACGAATTTTTAAATGTTTTCAAAATGAGTCAGTTAAATGTATTTACCAGTGAAAACTGACGTATTTTTCAAAAAGGCTAAATGACAGGTTTCGGCACGGAGTAGGCTAGGAGCTGCTTGGTATTGACGTAGGGAATTTTTGCCAGTTTTTAGTCAAGCCTAAAGTCTGTCAGAGAATTATCATTTCGTACTTTCGATCCGCCTGTGGATCTAATATTACAAACCTTGTATTTGCCTTTTATGACTTTTAAACTCAATGGTTTGTAATAACATTTAATATTCAAGTCTTCCGCTGTGCTGCATATGTTTGACCATGATGATACCAATCTTACGTCACAATACTCCCCACCTGGGCCCACCAGGATTGTGTTGGAAATACGGGGTGTGACATAATCACAGACTCGACGTTATATGATGACGTAGGCAACAGACATATGCATCAACAATTTGAACTAGTCTTAAGTCCCCGCAATGCTCAAAATCATCCTAACTAGCAACCGAGCAACGGCAAAAATTGGGAAAAGGCGTAAAACAAAAACATGAATTTATAACACTATGTGACTCACGTAACATAATAATTAGACGAAATCGAATTTATACTGACATATATTAGAAAGTCCAATTGGGTATAAAAACTTGATGGAACAAAATGTGACCACATAATAACAACGTAGTAAGTAACAATTGAACGACAACGAATCCAGAAAAAACAAACGTAAAATAAAAGCTAATAAAAAATTTACCCCGTTTAACTTTTGTTGCAAAATTATAAAAAGATAAAATTTTGTTACAAATTTAAAAAGACTATGAAGTTACTATATAAAAAAAGAAAACAAATCAAATAAAAGACAAAAAGAATATTATTTTTCATTGGCATGTTAGAAATTAATATAGGTATAGAATTGGGTGACCTTGTGTCACCAAAAACCGATGTTAGGGTTTGAGTTGTGATTTTTTTGGGTCCTATTGGAATCCTCAAGTTAAGAAGTCTGACGTCTTTAACAAACTTTCATCGTCATCATACTCAGTAAATCCCACCAATAGTAAATTAAGCTAAGGTAGGGTTTAAGGAGGGTAAGATGTTGAAAGCCTTACCCCTACTCCGTATGAATACAAAGATTGTCTTCAGTGAAACCCAGGCTCCATAGTAGTTTTGCATCAAACCGTGGACATAAGACACATAACACTCGACAACAATCTGGACAGAGGTCGATTAGTGAATGTATCCTTATCTTTCGGCTATCAACGCCACCACATGATGCATGATTAACTGTCACCGCTTTTAATGTTACTTTCACGAAATTAGTAAAATAACGTTAAAATTAGTGCAATTTCACTGTTGCCCCCTAAGGGCCCACACATATATACATTATATTGCACCAGGGCGTAGTCTTTAACAAACTTTCAATCCTCTTATTTAGTTGTTATTAAATAATTAACTGACTTAAATGTTTGTGATTTCATAATTTGAAGTTTGTGACATCAAAATTCCTTATTTCTTTCCAATAATGCAACATGTTCTTTAAGGATTTTCATCACTAATTGTGTTATTAATATGCTATGTAGGTTGGTTAAATAATGGCTTGATATAGAATGTAAGTTTAATTCTCTAGTGATGGTGAAGTTGATTGTGGAACACATCATTATGGGTGACGCGTTTCAACGAGCTTGGTGACAGATGTCACTCTCAGATTGGACGAATGGCAACGTGTCACTCTCTGATTGCTCGTGACACGTTGGTGGTTGATTGTAATAAAGAAAGTGTAGGTGGAAAAGGATTTCAAATGAGTTGATCCTAGTATAAATATGATATTGGGTGCCCTGATAATACATACGAGTCAAGCATCACAGAGTAGCGGATAGAGGTGGAAGCACCGAGAGTAAGAGAATCGAGCATTGAGAGAAAAGAAAGGTTTGAAATCACCGATTCAAAAATTAAGAAAGATCGATCCAATTATGAACACGGATTTGATCGGTTTGGTCTGGGAAAAAGTTCGCCATCGGTAAGCCTTGCTGGTGCTGGCCCCTAAAGAATTGCTATGGTAATTTTCTGTAGTGCATCCATCCTGGATCTCCTTTTGATGCAACTGAAACCAATAATTTCTAATGTTTTGACTATGAATGTTATTATTCTAACTTCGATTGTTGTTTTATGTGCAAGATTGTAACAGATTCGAATCTTTGGGCACAATCACAAAGTTTGATGATTTGCATTTTGTCGAGAAAGAAAGACCTTGAATTTTGGGCTCTAGGTAATGTACGATAAGTTCTTCGTCAGCAGGGATTACCCTTGTACAATAAATGCATGGGAAAATCATCGAACAATAAGCCACACATTTGGCAAGGTACATCAAATTTTCTCCATGATATACTAATTAATGTTTTAATGATTTATTTGGTAAGTCCTTTTAGTTCATTGAAATTAAATGTTGTAGTTTTGATTTATCAGGATGATGCTTCTGCTTTCATTTCTGCAGTGATTACAAGGTAATGATTTATTTTAATAGCACTCTATATATGTATATATTTACCCACAATTAACTTATTTGTTATATTATTACAGTGTTAACCAAGAAACAAGTGTTGGGAAATTTTGGCAAAGATTCCTCTTGGAAGAGTGCTTGGATCCGATGGTACTTAGTGAAAGTGATGAAGAATTCGTTCTTGATTCAGTACCCTTAATTGAACAAGAACAAAGATTCTACTCTGATGTCTGAGGGTGTACAAAATTAAGAAACGCATCCGGATGAAGAGTGTACAACAACCGGGCAGACAGTGGTATTAGAAATGACATCGGTTCATAACATAATGCTTAAACCATTTAGGGTCTAATTTGACCAGCAAGTTAGATACCAACAATTCAGTAGCTAAAAATTCAGAAAATGTAGAATCAAAACCTATGTGTTTTCCGAACCACGGAATCCAACGTCTCATAATGTTTTACAAGTAAGAATTACAGCTTAACCGGATTGAAACACTTTCGTCTGGAGTTTGCTTCAAAAGTCATGACTTTGCAAACAAGCGCAACCTCCAAAAGCTAACCAGAATCATTCATCTCATTGTTCAAAGACAAGCTAGAAGGAACCGTTGAGCATGATTCTTGTGCCATGCTTCAAATCTATGTTTTTATATTTACAAGGTTTTTTTATTTTTTACTTTTTGTTGTTGTTGTTGTGGTATAGTGGTAAATAATATATGTGTGTTAGATGAATATTCTTCATCATCATAAATAAAAGATCATGAGTTTGTATATTTTGATTCAAGGACGATTCAACCATTTCGGGGGACAAAGTGAAGTAAAATCTGGTGGCACTTATCTAATTGTATAACTTCTGCTACGTTATTCAAGTTTAGGAGCTGCTATAATAAACAAAATGCATAGTGTTTGCATACATGTGCTAAGCAAAAGAATAGGTAGTCTTACCAATGAAGTGATCTCAATGCTAGTTCTGTAAACTGCGTGTTTGCAATCAATTTGTTTCTAAATGTGGTCAAAGTATGACTCACATTGCCGCTTTTAGTTATATGCCTAACTGAAAAACAACTTAAAACAACATTATAAGTAAAATACGACCCAACTAAAACATACAATAAAAATAAATAGGATGTCCAACTAACAAATACCTAATTATTTTTTTAAGTAAAATATGTGTAAAATGGTATGGAAACAACTACAAATCACAATGAAACAATATAGAACAACAGAGGAGCGACAAAACGGTGACTAAAACTTTTATTAGTTACCCAAACCTGAAAAACACCCCCCAAACCCTAGATCTCACAATATGTGAGATCTGTAATCAAATAGAGTACAATACAAATACCTGGATGATCATCAACATCTGATCATCAACAACAGACGAACAAACTCTACAACCAGAAGAGAAATACAAGATGATCTTTAACAACAGATCATCAAAACTACAAACCCTAACTATTGAGACAAAGAACTGGTATGCGTAACAAAGAAGGAGATATGATCTGAACAATCCAGATCATTCTCTTATATACCAGTTCATTCAACTATTACACTTAAGTCCATAAGAACGCTCAGAGATTATCGCGGTCCTTCAAAAGTTTCATCCAGCCCCTTCAACTTTCTAGCAATAGACAAAACTTTGTAACAAACCAATAACAACCTGAAATACAACTGGGTCAATCAAATAGAAAGCCCAATACATCAGTCCACAACATTAGCCCAAAAAATATCTAATATCAAATTAGCCCCAAGATTAATAATTAAAACATATGAATGATATCCAAACTTATTCTTTTAACATCCCCCCTTCATTCATATGTCTAAACATGTTTATCATTCCCAACTTATTATAAAATTCTTCATGTTGTAACACTGACAAACCTTTAGTGAACACATCTGGAAGCTGATATTCTGTATCAACTTTTTGAGGACATATTATCCCACACGCTACCTTTTCTCTTAAAAAATGTAAATCCAGCTCAAAATGCTTTGTTTTCTCATGAAATACTGGATTTGAAGCTATAGCCAAGGCTGCTTTACTATCACAAAACAAATTTACAGGTAACTAAACATTCACTTTAAGTTATTTTAACAAATTTATAATCCACGTTATTTCACAAGAACCAGAGCACATAGCTCTGTACTCTGCTTCAGCTGTCTGACCTCGACACAACACTTTGTTTTTGCTCTTCCATGAAACCAAAGAAGAACCCAGAAAAATACAAAATCCAGTGACAGATTTACGAGTTACTAAACTCTTACCCTAGTTTGAATCAGCATAACCCAATAAATCCAAAACATTTTCAGACTTAAAGTTTAATCCTCTACGAGGACATGACTTCAAATACCTAAGTAACCTTAGCGCAACTTGCAAATGTGACTCAGTTGGACTATGCATGAACTGACTTAGAAACTGCACAGCATATGATATATCGGGTCTGGTCAAAGAAAGGTATATCAGTTTACCTATCAATTTTTGAAAACTGGTAATATCTTTTAATAACACCGGATTCTTCTCAGTTTTGGAAGACACTATATAACTCTGCTCAATAGGAGTTGAAACAGGTTTACAGACTAACAAACCAAACTTATTCAGTAATTCTAAACAATACTTTCTCTGGTTCAAGCACACATCATTTTATCATATAAAACCTCTATACCAAGAAATTATTTTAACTTGCCCAAATCTTTTATTTTAAAGTTATCACTTAACAGATTTTTAACTTTGTTTATCTCTTCTATGTTGTTACCAGTCAACACTATATCATCTACATACACAAGTAGAATAACAAGCATAGTATCTTTACACATAATAAACAAAGAATGCTCACACAAGCTCTGTTTAAAACCAATCTTTTCTAAGACTTCAGTTAACCTCTCGTTCCACTTACGTGGCGCCTGTTTAAGCCCATACAAAGACTTAACAAGCTTGCAAACCTTTGTTTCATTTTTCGAATAATAACCAGGGGGTAAAGCCATATACAAATCCTCAGTCAAGGAACCGAATAAAAATGCATTATTAATATCAAGTTGATACATGGCCCATTTATTTTTTACAGCAAGACAAATTACACACCCAACTGTTACCACCTTAACAACAGGGGAGAAGGTTTCACTAAAGTCAATTCCCTCCCTTTGATTGTAGCCTTTTGCTACCAGCCGTGCCTTAAAACGTTCAACTTCACCATTAGCATTATATTTTACTTTGTATACCCATTTGCACCCAAAGGTTTTCTATTTGGTGGAAAATCTACTAAAACCCATGTATTATTCTTAAATAAGGCCTCCATCTCAGTATTCATTGCCTCAACCCATCTAATATCCTTAGAAGCCTCATAATAACTAACAGGTTCCATTATTTTATTTAAGGAATTAACAAAGCAGTAATTTTCAGCAAATAAACAAGTATAACTGACAATCCTATCTATACCATTTTAACTTTTCCATCGAGAACAAACCCATCCAATTTTTAGGTATAGAAACACTTCTAGAAGATCTTCTAACATTTTGTGTACCCTCAGATAGGTTGGTGTCCACATTTAACCCTATAGTGTCCTCTGCCTTGCCATTGCTACCATGACTACTATTACTCTCCTGTCCTATGTGTTGACTATGTACAACATTAGGATCAGGGGTTGATGTAGAAAGGTGACAATGGCTGCTGATCATCACTAGTAGGATTATTAGCACCATTTGTACCCTCATCATCATCGGGTATGTTAGGAATTTCAGATGTATAGCTTTCAAAAAAAATTAATATGATTTAAACCATTTTCACAAACAATTTCCTGGCTATCAAATGATTTAACTTTAAAAGGGTACACATTTTCATAAAATTTCACATCTCTTGAAAAGAATTTTTTTTACTATCTAAACTCCACAATCTATACCCCTTTTTTACACTTCAATAGCCTAAGAAAACACATTTGTCAGCATGAGAAGAACCTTATCAGATTCATTAAAATTGTACTAAAACACAAACATCCAAAGTTCCTTAAATGAGATAAAGAGGGACTAAAGCCAAAAAATCATTTCAAAAGGACTCCTACCATTCAACACACTAGATGACAACCTGTTAGTTAAATACACTGCAGTTAGCACACAATCAGACCAAAATCTTAAAAGCAGACCACCCTGGAACATCCGTGCTCTAGCTGTGTTTAAAAGGTGTCTATGTTTCCTTTCCACCACACCATTCTGTTGTGGTGTATAGGAACAAGAAGTTTGGTGCAAAATACCTTTAGCTTTACAAAACATGTTCATTTGATTATTAACAAATTCTGTCCCATTATCACTTCTAAAAACTTTTATCTTCCTTTTAAACTGAGTTAACACAAGCTCATAAGAATCCTTTAAATTGTCAAAAACTTCAGTTTTATTAGATGGAAAATAACACAAGACAGACCTAGTATAATCATCTACTATTGTAAAAAAATACTTAGAGACCCATCATAACTTGCTACCTTATAAGGGCCCCATAGGTCTAAATGTATTAAATCACCAACAGACTTTGACTTGTGTTCACTCAAAGGAAATGGAACTCTACCTGTTTTGCCCTATGACACACATCACAGGGACCATGATCACTAGTGTTTAAATTTAAATGTTGTTTTAACACAGCTAGAACGTGATCTGAGGGATGTCCTAACCTACTATGCCAAGTGTAAGACTTCACAAAACTATTAAAGCATGCATTAACAGAAGTACCATTATTCCCTACAAAATACAAGCCACTATCCTGACTACCATTCACCAGGACTTTCTTTGTACTGGAATCCTGTAATATACAACTATTCTCATTAAAAACAATAGACACATGATTATCCTTGGCTAATCTATAAACAGACAACAATGTACAAATAGCCGAGAACATAAAAAACATCTCTCAACAAAATTTCATCAGTCAGTTTTAAATCACCAATTTTTAAGACTTTCACACTAATACCATTAGGATGACCAACAGTAATATTAAACTCATACACATCAACAACATTTATCATGTTTATAT
The DNA here is from genome assembly GCA_947069175.1 of Scalesia atractyloides. Taxonomy (NCBI): domain Eukaryota; kingdom Viridiplantae; phylum Streptophyta; class Magnoliopsida; order Asterales; family Asteraceae; genus Scalesia; species Scalesia atractyloides. The sequence goes on from CAMTDV010001634.1 coordinate 6,772,322, forward strand.
CTGACTTAACCATATGCTGACTAGCACCTGAGTCAACAATCCACCCAACATTATTATTAAAACTGACTGAACTTGAACAACTTACAAAATTTGACACATTAAAACACTCACCTCCTGCATTAGGATTCTGAGTATCAGATCCATTTTTTTCACCAACTAAGCTCAACAACTTTACAACCTGCTTAGATGTAAATGGAAAACAGAAGCACCAGTAGAACCAGATGACCCAATTGTTAAAGTTGGTTTTATTTTTCTGATTTTATTTGTTCTTTTTTTAAAACCAGGACGATAACCTATTAACTCAAAACACCTATCAATAGTGTGACCTACCATGTTACAATGAGTACACTTCAAGTTAGGATTAGGCTCTCTAAACATCCTTCTTTTTGACTCAAAACCATGATTTGTTTTAGACACAAAAGATATACCTTGTGTTTTAGACCCATTACTAGACAACCTATGTGATTCCACTCTATAAACTATTGAAAAAGCCACTTTAACTGAAGGGAAAGGTTCCCTGGTCAAGAGATTTGTTCTCACAGGCTTATACACATCATCAAGCCCCACGAGGAATTGCATTAGTTTTATAAGAGTAGAAAAATCATTGTAATCTTTTGCAGTCTGACAAGAACAGGAAGGGAGATGCAACATGACATCAAATTGTTTCCACATAGTTGTCAGCCTGTTGTAGTACTAAGAAACAGTACTACCATTTTGTGAAATGCAATTAATTTTCTTATACAAATCATATACTACTGAACCATCAACTTTATAAAAGATTCTTTAAGATCAGTCCAAACCTCAGAAGCCAACTTATAAAAAACTTGACCAAGAAACAATTCCTCAGATACACTATTTAACAACCATGTAAGTACCACAGAGTTACATCTGTCCTGACTGGCTAAACAAGGATCATCTTCAGATTTAACACATCTGACCATCTACAAAACCATACTTATTTTTTTGCCTCTAAAGCTAATTTCATAGCATTAGACCAGACAAAGTAGTTTTCTGTCCCTTTCAATTTAATGCTCACTATAGTTAAGGCACTAGAGTCACTCGGATGCAAATACAGAGGGTCACCTATGTCCAATTTACTTATCAAGGTCTGAGATGAGTTACCACCATCTCCCATTTTTAACAATCAAATAGAACACACAAGATATAAAAAAACAATATAACAACAACAGAAAACAAGAACCACAAACTGCAGACTGTGTCAGATGCCAGATTCCTGGTTCATCACTCTAAAGGTGCCAGGACAAGCGTAACACATGTGCACAACCCAATAACCAACCAACAACAATCACAAGATGAACAGACAACAACTAAAAACCGGTCCTCAATACCCCGGTATCAACTAATATCAAACAAGATAGCAAAAACAAGGGAAGTATAGAACAATCTTACATGGCGTTTAACTCCCTCCAGATAGATCTAGTTTGTAACCTTCTAGGGTTACACACCACAGATCAAGAAGCACTTCAACAATCTGGTTGGTTTACCCTAAAACTTTCTATGAGTTTTAGAGACCAACACAGACGAAACAACCACCAGAAGGTGAGTATTCTTCTGGTCAAGACACCAAACCCTAACTAGGGTTTCTGATTCAACGGATCTCCAACGACACGCTTTCCAAGACTCAAATCCAAGCTGTTCTTCAAAGAAGAATAACACAATCTACAAGAAAACCTATACACTCACAGCGGAACAACCAAGATCAGTAACAAAGAGCCATTAGTGCTCTGATACCATGTAAAATGGTATGGAAACAACTACAAATCATAATGAAACAATACAGAACAAAGAGGAGCGACAAAACGGTGACCAAAACTTTTATTAGTTACCCAAACCTGAAAAACACACACCCAAACCCTGATCTCACAATATGTGAGATCTGTAATCAAATAGAGTACAATACAATATACAACCAAAAACGACAATAAATCAACAAGAATAGATCTTTAACAACAGATCATCAAAACTACAAACCCTAACTATTGAGACAAAGAACTGGTATGCGTAACAAAGAAGGAGAGATGATCTGAACAATCCAGATCATTCTCTATATACCAGTTCATTCAAATATTACACTTGAGTACATAAGAATGCTCAGAGATGATCGCGGTCCTCCATAAGTTTCATCCAGCCCCTTTAACTTTCTAGCAATAGACAAAACTTTGTTAGAAACCAACAACAACCTGAAATACAATTGGTAAATCAAATAGAAGCCCAATACATCAGTCCACAACATTAGCCCAAAAATATCCGACAATATCAAAATTAGCCCAAGATTAATAATTAAAAGGCAAATTGGAAATAAATAATCCCAACTTTCTTAACTTGGCCGATAATAATCCCAAGTCAGTTATTAGCCGATAATAATCCGAACTGGTCAAATTTCTTTGTAAAATAGTCTGCCGTTAAAATAGCTTAACGGAGTTAAGTCTTTTTCCGAATTACAAACCGTTGTTTTAGGGATTTTGATCAGAACGAGAATACAAGTCGATTGATGTAAACATTACCTCAAAATACTGCCCCCATCCCACGTAAACGGGGCTTGGATTCGGGTGTTTAAACTTTAATTAACAAAAATCAAGCTATTTCGAGTACAATTTCGAGGTAAGTTTTACATTAATCGACTCGTATCATCGTTCTGATCAAAAGCCCTTAAACATCGGTTTGTAATTCGGAAAAAAACTTAACTCCGTTAAGTTATTTTAACGGCAGACTATTTTAAAAAAAATATTGACGATTTCGGATTATTATCGGCAATAACTGATTTGGGATTATTATCGGCCAAAGTTAAAAATGTGAGATTATTTATTTCCAATTTGCGTAATTAAAACATATGAATGATATCCAAACTTATTCTTTTAACAATATGAGCCTAATTTTTTCGTCCCAAAGCCTGCTGTTGATTAATTCCATCAAATTGCCAGCCCAATAAAGATCAACTAAGTTTTCATTTTCAGCCCAAAAACAAATTAATAGTAACCCGTGTGTTATCCATATGACAACAATGGTGCACAAAAAACCCGAACCCGGATCCAAAAAAAACCCGTAATCGGGTATTATAAAACCCAGGTTTTTTTTATATCCGAACCTAACCATAGGGTAGGGATGGTTATTCGTGTCTGATATAAAACTAGAACCAGAACCGGGCTTTTTGTACCCGTTTTCTACCGGTTTTTGGAAAATACCAGTTTTTTGTAACCCGGAACCGGTTTTTTGAAATACCTGGAACCGGGTTTTATAAATACCCGGTTGTGCATCACTAAACATGATGATATTAATTGCATATCTAATTGAAATAAGAAAATAAAACATCATAGTAAGAGATGATTTCAATCAAAATGTGGTATATAAATTAGCACTTTGCAACTTGCAAGATCGTAATCAAATGCGACAAAAGGGGCCTGTACATGCCTTGCAATCTGTGATGAGATAACATCTCCGTTGACCAAACAATTACAAAAGCTTATTTATGATGCATTAATTTGGAGTTTGGGCCGATAGCAAAGTGAGGCTAGGCCCAGTTATGTTTTGTGGTGTGTTAAGAAGAGGCCATGTCATGAATTATTGGTATTAATTAGACAACCAGGAAACAGCTGGTACCACAACTACACAGTCGGGTTTGAATAGCCGGTCAGGTTTTTACAATACCCAGTGCGGGTTTTTTCATTACCTGGTGCAGGTTTTTTCTCAACCCGATGCACACCCGAACCTTACCGATGCTTACCTGAACCCAGAATTAGGGTATTATATCCGGGTTTTAGAAAACCCGACCTGGACCCTACCCGAACCCATGTATATAGGGTATACATTTTTTGTATAAAATTCGGACCCGACCCAGGTATTCTCAAAACCCGATTTTGTAGAACCCATCGTATTGAGATTCACGAGTTTGAGGGTCGCTTGCAACCCGAGACTTCATTGATTGGCTCCAGACTGTTGAACGCGTCTTTGACCTTCGCCAAATTCCAGAAAACATAAAGGTAAAAATTGTCGCTATTCGTTTACGCAAACATGCTTCTTTATGGTGGGAACACTTACAACACCAACATTATCGGGAGGGTAAACGGAAGGTGGAGGCATGGGACAAGATGAAACGTTTAATGCGTTCCAAGTTTTTACCAGTTAATCACAAACAAGATGCTTTCTTAGACTACCACAATTTTAAACAAAATTCACTTTCGGTTGAGGACTTTATCACCGAGTTCGAACAGTTACCTATGCGGTGTGGGATCGAAGAAGAGGAGGAACAGGTAATCTCCCGTTTCTTGGGTGCACTTTGGTCCGAAATTTCCGATGTGGTTTTATTGCAACAAATTGGTCGTTTAGTGATGTGTGCAGTTTAGCGCAGCGGGTCGTAAAACAATTAGCGTTAAAATCAAAGGCGGCGACCTCCCTTTTTCCAACCCGTCGGGGACTGTTCCACCTATTTCCTCTCGGATCGGCCTAATCAAAGCCGACCCACCGGCAACGGTACCTATGGCAGGATCTGGCATTAATACCAACCGTTATCATAAATGTCACGGTATCGGGCATTTCAAACGGGACTGCCCCAACAAACAAATTGTTACCTTTGTGGACGACGCATTACCAAAATTTGACACCGACACCGAGGAGCCGGAAACCACGCTTACAGGCGAAACGAAGATTATTTACCCCGATCGGGGTGGGGCACTTGTGATCCAACGTATTTTAAATACGTCCGTATACAACCCGGAAGATGACACCCAATGGCTTCGCAACAATATTTTTCGCACCAAGTGCACAACAAAAGGGAAGGTTTGTGATGTTGTTATCGATGGGGGTAGTTGCGAAAACATCGTTGCCGCTTCAATGGTGGAAAAACTTAATTTACCCCTTCAACCCCACCCTGAACCCTATCAACTCACGTGGCTTAAGAAGGGTAACCTCATCAAGGTTACACATCGTTGCTTGGTACAGTTTTCTATTGGTAACAAATACACGGATGAGATATGGTGTGAAGTCCTTCGATGGACGCATGTCACTTATTGTTGGGACGCCCGTGGCAGTACGATCGGCATGCTAAACACAACGGTTTCGGAATACATATTCTTTCAAAAAGAAGAAGGGTTAAACATCACACTAGTCCCACTCAACCCGACGAGGAAGGCGCCGAATCTATGCTCATCTCCGGTTCTGTTTTTTTCGGGTCTCCATAAAATGAAACCAAATAAATCTGGGCACATAATCTTCGGCTTGCTCGTTACCGAAGAGAATCCACTCGTCCCAACAGTTCCGGTTGCAGTCCAACCGTTAATCACCGAATTTTCGAATGTGTTTCCAGATGATATTCCAGCCGGTCTTCTAATGTAGAATATGAAATGATAGTGAAGAACAATCACGTTGATTTTGCGAATACCCGTGATGATCTTGCCCAATCCCAAAATTCAACCCAAAGGGAATGAAATTTGAAGCGAAAGAAACTGTTTTCTCAAAATTCAAGTCTGATTATTACAATAGCTTTAGCAACATATAAATAGAAACCGAAATTCGAAAATGGGCCTAAAACACACTTGAGCCAAAAACTAGAATAAAATATCATATCTAAATATCATATCGTATTAGAAAATATCATACCATATTATATGGTACTTTATCATATCACCATACCACTGAGGTGTTTCAAGATAAGATGCGAGTGAGCCTCACACTGCGATGCGCTGGAGAATACTTGGAATTTCTAGAAAATACTTTCCTACAATGTTAAAAAAAAACATAATATATTTATTTTTTTAGTATTCACATGATTGTTATAAAGCAATTGTTTATATAGTGAAATAGTTTTTAATAGGTGTAAAGTAAATATACATACTTACCTTCCATATTCGCAATTTGTATACAAAAAATCTATATTTTCAAGGATAATTGGATTTATTAATCCGAACGGCTGTTTTTGGCCAATAATAATTCCAATCGAGTTATCCTGACAGTGGCCCAACTTTTTCATTTTGTTTGTATAATGGTCACCATTAAAAAAACATAACGGAGTAAAGGTTTTTTTTTTCCAAATTACAAACTGATATTTTCGGCTTTTGATCTAAGGAGGATACGCGTCCACTGATGTAAAATTTACTTCGAAACAGTGCTCCAAACGACGAAGACGATGCTTCAATTCAGGTGTCTAACTTCTGATTAACAAAAATCAAGTCGTTTGTAGCACCGTTTCGAGGTAAGTTTACATCAATCGACTTGTATCCTCGTTCCGATAAAAACACAAAAACATGTGTTTGTAATTCGTAATTCGGCAAAAAACTTAACTCCGTTAAGTTATTTTTAACGGCGGACCATTATACAAACAAAATGAAAAAGTTGGGACCACTGTCGAGAATAACTCAGTTGGGATTATTATTGGCCAAAAACAGCCGGTTCGGATTATATAAATCCAATTCGCTCATTTTCAATAGTCTTTGATGTTAAATCCCATCGAGCTTGAGTTTAAAACTGATTAATGGATTCATCATCATCCATAATGTGAAATATTAAGGTATACATGTCACCTAGTATGTTATCAAGTTATGTTTTCTAACAATATTAATAATTCATAGATCTGCTAATATCAATTGTGGTTGGTCAAACACAAATTCGGAGGGGTTTTTTTTTTAATGAAAAGAGTGTATCTAGAAAACTTATTTGCTAAATTTAGAAAAATATTTACTAAAACGAGTATTTTTCTAAAAAGCATTGGCCATTGACAACCCATGGCATTCCAAAGTGGAGGTCATGGGTTCGAGTCTTGCTAGGAACAAAATGATGTGGGTTGAGGCAGAAGTTTTACACAATTGGCCTTTGGGCGGTGGGCTTCTGTGATGGTCTTTTGCCATTGGTTTATCTTGGTGTTCGGACTTTGTTGATCGTTTAAAACATCATAATAACTAAATTAAATAATAATTACTATGATTTAGTTTAATTTTGATTTGAAATTGGGTGACCTTTTGCCACCAACAATCATGTTAGGGTTTGAGTTGTAATTTTTTTGCTCCTATTGGAATCCTCAGCTTAAGAGGTGAGAAGTCTATCTTCAACAAACTTTCAATCCTCTTATTTAGCTGTTATTATTAAATAATTAACTAACTTAAATGTTTGTGATTTAATAACTTGAAGTTTGTAACACCAAAATCAAAATTCCTTGTTGCTTTCAAATAATGCACCGTGTTCATTATCGCTTTTCAAAAGTAATTGTGTTATTAATATGCTATCTAGGTTGGTTAAATAATGGCTTGATATAGAATGTAAGTTTAATTCTCTAGTGATGGTGAAGTTGATTGTGAAACGCGTCATTGTGAGTGAAACGTTTCAAAGACCTAGGTGCCAGGTGTTGCTCTCATATTGGACGAATTGCAACATGTCACTCTCTGATTGCTCGTGTCACGTTTCAAAGACCATGGTTCCAGGTGTCACTCTCAGATTGGACGAGTGACAACGTGTCACTCTATGATTGCCCGTGACACGTTGGTGGTTGAATGTAATAAAGAGGGTCTAGGTGGAAAAGGATTTCAAACGAGTCGATCCTAGTATAAATATGATATCGGGTGACCTGATAATACATATGAGTCAAGCATAGAGTAACGCATAGAGGTGGAAGTACCGAGGGTGAGTGAATCAAAAATTGAGCGAAAAGAAAGGTTTGAAATCATCGATTCTCAAATTAGAAAAGATCGATCCATTCCGTATATGGATCAAAGAATGATCAGCAAGATTAATGCAGGAGATTTGGTCTGGGAAAAAGTTTGTCATCTTCCTTGGTGGCCGAGCATCATTTACCCTGTACACTCATCGGAAATGTTTCTGAAGCCAATCTTTTTTTAACGTTTTGAGTACGAATGTTATTATTTTTAAACTTAGATTGTTGTTTTATGTGCAGGATGGTAAGAGAGTCAAATCTTTGGGCACAATCACAAAGTTTGATGATTTGCATTTTGTCGAGAAAGACTATTGTTCAAACCAGATGTCAAATCTTCTTACACCTATGTGTTCCCTTTATAAAACATTTAAGGGTTGGGGGATCCACTAGGTGACTACAGTCAAGTTTGACATCCATATGAGAAGGGACACCTGAGTTTGACGCGCATAGCAACGAGGGAGCTTCATTGCAGCCAATGGTAGAAACGAAACTTGTGTTATTCTTAACCATTTCAGAAATTGTAGAAGCGAAACTTGTGTTATTCTTAACCATTTCAGAAATTGTAGAAACGAAACTTGCGTTATTCTTAACCATTTCAGAATTTGTAGAAACAACTTGTGTTATTCTTAACCATTTCAGAAATTGTAGAAACGAAACTTGTGTTATTCCGAACCATGAATTTGGAATCCATCGTGTCTCATAATGCTTTACAAGTAAGAATTACAGCATATCCGAATTAAAACACTTTCATCTGAGTTTGCTTCAAAACTCGTGACTTTGCAAACAAGCATAACCTCCAAAAGCTAATCCAGATCATTCATTTCATTGTTCAAAGACAAGCTAGAAGGAACACTTGAGCATGATTCTTGTGTCATACTTCAAATCTATGTTTTTATATATTTACATAGTTTTTTTTGTGGTATAGTGGTTAATAATATGTGTAACATTCATCATCTTAAATACAAGATTATGAGTTTGTATATTTTGATTCAAGGACAATTCAACCAATTTGGTGGACAAAGTGAATTAAATCTGGTGGCACTTATCTAGTTGTATAACCTCTGGCTCCGTTATTCTGGTTTAGGACCGGCTATAGCAAACTAAATTCATAGTGTTTTTCTAAAGCATAAAAACTGATCTTCAATTACTTGTCAATATATACTGTGAGATCCAAGTAGATAGGACTACACTGAAGGAAAAACTTATATTTAAGATAGATGCAAAATTACCACATACCTTTAACCACCATATTAATATATTATGTTCTTTAGGTGTAATAATCAGTTGTAAAAACAACTGAAAAAAGGCTATATGAAAAGATTAAGGAATCATGACGAACCAAGATGAAGAATCAATCGATTTGATACAATAGTCTCTCTTGATTTCCTTGACATTCTTCTTGCCATCAGAAAACGTAAAAACATACAAAATCAGTGACACTTGAATAAATAACAAAAATAATGCAATTGCCATGGTTCATACATGTGATAAGCAAAAGGATAGGTACTCTTACCAATGAAGTGATCTCAATGCTAGTTATGTGGATCATATTTGCATCAGTTCTTGTTGTAAACTGCGTGTTTGCAATCAATTTGTCTCAAAATGTGGTCAAAGTTTGACTCACATTGCCTCTTTTAGTTATTTGTCTAATTGAAAAACAACATTATAAATGGAATAGGACCCTACAGAAATAGGATTGTCCAATTACGAATTTCCAATTATTATTTTTTTTGGTAAAATTTGGGCCTATTTTTTCCTCCCAAAGCCTGCTGTTCAATTCCATCAAATTGTCAGCCCAATAAGGATCAACTAAGTTTTCATTTTCAGCCTAAAACAAATTAATAATAACCCTTGTATTCTCCATATAGCAAGAGCACCATAAATATTTTTTTTCTTCTTTTAATAGTGTGGGTTTGTTACACGAATCAAAATGAATTGTAAAGTATTAATTTCCTCTAATTTTTTTAGTCTGATTAAGATGTCCGCGTGCGGTATGGTCATATATGTATTATGTATGCGTAGGGAAAAAGTGAAAGTGCACTAATTTAACGTATTTTACTAATTTCGTGAAAATAGCGTTAAAGAGAGGATTGTTAATCATGCATCATGTGGTGGCGTTGATAGCCGAAAGACAACGGGGTACATGCACTAATCGGCATTTGTCTCAATTGCTGAGTGTTATGTGCCTTATGTCCAAGGTTTGATGCAAAACTACTACCGAGCGGGGTCTCACTGGAAGCAGCCTCTCTATTCCTACGGAGTTGAGATTAGATTGTCTACATCTTACCCTCATGAGACCATACCTTAGCTTTGCTATGGGTGGGATATACTAAACCATCCCAAAGGGAAATTAGATGGAGATAGAAGGCAAACGGGGGCAACAAGGAATTATGAAGTACCTGGTGAGGATAATGTTTCTGGGAAAACAATGGAAGAAGGTAAAGAAGCTTCAAATTTGAAAACGATCATCACCACTGTAAGAATTATGAAGATTAATCCTGCTTATACAACGATAACACAAGGAATTAGGCTCGAAATAGATAAGGAATGTAAAGAAATAAATCAAGTTGAACATACTGTCTGTACACACAGAAGTTCCTGCCAATGGGCATATGTGTGTGTGTGAGAGAGATCGAATGAGATGAGATAAAGGGAACAATCAAATCACCATACGTGGCTTGCATTGTAGCAACTCGTTCAGATTGCCAAACAATGATATTTTTTTTAAATATAAAATAGTGGGATTTACACGTGCTTTGCGGCGGTTTCGGTTTGGTTTATTGCGGTAACATTACGATACGTGCACTCGGTGTCCCTATTGAAAAGCATTTTACTTGGTATCGGTTTGGTTCATAAAAAACGATTATTGGGACAGTTCCGGTGTTGTTCGGTCGGTACTAGTTCAGTTCGCCATGGTATCGGTACGGTACCGACACTCGATATAGCTTACGATATAAGAAAAACTCGATTGCGAATACAATTTTGGTGTTCAACGTATTTTATCTAGCCACGTCGAGAAGACCACCAAAACAGTTACGATACTAGTACCGATGTTTTTTGGTTGGTTTCACCCCGGTGTAGGTGTTTGTAAGTTTCTAGGGTTTGAACAATTGTTTATGATTTGATTTAGTGACAAGTTGTAATTTGATTTTGAAACCAAAGATAATTATCTTGCATTTGTATTGAATTCGTAAATTGTCAGTGAAGATTAAATTTGACTTTGCGAAATGTTTATGTGCAATTATGCCTTGTCTAGGTTAGAGTTTACATGTTCTTGGTAACGAAGTGCCTTGTGGTCCGTTGTTACAACGTTGATAGCCCTTGGCACCTAAGCCACGCGACACTAAACTCGTTGGTCATTTATGCAATTGAATCAATTCTAAAACGTGTAGGAACCCTAGGACTTCAAATACTGAACCGGGGGTGAATCTTGTTTTCTCATCATTGTTTACAATCGTTAATTAAGTTTTCTATAATCGTTTAAATTTAGTAGTTAAGTAATCAAACCAAAACTGTCGGTTTATTCCGACACCCTTTTCAAACAAACAAAATTAATCATTTCTTTAGCAAGCTTCATAAAGTGACAATCTTAATTAAAATCAATCATATCCGATCGCAAACCACAAACTCTTCGTGGTTCGACCCCTTACTACCACTAATGCATTGTTAAGGGTAATTCGGGACTATAAATATTATCTTTGACCGGAGCGCGACACTCCGATCAAATTTTGGCGCCGTTGCCGGGGAGTTTGTGCGCTTTGCGTTTGGATTTAAATTGACTTCGTGATTATCTGTTTAAGGTGTTTATTTCTTTTTGTTACTTTCTATATTTTCTTATTACGCAGGTGTGTTACTTGTGCATGTTACAGGTAGTGCATGCATACGAGAAACTTCGGGAGGACCACACCACTAGTGTTCGAACGGAGCAAAGTGAGGCTAAGCCCACTAATGTTTTGTGATGAGTTAAGAAGAGGTCCATGTCATGAATTATTGGTATTAATTAGACAAACAGGAAACAAGTGGCACCACAGCTACACAGTCGGGTTTGAATAGCCGGTCAGGTTTTTACAATACCCAGTGCGGGTTTTTTCAATACCCGGTGCGGTTTTTTCCCAACCCGATGCATACCCGAACCTTACACGATGCATACCCGAACCCAGAAATAGGGTTTTATAATACCGGGTTTTAGAAAACCCGACCTGGACCCTACCTACCCAGTATATATATATAGAGTATCAAAACCCGATTTTGTAGAACCCAATTGTACCCGAACTGATTTCAAACCCGGAACCGGTTTTTCAAAGAAGCTACACAATTTTTTTGTTTCTAATAAAAAATGTTTTACTTTGATTAAAATTCCATTTTTAATATAATTTATATATGAACAATAAGAAAAAAACTAACCGTGAATTTTTTTTTTAAATTACGAAAGCAAGTTATTAACGAAAAATAAAACTACTAAAAAATAAATGAGTTAAATATGTGTATAATTTGTTGTATAAGGGTCGAATCGATATAACCGAATCCCTAACTCGATAGCAAAAAAAGATTTATTTAGAATATAACTCTATTTTGATGAATAGCAACGTGTCAGTCTATATTTGAATGAATAACATCGTGTCACTTTTTGATTGTACATGATGGGTTGGCAATTGAATGTGGAACTCGTCATCATCAGTGAAACTAGTCAAAGTCCCATCGTGCAATGTGTCACTCTATGATGGCACGAGTTGCAACGTGTCACATTTTGATTGGAACAATGTGTTGGCAAGTCATTTTAATAAAGTGTCTAGGTGGAAAAGGTTTTCAGATGAGTTTTTCTCGGTATATAAAACATGAAAAGGGGCTGCACTCATAATACACATGAGTTGTTGGCAATTAATTTTAATAAGGAATCTAGGTGGAAAAGGTTTTCAAATGAGTTTTTCTTGGTATAAAACATGAAATTGGGGTGCGTGATAATACATATGAGTTGTTGGCAATTGATTTTAATAAAGAATCTAGTTGGAAAATGTTCGCAAATAAGTTTTTCTCGGTATAAAGCATAAAAGCGGGGGGTCTCGATAATACATATGAGTTGTTGCCAATTGATTTTAATAAAGAATCTAGATGGAAAACGTTTTCAAATGAGTTTTTCTTTGTATAAAACATGAAATTGGGTGCCCTGATAATATGTATGAGTCGAGCATAGACCAACTCATACATGCGGAAATACCGAGAGATTTGGGCGTCGAGAGAAAAGAAAGGTTTGAAAACATCAATTCTCGGATTAGGAAAGATCGATCAAAGTAATTGGATCTTTGAGAATCATAGAAAGATCCATCAATGGAGAACCACTTAAATGATGGAGATTTGGTCTGGGCGAAAGTTAATAATCATCATTGGTGGCCGAGCATCATTACCATGAGCCGCTATTGTCAATGGTAAGCTCTCATGGTTTTGGTCTTCTGGTGAATCATCATGGCAGTATTTTGAGTATTTTGAGCGGATCCACTTTGGATTAAACTGAAATCATTGTTTTCAATGTTATGTCTGTAAGTGCTATTATTTTTAACTTAAATTGTTTTATATCATGAGGATTGTAAGAAAGTCGAATCTTTGGCCACAATCACAATGTTTGATGATTTGCATTTTGTCGAGAAAAAGGGGGTTCAAACTGGTGAGATCCAATAACTATGTGCTTTCTATACCTAAGAAAATCCACTGCACGAAAAAACATCTTTTAGGGATAACATAAAACATCTTTTAGGGATAACATAAATTAGACATGATGAAATGTAGTCTCTATAGACCTTTTTTGTTGTGTCTATTAAATTTTTTTTCTATATCCCCGTCCCTATAAACCACAAAAATCGTCCTTATATGAGTTGTTCCTATTGAAGTGTTTGTAGAGACAACATGTCGTCTCTACAAGATTGTATTAAAATCTAAAGAAAAATAAACTAATATCTTTCTAAATAAAGAACATTTTTCAAAATATTTTTTGCCCTATAGAAATGACTAGTTGTCGTTGTAGTGTTTTTTTCGGAAAAAAATTAAAAATTGAAACACAAAAACGACATGTAATCTGTATAGGATTTTCATTTGAACAAAATAAAATAACATTTTTTTACCCGTTTTCTCTATAGGATTTTCTTTTAAATACAATAATTTAGCATACGATGTCTCTATAGGAGTTTTTTAAAATAAAATAATTCAACATTTTTCACATAGTCGTTTCTATATAATTTTCTTTTAAATAAAATCATTTTCAATTATAGAGATGTCCTCTCTAAATATTTCTGTTTTTATGAAAATTAAAATAGCTTTTCCACCTATAGGGTTCACAAATAGAACCAAGATACATTGGGTTTATTAAGTATCATGTAAGATAAAAAACACAAATAATTTAGAAACTAAGAATAAAAAATAAGTAATCTAACCTATAGGGATGGTATGTCGTCTCGTCTCTATAGGTTAAAATAACTATTTTTCATTTAACTGAAAACCAATATTGCAAATCAGTTGCAAACCAGCGGTCGCGAATCGTAGTTGCGACAGTTGTTCCGGTTGTAGATAGCGGTCGCAAATTTTCACCGGTCACAAATTCTGTCGCAAAATCTGTTAGCGATGAGGTCAATTTCGATCGCATTTCCAGTTGTAAACCGGTCGCAAAACGCGTTTGCGACTGAAAACAGTAGTCGCTGTTGGTCAGTTTTCTAATAGTGAATAAAAACTGATTTAATAATATTATTACAAAATTAAATAAATGATTTTTCATTACAAAAATGGTTAATGATAATGATAAATATACTAATAATAAAAATAACTATTAGTATATTAATATAATATTTATTTTACACACTAACACATAAAGTTAATCATATAACTTTATTCATAACTTTTTTTTATCATAGTTACTACATCTATGTATGTGGTTTATTTTAATCTAAATAATTATTTATATCTGTTTGTGATGATTGATGGTACCAAAGAACAATTATCTAATATGTATAATTGTTTAGATTAAACTTATACATTTGATTTTTACTAAGGTGTATGGAGAAGCAACATGTCACTACAGATTATGGAGCATCCGCACCAAGCTATATATATTTATGTTGTGTTAGCTGCAATAAGACGACTGTCTCCCTTACATTTGTGACACTACAGCCTGCCATTCACACTACTTCAGCCAATTCAGGTCATAAAATTAAACTAGTGTGTTGGGCTTGCCGGTTGATGCATACGCTCATCACTTCATGAACCGCAAGCCTCAAACTTGTGCTCATAAGAGTTGTGAGTTCTCAGGGACGTGTATCTGGATTTAGAGAACCATGTGATGTTAGTATTACATAGTTAGAGGTACCTAGTTTGTAACTTGTGACTGTATTTAAACACGTCTTGTACTCGTTAATCAATGAAATGTGTTTGGTTTGATACGATACTAGAGGCTACCTCTGGTTTTTCAACCACGAAAACAACAACTATGTACAATAAAAGATTTATACAACTAAAGTAGCTCAAGAAAACATATATACAATAAAAATAATGTATGTACAACATAAGAAACTATATGTTCAACTTAGTAAGTTATATGTACAAGTTAAAAAGGCTACATACACAACCTAAAAAAACTCAAGTAATCAAGAAATTAAATAAAAATATCAGAAAGAAACTAATCAAAAAAGAGAAAAATAAGTTAGCATCGGTGGTCGTGGTCTTATGCCAAAATGTGTGGTTGTATACTTTCGACCATCTATTTGGCTAACCTAGATTAAAGTGCGGTTATGGGCAAATTACGGATTCAGTTACTAATCTTTATTTGTTAGACATTAGATTCCTATTTTGGGAAAGACGTAGCAAGATGCCACAACTGAGCCAATCTGATGACGATGACGCTGTTAAAAATAAAAACATTGTTTGCTTTCAGTGATGTCCCTAGGATAGGCGAGATTACTAATTACAATTTAACCCTAACTACTTTACAGCATTCACAATGAAGACCTTAAAATATGTAAGAGTAGGGGTGTTCATGAGCCAATCCGATCCGAGCGAGGGTCTGCTCGAGATCGGATCGAATTACAATCGATCGGATCGGTTCGGTTCGAATTTGTAAAACCGAGCATAAAAGTGGTGCTCATGATCGGTTCGAATTTAAATCGATCGGATCGTTTTCGATCGGTTTTTCTCAACATTTAAATTAAAAAATGTGCAGCAACAAAAAAAAACTGAAATCATGACTTAAGTAAAATATGTCCAGCAACACCTTTCTAGGCTGCATTAAACTATAACAAAAGCAATACATAATTGAAATAACGATCCTAAAAATGTTCTTAACAATATCAAATCCAAAGCATAAAATATAGTGCGAAATACAAATTGAAATCTAGCTCAAAAGCCATAAACATCTTCTTAAAGCTTGGCCATCTTCATCCACAAAATTCCACTTCAAATCAACATACATAACCTACTAATACAAGCGTTAAACAAAACCATTAAGTTCTACACATTACAGAACAATTTTATGGTTTGCTGATTATAAAAATACCTTTCATTTGTTAGCGATATGCAGATCTTCGCACAATCAGATCTTCGCACAAGTACAACCAACGATTATGATTGAATATTGTTTTAGGAATATGAATTTAGGGTTAGATTTTGGTGTGTGTGTGGAGACTGGAGCGGCGATATGTTGCAGATCTTCGATTATTGCTCTTTGATTATTGCTGAATATTGTTTTAGGAATAGGATGTAGGGTTAGATTTTCATATTATTAAGTTGGGCTGAATATTTTTTGAGCTTTTTTTGGATAGTATATTTTTTGGGTTTAATCTTTATAATCTATAATCTATATATATTACTTAATAAAAATAATTCGAGCGAAACCAATCGATCGACGAGCGGCTCATTTACAAATTGAGCGGGAATCGAACGAGCATTTTTCGAGCGATCCTCGAGCAGTTTGGACAGCCCTATGTGAGATGGTTTAGTTATATTATAAGGAATGATTGGTAGGTTGTAAGTAGAGGAGAGAGAAAATATATGGGAAAGTTACTGTTCATCTGTAAATATATGGGAAAAAAATTTGGAGAGAGAAAACTGTATAAATTTTTAATATTTTTAGAAATGGTTGTGAGTGAAGGAGAGAGAAAAGGTAATGATAAAGGTGTAAAAAATATTATTTAATTGAAAATGAAAGAGAAAAAGTTTTTGTTTTTAGTGGAAATATATGGATATAGTAGTTGTTTTTTAGTGGATATGTATGTATATTTATAGGGATATCAATGTGAATGCACTTACTCTTTCAAAATCAAAATTTAACCCATGTTGTTACTATACCATACCAGACAATATATCACATCATATCATGTCATATTATATCATGTTGTGTCATATCATATCATATTGTATCATACAATTTCATATCATATCATCATATCCTATCATAAAATATCATATCATAATGTATTGTATCATATCACTGACCATAGAGGCATTTCAAGCTGCGAGTGGGCCTCACATTGCAATTCGCCTGGAGTAGAGATGGGCATAATCAGGTTTTATTATTACCGGAACGGTTCCAATCCGGAACCGGTTCTGCTTGAATGTCATTGGAACCGGGTATGGTGTGGAACCGGGTCCGGTTCCTACCCGGGTTCACACCCAAGAATATGGAACCGTGTAGAACCGGGTACGGGTATTATGGAACCGGGTATGGTGCGGAACCGGTTCCTGATAATGTTCAGAACCGGTTCCTGACAGTAAAAACCTGACTTTTACTGTTCAGAACCGGTTCCTGACAGTAAAAATCTGACTTTTACTGTTCAGAACCGGTTCCTGATAAAATGTTACCGGTGGAACCGGTTCCTGATTAAAAAATCGTTTTTTTTGTATATAAACCCTTTCCTACTTACCGGTTCCTGATAAATGTTATCATTGGTGTTTTAATAAAGTTTGTGTAATGTTTCTTTCTATTGTGTTTGTTATGTTTGATTTTTATTATTAGTTACATTGATAAATAAAAATAGTAACAATAATCGGTTAAAATTAAAAAACAAATTAATCGGTTACAATATATAAAAAAATTAACCGGTTACAAAAAAAAAATAAAAAGATTACTCAGAACCGGTTCTAGTAAGATTTTATTTCTTTGATCGTTTACTAGCGGCAGTTGCAACACTTTCCGATGAGTTTCTCTTAGGTGCGGGTATCTCGGTACAATCGTCGTCCGAATCGTTAGTCTCCACTTCTTCGTCCTCCTCTTCGTCAACAATTTTATGCTCTAACTCAACTTCATCTTCTAGACTAGTTTTATGTTGAACACGATCAACGGCATCCAAATGGTCCTTTAAGCATATTGCCATCTCTAGCGATTCCGGAGTTAGTCTTGTTCTTCTAATTGACAAAACCCTGCCACTAAGACATTCAACATGGTTATAAGTGGATCCCCGCTTGTTTCATCGTTAGAGGCCGTGGACCGAGACTCAAACAAATTTGTATGATTTTTTTCACCATATTTTTTAAAATAATGATCATAAAGTTTGGTCATACACTCATTGAATATTTTTTTTGTTTTTGCTTTTAAAGTTGGATCCTCCTCATGCATATCCAACTTGTCATAAATTTCATCAATTAAAGCTTCAACACCCGGTACGTTTAAAGCTGGATTTAAAGCAGCGGCACATAGAAAAACGGGTGGTAATTCTAAAAAATATTTTTAAAATTTTTGAATCATTGGTCTCGTCATATTCCTTAACATGTCACTAGAATTTTCAAACTGATTAAAATTAGTTGTTATCAAATACAATTGGTCCACAACTTTAGAACTAGTAGGATAATAAACACCGGAAATCAAAGTAGTTGTAGTTTTAAAAACTTGTAAAAAAGTACTTAGGTTATTAATATTTTCCCAAGCCGTGTCGGGAAAGGGGACGACAAGGTACTCATCACTTAAAGTTGTATGAAAAGATTTTAAAGTGCCCATTTGCTTTATAGCCATTTCAAACATATGACAAGTTGAATTCCAACGAGTCGGTATATCCCAATTCGGTCCAATAATTTTTTGGTTGACATCTTTACAAAGTTTTTTATATTCTTGATATCTTTCTTTTCCACTTTTGAAAACATCTTGGAGCATAGCTCTAAATGCTATAATAAAATCCGATACAAATTGATCTTTTAAACCGGTTTGCACTACTATGTTAATAATATGTGCAATACATCGTGTGTGAAAAAAAACACCATCAAGTATTGGTTTATACTTCAACTTTAATGTCTCCCGAATAAGATTTGTAAGATCGGGGTCGTCGAAGTGTCCAAACGGCAACGCTTTTTGTATCACCAACTTCGCCATCCGATCGCGAGCTAATTTTTGCTCATAACGAAAAATGGTACCATCTTTGGATAGTGGAACTTGACCGGATGTCATTTCCTTTAAAACTTTGCAATACTTATTAATATGCTTCGTTAACGTTGAGTTTGATTCCTTGGCTAATAACGATCCACAATGTTTACATTGAGCTTTTTGCGAGCCGTCACTCATCTCGACCAACTCCCAATTGCTCCAAACTTCCTTACTGCGATTATGAGACAATGTTCCAACCACATATGGAACCGATTGATCTTGAGGAACATTGTTAACGGATTGGAAATTTGCGTTTTTGAAACTCTTTGAGGCCATTTGTTGATTAGATTTGAAAAAGAACAAGAAAGAAATGTAACAAGAAGAATAGATATGAGAAATTGTGTGCTAAACAATAGATTTCTAAACAATATATATAGAATCGGTTCCAACGGTCAGGAACCGGTTCCAACGGTAACATTTTTAACGGCTATAACCGGTACCAACGGTAACATTTTAACGGCTATAACCGGTTCCAACGGTAACATTATAACGGTCAGGAACCGGTTCAAACGGTAGGAACCGGGTACGGTTAGGAACCGGTTACTACCCGATTCAAATGGTAAAATTGTGGAACCGGGTTGGAACCAACGGGTATTTTGAACCCGGAACCGGTTCTACTTAATGTCGGGTAGGAACTGGAACCGGTTCGGGTTCGGAACCGGTTTTTATGCCCATCTCTAGCCTGGAGAATACTTGTGAATTTCTAGATAATACTTTCCTGCATATGACTGTGATAAAACAATTAATGTTTATAGTGAATTTAGTTTTTAATAGGTAAAAAGTAAATAATATATCTACTTGCATTTCATATTCGCGTACAAAAAATATATATTTAAGTTATGTTTAGAACCATAACTTGGTACTGTATCATAAACCAACTTACTGTAAACAAATTGAGATATTTAAGTTTTTTTTATTAGGACCACACACAATCCTTTAATTTGATTTTCATACTAAACTAATTGGAAGATTGGGAGAATCTGTTGATGGTTTAATTTTGATCTGAAATTGGGTGACCTTTTGGTACCAACAGTCCATGTTGCTTTCCAAAAATGCTCCTTGTTCTATATGAATTTCGTTTGTAATTGTGTTATTAATATGCTATCTAGGTTGGTTAAATAATGGCTTGATATAGAATGTATGTTTAATTCTCCAGTGATGGTGAAGTTAATAAAAGCCAAGGTGAAATATATATCCAGGCTTCTTTGTATTACACTAGAGGAATGAGTCACTGGGAGTGACATGTTTCAAGGACCCTTCGTGCAACGTCTCACTCTATGATTGCACAAATAGCAACATGTCACTCTTTGATTGTCGGTATGCGTTGGTAACTAATTGTGGAACACGTCATTATGAGTGAAACGTTTCAAAGATCTTTGGTGCAACGTGTCACTTATTAATTGGATGAATAGAAACGTGTCACTCTTTGATTGGTCGTGACACGTTGGTGATTAATTGTAATGAAGAGAGTTCAGGTGGAAAGGGATTTTAAAAGAGTTGATCCTAGTATAAAGCATGATATTGAGGTGCCCTGATAATACATATGAGTCGAGTGTAAACTAACGCTTAGAGGTGGAAATGTTCGAGAGGATCAGGCATTGAGAGACAAGAAAGGTCTGAAATCATCAATTCTAAGATTAGTAAAGATCGATCCAAGTACACGGATCACAGAAAGATCAATCAATAGAGAGCTAGATTAATGCAGGAAATTTTGTTTGAGAAAAGGTTCATCATCTTCCTTGGTGCCCCGAACATCATTTACCGTGTACCGCCATCGGTATGCCTTGCTTATTCTGGCTCTTTAAAAAAATTTATGGCAATTTTCTGCAGTGCAACCATCCTGGATCTCCTTTTGATGTAACTAAAAGCATTGATTTTAATGTTTTGATTAAAAGTTTTATTACTTTTAACTTTAGATTGTTGTTTAGATTGTTGTATTACGTGCAGGATGGTAACGGGGTTGAATCTTTGGGCACAATCACAAAGTTTGATGATTTGCATTTTGTCGAGAAAGAAGATGGTAAGTCTACCTCTGGTTCAAACCAAGGTCAAATCTTCTAACACCTACGTGTTTCCCATTATAAAAAAAATTATCATTTTCTGCGATTTCTTTAGGTAACTACAGTCAAGTGTTGACTTCTACATGTGGAGGGGTACCTAATTTTGTTGTGCATCCGCGAAATGATGAGAGTGCTTCGGTGCATTTCAGTGGCGTAGCTTGAACGGAAGCTCGGTGAGGGACGGACTCTAAAAATCCAAATCAGTGGGGTTCGGGTTCTTAAAATTCCAATATTTTACACTACAAACAACAAATTTTTGGAAATTAACCCTACACGCGAAAAAATCACAAGAGATGTAGCCAGCGACCAGCTAAAGAAGCCGGAGGGAGATGTTGACAATCCTGGCTCTAATTTCACCAGCAATTTAGATACTAACGATTCAGTTGCTGAAAATTCAGGAAACGTAGAATCAAAACCTATATGTTATCCTAACTGTGATGTCAGAATCCATCGTCTCATAACGCTTTTGTACAAGTAAGAATTACAGCTTAACCGGATTGAAACCCTTTCGTCTCGAGTTTGCTTCAAAAGTTGTGACTTTGCAAACAAGCACACCTCCAAAAGATAATCGGGATCAATTATTTTCTTGTTCTAAGACAAGCTAGAAAGAACACTTGAGCATGATTACTGTGTCATACTTCAAATCTATGTTGTTATATTTACAAAGTTTTTTTTTTTGTTATGGTATAGCGGTTAATAATATTTATATGTGCTAGATGAACATTCTATCTTAAATAAATGATCAAGAGTCTGTATCCTTTTTATTCAAGGACGTTTCAGCCATTTTGGGGACAAAGCGAAGTAAAATCTGGTGCCTTTTTTTCCAGATTTCATTGAATAATCCCTGCTCCGTCATTTGGATTTAGGACCGGCTATAACAAACTATATATTGATAGTGTTTGTCTAAAGCATATAAACTTATGTTCAATTTCTTGTCAAGATATACTATGAGATCCTAGTAGATAAGGCCACAATGAAGGAAAAACCTTATATTTAAGAATTAAGATAGATGAAAAATTAGCATATGAGTTTAAGCACCATATTATGTTCTTTAGCTGTAATAATCACTTTTGAAAACAACCAATATGAAAAGACAACCAAGAAGAAGAATCAATTGATTTGATACAATGATCTCTCTTGATTTCCTTGACAACTTAAACCAAGATTATAAGGAAAATAAGCCCAACTAAAACATACAATATATTTGAAGGGTAAAATGGGCACCTAATTTTTGTGCCCCAAGGCCTGCTGTTCAATTCAATCGAATTGCCAGCCCAACAAGGATCAATTAGGTCCTAGCACAAAATAAATTAATAATAATAATAATAATAATAATAATCCATGAGTTGATATATGGCAACAACCCAATAATTTCTTTTTCTTCTTTTAATTTATCTGGGTTTCGTTAACGAATCAAAATCAATTTTTCATTGTAGTGTATCTAATTAAACACAACCAGTTAGTTATAATTTAATGAAAACTAGTCTTCATACCCAGTGTAGCTGTGCGGGGCATAAAACTATGTTAAATAGTAACTAAATGACGACCAAAACCGGGAAAAGACGTAAAATAAAAACATAAATTTTTAACACACAGTAAAAAAAACTCACGTGACGTAAAGCATAGACGAAGTCGAATTTATACGGGCACATATTAGAAAGTCGAGAGGGTAAAAAAACCTGACGGACCAAATGCGACCACCAAACACCGTGTTTAGCACAAAAACGATGACGAAAAACACATAGAAAACAAAACTAATTGAACTTTTACGACAAATTAGGTTGTTTGTTTAGAGCACGGGGTCTCTTTGGAAGTAGCCTCTCTATCCTTGAGATAGAGCCGGTAAAGTTTGCTTACATCTCACCCTCCTCAGACCCTAGCAATAGTTTTTGCTATTTGTAGGATTTACCGGGTAGGATTGTTGACAAATTAGTGAAAATCAAAGTTTTGTTAAAAAATTAAAAACCTAAAATTTACAAAGGAAAAAAAAATTCACACAAAGGAAAAAAAAGGACCCTATGAAAAGGCGTCGAGTAGATATTTTTTTAAAAAAATAAACAACTTTTGTGTAACATATGTTATACATGAATGTAACATATGTTACACAAACACTTGTTTTTAAAGAAAAAAACCTGGTCGGCGCTTTTTTGATTTTTTTTTTGCTGAAACCCTTAAAAACATTTATAATACATGTCTATTTTTTTTAAAAAAAGTTGGGAGCTTTGAGTTTCCTCGGTTTTCTCACCACAAGGGGGTTTCCATTTTATCCTTCCCCTCTATATATATATATATACTAGGTTATGTACCCGTGAGCTTCACGGGTTATGGGTTGTGTTAAAAAAAAATTATATTTACAAAAGATGTTTTTTTATATGATTTCTTATAAGTTAAATAACTATTCATCGTAGTGCAGATTCTCGTGTCATATCCAGATTTGTCATTGAACGAATACAATATCACATAGATGAAGCCCCCTCAAACATGTCACCAGGCAGCTTCCTATGTTCTATAAACAATTAGAAATCTACAAAGTATTTATCAAATGAGGTATAAAGAACATAGCACATATACCAGGTTCCTTTATCCACAATGTTACATGCATGTGGTAACTGATTCCCTCAATCCACTGAAGAAGAGTTGCATTGGAGATCAACGGAAATGAATATTGTAAAATCAATATTTTTAAGGACAGAAAAAGTACACACATTTGTAATAGAAGCTTTCATCTTTTTTTTGTAGGCTAAGATTTGAACAAAAGTGAAATCTATACACCTGCTTTTAAGTTGAGCTGGCTAGGAACCAACAAAAAGACAATGTAACATGATCTATGAACAAAGATACAAACTTGGTTATGATAATAAGATATAGGAGTCCAGTAAATCGGTGCTAAAGAGCGAAATTTACCAAACACGTCTTTCAGGCCTAGGTGGGAGGTTCTAATATCTGAACCTCGTCCCTCGAGGATCCGATGAAATGATCAGCAACAAAGACGTCTTCAAGGTAACTGCAGATCATAAATTCAAAATCTTTAATTAGAAAATGTAGTTTTATGTTGATAATGGTAATTTAATCTAATTCTGGAACAAATAATGTCACATTTAAGTATCTAGCATGTCAGAGATCTACATACCTGTCCACAACAAACGCACTACTCCTCTCATTCGATTAAGATCACCACTGCAAGAAACCATAAGATACCAATTGTTCTTGTAAGCCCATGACAAGATTACAATTCAAGATTATAATTCAATTATCATTCATTCAAAAAATCCTTAAAACTCAACAAAAACAATCTATTTATGACATCTTTAACGAAATCATCGCCAGTACTACAACTAACTCATTCAAAAACAATAAAAAACAAATTGTTTTCAACATATATAAAAAATTATCACCAATTCGACCATTGTATAGCTTTACCTCCTTTTGCATATAAACATAACATCCTAGAATGAACGCGAGCATACTCTCTAGTGTTGCAAATGTTGATCATAATGGCATGCGAGGATAGTGTTGTGCTCCCATAATTGTAGGTTATCAATCGGTCTAACAATGGGTTCGACCTCAACATATGGGTCTTCATAGAGCTCAACATACACTCCTACCAACAAACCTAGGTGATATAAGAAAACACAGCCACTTTAGAAATCGAGAACACATAAGGCGAGAATCATATTCATGATGAATAATTACGATGGATCGATCACCTCAATGTAATGATGACTCTACCATCGCAATGTCGAACTCAAGGACAACAACGACTGAAATGATTGGAACACACCTTGCTGGCAGCCATTGGATCAAGCAACCTTAGAGCTTTAAGGTTAGAGGAATCAACTATTTCAGGTAGCACCATCTGCAATTCTGGGTTTAATATCCACAACTTTACTGGTTTCTGCATTAGCCTGCATATAAACACACACGAAAGAAAATAAGTTGACCACAGATTAAATCATGGTAAATGGTCAAAGGGCATTAACTTACAAGATTGCCGATGGATATTGGTGTTTGCATTCTTTCACGTTCTGTAGCAGATGCCATAGATGAAGAGGCGTTAGGCATCAGACCTAATGGGCCAGGGATTGCAGGCTGCAGAGAAAGTTTTAAGGGAGTAATTAGATAAACCCATGACTTGAAACGGAACAAAAAATAAGCTAAGTGAGATCAAACAAACTACTTTGACTGTATCAGAAAATGCTCGAGACCCCTCATAAGATCGACTCTCTAGCATCCGTAGTAGCATACGTTGCCCATCACCATTTGCCAATATTTTAAATCCGTTGTCACTTGTAGTGACTGCCAGTAATGACCCTTCCTTGTTAAACCTTAATCTAGGCCTTGACTGAAACAAATGAAAGAGGTCATCATATCCGTTAACATTATCATCAATATTTTTATTAATGTAATGATAGTGGTATCGTATGCTATGTTTACTTGTAATTTCTCATCTGCATCAGTAACAGTCAGCATATTAACATTATCCATATCCCAAAACTTTATTTGAAACTCATTTCAAGCAGCTAAGAAACGATTTCTAGTTGTGTCAAACTGAACCACCCCCATAGATCGCTTTCTTGATAGATCCTTCACTCTCATTCCACTCAACCAAATGCGCATCTCCTTCTCTGCTTGTTCCACAGGAAAACAATCTGAAAGAATAGTACATTAAGAGTTCAGAATAATAAACATTTTCTTATTATTATTATTACAACACCATATTTTAGAAAAGCACACTCATATAAAAATAATTTTAACTTTAATACATAAAACAGGCAAACAGAACATATAACCAGAGAGTAAATTATCTCTATTTGAGCATGACCTAGTTCCATCAGCGCTATATGCCATTGATGTGCACCAAAGGCCAGGGGCATCAAAATCTACTCTTGACCCCAAACAATCATAAAGCCATGCTTTGATTTTCTCGTCAATTGCTGTTGAGAAAATAAACTGCACAAAAAAGTGAACGGGTTTGATTGTTCAGATGACCACGTGTGAATATTTTAAGATAAAATGTAATGATACTTGGATATCAGCACAATAAAAAATGTGTGGATAAAGACACAAAAAGATGCTTACCTGTACTGTTTCTTTAGAGTGAGGGCAGACAGAATATACAGGAGCCTCGTGACCCTCAAACGTGTACTGTTTTCGTCCAGCTACAGCATCCCATACCTATTACCAAAAATGCAGGAAAGGATTATACAAGTGATGGAGGAATTTTTGTTTTTCACTGACGGTTGTACCTTAATTGTCTTGTCATCTCCACATGTGACAATAGACAGTTGCTTATTAGGATGAGCAAAAGCAATATCATTTACACCACCAACATGGGCATCTATCTGTAATATGCAAGATCCATCACAAACTCAAGAATTAATGCTTTCAAGAAAGAAAAAGAACAAAAAGATAAAGAGGATTTACTTCCAAGTGATGCCTCAACTCAACATATCAAACACTAAAAAAGTAAGACGGTAACCATACATCATAACTTCAACATATCAAACAACTATATCAATGCCCCAAAAAAAATCCCAACAAACAACATGATTTGTCTACAAAACATGATTCGTCAAACAACATGAATTGGTCCTAAAAGACTGTTACCTTTTTTTCACTAAGCAATTACAATTTACAAACACTCCCTAATCTCAATGCAAGAAACAATTCCAAACTTTCAATAAGCAATCACAAACAAACTAACGTAAACTCATAAACCCCCAAAATGTTATTTTTGTTGTAAACAATCACAAACACCCCATAATTAAATTCCGATTTCTAAAAGGCATAAAAGCACACAATTCCACAAATTAAAAAAAAACTCCAAAGCTTAACGCCTAACAAAAACACGATTGAACACAAACAATCAAATGCAAACCAAACGTTAAAAAAACCATCACTTTGTTCAACAATGTACATGATCCTGTACCATCTAGACCTTTCACTCTGTTCACAAAGAAGAAAAAAGTCTATAGTTGACTAATAAAGAGCATATACAAAGTTTGAATCAATTTCAATCAACTATGAACTAAATTAAACGGAGTATTATAATGGCATTTTTATACAACATCACCAATTTCTAAAAAAGCTGAGCTATCAAACCTCATGATTCAATTTATAGGAATAAAAAGCAAGAAATCTCCTCAGCAAACACATAATAAAACCGTGAACATGAAAAACATCTAAGGAGATAATCCTTTTTTTCATGATTTCTGAAAATCCTCAATCGGGACTTTCATCGAACACCTTAACTGCACAACCCAACCCCATATAAATGAACCAACCCGTTTCTCACAAGAAAATAAAAAAATTGCAACTGTTACCTAGTTGTTGTGAACTGAAATTAGATGCCTACCTTTGATTGGAGCCCTAATCAGGCCTGCAATTTGAGTAGCAAATGTTGGGTTGTGGTTACCAAGCTTACTGAGATAATATATAGATACAGAAAACCAAAACAACAATAATGGGTGGAGAAGATGAACCTGCAGAAGGAAAATGATAGAGAGAGCGCGCGAATGGATTTGAATTTGTGTTTGCAGATCTGGTTTTGGGGAAACAATAATGGATTTGAATTTTGAAAGATGAGGAAACTTGAAAGGTGGAAGCTTTCTAACGTTTGCACCAGATAAGCTGTTTTGAGAAGTGTTTGTTGTATGTGCTTCAAAAATTACACATAGATTAAACATAAAAAATCAAAAAACTATCAAAATTACACCTGGGATTGTCTAATGTGGAGGGCTTACACCTAAGCAAAAAATGTTTTGCTAGTTAAGATATATATATATATATACACACACAAGTGCGTGTATTTATAAACTTTTTTGTCCGCCAAATAAACATATTTACAAACTAGATGAGGGTCCCGCGATGCGACGGAATACACACACTCTGGTAACAACATAACACACACTGGAACACACACATTGTACGAATGGTATTGATTCGGTTCGTCGCTGTAAAGAACAAAATAATTAACATTTGACCTGTTCGCTTTTGAATAAAATTTATATCAACACACAGATAAAAATAAGCACGTCGCTCCCTTTATAATGAATGTATATAACAAATAAATAGGGATTTTAAGGTTTAGTGATTGGATTTCTTTGGTTTATGTATTGGTCTCTGTTTTGTTATATGAACTGAAGATAGCAGCCAACTTAAATGTTTGCTTTGAGAAAGTATTCCATTTGCTCATTTTATCATCCAAGTAGGATTATTTCATCATTGTTGGTTTTTACGCTAAAAAAGATTTGTTTACTTATAGGTAATGTTCTATAAATGCATAAAATAAAACTGCTGATTAGATCTACTTACTATGTTGATTATTTGGTTTTTAGTAGATATGGTATCTAGGTGGTTTAATAGTGGCCTGATATAAAAATGGAGGTTTAGTTTTATGTGATGAATATGATGCTAGAACTTAATTCAATAAAGTTACGTATGTTAGGACTCTTGGTTTATAAAGCTAATAATTGTGGTAGTAATATGGTGAAGTTAATAAAATCTGAGGTGGAAAATACAGGCTTTTTTTGGTATTACACTAGAGGAATTGAACGCGTCATTGTGAGTAAAAGGTGCTACGTGCCACTCTATGATTGCCCAAACAGCAACGTGTCACTATTTGATTGCCTGGGGTGCGTCGGCAGCTGGTTGTATAAAGAGAGTCAACGTGGAAAGCATCGTAAACGAGAGGTTTTGGGTATAAAGCATGAAATCGGGAGTGCCTAAAGATATAAACGACAACAGCACAGAGAGGTTGAAACACCAAGAGTCAAAAGGATTTGTGAAACCATAGATTCTCTCACATTAGGAAAGAACAATTTAAGTACTTTAATTTGGAAAGATCAACGGTGATCCAATCTAATGCTGAATATTTGGCTTGGGCGAGCATCATTTGCAGTGAATCGTCATTGTTGACGGTAAGCTCCGTTTGTTTCATAGTGGTTGTGGATCCACTTTGGAATAAAACTAAATGCATTATCTTTTATTCTTTTAGTTGTGATTGCTATAATTTTAACGTAATTTGTTTTATTATCTACAGGATGATAAGAACGTCGAATCTTTGGCCGCAATCACAAATTTTGATGATTCGCATTTTGTCGAGAAAGATGGAAAGTCCATCCAGGGGCGGACCTAGGCTATTATAAGGAAATGGGCGGGCCCCCCCTTAAAAAACGAAGTGCAACTTTTAAGCATAAAATCCCGATCGTTCTCTAAAAAAATTGTAATCACCCGCTTGAAATCTTTATGATGGATCATATGTGAATAAAAAAATTACAGATAAACAAAAAAGTTCAATGTGAAAAAGTATTTGCATAGGGAAAAGCTTTGCAGTGATATAAACTAAAATGAAGAACACAGCTTTATAGCCTAGTGATATTTTGGTGGTGGGATAAGTCTTTGAAACCAGCAGGTCCTGTGTTCGATTCCTAAAGGGGGGTTTTCCCATTTTTTATTGGTTTCTTCCTGCCGTTAAAAAAAAAGAACACAAGAGGAAGGAAGGGAAGACTTTTGGGTTGTGGTGTTTTTTAAGAGGAACCACCTTATATTTTATTTAGGTTACAGCATGTGATTATACGAGTTTACGTTAACTCGCGCGTTGCGGCGGATGTTGATTATTAATGTAATTATTATAACTATATAAGATGGGAAAAAGATTAGTAATGGACGCTTGAATCTATTGAAGAAAGTTTAAGAATAATGTTTTTTATGTAAGAGAAACAATCTATCTTTAAACAAAATAAAAGATTAATAGTTCATCCCTATGCAATACCCTAAAGTTATTAAAGGATGAAAAACCCATTAAATTAAGGATGATAAATCCACAATAATTTAATGTTTTGAAATATAATTATGATTATGAACATAAATTAAGATACACATTATCTAAATTAGAAAACTGAAAACTCTATCCAAGCAATGAAAAAAGTAAATACAGACCAATGCAATATCTACGTAAACACAAAATTAATAAGGTATGTATATAAATCCGGTTTTCTTTAAAATTGAATACGATTGGAAAAAATTCTGGTTTTATTTAAAATTTGAGGATTAGATCTGTTGTTCATGATTCTTTTGAATCATTGTACGCTATTGAAACAAAAGTTTTTTTTATTACTATTTATGATAGGAACCCTAAACATGAATGGGATTTTAATGTTTTTTTATTTCTTTCGGTGAGTTCCAAACAAAAACAGAGACTTTGTAATTTGGGTTTTTATATTGCACAACAATCTTCTTGTATTCGATTATTATTATATTATCAGTGGGTATCTGAGGGATTCAGATTTTAAACGCTAGTTGGTTTTTCGGCAATTCACACTTCATACTTTGAATATAGAAATCTTCCACGGTATATGAGGGAATCGGTTGTCTCCGATTTGGTTATGAAACAGTTGTGGTTCCTTTATAAAATATTGATGATGGTGTTCGAGTATGAATAACATATGTGTGTCGTTGTTTTACGGAATTTGTGTTAGAAAATGAATCGCAAAACATGATGTTATGGATAGATATTAGAGAGAGAATATGCAAATACAATTATCAAGTTGTGAATGGAAAAAAAAGTAAACAAACAGAAGTTTGTAAACATGAGATTCAAGTGAGGGAGGGCTTCTTGGAGGCAATCACCATTTTTGTGGGAACTTTCGATTTGTTCATCATTATAATATCAGAAAAGGAAGAGTTCTAATAATAACAGAAACTAAAGAGATACATGTCTTATATTATATGAAGTTAACGAATGGTGGTATACCACTTTGTGAAACATTGTAATGGTTTAGATTGAAGTTGTTCTTTCTGGGATGAAAGCTTGGTCATATCTATCAGAACAAGGGTAAAGATCATGTAAAATGAAGATGCATGTGTCTTAAATTAAAAAAAGGGTATGTGTTAATTAAAGGGTGTGTGTTAAACAAAGGGGTGTGGGTGTTGTGTTAATCAAAGGGTGTGTGTGTGTGTTAAACAAAGGGGTATATGTTAATCAAAGGGTGTGTGTGTGTGTTAAACAAAGGAGTATGTGTTAATCTAAAGGGTGTGTGTGTTAAACAAAGGGGTACATGTTGCTTTTTGTATAAGAGATATAATTTGTGTTTTTTTAGTTTTATCTATCTTTATGTTAGTATAGAAGGAATTAAAAAGACAACTATTCGATTACTTTTAGTATGTTTGTTTTATTTATCTTTTTTATCATATACTAATTTAATTTAGTAGTTGTATATGAGTTTTGACTTTTATTTTTATTTTTATTAGTTAGATTATTTTACTATTTTATTATTTTACTAGGTTAGAACCACGTGTATTACACATGCCGAATAAATGTAAATTTATATACTAAATAATAAAAAAATATCTTTAAAAACCTTCTCTATTACACGCATTGAATAAATGTAATTTTATATATTAACTAATGAAAACTTATATCTTTAAGAACCTCGTGTATTGTTATACGAGTTGACTAAATATTTTTTATATATATTAAATAATAAAAAATACTAATAATAAGAAAATTGTATCTTTAAAAAAACCTGTGTATTGTACGGTTTGAATAAATCTAATTTTATATATCAAATAATAAAAGATTATATTTTAAAAAACATATTGTTAACACGGGTTAGATAAATGTAATTTTGTATAGTAAATAACCAGGTTAGAACCTCGTGTGGTACACAGTTCAAATAAAATGCATATAGTTAATAATGAATATTAAAATATTATAAAACGGTTTTTGTGATAAAATATTATTGATATTTTTAATTAAAATTTTATAACTGAATAATAGAATCTGAAAGAGAGTGAAATAAGAGAGGAAATAAATATTCGGCTAACTAAATTATAACATATGACGCAAAATGATAACAACAACAACAATAATGATAGTAAAAGTATTTTATGTAGTTTGGTAGATAAGTTGTATGAACACATTTATCACACGTTATGATAGCGCTAGGCTATAAGCCAGTATTCTATATATAGTTTCATTTGTGTAACATCCTAATTATATAATAACAACAACTACAATAATAATGAATCTTGAATGAAATGAATTTTTTTTGGTTGGAATATAAAAGAAAAAAATAACCTTAAGAATTTTAATAACATTATGAAATTTGTAAAGTAATCAAATGAATTTAGTTATAAAATAGATAAATAATATTTGAACCTAAAGAATTCGTAAAAAAACACTTATCTATAATTATGGCTTATCACTTATCAGTTAGGAAATATACAAATAATATTTAAATTCAAAGAATACATAAATTTAAAAATAAAACTTATCTATAATTATGGCTTATTACTTATCAGTTAGCAAATATATAAATAATAATAAAACTTATCTATAGTTATGGCTTATCAGTTAGGAAATATATAAATAATATTTAAACCTAAAGAATACGTAAAATACATAATAAAACTTATCTATAATTATGGTTATCACTTATCAGTTACTAAATTAGAGAAGAAAAAGGGCGGGAAAACAATTATGAGAATGCATATTAACACGACACGTGTCCTCCCATAGATTTACTTTATTATATATATATATAGATAAAAAAGTTATGTTAGTGCATAATGTCTATGTCTTAGTCTTGGATCGAGTCTGTATAGTTTTGGGCTAGATTACGTCAAATTAGAAGGTTATTTATGTAATATAGGTACAAGTTCGCTTGAAATGATATTGTAAGATCAAGTTCGGCCGAACTTGATCAAGTCAAGTTCGCCCGAACCTGATCATCCCCCAGCGAACTTGTACATCTATAAATAGGTACCTTGTGTCTTTCATTTGTAACTTTTATGATTTTGGCACACTGACGGCGAAGCTCTGCCGGATCAGGAACTGAATGTATTGAACATTATTGATCAATAAAACAACGTTTAAATAGTAAATATTGTCTATTTGGTAATCATGTCATATTGTTTCCGCCAATTATGGACATTAGATACAATCTAAGTTCCCGTGCTTACATGGAGACGATCTAACAAGTGGTATCAGAGCCACGGTACCTAGATTGGTGAAATCATAGCAAGATCTACTCTTATTCTACCTCTTTCTACCAATTTTTCTTCATTTTTCAAAGAAAACAATGAATTCACAGATAAAAGTTGCTGATTTTTGAGTATGTCATATAAAATACACTTGTGGTAAACTCCTGAGAGTTTGGACATCAAATTCAAACGAATTGGTATCAAAAAGTTCAAAAAACCATGTTTTGCAAACTCATTCTGGCCGAACTTAACATCAAGTTCGCCTGGACTTGATTAAAAATTCATTGATTTTTAATCAAGTTCGGCCGAACTTGAGTGTTTTTCAAGGTTTTTATAACAAGTCCGCTCGACCTTATCTTTTTCTTTCAAATTCTTACCAAGTTCGCCCGAACTTGATTAAGATTTATTGAAAAATTAGTATAAGTTCGCCCGAACTTAATCAATTCTCTTGAAAAGCAAGCATAAGTTCGCCCGAACTTAGTCAGGGACAATTTTCAAATCAAGTCACAACAAGTTCGACCGAACTTGTTTAAAAACTGAAAATTTTCATTCTTCCACTACAAGTTCGACCGAACTTGTAGTAGTTCTAATATTTTTCAAAGTTTGAACATGTTTTCAGCGTACGTGTTTTGATATTCACGAGGGATGATCTACAGAGAGCGTTTATGTCAGGAGTGGGCACATCCAATGCCAATGTGATACATCAAGTTAACCTCGACAACGAAATGGGCACATCCGTTAAACCTTCGAAGTTAATGAGTATGGACGAATACAAGGGATGGAAGGAGAAGTTCAGTTACTGGGTTCAGGCCATGCATTTTCAAAGCTGGATGGCAATAGAAAGAGGATATGTCGTTCCGTTAGATGAAACTCAGCAAGTTCTAGAGAAATACAAGTATTCTTCGCAATAGAAGGAAGAATATATCGCTGAAAAGAAAATGATTAGCCTTATTCAACAGTCTGTTAAAGAGGATATTTTGATTTTGTTGCCCGAATACACGACTGCGAGGGAACTATGGTTATCTTTAAAAAACTAGTACCAAGGCAGTGCAGAAATGATAAAGAGCAAGAAGGCTTTTATCATGAAGGAATTTGAAATTTTTACTATGATGAAGGGCGAGACCATGAAACAGATGATCGAACATTTTTGTCATCTAAAAGTTCAAATGAGGAGACACGGTCTTGAGAAGACAGAACCGGAGTATATTGATAAGCTTGCAGATGCGTTACCTGACGTAGAATGGACTACCTATCTCATGGTATTGAAAGAAAGTCCAAACTGAGAATTCTTCAAGCTGGCTACATTCATCGACAAACTCGAAGGTCATGAAATGGAACTTCTAAAGGTTTCAAAGTCGAAGAATGCTAATATCATTCAAGATGTCGGTCTATACTACAAGAACGGAGCTCAAGACAACATTTCAAGCCCAAAGATTCAAACAGCATTCAGTGCGAATATGAATTCTTCGAATCATTCGCCACAGAATCAAAATCAATCATATTCACAATATGATCAAAGTCCGCAGAGTTCTTCGTATTCAAGCACGGGTTCAAATTCTTCTTATCAGAATCAAGCAAATCAGAATAATCAATCGAATTCTGATTCAAATGTGTACAAGTGCAACATTGCTGTTAATCTAAACAATGTTGTTTTCTGAACAAGTTGCCAAACAACACATGGCACTTCTCGCCACAGTGTTAGAATCTTATGAAAGTCTTGTTGCTGGGAAGATTGGTAATCCTGAGATGACTGCTTAGGATTATGATCAGGTGGACGAAGAAGAACTTGAGCTAATGGATATCAAATGGTCTTTGGCTTCTATCATTCGAAGGGTAACAAAGTTTGTTGCACTCTCAGGCCGAGATATCGGAAATTCAAGCAACAAGTTAGGGTTCGACAAATCAAAGGTCACTTGTTTTAGATGCCGACAAAAGGAGAATTTCAACAGAGAATGTAAGAATTCTGAAGCAAGCGGCAACCAGAGTCCATTCGGAAGTGGAAGTGATTATTACAAGAAGTCTCTTCAGTATAAACCATTTCCAAAGAAGACTCAAGTTGATATTCAAGAAAAACCATCCAAAAATACCGAGAAGGCGATGGTTGCTACCAATGAAGATGATGGTTTTGATTGGAATTCTTATATTGCTAAGAAGACAGGAGTTGCATTGATGGCTGAAATTGTCGAAGATACATCTGCTGAAGACGCAGCTCTGGAGAATGCTTTACTAGAACAGTATCTGCAACAACAGGAAGAAGACGAGACTTATCTTCACATGAATACACAAATCATTTTATCTCCTAACTCAACTTCTAGTTTTGCAGGTAACTTTGATGGAAATTCTCAGGAGCAAGTGGTTGAGGAGAAACCGATAGTTTAAGAAGTCATTGATGTTACTCAAGAAATGAATGCAGAAAATCTCATGGACATTGCCAAAAAAGCTATGATGGCAAATCTAAATAAGGTAGGTCCGGAGGTAAAGATAGTCGAAAAGGAAGTTGTCAAAGTGCAAGTTGTGGAGGTTGAAAAACTTTGCACAAAATGCACCGAGCCATGTGCTAAATGTGCCGAAAAATCACAGATCATCGCTGAACTCAATGTGCATAATGAACATTTCAAATCTGATTATCGCACAATGAAGGAAGCGTATGACAAAATGAAATCTGATTATGGCAGGATCGACATAAATAATATTGAACAACACGACACTGTGAGAATGTTAAAAGGGACAGTAACGGATAAACAAAAAGCAATAAATGTATACATTAACACCATTGCTGAAACCAAACAACAACTCCAGGATATGAAAATAGAAACAAAACGTGTTCAACAACTTTTGAGAAGTTACACCACTAACACTTATGTCATCGATCATATTCTTCCCACGATTTCGTCGGAAAGAAATTATAAAAAGTCTAAAAAGAAAAAAGGTAGAGAATACACCAACGTCCCATCACCCCTATGTGAGAAATATTGTCGTAAAACTGTTGATGGGATGGATAAGGCACTCAACATGGAGTTATTATCTGAAAAGAAGAATGAGTTTCCAGAGAACATTGATGTAATCTATACTACTTCAGACGATGACAGTAATGTTGTGGTTAAAAATGTGGTTGAAAACGTTTTGAATGATTCTGATGATGGCAGCTTTGAGAGCGCCACCTCAAGTTTGAACTGTTCTGACACAAAATCCGAAGATGACGATACATCATCGGAAGATGGCCTATGTGATGATCCTAACGTTGTTATGTACAAGGTTAAGGAATCTGATAGACTATACTTTGATGATAGTTTTCCGATTCGGAATGTCAAAGAAGATCAATTGGATAAACTGTTCAAATTGGTTGAAGTTACAGAAGAGGATCTGGAAAAGAATGAAAAGAAATTCTATTCTAAACCCAAAAGAAATTACAATAACTACCGGAGAAATGGTGGTGATCATCCGGAAAACCGGAGAGCTGGGTTGGGTTTAGATACTGAAGAAGAACCGATTAAGAAAAAGTCACGATTTCGTGAATACAAAGATAAAAACATGGCATTCGTATATGGGACAAGCACGGTTCAAGAGGAAAGTTTGATTGGGAAGCAATCAAACGATGAGTTCAAAAAGGCAAAGGAACTTCGAGATAAGACCAAGGCCACAAGTGGTGTAAAACCCACTAGTGGACATTCTCATGATGACCGGACTTACTTCAAATACAATGAAATTGGTCATATCGCACGTAAGTGTCCGAAATCAAAGCCGGTCTATCTTCAAATGCAAGGAAAGAAAGTTCAGATGTTGTAAAACCAAAGCAACCAGAGTTTATAAAACCTGTCAAAATTTTGAAAAGAAATGAATCAAAGCTTGAAGTTAAACCTAAAATTGAAAAGAAGTTTGAAAACTCAACTTTCGAAAAAGGTGAAACTTCCAAGGCAAATGAATCGAGGTTTTGCATAAAAAGGCAAACATAAAATCAAAAGCCTTGATTGCTAAAAAGAAATCATCAACATCTGAAATTACCAAGTTTGAGCTTGTTAAGACTAGTAATAGCAAAGAATCTAAATCTGAGAATAAACCTGAAACTGTCAAATCTTCAATTGATATCAAATCTTCAAAAGGTAAAAAGAAAGTGAATTTTGAAAATGTAAATGACACTGAGGCTCAGATGACCAAGAAGGCTTGGGTCGCGCTTTTTAACTAAATGATTATATGTACAGAGGCTCCAGAGATCCGTTCTTTCAAAGTGGATTCTGGATAGTGGAGCGTCAAGACATATGACAGGGATGAAAGCTCTTTTGTTCGACATTAAAGCTATAAACGGCGGATATGTTGGTTTTGCCGGTAATCAAGGTGGAAGGATCGTCGCCGAAGGAAAACTCTCCAATGGCGTAGTATCGTTTGATCGTGTGAGCTACATTGCGGAACTTGAGAATAATCTTCGGAGCATTTCACAGATTTGTGATAAACAGTTCACAGTGCATTTCAATGACAAAGAGTGTATGATTTTAAAGTCGGGTTTCAAAATACCTGATGATTGGATTCTCATGCGCGCCCCACGCGAGAACGATTTATATGTCTTAGATATGGGCGTCGCTACCGCATCATCGAAATCGGCTCGATGTTTTGTAATGAAAGCTACGAAGAAAGATTCTATTCTTTGGCATTGAAAAATGGGGCACATTCATTTAAGGAAAATGAATTTTCTGGTTCATAACGATCTGGTTGAGGGGTGAATCTTCGGAGCTTCCATATGACTGATCACTGCCTAGAATGTAAAAAGGGGAACCAGATCAAAAAGTCACATCCGAAGAGGATTCTGAATTCAATTAATCTGCCGCTTGAACGTCTTCATATGGATCTTTTTGGTCCAATGAACGTCCAAAGTATTTCAGGAGACTTATACTGCTTAGTCGTCACAGATGATTATTCGCGTTATTCATGGGTTTTCTTCCAAGAATCAAAGGATGAAACGTTTGATAATCTGGTGATTCTTTTCAAGAAGCTCGAAAATCTATATCATCTGCCTATCAGACGTATCGCAGTGACAATGGCACGAAATTCAAGAACAATAAGATGAAAGAATTTTGCAATGCTAAGGGAATTCTGCACGAATTCAGTGCTCCTTATACTCCACAACAAAACGGCATAGCTGAGAGGAAGGATAGAACTTTGATCGAAACAACAAGAACCATACTTGCAGACTCAAAACTTCCTGTTAGCTTCTGGAGTGAGGCGGTTGCAGCAGCTTGCTACACACTAAACAGGGTATTAATTGTCAAACCATCTAAAAAGACATGTTTTGAAATGATCAACCGAAGGACACCAAATTTGAAATATCTAGAGCCATTTGGTGCGCCATGTACTGTAATCAATCAAGATGGTAAATTCAGGGCCAAATCGCTTGAAGGTTTCTTTGTTGGGTATGCGAGTCCGCTAAGAAGAGTGTATGTTCCCTCGTTAAGAAAGGTAATTGAAGCACAACACGTCGATTGCTTCCGGTATACAACTCCGATTCAGAGGAAAGGTGAGGTGTGGTTGTTCAACTATCAAGATCTGTGGAAGTCATTCGACTTGCCCGAAGAACCGACTGAAGAAGAACTCGCAGCGCCTTATTATCTTCAACAGTCGGCGAATCAAGAACAGATCATTAGACCAATTGTGGTTAATCAACCCACGTTGGATACTTCGTCTTCTGGGGCAGGTCCGAGTAATAGTGGTGTTCAAGTTGAAAATGTTTCTAAAACAGAAGCAACACCTACTATAACTCCATCGAATGTTTCCTTTGTACCAGAAAATGCAACAACAGTGCCAAATATGCCTCAGAATCAGAATTCTGACTCTAATGAAGCGCCGAAATTTGATGTTGATGGAGAATCCTCATCGGATGAAGAAGTTGAGCAGATATCCAACATGTTGAATCAATCTGCAAGCCCGAGCAATCAGAACGAAGCTTCATATAGTGCTCCTAATGTTAAATTGATCGTTGATCTGAACATCTCAAATCAGCAAAGCTCAGTTAATGTTCCTAGCGAAGAAATACCCCGATCATATTCTTACCATCCTTCAACGGATATTATTGGTGAATTACAAACTGGGAACGCGAAGCCAAATCAACAAAGCACTAAGTTGTTTCTACACCCGAGTTGCTCCTACTCAAGACTATTGCTACTACTCATGTTTCATTCCTCAAATAGAGCCAAAGACTGTGAATGAAGCTCTGGGTGACGAGAACTGGGTGATAGCAATGCAAGAAGAACTGTTACAGTTCGAGAAATTGGGAGTTTGGAAGCTTGTAGACTTACCACCGAAGCAGAAAGCTATAGATACGAAGTGGGTCTTCAAGTGTAAAAGGGATGATCGGGGGGTTAATTGTCAGAAACAAAGCTCGGTTGGTTGTCAAAGGTTTCCACCAGCAAGAAGGTATTGACTACACAGAAGTTTATGCACCGGTTGCACGATTAGAGTCAATCCGCATTTTCCTTGTGTTCTCAGCTTGGAAAGGTTAAGGTGTACTAGTTAGATGTGAAATCTGCATTTCTCTATGGTAAGCTACGCGAATAAGTGTACGTCGGCTAACCACCGGGTTTTGTCGATCCGCTGAACAAGAACAAAGCTTATCTCCTAGACAAAGCCTTATACGGATTACACCAAGCCCCGAGAGCTTGGTACGAGACGTTATCGCAACATCTCGTTGGAAATGGCTTTACAAGAGGCACAATGGACATTACATTGTTTACCAGAGAAGTCGGAAGTCATCTAATCATTGTACAAATCTATGTGGATGATATCATCTTCAATTCAACGGATGATAGTCTTTGCAAAGAGTTCGAAAAGATCATGAAGAAAAAATTCTAGATGTCCTCCATGAGTGAAATAAAATTCTTCCTCGGATTACAGGTCGATCAGTTACCAGATGGCATATTCATTCATCAAACAAAGTATGTCCACGATATTCTCAAGAAGTTTGACATGGATAGCTCGAAGCCGCTTTCGACTCCGCTGGCACTGAACCATGGGATTTGCATTGACGAGACTGGAACCAAAGTTGATGACACACTCTATCGGTCGATGATAGGATCTCTGATGTATCTGACGGCATCACGCCCAGTTATCATGTATCTTACCTGCCTATGCGCGAGATACCGTCCAGTCCTCGAGTGTCACACATGCAGATAGTCAAAAGAATATTCCGTTACTTGAAGGGATGTCCAAGCACCGGCTTGGGGTATCCAAAGAACGACAATTTTGATCTAACGGGATACGCTGACTCGGACTTCGGGGTGGACAAGTTGAATTCTATATCTACAACGGCTGGTTGCCAGTTCTTCGGAACTCGTTTGGTAACGTGGCTATGCAAGAAACAAACCATGGTCTCTCTTTCTACCTGTGAGGCAGAATATATTTCTGCTTCCAGCTGTTGTTCACAAATCCTCTAGATTCAACAACAGATGAGGGACTTTGGATTGCAATTTCTTGATACGCCTTTATACGTAGATAACAAGGCAGCTATCGACATAACAAAAAATCATGTTCATCACTCTCGTACTAAACACATTGAAATTCGTTATCACTTCATTCGTGACTGCTACGAAAAGAAGTTGGTGCGAATAGAAAAAATTCCACACCGATGAACAAAAAGCTGATTTTTATAATAAAGCATTTCCTTTAACAAAATTTAAATATCTAATGAGGCTTAACGGTATTAAAAATTTGTTGATAGGTGCGGAAGCAGAGGTTGAATACGGATCGGACGACGAGTTCACGTGATCCACATTGGTTTGTCATATCCTTTAGATTAGTATTTCTTAAAAACTAAAATACAAAAATATGTTTTTGAATTTAGGCGGAGAAATTTTGAGAAAATATAAAAACATATGAAAATTTTCAAAATGTACAAAAACATTGAAAAAGACAAAAAGAATTCGGTGTCACAAAAGGAAATGATAGTACATCAGTGGACTATCACAGTATACTAAAGAAATGTAAAGTTTATAAAGTGATAAACAAGTCTTACTGTGGATGTGTCGATAGACTTTACACGTTCAGTAAATTGTTTCTGGGATATAAACTAAATTTTACAAGTGCTTAATCTTGTGGATTAACATCTCTCAGATATATGGACTTAGTACTCCGAAATTTCATTTGAGAGATTGTCTTATTCTGAGATATGAGGTCTATATAGATAGTTGATATCTGGGGTATTATACAAGTTCTTCTGATTTTGCGAAAGCAATAGCCTAGAACTTCTATAATGCTTTATGCTTTAAACCCCTAAACTACATGCAAACTTAAAAAGTATCAAAAGATCTAATCATTTGCAGTGCTTAAAAGATTCCTTAAATGGAACACACCTATAAGTCGAGCCTTCATCTCTTTGTCGATACAGTGTATTAACCTGAGCTCTCCAGGCTTCTCATTAACCCAGATATAGATATCAATTACGCTA
The DNA here is from genome assembly GCA_947069175.1 of Scalesia atractyloides. Taxonomy (NCBI): domain Eukaryota; kingdom Viridiplantae; phylum Streptophyta; class Magnoliopsida; order Asterales; family Asteraceae; genus Scalesia; species Scalesia atractyloides. Next base: position 6,813,838 of record CAMTDV010001634.1, read on the forward strand.
TACTCACTTGTAAGATGAAATCTAGGGAATCTTGATACGGGAGTATATTCAAGAGGTGGGAACCATAGTTAAGTCAAGTTTCATAATTCATACCTTAACATATCTTGGAACAATTGAGAAATGCGTCGAAGTTTAAATGGACGAACATATCGACAATCTAGGTAAACGATTTTAAAACTTAAAGTCATAAAAATGTCAACGGTACTGGTGATATGTCTCAATCAACTGATATGATCCTTAGACACGAATTCACAAAAATATGTCTGTAATATGTTTGTACATAGATTACTTTGTTTTGTACATAGTTTATCTGCTTTACAGATTAAAACCAAAAAGATTTTCAGTATGTTTTAGCATAAACTTACAAAAAGACAAAAAGATTTTGTTTCTACATTGTTTTCAGCAAACCAATGTTGGAGAACGGATCTTCGAAGTCTGGTAAGGTGCTAAACTGGTGGGAATCTAATTGACAACGGGCTGGGAGCTAATCTATAAAATCAGATAAGCCGAAACGATTAAAAGTTCATTAATTTGAAACTTGATTTTTGAAAAATTCAACAGTTTGTTCATAACGGGTCGAACCGAGGTCATTAACTTGGACTCGACAGACAAATCGGTTAACCAAGGTCATTAGCATGGACTTGGTCAACTGAGGGGGATTGTTAAAACCGGTAAAATTTGAAATGTTCAGGGTCTAAATTGAAAAATTTGAAAAAAAATAAAGTTTGAAAACAATAAAGTTCTCCCGGACTTGTAAGCAAGTCTGACCGAACTTGTTCATGCTTTGAAAGAGATAACAGATAATCAAGTTCGCCCGGACTTATGGCTAATTTTAACTAATTGGTTTCATAAGTTCGCCCGAACTTGTCATCTATAAATAGATGACGAGTTTGCCCGAACTTAATCACTTGTTATCTGAACTTTAGAGTGAACTTAAGAGCGATTTCAGGCGATTTCGAAATTGTCACTCACACGACGAAGTGCTGCCCAAATTGAAAGTGATTAGTGGTGATTAGCACATCACTCATCATGGCTATGGTGGGGATTTAAGATTTGGACCATAAAATGACTGTGTTTGAACGATTTGAGACCAGAACTTGAATGTTAGACATGTTGTAGGTTGTTAATGATGAAATTGGAACTTAAATCATGTTAAACAAACAAAAACAATCATAATAATGTGTAAAATTTGATCAGAAATGCAAGTATTGATTGTTGCAGAATGTTTGGGACGATGACAAGTTCGGCTGAACTTTGTCTAAGTTCGGCCGAACTTGTCATCAGGTGGAACATGTGACAAATGCTAAGTTCGCCCGAACTTTCACTAAAATCTGAAATTGTGTTCTATACAAGTTCGCCCGGACTTGTACAAATGTTTTTGATAAATCCTTAACAAGTTCGCCCGAACTTGTAAGAAAAGTGTTTGAAATTGAAAAACAAGTTCGCCCGGACTTATAAGCTGCTAATGTTGTATATATGATAAGTCCGCCCGAACTTAATGTAAAGAAAATGTCAAATTGACTATCAAGTTCGCCCGAACTTGATGGAAAATTGCAAAATTGAAAAATTGTCGACTAATTTCGTCTCGATTGTGTTTGCAGAGTATTGAGCTATCTTTTAATAAGTTTCATAACACGTGCATCACGCTGGATAAAGATATCTGTCCATCGCTCGGAGCTTTTGATGATATTCTAGCATTTATGGCACGGATTCCGATACGCAATGTGACATCCCGGCTTTTCAGGTATCTTAAACGCGCTACTTTATTATTATTCATTCCTACGCTGATTTAATTCGGAGAATTAAAATTACGCGCTCGCAATAACTACGCTAACTTTAGTATTTAGAGAATACACAATGTTTGGAAATTCTAATGAGTTATATCTGAATTACCTACTATGTGTTATTAGACGCTTGTAGATTATTGTATCACGCTATGATTTCGCGATTTATTAGTTATAAGCCTTGTGTTATCGAATTGTAAAAAAAAATTAAATAAATAAATAAATAGCCGAACCGAACCGAGCCGCGGAACGTGTCGACCTTGTGACCACACAAGCCCAACCCGCCACCCACAACCCCCTCGCGAACCCAACCCAACCCGCCACCCCACCCTTGCGGCCCAAGGATAAGCCCAAACCGCCCCCCTTGCCCCTTATGTATACGTATGTATGCATGGGGTGTTCAAAAAAAATATTCAAAACCCAAGAAGTGTGCGACGACAGCAACCCCCCCTCCCTCTCAGTCGCGCAAGCATCCCACATCCCTCGGATCGATTCCAAGCTTGTCCCGGTTCGCTAATTGTCATCGTTTCAAGGTTAGGGTTTAATTGTATTACGATTCACACTAAGTTTTGTGTAGTCTTGATCATGATTATGTGCTTGTATGATATTATTATGAAAAAGTGTTGTGGTGTATGATTAGTTCGGATGAATATGCGAATCTTTGCGGTTGTGATGATATGTTTGAGTATTAAAATCGTAGGCTGCGTTTTATCTATAAAGATCATGATATAAACTTAGGGTTTGCATGAATATTGATATATTAAATGATATTTGACAAGTTAACCTGCTGTTAATCGATACAACTAAGCGTCATGGCCGTTTACACATGTTCTAATGCGATAAAGTCGAAGACAGTAAGCTAATTGACATTTACAGCCAACTTCAGTTGGCTGTAACCTGATCATTATTTATCGAAAAGTGGATTTTCTGAAGCCTAAAACGTGTATTTTTGTAAAACGCTTCAAATGGCGTCGGATTCATATTTTTCTGAGGTTGTTTGCTATTTTTAACGGATGAACGATGATTTTTAAATGATTTTTCTCGTGGACTGCAGTCAGAAAGTGACGAATCTGACTGCAGCCTAGTATATAAATGTTTATAAATAATTGGTAAAGATTTAGGATTTGAAAATTTTACACAAAATTCTAAGGTCTAATTGACACCTCCTGTAAAAAATTGGAATTTTTGGAACGTGGGAACTATTTTATAAAAATTCTCGAAAACAGCCAAGTTATGAGTGTACAACCTGAAAACATGATAACTTGTGTTTGTGTGTATCTAAGTGTTGTATAAGTTATCCTGTGTTTATGACAAGTTGGGTTTGATCGTTATTTTGTATGGTGATACTTTGATACATGATTATGGTTTCGAATTGGTTATTACGTGTGCCGTACTGTGTGTTAGTTATGCGTAGGGTTTTGTGTCAGTGTGTTCACACACTAACTTTGAATCGGTTGACATGTTAGGACGCGATTAGCGATTCCATCATTTGCTTCTTTTGCGTTTATCTAACCGAGCAATTTAACGTGAGTTCACGGCCCCTATTTTATCCAGTTTTGAACAACAGGGGGAGAAACATGTATACGCTCTACAACTCTATCTTTTACGTTATGCGAAATTAACACCGTTAACTATTCGGTAACTAAGTTAATGTTAATGTATGTTATGGTCACTAAGTAGCTTTATCACGGAAGTCCTCAACCAACTCTCGGATCGTTAGTATTGGGTTAGATAGCGGGGAAATTACAGTAGTACTACTGGGCCCGACAAGCCCCACCCGAGCTAGTCGCGCTAGCCGACCGGGAATGGTCAACGGGTGATTAATTTGGCCTAACTCTCGCCATGGTCAGTGATATACCTGGCAACACAGAGGCAACAACAGTCAGCTTCGATCGCGAACTCTTACGTGACGTAACTTTAGGCTCGCTACCTACATGTTAACATCGAACTTATTTACGAACCAACTTTATTATTCCAGGTTAGGAATAATGGATCTATGTCGTTATCCTGGGTTAGGGATAACGGGGAAAACCAATCTTTTAAACTGAACATGTGAACTTACAAAACCTGTGAACTCACTCTTCTTTAATGTTGACACTTGTTTCTTTGCATGTTTCTCAGGACGCTAGGAGTGCTAGGTGCACTCACTTGCATTTGATCAAGGCATTTTTATCGAGTCTTTATTAACGATTACTTTTGGGATTTTGGTTTTGGCGTTTATGTTGGCGCCCGTTACTTTATTCTAATGCTTCCGCAAAACTTTGAAACCTTGGAATTTTGAAAATGACTATGCATGTTTACAATAAATGTTTTTGGAAAACGTTTAAATAAATCATATAGAGTCGTTCGACATTGCTAGTGTCTGAGATTCTGGTTTGATCACACGCCTCGCGGTAATACTCCGCAAGTGGAAGTTGAGGGTGTGACAGATTGGTATCAGAGCCTCTAGCTATAGAGAACCAGGTTTGCATTTAAAGTTGACCTAAACTATAGCTGTTACACGACACTAGACTTAGTTAGCACCGAACTGTGATATCTTGTTATGTGTTATACTACAATTGTTCTATGTGATATATATATATATATATTGTGATATACGCAGCTCGTAACTAACTACACCAACCCAGCAGGCTATGTTATCATCATTATCCGACATATCTCGACAATCAAGGGCGTTGGGGAAGGCACCCATGGTCGAACCCTCACCACCTCGTGGCGTGGAGACACGCTCAGCTGCCAGGAAAAGACTCGCTTTAGGAGGGGAATCGTCCTCCCGTCCAACCACCGCTATACCGGTCAAACCGGTCAACTCTTCAGGAGTGGGGGACGATCTCCTTAGAGCTGTGCTAAGGAAACAACAGGAACAACTGAGAATGCAAGAGACTATCGAAGCACAGGGATGGCTGATACATTAGCTGACTGGTAAAACTGAAGAGCTCGAGGAAGAGCAAGATGAGAATAGGAGAGTTCGAAGCATTTTAGCTAAGGACCTTCGTGCTGAGCAACTGAGGGCTGACTGGCTCGAAGACAGAGTTCTTGAGTCCAGTTGGAGGATTCACGAACTGGAACAGAACAAAGCACCACCTATCCCAGTACCCGTACCAGCACCGGCCCCTCCAGCGCCGGTAGAAGACGAAGAGGAGGATCCAGAGGAAGACCCGGAGGAAGAAGAGCCGGAACAGGACCCGGCTGTTGAAGCTGAAAACGCTGAAGAGGAAGACGGCAGTGATAGTGACTTTGGAGATGGAGACATAGATGACTAACTCGTCTCGCCAATCTCCGTTTTGTTTCCTTTAGTTTGTTTGTTTCCACTTATGTTTGAACTTGGAAATTTTATAATTAAACTGATATGTTTGGTTGGTATTTTGTGAGACATTACAATTTATTTAATCGAATGTTCCTTTTGATTGTTTAATTTGTTGGGTCGACATAAATTGTGTGATCATTTAAGTGTGGAATATGATAACTATATTGGATATATACTTATCGGTGTGTGTTTGTGTTGTCTTGTGAAGATCTAAAATGGCAACCGGTCGCCGCGGAAATCTCAACATGTTAGTTGAAGAATTGGCCGCTTTAATCCAACAACACGTGAATGCTGCTCTGGCAGGTGTTCCTAACCCACCAGCAGGTAACCATTATTACATTTTCATGGGAAAATCTAATAGTTTGGCTAGTAGACTTTCTCGCTGACTACCTATCCTCTATCCTCAGGAGGGGTCTTAACCCCTACAAGATGTTCCTGGATGCGAAACCGAGCAAGTTCACGGGAGTTGAAGGACCCATAGGACTGGTCCGTTGGGTCGAAAAGTCTGAATTGGTTTTCGAAATGTGCAATTGCCTCGAAGCTAATAAGGTCAAGTATGCTGCCTCGACGTTGGAAGATGGGGCATTAACCTGGTGGAACGCACAAGTCCAAACTTGTGGACTTGCTACGGCGAACGCAATGGCCTGGACCGAGTTCAAAGTTCTAATCAAGGAGGAATAATGTCCGCGGGACAGAGTTCAGCAATTGTAACAAGCGTTATAGAACCACAAGATGGTCGGGTCAGAAATTGAAGCGTACACGGAAAGACATCATGATCTGGTGTTCCTTTGTCCCGATTTGGCTAACACCGTCGTTAAATGACTTGATTTTTATCTTGGGGGTCTGGTCCTTGAGATCCAGGGCATGGTAATGTCTAGCAACCCTACGACGGAGCAACAAGCGATTAGGCTGGCACATAAACTCACCGATAAGGCGGTGGAGCAAAGGAAGTTGCCACCTAGGGGTGCAACTGAAATTGTCCCTGACAACAAAAGGAAATTTGAAGACTCACTTGCTCGGCAGTCTTCATCAGCACAGCCACAACAAGGAAACTAGAAGCGGTCCAACAACTTCAACAACAATCGAGGTCACAACAATCAGTCTGCCAACAACACCCAGAACTCGAGCGGCTATGCGGGTCGAAAGCCGAAATGTAATCGTTGTAACCTCCATCATCACGGCCCTTGCGTCGGAAATCATTGCCAACAATGTGGCAAAGCAGGACACGCGGCAAAGGATTGTCGCGGGGAGATTACGTCATGATAGAATCAGAACCAGCACCAGGGTCAGCAGAAGGGTAATAACCGGGGATGCTATCAGTGCGGTAGCACTGCCCATTTCAAGCGAGACTGCCCGCAACTTCGCAACAACAACAATGGTGGGAATAACAACAACAATAACAACAATAGCAACAATGGAAATGGTGGCACAGGAGGTGCCAAAGGACGTGCATTCACGCTAGGCCGTGGGGAGGCCAGAAACGACTCGAATGTGGTCACCGGTAAGTTTCCACTTAACGATCATTTTGCTACTGTACTTTTTGATACGGGTGCGGATAAGAGTTTTATATCTGAGTCTTTTAGGAAGAACCTAAATCTCACAGCTAAACCCCTAGAGACCCCTTACGTCATAGAACTAGCCGATGGTAAATCTGTAGATGTGACTCATCTAGTGACCGACTGTCAACTTAAACTCACGGGTCACACCTTTACCATTGATCTGATGACAACTACTCTGGGTAGTTTTGATGTGGTAGCCGGAATGGACTGACTATCCGACGTCCGAGCTGAAGTTCTCTGTTTCAAGAAAGCTATCCGTATTCCGCTCTCTAACGACGAAGTCTTGATGGTGCAAGGCGAGAAGGCAGGCATCGTCACGAACATCATCTCTTACATGCAAGCTCAGAAGTATCTTCGGAAGAAGAACTCTTTTGCTTTGCTCGCACTGGTCACCGAACAGTCTAAGGATGAGAAGCGGATTGAAGATATCCCCATCGTCCGTGACTTTCCCGATGTGTTTCCAGAGGAGTTACCCGGTCTTCCACCACATCGACAAGTAGAGTTTGAAATCGAATTGGCGAGCCATGCGACTCCTATCACCAAGGCCCCGTACCGCTTAGCTCCAGCAGAGCTGCAAGAGCTGTCTACTCAACTTCAGGAATTGTTGGAAAAAGGATTTATCCGACCCAATACTTCGCCATGGGGAGCTCTGGTCCTTTTTGTCAAGAAGAAGGACGGGATCTTCCGCATGTGCATCGACTACAGGGAACTCAATAAGGTTACCGTCAAGAACCGGTACCCATTACCTCGCATCGACGATCTTTTCGACCAACTTCAAGGGTCAAGCTACTACTCCAAGATTGATCTACGGTCCGGTTATCACCAGCTACGCGTCAGGGAGGAGGATATCTCCAAGACGGCATTTCGCACTCGGTATGGCCATTACGAGTTCTTGGTCATGCCCTTCGGTCTCACCAATGCACCCGCGGTGTTCATGGACCTCATGAACCGCGTGTGTAAGCCGTATCTCGACAAGTTTGTCATCGTGTTCATCGATGATATACTCATCTACTCTAAGGGTAAGGAAGAACATGCTGAGCATCTGCGGTTATTGCTGGAACTACTTCAACATGAGAAACTATATGCCAAATTTTCGAAGTGTGATTTCTGGATTCGGGAAGTTCAGTTCCGCGAGCATATCGTGAATGAAAAGGGTATACACGTTGATCCCGCCAAGATCGATGCTATCAAGAACTGGGAAGCACCCAGGACACCGACAGAGATCCGCCAATTTTTGGGTTTGGCTGGTTACTACAGACGTTTCATCGAGGGATTTTCCAAGATCGCACAACCGCTTACCACTCTCACCCAGAAGGGCACCAAGTATGCTTGGGGTGACAAACAGGAAGCAGCATTTCAATTACTGAAGCAGAAGCTTTGTAGTGCGCCCATTTTGTCCTTGCCAGAGGGGACGGATGATTTTGTGGTATATTGTGACGCTTCCATTCAGGGATTGGGATGTGTGCTCGTGCAACGTGATAAGATCATCGCGTATGCATCCCGACAGTTGAAGGTCCACGAGAAGAACTACGCGACACATGACTTGAATTGGGAGCAGTTGTGTTTGCACTTAAGATTTGGAGACACTACCTATATGGAACAAAGTGCACAATCTACACGGATCACAAGAGCCTCCAGCATATTTTTAACCAGAAGGAGTTGAACATGCGACAGTGTTGCTGGGTCGAACTCCTGAACGATTATGAATGTGCCATTTAATATCACCCGGGTAAAGCTAACGTGGTAGCTGATGCCCTCAGTCGGAAGGAGCACTTGAAACCTCGTCGGGTACGAGCACTATAGTTCACAATTCATTCTGGGTTACCCGAACAGATACGCGACGTGCAGCTAGAAGCAGTTAAGGAAGAGAACATCAAGGCCGAATCTGTGGGAAAGATGGAACGCGATTGGGAAGTGAAACCCAATGGTACCTGGTATTTCATGAATCATATATGGGTACCTCTCTACGGAAACCTCAGGAAGCTAGTTATGGACGAAGCTCACAAATCCCGATACTCTGTCCATCCTGGTTCATATAAGATGTATCAAGACCTTAAAGCCGCGTACTGGTGCCCAACATGAAAGCGGATATAGCCACCTACGTGAGCAAGTGTTTGACTTGTGCGAAAGTCAAGGTGGAATACCAGAAGCCATCAGGGCTACTTCAACAACCTGAGATCCCAGTGTGGAAATGGAATCAGATCTCGATGGACTTTATCACTAAAACTTCCCCGCGAACTCCGGATGGTTGCGATACCATCTAGGTGATCGTGGATCGTCTAACTAAGTCTGCACACTTCCTAGCGACCAAAGAAACAGATAAGATGGATAAGTTGACTCGCATCTACATTAAGGAAGTAGTTTCTCGGCACGGGGTGCCAACGTCCATCATTTCAGACAGAGATGCTCGTTTCACGTCCAACTTTTGGCGGTCACTTCAGAAAGCGTTGGGTACACGCTTAGATATGAGCACAGCTTACCACCCTTAGAAGGATGGTCAGAGTGAAAGGACCATTCAGACCTTGGAGGAAATTCTTAGGGCATGCGTGGTAGACTTCGGGAACAGTTGGGAAATCCATCTGCCTTTAGTGGAATTCTCGTATAACAACAGTTACCATACTAGTATTCAGGCAACACCGTTTGAAGCATTGTACGATCGCAAATGTAGATCACCGGTCTGTTCGGCAGAAGTCGGTGACAGTCAACTCACAGGTCCTGAGTTGATACTTGAGGCTACTGAAAAGATTGTGCAAATCAGAAACCGCATGGCAGCGGCACGGTATCGACAGAAAAGTTACGCTGATCAACGACGCAAACCGCTCGAATTTCAAGTAGGTGACCGCGTCCTACTGAAAGTGTCACCCTGGAAGGGTGTAATTCGTTTTGGGAAACGAGGCAAACTAAATCCACGGTACGTAGGCCCATCTGTGATTTCGAAGCGTATTGGGCCCGTAGCTTATCAGTTAGACCTTCCTGCCGAACTCAGTGGAGTTCACAACGTTTTTCACGTGTCCAATCTGAAGAAGTGTCTATCAGATGAGACCCTAGTCATTCCATTGGATGAGATTCAAGTGGATGAGCAACTGCATTTTGTGGAACAACCTATCGAGATCATGGACCGTGAGATCAAGACTCGAAGGCACAACAAGATACCGATCGTCAAGGTTCGTTGGAACTCTCAGCGTGGACCGGAGTTCACGTGGGAAAGAGAGGACCAAATGAAAAGCAAATATCCACACCTTTTTGCAGCTGAGCAGCAATCTGATGTTACCGCCAACTGAATTTCGGGACGAAATTCTTTCAACATGGGGATGATATGACAACCTGGGATTTCCTTGTACCATTCTAACAAACTAAATTGTTGTGCGTTGCATTCTAAACCGCGTTTACTCAATTTTCGGGACGAAAATTCTTTCAACATGGGGATAATGTGACATCCCGGCTTTTCAGGTATCTTAAACGCGCTACTTTATTGTTATTCATTCCTACGCTGATTTAATTCGGAGAATTAAAATTACGCGCTCGCAATAACTACGCTAACTTTATTATTTAGGAATACATAATGTTTGGAAATTTTAATGAGTTATATCTGAATTACGTGCTATGTGTTATTAGACGCTTGTAGATTATTGTATCACGCTTTGATTTCGCGATTTATTAGTTATAAGCCTTGTGTTATCGAATTGTAAAAAATAAATAAATAAATAAATAAATAGCCGAACCGAACCGAGCCGCGGAACGTGTCGACCTTGTGACCACACAAGCCCAACCCGCCACCCACACCCCCTTGCGAACCCAACCCAACCCGCCACCCCACCCTTGCGGCCCAAGGACAAGCCCAAACCGCCCCCATTGCCCCTTATGTATACGTATGTATGCATGGGGTGTTCAAAAAAAATATTCAAAACCCTGATCCCCTAGAAGTGTGCGACGGCAGCAACCCCCCCCTCTCGGTCGCGCAAGCATCCCACATCCCTCGGATCGATTCCAAGCTTGTCTCGGTTCGCTAATTGTCATCGTTTCAAGGTTAGGGTTTAATTGTATTACGATTCACACTAGGTTTTGTGTAGTCTTGATCATGATTATGTGCTTGTATGATATTATTAAGAAAAAGTGTTCTGGTGTATGATTAGTTCGGATGAATATGCGAATCTTTGCGGTTGTGATGATATGTTTGAGTATTAAAATCGTAGGCTGCGTTTTATCTATAAAGATCATGATATATACTTAGGGTTTGCAAGAATATTGATATATTAGATGATAATTGACAAGTTAACCTGCTGTTAATCGATACAACTAAGCGTCATGGCCGTTTACACATGTTCTAATGTGATAAAGTCGAAGACAGTAAGCTGATTGACATTTACAGCCAACTTCAGTTGGCTGTAACCTGATCATTATTTATCGAAAAATGGATTTTCTGAAGCCTAAAACGTGTATTTTTGAAAAACGCTTCAAATGGCCCCGGATTAATATTTTTCTGAGGTTGTTTGCTATTTTTAAATGGTCATTTAGTGCAGCAGCTGAAGCTGCATAAATTCTGCAGAATTTGCAGGTTGTTTATCGAGTCGGATCTCAGAGTCTGTATGGGGTTAGGTCACGAAATCTGTACAGTAACTGGAGATGGGAGTTTCCGAAAATCTCCCACTAGAATTTCGTTAATCGGATGAACGATGATTTTTAAATAAGTTTTCTCGTGGACTGCAGTCAGAAAGTGACGAATCTGACTGCAGCCTAGTATATAAATGTTTATAAATAATTGGTAAAGATTTAGGATTTGAAAATTACACAAAATTCTAAGGTCTAATTGACACCTCCTGTAAAAAATTGGAATTTTTGGAACGTGGGAACTATTTTATAAAAATTCTCGAAAACAGCCAAGTTATGAGTGTACAACCTGAAAACATGATAACTTGTGTTTGTGTGTATCTAAGTGTTGTATAAGTTATCCTGTGTTTATGACAAGTTGGTTTGATCGTTATTTTGTATGGTGATACTTTGCATGCATGATTATGGTTTCGAATTGGTTATTACGTGTGTCGTACTGTGTGTTCGTTATGCGTAGGGTTTTGTGTCAGTGTGTTCACACACTAACTTTGAATCGGTAGACATGTTAGGACGCGATTAGCGGTTCCATCATTTGCTTCTTTTGCGTTTATATAACCGAGCAATTTAAGGTGAGTTCACGGCCCCTATTTTATCCAGTTTTGAACAACAGGGGGAGAAACATGTATACGCTCTACAACTCTATCTTTTACGTTATGCGAAATTAACACCGTTAACTATTCGGTAACTAAGTTAATGTTAATGTATGTTATGGTCACTAAGTAGCTTTATCACGGAAGTCCTCAACCAACTCTCGGATCGTTAGTATTGGGTTAGATAGCGGGGAAATTACAGTAGTACTACTGGGCCCGACAAGCCCCACCCAAGTTAGTCACGCTAGCCGACCGGGAATGGTCAACGGGTGATTAATTTGGCCTAACTCTCGCCATGGTCAGTGATATACCTGGCAACACAGAGGCAACAACAGTCAGCTTTGATCGCGAACTCTTACTTGACGTAACTTTAGGCTCGCTACCTACATGTTAACATCGAACTTATTTACGAACCAACTTTATTATTCCAGGTTAGGAATAATGGATCTATGTCGTTATCCTGGGTTAGGGATAACGGGAAAAACCAATCTTTTAAACTGAACATGTGAACTTACAAAACCTGTGAACTCACTCTTCTTTAATGTTGACACTTGTTTCTTTGCGTGTTTCTCAGGACGCTAGGAGCGCTAGGTGCACTCACTTGCATTTGATCAAGGCATTTTTATCGAGTCTTTATTAACGATTACTTTTGGGATTTTGGTTTTGGCGTTTATGTTGGCGCCCGTTACTTTATTCTAATGCTTCCGCTAAACTTTGAAACCTTGGAATTTTGAAATGACTATGCATGTTTACAATAAATGTTTTTGGAAAACGTTTAAATAAATCATATAGAGTCGTTCGACATTGCTAGTGTCTGAGATTCTGGTTTGATCACACGCCTCTCGGTAATACTCCGCAAGTGGAAATTGACGGTGTGACACGCAAAGCTATAACAGAGAAAACAGTGGTTTATAGATCGCATGTCAACATATTCTGGATGTCCGCAGCGATGATTGAGGATGATTCTGCTATAAAGTATGTTGTTCGAGAAGAGAATGAAGATAAAGAGATCACTATCACTGAAGCTGATATATGCAAAGTTCTGGAATTCAACGATGCAGCTAGTGATCCTATGATGCTAGATGAACGAATGGTTCGAGGTTGCTTTTGCCGAATGGGGTATAAGGGGCATGTGAACGAATCTACACTGAAGAAAGGATCGGTTCCTAATACACACAAGTTCTTAATGCACGCGGTTATTCATACTTTCAGCCATCAAAAGGCAGGCTTAGACGACGTTCAAGACTATATGGCTTGCATGGCGACAACGTTGATTTTGAACAAGAGGTTTAACTATTTAAAGCTGGTATTTACTCACATGAAGAACAATATGGGATCGAAGAGATTAGTGATGTACCCGAGGTTCGTACAGATGTTGATTAACGAAAAGTTCAAGAAGATTGCAAAGGATCCAAACGATATTACTTATCTGAGTCATCTTGATGATACAACAGTGAAGAAGTTGATTACTTTCCAGAAATAATCGTCTGCACCAGTTGCAAAGCCACTATTTGGTGCTATCGCGTCTGAGAATTACGTCGCGCTACCAGAGTATAAATGGAGGAAAGACGACAGTGGTGATGAAAGGGAACGAAATGCTGAGATTGAATTGTTATCTACTTTCAAAGAGAAGCGTAGTGATTGGTTTTTGAAGAAAGTTGTCGTGCAAGATAAAAAGAAAAGCTCGCGAAAGCCGAAGAAAGTTGAAATGATGTTAATGGACGAAGATGAGCCTATGAATGTTCAATCAGAAGCTGGTCCTAGTACTGAGAATGTGGTGATAGAAAGTCAAGAGGCTGAAAAGACAACTCAGGAAGATGATGTAATTTCTGCAACATCTGGCAAAGACGATGATAGTGATGATTCTTTGGAGATTGCAACAAATATAGCAATTGTTGAATCAGTTGAAGAGAAACTTAAAGAAGGTGATGCTGATTATGAGCCTGAGTAAGAAAAAGAGTCTGATGAGGAAAGACCGAAGAAAAAAGCAAAACGTGTTAAGTCTTCAGTAACTAATGTATCTAAGAAGGCTACAGGGTCTCCAAAGACGAAAGGAAAGAAAACAACGAAAGCTAAAAGCAGACGTTATGTTGGAAAGCCAAAGAGCATAGAAGCTACACAAGAACCTTCTGGTGCACAGGAGAAAGGAGTCACACAAGAACCTCCTACACAAGAACCTCCTGTTATTATTACAGTTGAAGCAGAACGTCCAGGAGTTACACAAGAACCTCCTGAGACTGTATTGTTAGAGATTCCAGTCATTCAATCCCCGGATCCTCCAACGACTTCTCATTTTGAAAGCTCAACTCTGAAAAAGTCTACACTAACGGGTACGCCAAAATCGACGCCAAAGACTACTCCGAAATCAAAGATATTTGGTGATATTCCGAATGTTCCAATAGATATTCAAGATCTGAACGATTTCTTCCCTGAATCGGACGTTGATGAATTAGAGAAACGTGTGAAAGTGTTGGAAGACAAAGTGGCTAAGAATGAATATGAGAAAGCCGAGCTAGAAAAATTAGTGAAGTAGAGTGAAGTTGAGAAAGAGATTTTGTCTAACAAAGTTAGATTTCTTGAAGGTGATCGAGGGTACTTAAAAGCCCTAATTGAAAGCTTACAGGATGCGAATGAAAGATTGATGAAAGAGATTGCAGAATTACGTTCAGAACGTGAGATGAATGATAAAAGATTCAGTAGGCTGCAGAGGATGCTGACAAATAGTCTTGGTATTGATTTTGATGCATAATACGCACGAATAGATCTGCAGGAAGCCAAAGATAAGGCAGAGAAAGAACTAGCTGAACAGGGCAAAGGAAAGAACGTGATTGAAAGCTTGCCAAAGATTACTGAGCCAATAGCTGAGTCTGCAAAAGCTTCGAAGTCTGTAATTGCTCCAGAAACAGAAACAGAAACAAAAGACGATAATGAAGCTGAAGATAAGGATCAAGATGATGATGATTAGGCTGATGATACTATAGACGACTCTAACAATGATGGTGGTAATGATGATGATAATCAGGGTGGAGTCGGTCTGAAAATAGTTGATGTGAAAGTAAATAAAGAGTTTGACTTCACGTCGTTTCTGAATGATGAATCAAATCAGATGGAAGATCAAACTCAGGGGGAGCGAACAGGGGAGCAAAAAGATGATATTGATATGTCTGATGCTATTACAACTGCTATACCTGTTGCTGCGGTCCCTACAAAGCCTCTGATTCTTATGCTTGAACACAACGTCGAAGAAGGTGAATTCGTGCACAACTATTCGAAAGAAGATCTAGCGAAGTTGATAGATGTTGATGCAGAATCATTCGACTTTGATTTTGAAGAACAAGTTTTAAATGTGAATACGTTAAGGCCAAACGAGTATCACTACCAACTTAGATATGAGGCAGATGAATACAACAAAGTTATAGTGGCGGATTGGTCCTCTGACGACGAAAAAGATGAAGCTGAGAAGTATGTCAGTCCTAATACAGATAGTTTTCCAACATTTGAGGAGATGTACGAACAACTGAATGAGGATATGTTGAAAGAAAAGATAGAAGAATCTATACGTAATGGTAAAATCCCTAAACCCATGACTAAAGAGGAGATTGCGCAAGCGAAAAAGTCATGGTTTAAAGAAATGCCGCGAGAACGTAAGTTTCGAAGTCCACTAGCATTCTTTACCAGAGATAAAGATGTGTCATTGGGTGATATATTGAGTTGGGGGTGGTTCAAAGAGATGAATGTATACGCCATCAAAAGGGAATTTGGAGTTCAATACTTCAGATATCTGGCATATTTCAAGACACTTCCATACTGGGATGTTGAGGAGCTTGTTCAAACAAGGAATATCACATACCACATGAAGTTCATTGATCAGTTACTTTGGAAGATGATCAAGTTTGAGGCTACTAAAGGTTTTAGATACTGGAAGCCGTTTATTTCCAAGCGTCGTATCAAAACAAATAAGAAGACTGGGGTTAAAGACATCACGTTGATTATGAAACGCCCAAGAGCGATGAGAAATATGCCCCTGATGCCGATCGAACAAAATTTCTATCCTTTGTTCAAATGGTGGCAGATTGATCCAACTACTTGTGAAGCGGTGATTGTGTTATGGTTTGAAGATCATCTGGATATTACCAAAGAAAGGGTTGAAATGTTTGGGGTTCAAGGATTGAGAGGGCTATGGAGAACGATAAGGATACTAGACCCGATGTGGCTAGTGAAGTGCTCGAAAGAAGATATCAAGTGTTTGTTCTACAGCAAGATTGTTTTTGAAGAACGTGAAAAGGAGCAAGCGATGCAATACCAGAGAGTTGTTAATGTCTGCTATGCACACGAAGTTAATTATGGTAGAATGTGGGAATCAACTTGGAGAGACTTGAACGTGAAAAATTCTTGAAGGAAGAAGCGCGTATTGAACGTATACATGAAATAGGTAGGGAGGCAAGATTACGACGTTTCAGTTTATGACAAAGGTGCCACCTACAGATCAAACGGCGATTCCATCGCAAGAGAGAAGAAAGAAGCCGATAAAGAACTTCTTTGGAAGAGTTAGACAGAGATAGAGCTGTGAAGACTGATCAAGACGAAGACGATATCCAATGGGGAGTCTGTTAGTGCATAATGTCTATGTCTTAGTCTTGGATCGAGTCTGTATAGTTTTGGGCTAGATTACGTCAAATTAGAAGGTTATTTATGTAATATAGGTACAAGTTCGCTTGAAATGATGTTGTAAGATCAAGTTCGGCCGAACTTGATCAAGTCAAGTTCGCCCGAACTTGATCATCCCCCAGCGAACTTGTACATCTATAAATAGATGCCTTGTGTCTTTCATTTGTAACTTTTGTGATTTTGGCACACTGATGGCGAAGCTCTGCCGGATCAGGAACTGAATGTATTGAACATTATTGATCAATAAAACAACGTTTAAATAGTAAATCTTGTCTATTTGGTAATCATGTCATATTGTTTCCGCCAATTATGGACATTAGATACAATCTAGGTTCCTGTGCTTACGTGGAGACGATCTAACAAGTTATATCTTTAAAAAAAACCCCGTGTATTACACGGGTTAAAAAATACAATTTTTATATCTTTAAAAAATCTGATGTATTACACGAGTTGACTTTTGATTATTTATAGTTTGATAATATTAAAATTACATCTTAAGTCATATACTTTTTTTTTTTGATAAAACATGTTTAAAATATATATAATATTTTATTTAAAAAATATATATATTTAAAACATATTACTGATTATAAAGAGTCATGGATATGTTGATTAAATTTGGATGTAAAAGTATAAACGTAAACAAATTTTGATGTTTAAAATAAGCTTTAAGAGATAATAAAACTATCATATAACCTAACCAGGGAAATATATTATAAAAATTATAAATTAATATTAATAGTCTAAATAAATTATTTAATCGTATGTATATCTTAAATAATAATCTAATCTAACATCTTTTTTATTATAATTATTTTCATAATATTTATCTCTAAAATTTGTTTATCCATTTATTTAGGCGAAAAAAAAAATTGAAAGCATTCTTAAATAACTTTGACTATCTATATAATTTTCTTTTTGAACGGTAAATTTTATTAGAAAACGCAACCTACAACAACAAATAACAACTTACAAGAAATCAAAGGCAAGCCAATTAGCCCATTCTACCGAATACAATTTAGCTCTATTTTTTATCCACAGATAACTCGTAGCCTTTATGTCCGCCAAAAGCCTCGCAATGTCGATCCTTATGCTTGAGAAGACAACCTCGTTGCGGAGTTTCCAAATGCTCCAACATGATATCAACAAAATAGCTTGTGTCATCTTCTTCTTTGTTTGCTGCCCAGTTATAGTATTGTGCAACCCGAGTAGATCACAGGTAGTGAAAGCATAAGCGAGTGGGATTGAAAGCCAAGTCGAGACCATCTGCCATACAATTGAGCTAACGAGACAGGATGTAAACAGGTGGTCCACCGTCTCAACCGATTCATTGCATAAGGGGCATAGGTCGTGGAGATAGATATGTGTCTCCTTTCCAGCGCCACTCTGGTGGGTAGACGGACCAGAGACATCCTCCAACCAAAAATGTTCACCTTGCGTGGTATCCACCTGTTCCATTCAAAGACAAAATCACTTGGGGTTAAATTAATACATGTAATGATCTCCCGAAGCGATTTGACCATGAAAGTCCCCAAGTCATCCGCCTGCCATACCCAACAATCGTCACGGTTAGTGATATGTATTTGTGGCAGGATTACGTTGATACCATTCAGCTCCGATAATTCCATATTTGATGTGGGAAGCCTATGCCAGCACCAATCAATATTGGTAATCTGACCCATAGAGTTAATCCTGTCATTAACCATGCATCATTTGAATTTTTCAAGTGAGAACAAAACTAGAAATAGGTATTGAAATGGAGATTGGAAGCC
The DNA here is from genome assembly GCA_947069175.1 of Scalesia atractyloides. Classification (NCBI taxonomy): domain Eukaryota; kingdom Viridiplantae; phylum Streptophyta; class Magnoliopsida; order Asterales; family Asteraceae; genus Scalesia; species Scalesia atractyloides. The sequence goes on from CAMTDV010001634.1 coordinate 6,832,126, forward strand.
CAAGTGTCCGTCCAGAATTGAACATCCCTCCCGTTACCCACTGAACCCTTAATGAGGCGATTAAGATGGATATTATCTTTTCTAAGTGCCGCCTCCTTTCTAATGATGTTGTTCCAGACACATGATAGACCCCGCTTAGAAGGTAGGAAATTGCCATGTTTTGGATCAAAGTGTATACAGGAGATAACCTTTCTCCATAGCCTTCCCACCTCCACTTTGTATCTCCATGCCCATTTTGCTAGTAACCCGCTATTCATATCTTTCAAAGAGCCCACACCCAAACCTCCATTTGGACTGGCTCAATGACTTTGTCCCAACGAACCTAATGCATTTTATTTCTTGTTTCGTTCCCACCCCAAAGAAAATCCCTTCTAAGTTTTTCAAGTTTATTTATAACTGAACAAGGAGCTTGAAATAATGAAAAGTAATATAGGGGTAGTGAATCCAAAACCGATTTTATAAGTGTCGTTCTCCCACCTATAGAAAGTGTGGATGCTTTCTAAAGTGAGAGTCTCGATGTGAAAGTTTCAATTACTGGTGCCCAGTTATTTACAAGATTCATATTTGCCTCAACTTTTAGCCCAAGATAAATGAATGGTAGCGACCCATGTTTACAATTAAGAAGATTTGCCATTTGAGCAATTTCATTGGATGATGTCCCAACCCCAAAAAGAGATGATTTTTGTAAATTGATTTTTTTTGTCATTAATATAAATGAAAACGTTTTAAGGATATATTTGTAAAACATTCTAATTAAATAATGGTGTTTCAAACAACGATTAAATATTAAATACTGGCGCCACTTCGAGAAAGGTGGGTATAAAAATGAGATTGTTGATTCTCTTGATTAAACCAATTATTATTGTTTGTTTAGTATTTGAGAGGTGGTGCTGTTAAAAAAGTATTCAAGAGCACATGAGATGAAAATACATAACAAAAGTCATTGTTAACAAATGAGTTTTAGTTTGATTATCCTTTTTTTTAACATGACCCAACCCGATCTGATAATTATATGACTTCAAGTTTGATTATTTTTTTAACATGACCCAACTTGATCTGATCCTTTACGAACTAGAAAAAATTATTACATAATTAGGGCCTAAAATTCTTAAAAAAATTTACACCCCTAGAGAAAAATTCACAGGGACTGAGTCCATCATCAAGAAAGTGGAAGCAAATTCTTGGTAAGAAAGCCATTGGTGTTTGAATTGAAAGACCAAACGGATAATGGCGTACATATTAATATGTCACTTTGTGTATATATACCAAATTTACAATAATAAACTATTGGAATCAACTTAGGTTTTTTTAGGGATATTGGATTTTAATAATCCCAACTTTCACCAATTACCGCCAATAATCCAACTTAAAAAATTCCTCTGACAATCCCAACTTGTAAGAATTTGGTCTCATCGATCATTTTCTAACTGGGATAGTTTTTTGTTGACGTGACAGCTTACGTGGCACAAACCTAGTTATTTGATGACGTGGCTGCTAATGTGGTTGCTTATGTGACACAAACTTAGTGTTTGGATTTTAATAATCTCAACTTTCACCATCATCAACAACTATCACCACCACCATCAGCCACCACCACCACCACCGCCACCATAGCCGCCAACCACAACAGCCGCCGCCACCACCACCATCAGCCGCCACCACCACCACCACTATCAGCCACCACCGTCAGTCGCCGCCGCCACCCATCACCATATCCGCCGCCACCATCACTATCATCTGCCGCCACCACCACCATCAGCCGCCACCCACCTATTTTTTGGTGGTGGCGGCTGATGGTGGTGGCGCACTACAAGAGACTACCACCTTTAGCGGCAACAGTCATCGCCGGTATTGATGGGTTTTGTCGCCGGTATTGACCTTTAGCGGCGACACGTGGCCGCTAAAGGGTCGCCGGGTATAGATGGGCCGCTATTGCCCTATTTGTCGTCGCTATTAAACCTGTCGCCGCTAATGCCCTTCACCGGAGTTTTGCCTGACGCTTCACCGGAGTTTTGCCTGAAACTTCACCGGAGAATATACTCCAGTATTGCGATTATATCCAGAACCTGAAACAAAGATGGAAGACAAAGGAGCATTATATCATCATTCAAATCTCATTTATTAAATCCATACAATCAAACAAAACAAAGATGATTTTTTACATAAAACTACAAATCTCATATATTTAAGGTGCTCCGGTGAAGATGCAGGTGCTCCGGCGGTGATTCTCCGGTGAAGATGAAAGTGCTCCGGTGATGCTAGCTTGAAGATGCAGGTGCTCCGGTGATGATCCGGTGAAGATGGAGGTGTTTTGGTGAAGATGAAGGTGCTCTGGTATCACTCCGGTGAAGACGAAGGTGCTTCGGTGAAGATGCAGATGCTCCGGTGATGCTCTGTTGAAGTGCTCTGTGTTTGTTTTGAGGAGAATGAAAAAGTTTTGAATATGAAGTGTGTGTTTGTCTCGGAAGAACACCAGCCCTTTGATCATGTATTCATCAAGGGCCAAGAGTGAATCTTGGCTGCAGCACACGGATCGACCTATTACCGGCGACACAATTAGCGGCGACTCCGTGCAATAGCGGCGACAGTTGATGCAGTCGCCGCTATTGCACGGCGTCGCCACTAATGGTGTCGCCGGTATTACTAGCTGTTTCTTGTAGTGGCGGTAGTGGGTGGCGGTTGATGGTGGTGGTGGTGGTTGATGGTGGTAGTGGTGGGTGGCGGCTGGTGGTGGGTGGCGGCTTATGGTGGTGGTGGTAGTTGTTGATGGTGGTGAAAGTTGGGATTATTAAAATCCAAACACTAAGTGTGTGCCACATAAGAAGCCACATCATCAAATAACGAGGTTTGTGCCACGTCAACCAAAAAATTAACCAAGTTAGAAAAGGATTAATGGAGGCCAAATTCTTAAAAGTTGGGATTGTCATAGGAATTTTTGAAGTTGGGATTATTGCCGGCCAATTGGTGAAAGTTAAAATTATTTAAATCCAATTAGTAATTATTAGCTTTTTCTTAACTAGATTTGTGCAAAATTAAGGAGAAATTGCTCTCCCTTTTTAGTTGATTCTTGTTCATACTAATTCCTCAAACATCTATTTGTAATTTAGAACCGTTAAGTTTTTTAACGGAGACCGGTGGAGGAAAAATATGTGAAAGGTTAGACTGGCAGGGGGAATATTCAAAAGTAAGACTCCCAGTAGCCAATGATGTCTACTAGGAATTATTAAAGGCCAATTATCCATTCCTCAAACTAAATTATATACCGATTTTTATTTTCTTCTTTGCTATATAGGATTTAACTGTGCCGAAGCATTGAGCTGTTTGCGCAAGATGCTGCGACTTTGGCAATTATGTAGAAATTCAGTCACTTCGGCTCCCATGGTTTCACTCCCATTTATGTTCATATCTTGCTTCCCTGAACTTTTTGAATGTCTTGTGTACAAGTACAACACAAAAATATGATGATGTTTGAATGTATTTGCAAAATTAATTGCTGGAATTAGAAGTTCTAATAATTTGTTTTGCACTTGCTTTGTATCACTGATTTTGGTTATCCATATCTGTACACAAGACTTTGCACTTGCTTCGTATCGTATCAAATTGATTTTGGTTATCAATATCTATATACAAGACGTAACATCATATTTTATGGTGTACTAGTGGATAATAATTACTTCCCTTTGCAAAACTATAAGACATGTTTTGTTTGTATAACTTCTTTAAATATGATAAAATAAAATCTATACACCCGTCACATAGCCAATTTAGTAATCCGGCCATAACATACTAATGAGGTGGTGGTCCATTGTCAAAGGCAAAACCCTTAAACACCTTGTGAGGGAAATGTCTTGTGTTGAAGTCTAACATACGACAACGATTGAGAAAAAAATTGCCGTTCAAAAAAAAAGTAATCCATAACATAGCCAATTAGGTTAGAGTTCAAATTCTATCTGATTGTTATGACAAAGGGTAACGATCACTGGAATTAATAATTTTTATTTTTCATGGTATATTAATATTCTTGAATTAATACTCTTAAAAGTGATTAACTTCTAAGTTAAAGTTCATTAACTTGTCTAAAATGCATGTACTTGTGTCTTTTTTAAAATGATGATGACTTGATAACGCCAAAATTTGATAAAGTGACATTTAATATTCACCATATTTTGATCAATTTAAGAGTTATTTTCAAAAGTACATGCATTTTAAAAAAGTTTAGAAACTTTAATATATAAAAATTACTCTATGTTGTAAATTTTATTACAATTTGAGCGATTATTAGACATAAATTAGCTAAGCTGATTTTTTTTTCGTAAAAGAAAATAAAAAATATGTTGTTTCGTATTAACTCTTATTAAAATTATAGTTCTCTTAGTCAATAACATATAGTATTACATCATACATATCACATGTAGATAACATAATATATTAAATCGTATAATTGTCCTCCTTAAGGGACATAATAATGGTTAAGTGATATACTTGAGAATAAAAAGATTAGGAATTCAAATTTTACAATGCAGATTGTAACGTATTTATTATAGAAAATCTAGAAATTAAGGTTCAAAATTAAAATATTACATCACACAACATATTAGAGCATTCACGTTGCTTCCATCAATCTACATCCCATCTTTAAATTTTAAAAAAATGTTATAACACAATACATCATATCCCCTGTTTCTCTACTCCTAATCCTAAATTTTTAAAAATTGCCACAATAACATTTAATATATAAAAAGCTATTATTTATCATCCATTAAATTGAGTGTATAAAAATACTAAATATAATAAAATGAGTGTTTATTAGTATGACAAAGTTAAAAATGGTAGATGAGATTTGAGAGATTTTTAAATTATTTAAATTAAAAGGAAAAAAAGGTAAAGGGAATGTGAATACTCTTCTGTTGTATTACATCATAAAATATCATGTTACAACAAATCATATCAAATGATATCACATCATATATTGGCGTATCAAACTACAACGCATCAGCGTTTTTTCCTATAGTAGTGTTTGTGAAAAAAATATTTACTAAAATGGTGTTGCTAGAAAAGTATTTACCAAAATAGTGTTCTTAAAGATTTATTTTTTTTCTTACTCCTAACCTTATTGGATAAGTCTAATTAATAAATTAATTATTAATTTAATCATGGTATTGTGTCTCTCACCACTTAATTTATTTAAGAATCTTAAAAACCTATTTTTTTATAAATCCTACTTAAAAAAAATACTGTGTTATAATTTATACCCTTATAATGTATTTAATAAAAAAAAACAGAAAAGTTCACTTAAACCTATATACGGCCATTTTATTATAATTTTATTGACCTGTTTTTTTAATATAAATCACACATTATTGTTAATATTTTTTCTTAAAAAATAACTTACTACACTAGTTTAAGATATTTTTAACACTTTGAAAATGAACTTTATAATTATTTGATATCTTATTATATTAACTTAAAATATAATATATGAAAAACCATATAAAAATTATTCTAAAGTTCAGATTTTTTAGTTACCCATTTAGTTTATAACTTATTTTTATCTAAATCATGTTTTCAAGGTGTGAGTTAGAGGATTTTTATTCCCTCCATTTGTAAAACAAGAAAAATAAAATTAGTAGGTTGGAACCTACAAACTTTTTTGTGTTTTTGAACGTGATATAGACTTTCAAGTATTTATATGTTGTAATTACAAACATTCTTTTTGAAAAAAGTGATATTAGAGAAAAGTATTTTATTTACCGCTTAAACTTAAATGTTTGTACATGTTAAAGGAAAATATATCAATGATCAATTTAAGTAAATTTTCACTTTTATTACTGAATAACATAAAATGAGGGTACACGTAGGTTTTTTTGTATCAAATACAAATTTTTAGAGTTTTAAAATATGTTTTTTTAAGTAGGTTTTATAAAATAATAATCTTTTTTTAAGATTCTTAAAAAAACATAATTATTTGGATTTATCCTATGAGATTAGGAGTGAGAAACAAAAAAATCTTTAATAGTTTTTTTTAAGATTCTTAAAAAAAAACATAATGATTTGGATTTATCTAATGAGATTATGAGTGAGGAACAAAAAAATCTTTAAAAACGCCATTTTGATAAATACTTTTCCAATAACACCATTTTAGTAAATAATTTTTTCACTAACACCATTATGGGAAAAAACTCTCATAACATATCCTATTATATTACACTATATCATATTATAGCACAATATATCATGTTAATATCATATATCATATCATATCACATCAGGTTACAATATGTAACACCATATTATATACTACAGATCACATCAAGTGATTGATGACTATCATTCAAGTAATGCAAAAACTAATTAAACTAAATAGCTATCGTAAGTTTGGTATCGTATTAACTTAACGAGGAACACGTAGCTAATATCACATGTATTTTATGATTGTTAATATTAAGCCTTAACTAAAACAGGTATTTGTTTTGGTCGATTTAGTTAATTAAAGAGTTAATTACGTTTTTCGTCCCTGTGGTTTGTCAAAATCACTATTTCAGGCCATTAGTTTAAAAATTGCTATTTCAGTCCCTGTGTTTTCATTTTCGTAACTATTACAGTCCATGTGGTTTCACTTTCGTAACTATTACAGTCCCTGTGGTTCTCAGAATAATTGGACTGAAATAGTTATTTTTTACTGTAATAATGAAAGTGAAACCACAGGGACTGAAATAGCAATTTTTAAACTAATGGACTGAAATAGTGATTTTTGACAAACCACATGGACGAAAAACGTAATTAACTCTTAATTAAAACTTAATATAAATTGCAATTGATTAAGCTGTCAATAGTAATTAAAATTAAATCATTAAAGCTATGTGTAACGAGTTCATATGTTTTCACTGCTACATCATAAAGTGAGTGTCATATCATCGTCATGTAGGCATTAACTCTCACTCATTTTTTTCACCTTTAGTGTATAATGATTTCAGAAGTTTTCACTACTCACCACTCATTAAAAGAATATTTAAATGAAATAAAGTTAAAAAACTAAAAATAAAAAGAAGGATTTGATTGGTTGAGAGACTTGGGGCCCACCAAATCTTCTCCTTCGCCGGTGTGAACTACTTCACACTCCATTCTTTCACGACCTATAACGCCTTACTCCGTCGGTTACACACAGCCTGAGTTTCATGTTTAGAAACTAGAAATTAACCTAGGTTAATTACAGAGTTAGAAAGTTACATAAATGATGTGGGTGAAATAAAGATAAATTTAAAATAAAGATCTTTACAATAGTACGGGTTTTAAAAAAAGGGTTTTCACATAAGAACTAAACCACACAATAGACGAATGGACCTACCACATAATAGTTTAGCTAAATATAAGAACCACATATCAATTCATGGACACAGTGACTCCAGGTAACAAATCTTTGTCATTGTTTAGCCGATTAATAACAAGAAATGCTTGGTATTTCACCAAAGTATTAGACAAAATAAAACACATCTAAGTTAACGAACACAATGTCAATCAATCAAGGAAGAATAATAGATGACAACAATCATTGATATACGCAAAAAGATCACAAAACACATAGGTGACTAGAATTTTGCTAAATATACATAGCCGTATAATTTATCGAAAGTTACGATGAGCAACAGAAGCTAACCACCTAAAATCATACAAGTAAAATTGATACAATCATGCTAATGTTTATAAATATGGATTAATTTCTCATGAAAACCGTTTAATCCAACAACTAACTGAAAATATCACATGAAAAACATATTTAGGTGCATTAAACTATGACAAATAGTGAATCTTTATATTTAAAAATTTACTATGCATAAAACTCTAAACTATGACAACAGTGCAACAGTGTACACCTCTGCCGGAGCAACATGGATGAGATAAACGTAGAGATGCCGTCGTGTATGCAGCGGCAATTTGATCCGATTTCCCCATCAGAGTTGTGTCAGTGAGGTTTCAGGTCGCGTGTGGATGATTTGAAATTGTGTGACCTCTGGCCATCAACAACTGATGTTTTATTCAATAGTTTATGATGTTCATAACATGTAAATCGTTCTGCTTCAATTGGAATCATCAACACAACATTTTGAGGTGAGAAGTCACTCTCTTCAACAAAACGTTAGTGATCTTATGTGCTTTTAGTTATTAAAATTTAGAAAATTAATGGTGAAAAATTTTAATCAAAATGTGTTTTGCTGTATAAGGAATTTATATAAGATGTCAAATGTGTATTCTACCTGGTTTCAGTAGATATGCTACATAGGTGCTTTAATGATGGCTTTATATGGAATACAGATTTAACTTTGTATGGTGATTATATGATGTTAGAAGTAAAGCTTATGAATTTGTATAGGAAGATTAAATTAGGAGCCTATTATAAAGTTAGTGATGGTGGTACTAATTACGATTCCACGTGGTGAGATCGGTAAAAGCTAAGTTTGAAAAATCCAGGGTTAGTTTTGGTATTCGAGTAGAGGAACACATCATGGTGTCCGGATCGCATTGTTCACACACAAAAACAAGCTCTTTGCCAACTGTGAGTGAAACGTGGCGCAACTTGTCACTCGCTGAATGGTTGTATCGTGTTGGCCATAGTTGTAATGAAGAGATTCCACGTGGCATAGAACTTCAACTGAGTTGTTTCGGGCATAAATGAGCGTACATACCAAGCTTGACCACTCTCAAAGGTAGAAGAGCTTTGTGAACAGCGAGATACGTTTGCAAAGATCAGTCGATGTACTAGAATCTCCGAGAATCAAAGAAAGATCAATCGGTGTACTTGAATTTCTAAAGATCGATGGAGAATCGATTTAATGCTGGAGATTTGGTTTGGGCAAGAGTTCATCGTTACCCATGGTGGCCTAGCATTATTTACCATGAAGCCCTATCAAGTGCCGAAATTCGAGAATCGAAGAAAGAAGGCTGTATGCTTGTTTCATTTTACGGCGATAATACATACGAATGGTTAGATCCAAAGAATCTCATTCCTTTTGAAGCCAACTTCAACCTGTATTCAAAACGTCGACATTCTGATTCATTTGTGAAAGCTGTCAATGAGGCGGTCGATGAAGTCAAGCACAGAGCTGCTATAGGTTTGTCTTGCCCCTGCAAATTTTTTGCACAGTATAAACCAGCACCTGCGAAAGATCTGCTTGAAGTTGATATCGATGGATATCAATTAGGAACGGTCTTTACAGTGAAACAGATCCAAGACTTCAGACAAGAATTCAAACCAGTTGAGACGCTTTCGTTTATACAGCAACTGGCGTTGGATTCAAGTGATATCCATCTCGATCTTAACCAAAAAAAGGAAGCAGCCCGCGCTCTTGCTTATAGAAAAGCAAACTATGAAGAAGTTGATGTGCCGTATTATCAAGCATTTGGGGTTGATCCTAAAAGGCTTGGAGGTTCTATAGTGGCTTCAGATGACCAGGAAACATGTTTAAATCAAGGTAAGCATTTTATGTTTGAATTTGAATATTTAATGATCATGAGGCCCTTTGGATAGCATTCCTACTTTCCTTGCAATGCTTATACATATCTATTCATATATGTTGGCTTTTGAGTAAATTAACAATTTTGGCATTGTTGTGTTGATTGAGTAGAGTTGTTTACTTAAATTCTTATTAACCAAAGTGATTTGAACTATAACTTAATGATCTTGTTACAGCATTGGCAAGTTTTTACTTCTTTTACATCACAAAACGAGTTTTTTTGTTCATTCTTTTCTTTTTATTAAAATAAGTTTGATCTTTGATGCAAAACATTTTGTGGTTATTTCAATATCTGATCGCTTACATGTCTTCATTGTTATGAGAATTCGGTGATTTATAGATGTACCTCACTAATGCTATTGGTATACATTGCAGATCCAATCGATCATCCTTCCGAGCCTAGAAGCAAAGGTCAGAAAAAACGCAAAGTCAAACACCAAAACAAAATCGAAAAATCTCCTGCACCTCAGAAAGATAAACACCAAGAGTCAGACAAAAAAAAGCTTGCTTTTAACACCAAGAGTTCCGAGAATCATGTCCCTAAGAAAAAGACTAAAGGTCCAAAGGCGAGGTTGATAAAACGCTTGACTTCAGTTCATCTACTATCATTGTTAATAAACAAGCATCATCATCCAGCTCTAAGCACAACAACTCACTAGCAACACCAAAACCGTTGAAGAAAAGACACAGATCAATAAGCACAATGCCTTTAGCTTTATCTCTCCAAAATAAGAGAAAGGAAGGCAAAAAAAGAGCGACAGTGAATCAGATTCTTTGCCGTTATCAAGAAATTTATGCCAAGTATAGGGAAGAAGAAGCTGAGAGAACTAATGTGCAGATTGGCATTGGCGGTATAGACATTTCGGAGAAGATGTTATATCTGCTCAATGAATGCAACCGGATTGTTCTGGGATCAACGTGACCGTGCTGGTTTTTGTTAAATTTTAGACATTTTTACAATTTGGGCTTCATATTCTGCCTCTGTGCAGAAATTGTTGTTTGGTTGACGGTTGTTTGCTTTTATTAGCTGTATCTGTAATCGTCGTATCTGTATCTGTTTACCAAGGTTGTATGAATCTTAGGGTAGCACACGTAGGACAATCAGGCCACCATTAACTTATAAAATACGTGTAATAGCATACTCATTAAGGTTATATACCTGACCAAATGGCCCGTCAGGTCAAAACAATCTGTTTAAAAAAATGATTAATTTGGGTCGGGTAAGAACGGGGTCTGGCCAAAATGACTTCTGGTTCAAACAGGCCATTTTAGAAAATGCCTCATGAAACCAATGCAGTAGCTTTATCAGTTGTTGCATAAAAGCCCAATTAGAAATTTCTTGAAGTCTTGAGTATACCTGACCAAATGGCTGGGTCGGGTGAGGTAATAGGTCAAACCGGGTTCAGGTAAAAAAATCTGTTTTTTTTTTAAATGGTCAATTTAGTTTTCAGGGTAAGAACAGGGTCTGGCCAAAATGAGTTCGGGTTGAAACGGGCTATTTTAAAAAATGCCTCAGGAATCCAGCAGCTTATTAACTGTTGCATAAAATCCCAATAGGTAATAATAGTTGCAGCAAAAAAACAAAAACTAGACCAGATTCAATGTTTATGATCATATAGTAAATTCCAATTTCAAAGAAAAACCCACCTGGATCATACAAAACCCACCTGCAGCATTTCCATATATCATAAACTGTATTTTCGTATCAAAACAAACTCACCTGGATCATACAAAAATTGGATTGCCGATGGTGCCATAGTGATGTTCTTGACGAATATTGAATCATTGCTTTTCATTCTCATATATCCATTTGCTAATACACTTTGTTTACTCATTGATAAACAAAGTGATCTCACGGAATTACCTGTTTGTGTTCGTCCGTGGATTAAGTGATAATTTTTTTTGCTATTGTAGTTGTTTAGTGATTATTAGTGTCTTGATTACTTTGTCTATTTTCGTTAAATTTTCTGAGCAACATCAGTTTACATGTTCTCTTCTATAATTTACTGAGATTGTCAACTCCGATTACTACTTTGCTTTGCGTATATCTCATTTTGCTCCACCTTAACGTCGTATTAGATTGATCATGTTGGGTTTTGGGTCGGGTGAGGGATGTGAATCGGACCCAAAACCAACATGATCAAGTCAGTAATATGATGCTATTGACTACACATGGAGAAGCCTGCTCTCTATTGAAGTAGTTTACTGAACATCATATCATTGTTTTATATTCTTGGATACATAATCTGGAGTTTTTGACTAAAACAGGTTTTAAAACTACAATTTCTATAATCTTTGTATTATAAAATTCTAACATAGTTTTTCACTGTATACATATGTACTTTTTAAACAAATGTATGATTCTCAACTCATGTGGCCTAAGGCTAAGGATTGGTGTGTTTAGTTTTATAGATACGAAAGAGATAAAACAATAACAAACGGGAAAGAAAAGAACGTGAAAGAAAGTTTATTACTTTATTCGTGTTATCTAGTTGAAAAAAATATAAATATGAAAAAAAAATACAAACTTGACATGAATAGATGAATAGTGTTTGTATAATTTTTAGCATTATCTCTTTTTAAGTTTTAATTATTTTATTATCATCATTGATTTTACATATTTTTTCCAAACATAAACAAACATTTATTATATTATATTATTGTGCTATACTATGCGATATTATAATATACTACTAGTTTATAAACCCGCAAAGTTTTATATAAAATTTTATATAAAAAATCATATAAATGACGTTTATTTTTTACCATTTGACAATGTATACAAGTAACATGAATCTATAATAACACCGGCTTATGTTAATTAGTAACAGTAAATCTATAATAGTCCGTGCAATATATATACTGAATACTGAAATATGTAATACACAAACATATATATAAACATATATACGTATATTCTTCATATGAGTCAAATTACATGTTACATTACATATAATATTGTATATAAATAATAATATGTTTTATTAATATGTATCTTTAAATATAACTTTTAACTAAAGCAAATGAAAACATATTATTGGTATATCATAAATTAGATTTTTTATTCTTATTAATAAATGTTGTGTGGATTTAATTAATAATTAGTTATTATAAAAATATGATATAAGTTAACGGTATTAAATATGCCAAATAAAATGTATTCATAATTAATGGTTAATTTACTATGCCACAAATTGGTAAAAAAAATAATATTAAAATATGATTAAGTTACTCTTTCGTATTTTTATAAAATATTTCCTTATTATGGTCGATCAAGTTACACCTTTTCTTACTTTATAAAATACTTCTTTATTTAGGGTTGTGAAGAAATTTGGACGGGGAAAACTTTGTAAGATGAAATACACCATCAAATAACATGAGTCCTAGCTGAATTAGGGTGTTATGATCATGGTATTAGAGCTTAGGCTCTTTCCTGTCGATTTATTTTTTTTTAACAAAACATGCTAGGTAATAGATAGATGTCGGGTTAGGATATGTGTATAAGTTAGGTTATCTCTATGAATAGTACTGTTAATATTCATCCATCATAGACGTATGATATTCTGAATTATGTACCGGTCTCATTGACTTAAATTTTGTGTCTTCGTTATTCACATACCCTGTAGGTATATTCTTATAAAATGATATTTAAAATTCCGAGAAAAAAATACATAATAGTTATACTTGAATAATATTTAAAATGATATTAGTACCATTGATATTGATATTGATATTGAAGGTGGTTTTATTAGATAATGATTATATATAATATATGGTATATTAAAATATCAATTGATAAAAAATAGAATTAATTACTTGGAAAGAAAAAAAGACGAAAGTTCTAAAGTTGATAAACAAAATCTTTCTTAAATGACGAACAAAATAACAAATGTCGTGTACAAAAAATTATTTAGAGATTAGTGTAATTTTACATTCATTTTATATTGTTGTATGTAAGAAAAATAATTCAAGTATGCAAATTTTTATAAACATTATAGAGTTACACAATTTCTATGATCAACACATGTAATGCTAATACGCATTCTTTGTTAATTTTGTTGCATGTTGGTAATCCTTTATAAATTTATCTACAATGTGTTAGGTTAATCAAAATGAAACACTACCTAAAATATAAGGCTGATTAAAATAATTAAAATCAAAATAGATTTTATTATTTATTCAAAAATCAATTAAAATATAAAATCATAAATCCAAATATCACTCTTAAGTCGTGTATTAATACATGTTTCTTTGTTTGTGATAAATTTTGTGGGTTTATAAATATTTCAAGTGAAGATGAATGTAAATTTAAATTTAGGTATTCATAATAAATTTATGTCTATTTATATGATATTTAATAATATTATTATCTGGTTATGTTTTTGTGGGCTTATAATTCATTCGATCTATCTACTTTAAATATTGAAACTAAAGTAAAGAAAAATCTAAATTCAGATTCAGATATTTATAATAAATTTATGTGTATTAATCTGATATAAAAAAATATTATTAATTAATTAATTAATCAAAGGAGAGGTGGTATATTGGATATTAAATTAATATTATTATCTAATTATGTTTTTGTGGGCTTATAATTCATTCGATCGTGTTTCAATGTTTACTAAAAAGATAAAGGTAAATTTACATTTAGATACTTATAACAAATTAACGTGTATTAATCTGATATCAAAATTATTATTATTAATTAATTAAGGTAGATGGTGCATATACTAGATATTAAATTAATATAATAATTAGTAACGTTAACAATAGTGAAAAGAATGTTATGTGTCATTAATAAGACTAAATTAGTAGAGAAAATACTAGTGGCATTAATAGAAATGTTTTATTAGTATTAGATTAGATTAGATGTTATATTTATCTTTTTAGATTTGTTGAGATTTTATAGGAGTTACAATTTAGAAAAAAAAAGATATATTATTTATATAAAAAAGAATATAAATAAAAAGTGTGAGGTTGAAGGAGAAAATGCCATGTGACATTATTTGTAATCTTTTATTATATGTTAGATACTATAATATTTAATTTAATTTAATTTAATTTATTTATTTAGTATCTAGTATATATAATTGAAAGGGAATATGAATAGTAATTGTGAATTTATAATAATATATAAGTTTTTTTATTATCATATTTACTTTTAATCTTAAACATATTTCTTTAATTTTTTAATTTTAATAAGTTTCTTAACTTTAATAATATGGATATTGTCTGAAGAAAATTGGTACTGTATATACCATGCTTATTATTACGTTGATTCGATAAAAGTTCTAATCGAACGACCAGTAATTTGAATTTTATAAAAATAATTTATAGTTTTTTTTCATATTTTTATTATAATATATATAGATTTTCTATCATATCATATTTACGATTAACCTTAAATATATTTATTTAGTTTTTAACTTTTAATAATTTTCTTTTCTTTAATTGATTTTTATAATAATATATAGTTTTTCTACCATATCATATCATATCTACTTTTAATCTTAAACACATTTCCTTAATTTTTAGCTTTTAATGATTTTTTTCTTTAAAATTATGGATATCGTCTGAACATCGGTACTGGTACTGTGTAATATCGGTATAGTTTTTTTTGTCAAGGTTTTATATAATTTCAAATATACCATCATCATGTGCTTTTTATCATGTATGATTTGAAAAGTTTTAATCGAACGCGGCAGTAATTGAATTTTAAAATAATATATAGTTTTTTTCATATTTTTATAATAATATATAGTTTTTCTATCATATCACATTTACTTTTAACCTTAAACATATTTCTTTAATTTTTATCTTTTAATGATTTTCTTTTCTTTAATATTATGGATATTGTTTGAACAACATTGATACCAGCACCATATGATATTGGTATAGTTTTTATTAGCATTTTATAAAATTTTGAATGTATACCGTCCTCATGTGCTTATTATTATTATTGTTATTATTATTATTATTATTATTATTATTATTATTATATTTATGATTCGATAAAAGTTCTAATCGAACCAGTCATATATAGTTACTTTTTACCATCACAAACCGAAGATATACCGACCAAACAACATCGATAGCAATATCATCTTTGTTTTTATAGTTTTTTTAAACATGGCGGTATAAAATTCGTGTTCAACGGACTTATATTTACAAAAAAAAAGTATTTCTTAGTATCATAAGTTATATCGAGTATTTGTACGATATCGGTACCGTGATGAACCGGTAACCGAACAACACCGATATCGGTACGAGTATTCTTTTTTATGGTTTTCAATCGATATAAAATATGTGTCGATTGCTATTTCGAGTGCTGGTATCATACTGGTGCCGTAATGAGCGAGACCGATAATGACCAAAGGCCCGCAACGACACGCGCGGGAATCCCACCATTTTAATATATATATATATATATATATATATATATATATATATAATATATATATATATACAAGAATGGGTTAAAATGAGAACCACCACGAGATGCGAGAACCTTTTGATCTGGAACGAGTTGGACCAATTTTTTTACACAAACGTAGATGAAAATATTATAAACACATAAGTAAAAAAGTAAAAAAATTATTGAGGCGGTAGTTTTGACTGATGCAAGTTTTTTTTACGTCTGGCGTAAAATTAAATATAAAATTTACATCAGGCGTAAAAAAACTTGCATCAGTCAAAACTACCGACTCGACAAATTTTTTATTTTTTTACAGATGTGTTTATATTATTTTCATCTATGTTTATGCAAAAAAATTTTGACCCAACTCGTCTCGGATCAAAAAGTTATCGCGGTTCTCACAACTCGTGGTGGTTCTCATTTGAACCAAATCCTATATATATATATATATTATATATATATATATAATAGAAAGTATATTGTACAAAATGGCTTAACGTACATTACGTACGACATGTGATTTCGCACCCTTTAGTGATGAATTCGCATGGAGTAGAGTGAATTCGCACACTAATTTCGCATGAGAGGAGATGAATTCGCATGGAATGGAGTGATTTTTATGGGATCGGGCGGCTGAGATTATTGCGTACATTTTGTAGGATAAGGCATTTTGTACAATAACCAGCCCCTATAGATATAATTGGAAAGTGAGTATGAATATTGTCATGAGTAGTTTTTTTTTAAATGTTCATAAATAGTGATTGGGCTTTTCTAATAATTGTTTTTATTTTTAGTAGTATTTTATCTATTATTCATTTGGTTTTAATAATAAATAGTAATTGATAATTCTTATGTATTTGTTTTATTTTTCATTAGTAGTATTTTATTTATCCTTCAATTTGAATTTTTATAATTAGGTATGTCCGCTAACTTTAAAAATATCTGAATTTGCATCTTAGTTTTTTTAATATTCCAAGTTATTTGCTCGCATACTGTGATGGTATGTTACCGTGGGTATCAGATCGGTATCGATTCGGTTCGTTATAGTACTAGTATAATTCATGAACTTGGTATGAAAATCAACAGTTGTTTTATACCGACCGAAAACGGACACCGGTACTGACACTGATGTTGTTCGAACGGTATCGATTGGTTCAAACTGTCAAGCTACTGATACCGATACGTTACGCACACAGTTGCATAAATGAAAACATTTTGTAACTGGAAACCATACAATAAATACAGGTACTGGTACCAATATTGTTTGGTTTGGTACGCCAATATTGTTTGGTTTGGTACGTTAAGGATACAATGCTAGTTTATCGAAAGAAAAAACAATAAAAATAAATACCGATACCAAACTAACATTGTTCGTTGGGTTCACTACTACAACGGCACAATATCTATTATCAAACAAGAAACCATAAAAATTAACACATACCGGTACTGATGTTGTTTAGTTTGAATAGTAACTTTTTTTTTTTGTAATGATATATAGTTTTTTTTTATTTTTTATTTAATATATTATAATAGTTTACATATTTTTAATTGTTTTTCCATTTTAAAACCATATATTTCCTTTATCATTTTTTAATAATTCTTTTTTTCTTTTTTAGAACATATATTAATTTATCAATTAGTTTGATACTTTTTTATAATTTACGTTTATAACTTTTTTCTAAAAACTTAATTACGTAGTTGTGCTTGATTTTTTCACTCGACATTCCATTATAACTTTTATTACATATGAAGTTGTACTCAAGATAAAGTATTTATTTGGTATCATAAAGCGGTAAAACGGTACGATGATAAACTAAACCGTTCTCATGGTTTGGTTTTCTAAACAATATGTTTTATTTACAAATCACGTTTGTTTTATGTATCATTTGCTCAATTTCACCGCAACGCACGACGTTAAAAAAACTGGTGTATATAATTGGACAACCTCTATAAATTGTGTTTTTTTTCCTTTTTTTTTCTTTTTTTTTTTTTCTTTGTCTTTTATAGTTTAGACTTTTAGTGGTATTTTTTTGTTTTTTTGTTCTTTTTCATTGGTATTATCGGAACCTGTATTGATATTCGCTTTGGATGAGCAGAGCCGATAACGATCAAAGTCACGCCTCGAAACAAAGTGACCGAACTTGTTGCACCGAAAGCATTGAACCTTTGAAGAATCTTTTTTTCCCATTGTGTTTGTCCCCTTTGATGGACCCGTCGTGGTTCTGGCCAAATTGGTTTCGAGTGCGTCCACTAGTACCACGTCCACGGTTCCAACCTTTTATGCGTCCGTTACTCAAATCGCGTGAATTCTGTCTAGAACTTGAAGAGGAATTAGAATTATTGAACATCAGTTTCGTTTCGTTAGTGCACCTTGATTATCTTATTGTGATTCTTCATCTTTTATGCATTTGTCGTATGCCTTCGACTGACCAACAAAATTATTGAATGCAATTGTTTTTAGATCCACAAGTTGCTCAATCGAGGCTAGCATATGAATGAACCGCCTTGGAAAGCCACTGAGAAACTTTTTCACAATATTTTTTTCCTTGATTATGGAACAGAGAGACGCCGCTTTTGAAGACATTCATGTTAACTTGTTTGAAAATTCATGTATCTTTCATCTTTAGCGCCTCAAATTCTGACATGAGTGTCTGAAGTCTTGCTTCACGTACCTAATCGGCTCCATATAACGTGTTTTTAGTGCAGCCCCATCTCTTTTGCCGTCTTCATATTACCAACTTGTAAGATTTCTTCTTCCGGTATAGACTAGACTGAAAGAATAAAGCAATCGCCATGTCACATCGGTTTCTATTTCTGTTTCGATGGCCTCCCACACGCCATGAACACTAAAAATCGCACGAATAACGAATCGCCCAAACAGTGTAATTAATCGAAGTCAACGTCGGCATTGAAGTAATGTTGAATTTGGAATCAATTTCTCGTTATTCGAGCCGCCACTACCTTCTCGTAAACAATATTTTTCTTTCGTCGTCGACTATACGTAAGAGTTGACACGATTGATTCCCAAATTCCACTTCTGACACGAACCCGAAATAAACAAAGAGTTGTTTAAAAAAACAAAATTACGTTTTTTCCTCCTTTTCAACTCTTTCACTACTGATTCATTTAATCTGTTATCCTTATCTCGACAGGAGCTACAATTCTGATCAAACCTCTGCTACTCCTCTGGTTTTGGTCAATGACAAAGACAAGAGTTCCTTCCTCGCATTTGTTTCCTTCTCCATCTTCGATCCAAGCACACCAACGCAAGATAAGCTTCATTAAAATTGTCCGCTTTCCTTTAATCCGATTGATTATTCGCAGGACAATCAACGATTGCAATAATCGTTTCCAACCTGCTTTCAATCGGGGAACAACAAGACAATCAAAAACTTTGAAAAAGCTTTTCCCAACTTGTTGATTCTACTATTCAAGGTCTTCGATGGATGACAACTCTGATTTCTATCTCAGTCGCAAGTTGCAAATATCCTAGGTACGCTTTAATACTAATTCAAGATGAATGGATATCAAAACGAAACAGTAAATCGGAAATCATAAGAACTTGGCTAAGCGCCCAAATTTTATTAGTGTCATGAAACTATCTCAAAACTTGACTTACAATCTCTAATACCCAAAGCATGGTATTTATAATCTAACCTATCATGTTAGAAGTTAGAACAAAACAACACTAGGATTGCTAATAACTACATGATTTTATCACAAATAATTTAAATTAAACATATTTAAACTATTTATAGTTATCCATTCCTTTAATATTGTTCCTTGCCTTGCACGCTAAGGAATCTCTTGAATTTGAAATTTCCAACAGGTAGATCTTTAAGACTTGTTGCTACGTAGACCATTAGGTGTGTTATAGAACATCTCTTGAAAAATGATCAAATGAGTATCCAATTTGATAAATGAAGTATTCATAGCAAGCATTCTGAAGATTCATGATTAGAGTGCAACCCTTCTTATAGTTTTTGAAGGATTTATATGGTTTTCTAGCTTAGTTCTCTGTTTCTCTATGGATTCAGAGCTAGGACTTTTACTTACTTGGTTGGTTAATGTTTAAGTGTGATTTGAGGCTTCTTTGGCAGTTTCTAATGAATGAATATAACAAATAAATAGGTATAAGGTTTAGCGATTGGATTTCTTTGGTTTATGTTGGACTGCTCATTGGTCTGTGTTTTGTTATACGAACTGAAGATATCAATCAACTTAAATGTTTGCGTTGAGAAAGTGTTCCATTTTCTCATTCTATCATCCAAGTTGGATTATTTCATCATTGCAGGTTTTTACGCTCAAAAGGATTTGTTTACTTATAGGTAATGTTTTAAAAATGCATAAAACTGTTGATTAGATCTATTTACTGTGTTGATTATTCTTAATTCTACATGGTTTTCAATAGATATGGTATCTAGATTGTTTAATAGCGGCCTGATATAAAAGGGAGGTTTAGTTTTCTGTGATGAGTATATCATGCTAGAACTTAATTCGATAAAGTTACGCATTAAAATTAAGTGTGGACCCTTGGTTCATAAAGCTAATAACTGTGGTAGTAATATGGTGAAGTTCAAAAAATCCGAGGTGGAAAATAGTCAAATACACAAGAGGAATTGAATGTGTCGTTGCGAGTGAAAGGTGCTACGTGCCACTCTACGATTGGCCAAACTGCTACGTGTCACTACTTGATTGCCTGGGTGAGTTGGCAACTGTTTGTAATAAAGATCAGCGGCGGAACTACAGGAGGGTCCTGCTGACCCTCCGGCCACCCTAGTCTTTCTTACCAAGCAGATCTATCATCTGGTTGATTTTTATACTTGACCCTCCATATTATAAGTGGAAGCGATGTCACATCCCGATTTCCACGTGTATCCCGGTGAGCTCGGGTGGGGAATATCGTGACGTAAGATTGGTATCGTCATAGTCAAACAACACACAGCACAACGGAAGTCTTGGAGTTTAAATTACTATTACAAACCAAATGTGCAAATGTTCGAAAATAATAATTACAGGCTTGTAATAACGAATCCACAGGCGGATCGAATAAATATTTACAAAGGAAATTGTTCTACAGACTTTGGTAGCTTATGGACTTGCAAGATCCTTATTTAGCTACTACGCAGCTCCCAATCTATTCCGCGTTGCCACCTGTAACTTGGTCTTTTGAAAATACGTTAGTTTTCACTGGTAAATACTAGTAACCGACTCATTTTGTAAACATTTATTAAAATGATTTTCGGTGCACTTGGAACATTTATAAATAACTTGGGATAGTTCAAAATGACATTGTTTACAGTTTTACATGTTTGTCAATACATATGGGGTCCGGTGCAGAAACTGAATAACCTGATTAACCGACACGCCACTTAAATAATCCACTAGCGGGATTTAATATTTTTATTAGCATTAGCGTCTGTCAGGTGTATGCCTACACCCGCGCTTAAGGTCGTGGCCATTAGTAACTTAAATGAGCCAAGGATATCACAGACATGGTCGAATTAACCCCAAATGTTTAAGTTATTAAACAATACAAAATAAAACGAGTTATAAGGATTTAGTAAATCATAATCCGATAACATGATCCCATACCCGACCAAGCGGTATTATTATATCATGTCCCAAGCCCGTATAAGGAAAATAAGTTAAAAGTATTTACCTGAGCAAATTCTTCAAATAGATAAATAAATATTCAAAAGTAAGCTTAGACGGCAATTACCGGGAGGCTATTAGTCTGGAAATGATGGTGTTTATAACCAATTAGAATGCTAACGGGTCCTATCTACTTTGTAGACTCGAACCGGGTAGCTTAAGGATAATAACGGTACTAGACGCTAGATTAAGCGGTGACCGGAATAGAATGTAGCTTAAACCCGACAAGCATGGATTGTTTAATATGGGTAAACATGTTACATTCTGGATTTTGAAAATAAAATGATAAGGTTCAACCCGTTTCGGTTAAATTACGTAAACTAGTTATGTAGGCCGAACCGTACGCATATAAGCGAAACCGGGTAACCAGGTGAGTCTTATACAAGTTCTATATGCCATTACATTTAAAACATGTTGTAATATCAGTAGCATATCAACATGTATGCCTGTCATGGTTTTAAAATCAAGTTACGCCTCAAAGGGCGTTTTGGTCACTTTATGACCTTGTAAAAGAAATTATGAGCAAACTGATGTAATGGTCATAATCTTACTGTAAAAATAGTTTATTTATGATGTTATATCAGTAGGATATCAAGTATGTGTGTGGTTTTGAGTTTAAGACCAAACTGTGCCCCGTAAGGGCATTTTGGTCATTTCACACATAGCTTGATAATTTACTTGAGAATCTGAGTTTAGTTGATGTACTTTCTGTAATTATATGTAAAATGAGTTTTGAAATCAATAGGTATCAAGTCTTGGTGCTTTAATATGGTTTAAACCATACTATGCGCCGAAACGGCGATTAAGTCGCTAAATGACGATATTCCAGATGATTAAAGAAACCTGATGTTATGATCAGGTTTATCTAACCAAAGTAAGTTATTTAATATATTATAACAGTAGGTAAATGGTTTTGTTATAAAAGTATCGTTAAAACCACTTTATGCACCGTAAGGGCAACATCGTCATTATCGGCATTATACAAGGACTTGTGTGTAAATTCAGTTTACAATCTGATTTGATATCCCAAGTAATCCTATTTATGATATTACATCAGTAGGTAATGAGTTTTGTTGAAGAATTACGTTAAAAACCATTTTAGATGCCGAAAGGGCATTTTGGTCCTTTAAAAGCATGATTTGTGATAATTAAACAAAACTCATGTTGTGACCAGATTATTGACATCAAAATAGGTTAGTCATGTTTATATATCAGTACATAACTTATTTGTGTGCTCCTTTGTATTTAAAACCTTATTTTTAAGTATGAAGCGCATTTTAGCAAAGTTTGGCATAATTAACGGAAACTTGCATAAAAGCTCGAATTATTATGTAACCATGTAATACAACTCCAGAGGGTTATACTACAACTAAACATGGTCACAATGCAACTTAGAATTAATAGCTAAAGTTGCTAATTCGGGTCAGAACCGAAAGTCAAAGTAAAAGTCAACTTTGTGACTTTCGGTTGCGAACCGACCTTAGACCTGGACTTGACGGGCCGAACATGATTATACATGTTCTAATACTTATTACCAAGTTATTAAAGTGTCAAAATGTATTTTATAACACCTACATTATCATATATGAACTTATTTTAAAAACTAACCCAGTTTGACTTTTTATCAATAACTTTGACCCGTCAATTGACCAAGCAAACGTGGTAATCAGGAGGTGCCCTCTTGAGGGATTAACACCTACCTAATTACAATCACATAGCCATGTTCGTACCAAACTATAGCTGGACCGTAATGGTCTTAGCCTAAAGTCAAAGCGTTTTTACGTTAACGCTTTGACTTTGGCTTAAAGCCTAATAAAAATAAAAGGAAAGGATTGGAACACTTACAAGTGAACCAAAAAGAAGACTAGAACTCAGTTAGGATGCTCCTTGATCAGGAACTTCCAAGTAGAGATAGAGAGAAGAGATTTTGAGAGGTGCAAGGAATTGTGTTACAAGAACACTCCTATTTATAGGTGAAGGGCATGAATCAAGATCAAGACAAGTGTTATAGGAACACTAGAGATCACTCCAAGTGTAGTATGAGGTTTCCAAAACCAGAATTGAGGCCATGGTTTCGAGCTGTGAGAGTGCAGGTGGGTTGAGAGGTGGCTAAGCATGTAGATCAGCAGCTGGCATGCTGTTTCTGCGATCTGAACTCTCTCGTACGTCGCGCAGGGATACCAGTGTCACACCCCGACCCGCAGCGGAAATGGTGATCGGGGCATGATTGGGTTTTCATCAAAGGTCATGACATTTACTATAAAGTTTCATATTTATTATTTCTCTTTAAAGAAGAAGGTACAATAAACATACAAGCATAACATGTTCAAATACACTTTCATTACAAACAAAAGTACAATTACAAAGGAAAACAAAACTAAACGTTCATTCCAAGGCACTAACTTGTTTATTCTTCTAGGCCATCCTATGTGTTTCTTTTCTCAACCGGATCACCTGTATCATGTGTAAAATAGGGTTTTGGGTCAACAAAAGTTGGCGAGTGAATCTTATTTAAATATTTGAAAGGATTAGTTATGTTGGTTATTTGAATAAAATTGTGCATAACCAAATATGAATAAACGTAAATGTAAATTTGATCACAAAACACATAATATCAATTAATGCACACGCACACACCAAATGATGAACAATGAGATCAAGGCTCAATCAAACGGAGCCGATCGAATGAGGCACCTGATGCTCAACTCGTCTCCCACGAGGAACTGATGGGCCTAATGAATGATTTGCACGCAACTTGACAAGAATATAAACACACATTACAACAAACAATATTTACATCACAAGTTTAGGTCATATAATGGTAAAAGCACAAGTTTGAATAAACGAAATAATTAAAGCGACACATGATACACCCCAAAACATGAATAAAAAGGGGAATTTGTAAAGATTCACTCACAGTGGGTGCGTTTCCTGGATGACGATGAATGCGCACGAATTTTAGGATTTGATCGACGAGGAAAACTAACCTAGAATAATAACGAAATGGTTCGGTAAATAAATGGATTTTATTTGAGATTAATAATTTTAATTCATAACCTTAATAGGATTTTTAGATTTATTTTTGTGAGTTTAAGGACATTTTCTAACTTTAAAAATATTATTTTTAAGTATTTTTAAATAATTTTCTGATTAAATAAATTAAAAAAAAGAAATAAAAAAAATTGTTGACTTTTGACCATGTTGACCGTTGACCGGTCGAACTGTGTTTATTCTATGCGCTGAGTGAGGTTCGAACTCGTGACCTCCCGTATACGTGCACGCAGCTCTACCAACTGAGCTACGTGTCTAACCCGAAATAATCTCGTTTTTAATTATATATATATACAAATTAGATTAATTCATTTCTGTTTCTATTTAAAAAGCTTTGATAATTGCCAGAACCGGTTACAGAAGCAGGATTCGAACTCGGGACCTACGGTTCGTGTGCACACAGCCCAACCAGTTGGGCTGTGTGTCTAACCTGTTAGTTTTCTTGATCTTTATTTTATTTAAACACTTTCTGTGAAGCGATATGACTCGTTCTAAAAACAATGGATTTAACTTCAGTGGATCGGAACACAACAGACCGAACCCGGCATCATGTATGTAAAATGCACACAGTCCACCGCTGGACTGTGTGTCTAACCCATTTAAATTACTGATTTTAATTATATTTATAAACGACTCGCTTTTCATCTTCTTCGTATGAACAAAAACATACTTGATTTACATGACTCTGATACTTATATATATATATCGCAATTATAGACTTAACACCAGAAATCAGATATCAAATGGAGGCCAAGTAATTTACCGGCTGAGGTTGATTACGAGTATCCGGCGAAAGATTTCCGATGAGAAATTTCCGGTGGGAGATCCGGTGGTGACAGGAGGATCGAGCAGAGAGTGTTGAGATTCGATTCAAGTGAATAAGCGAGTTGGGTTTCCTGACTGAAAGTATTTATAGACTTCCAAGATCACAACTTGATTTAAAATCAAAAACGGTAACTGTAACAATGATTCAGCATAACGGTTTGCGAGTTAATGCTTTCGATTGTGATTTCGGTTAAAGATTGAATGTTATAATCGTTCCTGTAAGAATTGAAACGTATACTCAAAGTTATACGATTGAATCAGAGCGGTTACTCACTTGAATCTCGCAGATGACTCGTATGGCCCGAATACATATATTTATTGATTTCAATACTTCACAAAAAGTGCGGGTAGTCTGGTGGTGTTGTAATGTGTGCTCTATTGGGGTGAACCCGGGTTCGATTCCGGTTTACCCTTTTTCTTAACTTTATTTTATTTCTAAGTCTATTTTATAATTTGCTATTATTAATTTTTAATATTTCATTGATTATTTGTTTTATTATTTATATCATTTGATATTTATATATTATATATTATATTCTAATATGTCTAACAATAAACAAAAAGCTAAAAAAAAAACCAAATGACATAAGATGTACACTTGATTTATAACCCGTTTTACGCAAATGTTACAACCAGGTCCCTGGCGCGTGTCGCCTGGGGTGTCATTTCACAAAATTTCCATTTTGCCCCCTGAACTTCTCCAAACTCCCATATTTCGACATAAAAGTATGTTTTATTCACTATGGCCCCTGGTTAGCACTCTCGGGAGTATAACCGAACATCATTAAGTTCCGGGTTCGTTAAAAGGCCACTCAGATGCACAGTTAAGCATGTTGACACGTTTAACCCCTCAGCTTTAATATCCACCACCCAGAGGTTATAAAATAACATGTTGGTGATTTTAGTCCCTCTCGTCAAGCACACGGCATACGAGGATCAGCGGGACACGTGTCGAAACTTTATAGGACGTAAAAACACAGGGTGTTACATCTTTACCCCCTTAAAAGAAATCTCAACCTCGAGATTTATTCAAAAAGATAGGGGTACTTTTGTCACATAGTGGACTCGACCTCCCATGTATACTCGGGGCCTCGTCGAGCATCCCACTTGACCTTTACCATAGGCACGTGCTTTCTATGAAGCTTCTTAACCTGACGATCTTCGATCGCTATCGGTTTCTCGACAAAACGCAGGTTTTCGTCAATTTGCACATCCTCGTGCGGCATTGCTAGCGACTCATCCGCTAGGCATTTCTTTAAGTTGGAAATGTGGAACACATCATGAATTCCACTTAGCTTTTCAGGCAACTTGAGACTACGGACCTGACTCGTTCGATAATCTCGAACGGTCCTGTATATCTTGGGCTTAACTTGCCTTTTTTACCGAATCGCATGACGCCTTTCCAAGGCGACACCTTCAGTAACACTTTGTCCGCAAGTTGGAACTGAAGAGGTTTGCGCCTCTTATCTGCGTAGCTCTTCTGCCTATCTCAGGCAGCTTAGAGATGGTCGCGGATTTGCAAGATTTTGTCCGTCGTTTCTAGGACTATCTCAGGTCCTGTTAGTTGGGCTTCCCCAACTTCCGCCCAACAGATGGGCGTTCGACACTTTCTCCCATACAAGGCCTCAAAAGGTGCAGCCTTGATGCTTGTATGATAACTATTATTATAGGAGAATTCAATAAAGGGTAGGTGGTCGTCCCAACTACCACCTAAGTCGATCACACATGCACGAAGCATGTCCTCAAGAGTTTGAATTGTACGCTCACTCTGTCCGTCAGTCTACGGATGATAAGCGGTACTGAAGTTCAATCGAGTGCCAAGAGATTGTTTGAAGCTTTTCCAAAAATGAGAGGTGTATCTTGTATCTCTATCGGATACAATAGACACCGGCACTCCATGTAGGGATACGATCTCGTCCACATACATCTTGGCCAACTTGTCCGAACTAAATGTTTCTTTGATTGGCAAGAAATGTGCTGACTTAGTCAGCCTATCCACGATGACCCATATCGTGTCATTACCACGCTTGGTCTTAGGTAACTTGGTAATCAAATCCATAGTTACCATTTCCCGTTTCCAAGTGGGAATCTCAAGCTGTTGTAGAAGTCCTGACGGTTTCTGATGTTCAGCCTTAACTTGCGAACACGTCAAGCACTTAGCTACATAGGTGGCTATGGATTTCTTCAAACCCATCCACCAATAATTAGATTTTAAGTCCTGGTACATCTTATCACCTCCCGGGTGAATAGAGTACTTAGTGTTGTGCGCTTCCTGGAGGATCAAATCTCTAAGTCCTCCAAATACTGGAACCCAAATTCGTCCATTGAATCTGAGGATTCCATCATTTCCAGGCATTAACTGTTTGACAGTTCCACCTAATTCCTCATTTGCAATATTAGCCTCCATCAGGGCTTGCTTCTACGCATCAAGTAGCTTTTCGTTCAAACTGTTTCTGACTTCAATGCTTTTGGCGTTAATCCTTAAAGGTTTATTCCTTTCCTTGCGGCTAAGCGCATCAGCGACCACATTTGTTTTTCCGGGATGGTATCGGATTTCACAATCATAATCATTAAGGGTTTCCATCCAACGGCGTTGTCGCATATTCAAATCCTTTTAATTGAACAAATGTTGGAGGCTTTTGTGATCGGTGTATATAATACACTTGGTTCCGTATAAATAATGCCTCCAAAGTTTAAGTGCAAATACAACGGTACCCAGTTCCAAGTCGTGGGTGGTGTAATTCTTTTCATGCACTTTGAGTTGTCGTGATGCGTAGGCGATCACTTTGCCCCTTTGCATAAGCACACATCCCATACCAGTGTGCGATGCATCACAATAGACGACAAACTCCTCAATGCCTTCTGGCAAGGTCAAAACTGGAGCATTACTCAGCTTTTGTTTCAAGGTCTCCAAAGATTCCTGCTGCTTTGGACCCCAATCGAATTTAATATTCTTACGGGTCAAAGCAGTCGGGGAGTGGCTATCCTTGAGAAATTCTCAATGAATCTTCTATAGTAACCAGCCAGTCCTAGGAAACTGCGTACTTCTGAAGGTGTTTTCGGTGCTTCCCAGTTCATTATCGCTTTAATCTTGGCGGGATCGACTTGGATACCGCGCTCACTAACCACGTGTCCGAGGAATTGGACTTCGCTAAGCCAAAATTCGCACTTAGAGAATTTTGCATACAACTTCTCTTTTTGTAACAACTCCAAAATGCACTTTAAATGTTTCTCGTGATCGACTTGATTACGAGAATAGATAAGTATGTCGTCAATGAAGACAATGACAAACTTGTCTAAGTAAGGCTTGCAGACTCTATTCATGAGATCCATGAATGCTGCTGGTGCATTAGTGAGCCCAAAAGGCATCACTAGAAACACATAATGTCCGTATCTTGTCCTGAAAGTGGTCTTTGGGACATCTTCACTTCTAACCTTAAGCTGATGATAACCAGACCTCAAATCTATCTTCGAGAAGTAACTTGCTCCTTGCAGCTGATCGAATAAATCGTCGATCCTGGGCAAAGGGTATTGATTTTTGATCGTTATTTTATTTAGCTCACGGTAGTCAATGCACATACGCATTGAACCGTCCTTCTTTTTGACAAACAAGATCGGGGCTCCCCACGATGATGAACTAGGCTGGATAAAGCCTTTCTCCAAAAGTTCATCGAGTTGGGTTCTTAATTCCTTCATTTCTGTTGGTGCTAAACGGTAAGGTGCTCTCGCAATAGGTGCAGATCCAGGCATAATTTCGATCCGAAACTCGACTTGTCTATCCGGGGGTAGACCGGGTAATTCCTCAGGAAAGACATCTGGGTAGTCCGAGATAACTGGTATATCTTCAATCCTTGGCTTAGGTTCATCGACGGTTACTTATGCCATATAGATGACACAACCTCTCTTCATGCATCGGGAGGCTTTAAGCATAGCAACTTTTTCTGGCAACCCGTAGTGCATATCTCCAAAGATGGTTAGCATTTCACCGGAGGGGGTTTTGATATCGATTAGTTTCTTATCACAGGCAATGCGGGCTTGGTTATGGGATAACCAATCCATGCCTAAGACTATATCGAACCCCGCCAATTTCATTGGCAGAAGAGAGATAGGAATCAAATGATTCTTGATGGATATAAAGCATCCATCCAGAATGGATGAAGCGGTTTCAATGGTTCCGTCGGCAAGTTCTACCTCATATGTTATATCTAGAGTTCATATGGGCAAGTTTAATAGTTTGCTAAACTTATGGTCAACAAACGACTTATTAGCCCCCGAATCAAATAGAACTCTAGCAAAGGTATCGTTGATGAGGAAAGTACCTGTTATAACGTTGTTGTCATTGACAGCCTCACGGGCGTTCATCTGAAAGGCCCGGGCATTACTTTTCCTAGCTCCACCAGATTTTGCATTATCGTCCTTCGCGTTCTTGTAGCAGTTTGTTTTTATGTGGCCTTTCTCACCACATTTATAGCAAGTCGCATCCTTGATATCCCTGCAGTCCAGGGTCTTGTGTCCTACCTTTTTACAAATACCACAATGTTTAGCTTATGGATAAAACCGACACTGTCCACCGTGTCGTTTCTTGCATATTTTACATTCAGGTCTATCCTCAGACCTAATCTGACCCTTATGGGATCCAAACTTCCCCTTCTTCTTAAACCGCTGGGAGTTATCATCCTCCCTTTTTCTCTTTCCCTCGGCTTCCTTTCCGGCCGACATCCGCCTCACATAATCTTGAGTGAGGGAGAGGGCTAGCTCAACAGCCGATTTATAAGTGTTAGGTTGAACAACCTTAACTAAGCTCCTGATCTCTGGAGCTAAAGCATTGATGAAGCGCGCAATGCGCTTAGGTTCTGGTGTGACCAGATAAGGTACTAGCCGGGAGTATGAGTCGAAGTCGGTAACAAACTTCCAATAATCGAGGTTCTTCATTGTGAGAGCAAGGAAATCCATCTCAATCTTTTCCACCTCATGCGGTGGACAGTAAGTGTCCTTGACTAAGTCCACAAATTGGGACCATCCCAAGTTATACAGGCGGACCTTACCTGATGATTGCATTAATGCCTTCCACCAAATCAGGGCGCTACCCTTAAAATATTGAGATACAAACTTCACAATGTCCTTATCAGCGCAGCCGCTGATATCAACCACTGTCTCGATCTCATAGAGCCATCTTAGGGTCTCAATGGCCCCTTTCTCTCCATTGAAGTCCCGTGGCTTACACGAGATGAAGTACTTATATGAACAGCCACCAGAGGGAGTGTTGGTTTTATCATGAATTTCCTTTTTGTTAGCCTCACTCCTCATGCTTGAGGAATGTACCGAATCATCTTTCTTCTCAGAGGTGGGAGGTTTTGAGACAGCCTTTGATACCGTCTTAGAGCGAGTAGCACTCGACATGTTAAACTTTTCTAAGGCTTTTTCCATAGCCTTGCTTACGGCTGCATCTATGCGAGCCTGGAACTCATCCTCATTCATGACTATATTTGTCCTATTCGGATCATCATCATTATGATGGCTGCTAGCACCGTCTGAATGAGCCATAACGCTTCGGTACTATATGATGAATTAAGATTCTTATGGGTTAGCCAGGGTATGATCAAACCATTTAGGCTTTAGCATTACAACGAACGCTTTACATATAACTTAGGTCCATAGGGACCATGAAAGATCTTTTGGAATTTATGGCGGAACGATAAAATTCGAATTAAAATCGAGGCTCGCCAAAAAGAGGTAACAAGATTGCATAAGCAAATCAAAATTTTGAAAATTTCATTAAAACGGTAGGGATTACATAATTGCCTCTAAAGAGGTCTTAGTACATAATTTAGTCCGTGCAGGGACTATAATAAGAAAAACATACCCACGCAGGGGTTTAGAAGAAATAACAATGTCCACGTAGGGACTTTTTGAATTTAAATTACATAAATGGAAATACAAATTCTACTCATCCTTCCTCCCCTTTACGGCTTTATAAAGCTTCTTGATAAATCTGGTCGTTTTCTTCTCCGATTTCTTAACTTGTTGCCGCATTTCCCTGACCTGATCTAAGGCCTCATTAATGGCCTTGAGTGGTGCTTGTGGTTGAGGCTGAGTTGGAGGTGGTTGTGGTTGAGGCGCAACTGGATACGGATACCCGTAAGGCGGATATCCGGTAGTGGCATAAGGAGGTGGGTAACTAGGGTAAGGAGAATGGTAGAGGTTATTATGAATAACTGCATCATAATAAGGATCCTGCTCCATTCCATGATGGATGTAATTATACAAGCCAGGAGGGTCAACAGTGTGAAACCCTGATGGTCCTGTATATGCAGGTATTGGGTTGGCAAATCCAGCGTTGGTAGAGGTGGTTGAGGCAAAGGCTCAACAGCTGGTTGCGGCGGGGGTTCCGCCACTGGCGATGTGTTTGAGGGTCCACCCATTTGTGGGCCCTCAAGGATGATGGGTAAGAGGTGGTAAATGTGGTAGCGAACCCGACCTTTGATCAGCACGTACCGACATACGTGGCCCATGCTTTCAGGTGGTTGTGATGATGATTTAGGTGGTGGTTGAGGTGGTCCACCTGTTGCATTTCTACATCCTCGGCTTGAGGATGTGGTGATGGGGAGTGTTGGTATGAGGGCGTGTTGACAAACACGTATTGTGCCCATCGTTGCTCATAATCATCAGGACCTCAGAACGGAGATCTTGCCAAGGAGTTCGAGCCACTAGACAGCTCGATAGGGTGACCGTACGATCCGGTTTGTGGAAATTCCTCCGGGTCGGAATCTTCCTCCATATGGGTCGGTGAGTCAACTGGTGGGGTTTCGCGTGAGGGTTGGTTGACTGGGTTATCGAAATAGGAGTTGAAGTATTCTTGTTGGGAATGGGAGTGTGAATGGTGAGATTGATGGGAAGGGTGTGAATGTTAGGAATGCTGAGAATGTGAATGAGGTGGGGAGTATTCATGTGAGATCGAATGTCGGTAAGGCTCAAAGGGTGATGAAGAATCTCCGGATCCTTCGTAAGGGTTGTACTTCGGTAGATTAGTTTGCTCCAGCTAGAGAAGGTCTATAAGGTGGCCTGAAGGATGGCCCAGTGAAAGATGGTCCAGTCATTAAGGGTCCTCCCCTCATGGGTCCTTTGCCTTTTCCTCCTCGTCTGAATTTAGGCGGCATAATTCCTGCTTCAATAACAAATTAAAAAAAGCAAAACAATAATAATAACTTAATAATGAAATGAATACTCTTAGGTCAAAGCCTAGACTCGGAAGTCTAAGGAATGTGCTTTCGTGTATATTCGAGATTAAACACAAAAGGCTAGTGTTTAATTCACTCGAACGTTGGCTCTGATACCAACCTGTCACACCCCGATTTCCACGTGTATCCCGGTGGGCCCGGGTGGGGAATACCGTGACGTAAGATTGGTATCGTCATAGTCAAACAACACACAGCACAGCGGAAGTCTTGGAGTTTAAATTACTATTACAAACCAAATGTCCAAATGTTCGAAAATTAATAATTACAGGCTTGTAATAACAAATCCACATGCGGATAGAATAAATATTTACAAAGGAAATTGTTCTCAGACTTTGGTAGCTTATGGACTTGCAAGATCCTTATTTAGCTACTACGCAGCTCCCAATCTATTCCCCGTTGCCACATGTAACTTGGTCTTTTGAAAATACGTCAGTTTTCACTGGTAAATACTAGTAACGACTCATTTTGTAAACATTTATTAAAATGATTTCGTGCACTTGGCCATTATAATACTTGGATAGTTCAAAATGACATGTTACAGTTTTGAAATCAATATGGATCAGTTTGTGCTTTAATATGTTTAAACCATACTATGCGGAGAAACGGATTAAGTCGCTAAATGACGATATTCAAGATGATTAAGGAAAACGATGTTATATAGTTTTTATACCAAATAGTTATTTAATATATTATAACAGTAGGTAAATGGTTTTGTTATTTAAAGGTATCTTTAAAACACTTTATGCACCAAGGGCAAATCTCATTATCGGCATTATACAAGGACTTGTTGTAAATCAATATTACAAACTGATTTGATATCCAAGTAATTATTAATACATCATCAAATGATCATGAGTTCTGTTGAAGATTATGTTAAAAACCAGTTTTAGATGCCGAATAGGCATTAGGTCCTTTAAAAGATTTGCGTAAATTAAACAAATCATGTTGATACCAGATTATGACATCAAAAGTAGGTTAGTCATGTTTATATATCGTACAAACTTATTTGTATGCTCCTTTGTATTTAAAACCTTATTTTTAAGTATGAAGGATTTTACAAAGTTTGGCATAATTAACGGAAACGTTATAAAAGTCGGAATTACTATGTAACCATGTAATAACTCCAGAGGGTTACTACAACTAAAATGGTCATTATGCACTTAGAATTAATAGATAGTTGCTAATTCGGGATCAGTAACCGAAAGTAATTGTAAAAGTCAAGTTGTGGATTTCGGTTGCGAACATAGACTGGAACTTGTCGGGCCGGCAGTTTATACATGTCTAATACTTATTACCAAGTTATTAAAGTTCAAATCTATTATATTAAAACCATTAATATTATATATATGTATTTATTTTTAAAAATAACCAGTTTGACTTTATCACTAACTTTGGACCCGTTCAATTGACCAAGCAAATCTGGTAATCAGAGGTGCCTCTTGGAGGATTAACACCTACCTAATTACTGATCATGTAGCCATGTTCGTACCGAACTATGGCTGGACCGTAATGGTCTTAGCCTAAAGTCAAAGCGTTTTTACGTCAACGCTTTGACTTTGGCTTAAAGCCTAATAAAAATAAAAGGAAAGGATTGGAACACTTACAAGTGAACCAAAAAGATGACTAGAACTCAGTTAGGATGCTCCTTGATCAGGAACTTCCAAGTAGAGATAGAGAGAAGAGATTTTGAGAGGTGCAAGGAATTGTGTTGCAAGAACACTCCTATCATGAATCAAGATCAAAACAAGTGTTATGGGAACACTAGAGATCACTCCAAGTGTAGTGTGAGGTGTCCAAAACCAGAATTGAGGCCATGGTTTCGAGCTGTGAGAGTGCAGGTGGGTTGAGAGGTGGCTAAGCATGCAGATCAGCAGCTGGCATGCTTTCTGAGATCTGACCTCTCTCGCGCGTCGCGCAGGGATACCAGGTCCCTGGCGCGTGTCGCCTGGGGTGTCATTTCACAAAATTTCAATTTTGGCCCCTGAACTTCTCCAAACTCCCATATTTCGACATAAAAGCATGTTTTATTCACTATGGCCCCTGGTTAGCACTCTCGGGAGTATAACCGAACATCATTAAGTTCCGGGTTCGTTAAAAGGTCACTCAGATGCACAGTTAAGCATGTTGACACGTTTAACCCCTCAGCTTTAATATCCACCACTCAGAGGTTATAAATAACATGTTGGCGATTTTAGTCCCTCTCGTCAAGCACACGGCATACGAGGATCAGCGGGACACGTGTCAAAATTTTATAGGACGTAAAAACACAGGGTGTTACAAGAGACAAGGGTATTATAGAAGATAAGATAAGATGAAGAAGAAAAGTAGAAGGGTTTACCGGAAACCTTTTTTTCTGGTCTGTGCGAGTTGTACAGGATAACAGGAATAAGAATGGAGAATGGGTGAAGAAGATGATTGTTAATTGGTAAATGTTGGAAGGTGAGGAGGGTGTTTTGGTAATTTACTCTACTTAATGTAAAGAAAGTCTACCATCAAAAAAGTCAATCTGACGAGACTTTTACTGTCAGATTAATATTATGATTTTAATTTATTCTTTTATTTACAAGAGATTTTTATTTTTATATATAACTACTAGCTTGCTTAATTTATTTAATTTAAAACGTATGTATATGTTTAGTTTTATTACTTTTGTATATTGTTTTACTTGATGATTTGCTTTTTTCCATTAGTAAAACCCTATTATTATACATTATTGATATATATATATATATACACACATATATGTATTGACCCCCCCAACTAAAAGTTTCTGGCTCCGTCACTGATAAAGATAGTCTACATGGAAAGGATTGTAAACGAGTTGTTTTGGGTATAAAGCATGAAATCGGGGGTGCCTAAAGATGTAAACGATAACATTAAAGAGAGGTAGAAACACAAAGAGTCAAAAAGATTTGTGAAATCATAGATTCTCATGTTAGGAAAAATTCAAGAAGCGGGGACAAGACGGGTACTGGAATAAAAACATATAAAAAAATAAATATATATCAAAGACAATGTAACATAAAACCCCAAAATAGTTATATAATCCACACCTTCCATCGAGTCTTCCATCTATAAAAAAATACATATATATCAATGAAATTTTCATTGATAAAACT
Source organism: Scalesia atractyloides (assembly GCA_947069175.1). Taxonomy (NCBI): domain Eukaryota; kingdom Viridiplantae; phylum Streptophyta; class Magnoliopsida; order Asterales; family Asteraceae; genus Scalesia; species Scalesia atractyloides. The sequence continues at coordinate 6,867,938 of CAMTDV010001634.1, forward strand.
CTAACATATATCCGATTTTTTTACCCATAATAGATATATAAACAATTGAAAACGAAAAAACTTGTGAACCTAAACTTAGAAAAAAAAAAACTGTTAAACCAATTTGTGTACCCAATTTAATAAGTTATATTAACACTTGATATAAAATGTTAAAGTGGAAGTTTAAAATTCAAATTAAACTAAAAGGTTAATGTGAAAGTTGGCTTTAATTCATTTGAAATAATAACCCACACGGTTTCCTCAAACAAACGCCCCTGAAAGTCGGAAACTTCCATCGCCGCCACCACCTGAAACGTTTCCTGCGCGTCCTCATACACCGTCCCCTTCTCCTGCACGCTTCCTGGCCGTTTCCTACCTGCCCGGGACGTTTCCCGGCCGTCCCTGTGCCGTTTCCGTCCCCTAGCAGTCCCTGGGACGGGAGACGGCACCTCCCAGGAGTTTCCGTGCTTGAATCTCCTTGAATCTAGAAAGATCAATGGTGATCCAACTTAACACCGGATATTTGGTTTGGGCGAACATTCATTATGACTCTTGGCGGCGGAGCATTATTTGCAATGAACCACCATTGTTGACGGTAAGCTCAGTCTATTTGGTAGTGGTTGTGGATCCACTCTGGTGTCTAACTGAATGCATTATTTTTCTTTTTTTAACTATGATTGCTAATATTCTAACTAGATTGTTTTATTACCTACAGGTTGATAAGAAAGTCGAATATTTGGCCGCAATCACTAATTTTGATGATTTGCATTTTGTCGTGAAAGATGGAAAGTCCACTACTAAGAAAGTGGAAGCAAATGAGTCAGGGTTCTGGGTAAGAATGTCACCGGTGTTTAATTGACTGATCGGGGTGATAATGACATACATGTTAATATGTCATTTTGAGTTTATAGACCCAAATTTACAATAATAAACTATTACAATCAACTTAGGTTTTTAGTAATTATTACTTCTTTTGTAGTTTTTTTAACCTGATTTGTACAAAATCCTGGAGAAATTGTTGTCTCCCTTTTTAGTTGATTTATGTTCATACTAATTCCTCATACTAAATTATATACCGAATTTTATTTTCTTCTCTACTGTCAGGGGCGGATCTATAGTCATTTCGGAGGTTCTTAGGAACCCGTTTGGTTCGTAATTTGTAATGTTAAATTATATAAAAAATTGGTAAGGAACCCTTTTATATTTTTTAAAGGAACCTTATAAACAAATATTTAGATGGTCTACTGGTAAGTTTGCGTTCTTTCTATGCCTAAAGTTCCAGGTTCGATTCTGGTTATAGCTTGTTTTTGCGATTTCTAGCTTTCTTTTTTTTTTCTTTTATAACTCAAAAAAGAATTAGACGTTTACTTGTCGCCCTTTGTGTTTACTCCCAAACCCAAACGCACCATTACCCCAAAATCAACTGTCCCTTTCCACTCTCAAACCCCAAACACACAGTGGAACACAATAACTCATCCACCGCCTCCACTCTCCAGACTCCAGCCACCGTCGGCCGTCACAGCCCCTCGCCGGAGGAGGTCGCAACCCATTCAGTTCTTCGGCCTTCCCTCGTTCAATTTCTTCAGCCTTCAGGTTAGTTTAAACATTTAATTTGTTGATTATAACTTACAATTTGTTCATTTAGTGTTCATTATAACTTTCAATTTGTTCAATTAGACATTCAATTTGTTGTTGATTTTAATGTTATTCAAATATGGTTCTCTGCTTTTAATGTTATTCAAATGTGATCATTTATAAACTGTGAAAATGTGATCGTTCTTTCGTTTAACTTTTTACATGAACAGGGCATGTTCATCTTCGTGTTCGTGTTCATTTATAGACTTCTATACGAACCGAACAAACATGAACAGGGCATGTTCATCTTGGTGTTCGTGTTCGCTCGTTTAACCTTTTAACTGAACAAACGATCGAGTATGAACAATTAAATGAATTGAGTTTTCTTGTTTATGTTCGTTTGTTAATAAAATGAATGTGTTCCTGGCTGTTTATGTTCGTTCGTTTTTAATAGTGTAAACGAACGCACATAATTGAACATCAATCTCTTAGGCCTAAAAAACTAGACTATAATGGGTGATCTTCCACCTAAAAAACTAGACTCTACTGGGTGATCTTCTTTTTTCCTCATAAAACCATACAAAATTGTAACAAGTCTAAGAAATAAAATTATATATAAATGAATGAACTTAAACAAATGTAAACTAATGAACATTCACGAACAGAAATGAGCGAATGCGGCGTGTTAATGTTCATTCTTTTAACAAAACAAACTTCCCGCTCAATGGTTCATGAACCTTACCTGACCCGAACCTTTGAACCGACCCGATTTTTTATGTCCGGACATTTAAAATTGGAACATTTAAAAAAGTGAACCCCTTGGAAAAAATTCCTGGATCCGCCATTGTCTACTGTATAGGGATATAACGGTGCCGAAGCATTGAGCTGTTGACAGTTGCGCAAGATGTTGGGATTTTGTGCGATTTTGTAGGAATTTGTTCACTTTGGATCATCTCCCAAGCTTTCACTCCCATTTATGTCCATCTTGCTTGCATGAACATTTTTATCATTGTGTAGCAGGTCTTGATGTACAACTACAACACAAAAATTTGATGATTTTTAATGTATTTGCAAAATTAATAAATGGAATTAGAACTTCTAATAATTTGTTTTGCACCTGCTTTGTAACGAATGAAATCAATGATTTTTATTTTTCGTTGTATATTAAAATTCATTAACTTATAAATTCATTGTCTAAAATGCATATACTTATGTATTTTTTTTAAATGATAACTTGATAACTTTTAAATTAATCAAAATTTGATAAAGTGACATTTAATATTTTTGAAAAAAATATCTATCATATTTTAAACAATTTAAGAGTTATTTTCCAAATTATGTGCATTTTAAACAAATTTAATGACTTTTTTATACAAAATTTTGTTTTCTCATATATTTTTTTTACAATTTTAGTGATTATAATATACCAAAATTAGATTGATGAATTTTTCTAAAAAAAAATATGTTAGTTTTAATGGTACTAACTCTTATTATAAATATTGTCACTCTTACTCAACATTGTATTGTATTAGATCATAGAATATTAGATTACATTACAATATATCATATTATATTAAGTTATATAATTATCCTCAAGAAGACATCATGATAGTTAAATGGTGTACTTTACAAGAAAAAGATTGGGAATTTAAATTATTGATTGAAGTGTATTTTTCCTAGACAAATCAAAGAACTAATGTTAAAAAAATACGGTATCACATACTATATTATGTCATATTACATCATTAAATATATCTTGTTAAAACATATCATATCAAATGATTTCACATCATATCATATCATATCACATTATATCTTATGCATTATATCACGACACATTATAACATATCTTATATATTACATCACTAGGTTATAGACACTTGTAATGTAGAGGGTTAGGGTACAAAACTTTTACAATGAATAATTACATATTATATTACATGTAATAATGAAAAATTACAAATAATTGTTAATTTATAATTTACAAATCTATTAATACAGATGTAATTATAAATCTCTAAAAACTACTTTGTTAACAACAATGGATGTCATGCTTGGAAGATTGCCATTTTATCAACATTGGACGTCATGCTCGAAAGATTACCATTTTATTAACATTGGACGTCATGCTTGGAAGATTACCATTTTATCAATAATTAACACTTTTAGTCCATCTCGACTTTTGACTATTGAATAAGCCATGAACAGACCATGTGAAAACATAGGTTATTTGAAAAAAGAAAAAGGTGCCCGGATAGTCCATGTGGTATACCCAGTTTTCACCTTTAGTCTCTACATTTTCAAAATTACAGCTATAGTCCCCAACTTTGACAAATTCGTTCTCGGATAGTCCCTAGGCTTAACTTCAGTTAGTTTACTCAGTTAAATGGACATGAAATGACAAAAATACCCTCACTACAAAACAAAACATAACTTAAAACTACGGAATATATATATATATATATATAATATATATATATATATATATATATATATATATATATATGGGACCCACTTCCTTAAAAAACAACCCTCCCCAACCTCTGTCTTCCTCTTCGTCTTTCCGGCCGGGATGTCCGGCGACAATTCTGGCCACCTGGAAACACGAATACACATCGATTGAACGCGTTCTTTTTGTATTAATCACTTATCTCCATCTTATACTAACCCACTAACAAAGTATCATCCCATATAATCTGCCTTTTATGTATATCCGATTAAACAACAACCTCTGCATAATCCTAACTCGATCCCCAACCGTTAACCGCCTTAGACTTGTATACATAGGGGGCCTAGATCCCATTCAGACTCATCAAACTCGACACAATATCCAAATCTCTCCTCTACGATTATCTATCTTCTCGCCGGAATCCTAAACTCGGACCAACTCGCCATCGTTCAATTCCGAGCACTTCTGAGGTACAATTTTGATGTGTTGTTTGTATTGCTATATGCATCAAAACCCTCTGTTATTTTTTATTAACAAAGGGTATAACACGTTTAATTGAAGATAAGACAAATTTATATATTTATGGAGATCCGTTGTGCCGCCGTTGTCATGGTCGGCTGGTTGACCCTCCATCTCCACCTTCCTATTTCTCTTGCTTCTCTCTCGTTTCTCTATTTTATAGGTGTGTGTGAGTGAGCAAGATGAAGAAGTGGTGTAGGCAATTGTTTGATGGTGTTTATGTAGGTGATGGTGTGATGTTGTTTGGATGGGGATATTGGAGGTTTAGAGCATTCACATTCTCGGAATTAAATTACGTGTGTGAGGTTTTTAAAATATAAAGAGTATAAAAAGTGATTGTGAGTGGAGGAGAGAGAAAATGTTACTGTTCATTTGTATTGGTGGGACACTATTCACCCCCTATACTTTTTTAATATATATTGAAAGTGATTGTGAGTGAAGGAGAGAGAAAATGTAATAATAAATGTATAAAAATATTATTTAATTGAAAAGGAAAGAGAAAAAGTATTTGTTTTTAGTAGAAATATATTGATATAGGAGTTTTTTTGTGGTGCAATATATGTATATTTATATGGGTTGGATGTGAATGCTCTTATTCACAGAGAAATAGGGAGAGAGAGAGAGGGGGAGCGATGTGTGTTTAAATGCTTGAATGGTCCTTGTGTGTGTGCAGAGAGAAAGCTAAGGGGTGGGGTGGGTAGGTGGGTAAAAAATTGGCCTTTTTAATATTACGGGCATTTAGGTCATTTCACACCAACTTAACTGAGAAAACTAATCCCTATCTATTTCAGGGACTATCCGAGAACAAATTTATCAAAATTGGGGACTATAGCTGTAATTTTAAAAATGTAGAGACTAAAAGTGAAAACTGGGTATACCACAGGAACTATCCAAGCACTTTTCTCTTAAAAAAATTAACTTTAAATAGTAATCCTTAAATTTTATTTATTGTCATTGGCAAATATACAACGAGAAAAAATTGTCTTTATTGATGTCGTGAATTACAATGAGACTCATTAAAGATACAATGTGAAATGAAAAACTATACGTATATATTGATTTTTTTAAGTTGAGTATGTCTGAATTACCTAAACATATTATTAAATTTAAAAGCAGTCTGGTTATTAAAAGAGAATTAAATAGGATTATTTTAAACTGTAAAATTAATTATAGTTAATAATGAAAATTAGTCTGGAGACAATTTACGTATAAGTTTAAATTTGAAATTATATCGATTACCATAAAAATATGATATTGAATATTTAACCTACCAAAACTTTCATTATTATAAATCAAGAAAGAATTATTTCAATATTTAGAATAAGTGATATCAATTAATTTTTAATTATTAAGAAATATATATTAAAATATAAAATAAAATAAAATAAAATATAGGTAGAATTGTGAGGTTAAAGGAGAGTATGTATATGACATTAATTGGAATCACTTATTATAAATTAGATATTATATTATAGCACAACATATCATGTTAGATTACATGAACCGTATCATGTTATATCATATACCATATCATATCACATCATATTACAACATACTTTTTTGGTTAATTATATTAAACCTTAACTATAACTAATATTTAATTTGGTCGATTTAGTTAATTAATAGCCAACAAAAATTGCAATTGATTAAGTTGTAAATAATAATTAAAATACGATCGCCCCTAAGGCTATGTATAAACGGTTCACCCGTTTTCACTACCACATCAAGTGTCATATCAATGCCACATAGGCATAGGCCACGTAGGCATGTGCTCTCGTTCATTTTTTCACCTTTAGATTATGATGCTGTATAAAGTTTTCCAACCCACCATCCATTAAAATAGATTTGTAAACAAAATTAATTATAAAACTCTAATGCCCTAAACCCGAGTTTTTTTATTACTTTGTGTATTCTTTTCTATGGGATGAATCAATATAACCAAGTAACTTAACCTAGTTAGAATACATACTAAATAAAGCGAAAAGAAGTTTTGAGACAAAAGTGGATCCATCTCAAATGTCTAACTATAATACATTTCGTGGGGTTGGGAAGGAGTTATCTATCTCCATGAATGTGTGTGTCGACAATTTGTTTTAAGGGAAACAAGTCCCTCAAGAATAATGGTGCAATTTAGCCAAATGCAGGTAAAAATTGAGGCTAAAACCTTGCAAATTTGGAGATTTTTACTCATCTAATGGTATTAAAGCCTAAGGTATGTTGTGTTGATCTGTTTGATGGTGGAAACTTGCTAGAAAACTATTGGATGTCCAAATTACTTGAGTTCTTCCAGGATAGATGTAAGAATTGTGTTGTAATAGTTAATAACCCTAAAATGCATGGGATTCCATGGAACTTGATGAATTGAAAGAGTTGCACGGGTGTATGATGATGGGTGTCAAGACTGGAGTTCAACCCATGACTATTCTTGGTTAAATTTGATAATTAGGTTGAATGAATATGAGATTTATGTAAGTTGGTGGTAAATAAAGAATGATACTTGATCTTAGTTGGTAATTTGGTATCTGATGACATGAACTAGTAAGGATCTGCATGAATTACTTGTACATTGGGCACTAGATGTTGTATCCACACCAAGTGTTTGATGCAATATCTAAATGACATTAATAGGTGAAGTTGTATGCAAGTAATTGATGAATATGAATGGAATGTGATACTTGATGTGATTAATAGTAAACTATCATGAGGAATGTGTATTAGTTGGGATTCATATTGAAATTAAGTTGATTATATGATTTAGTGGAAAATATGCATTAGGATTTTGTACCCTATGCTTGAATGGTGTGATACACACCATGTGTTTGACTAATTGCTTAGTTGAGATTTTGAAGTGAATTATTGCTAATTGTGGGCATGTTCACTTACTAGCAAGTAATAATATTAGGACTATGTTGTATTGGCTAACCTTAGATTGTGTTGCCAATTGTAGATTCATGGAAGCACCAATATGTGTGGAATTGATTATATAATTATATATGTTCTACAAAATGCGAATGTAATGCATATGATGTAATTGATATGATCTAGTATAACAATATGGATATGTGTTACTAAATTGAAAGTTTGTATACTTGACAGTTAACTTTCTAGAAAGTCAATGAATGTAGGAACAAGATGATTAGATTTCCGAACACGATTGTGAGATTACGAAGATCATGTGATATATGCTAGGGTGTTTATGTGTATACATGATGGTAAGTTGAATTGTTTGAATTATGAACAATGTGGCAGTGAATCTATGTCTTATGTAAGTTAGAGAATTACAATAAAAGTCAATATGACATAGAGGTTGATATGAGTGCTAATATGAATGATGATGTATGCTAACAATGATGTGAATGTGATGACATGATAGGATATAAATCATGTCAAGATGGACTCAAGAACGTGGGCAAATGAGTCTAGAAGAGGCAAGGAAATAAGCATGAACTTGGAGGACTCGAGGTAAGTAACTTGTGAATTAAACTCTCAATTTGGTACATTCATTTTTAGGTGTAAATGTAAAATGGAAAATAAAAACCGATGGGTCATTTATAGTATGACAAGGTTACGGGACAAACTTTAGTGGACATGTATGGTTCATTAAGCAACAACGAAAGTAGTTAGGATAACTAGGTTAATAAAGACGAACATGACTTTTTAAGATGATTAGCGTGATAGTCGGGTTAAACACATATGGTATAGGAATCGGGTGATCGATTACAAGTATCTGTAAAACCTCAATTTTACCAATTGTGAGTTGGGGAAATGAAAACGGAACATGGAATCGAGTTTGGTGCTGAAAACGAGCAAACCAAAGGAGCAGGTCTGCTAGGGGTGCAAGTTGCCCCTGTTGGTTCTCATCTAATTTGGGCACCTGGGGCGTAAGTTACTCCCCTACCTGCAATTTTCTCCGGAATGACCATGTGTGGGAATCTTGTATGTTAAACTAGGACCTAAGACCTTGTTTAGGTGCGAATTAGATTGAAATGTATAGCCATATAAGGACTTATACGCGTTAAACAGTTTGGTAAGTAGATTTGTCATACGTAGGATGATTGTGGAATAGAATGGTGTGTGTCGATACTTATAATCATGCATATTTGAGAGTGTTATGTATCTAAATGTAATGAATTATGTGTAGAATGGTTATAGGATCCTTAACACCTTGTTGGTTCTAATAACTACATGAATGGAGATTAGGATGACGGGTCAAGATAACCCACACATGATATTTGTATGTACGTATGTATGTATGTATGTATTGTAATGTTGCTGACCCTATTGTTATAAGAATGGAAATGAAAGTGCAGGCATGTAAGGTTGAATGCATGAGCGTTAGAAGTTAGGATATGGAGATCCGAAGGGATCCGAACTTGCGGAGACGTTTAGACATAATTATTGAGATTTTGTTACACATATTCCCACATTGTGAATGTTTTGCATGAAGTCACTTACTTAGCTAACGAAAAGATTATATAGCAATTGTAGGTTATTCAAATGTTTCATACAAAGCGGGGAATGGTTGAAGATCGAGCCAGGATGCAGATAGTACGACGGCATGGTCACTTAGTCGTTCCCACACTATATTTTATAGAATCTAACAGAAAAAAATGAAAGACTTAACCCCAATAATATATTGTAAAATGGTTTTCAAACATTAAAGAATATTTTATAAAGCAAGAAATTTTCTGGTTCGCATTTTGGTGCATGTTTTATGTTAAATCGGTTTAGGGTGTTACAAAAATAAAAATAAAATGGAGGATTTGATTGATTGAGAGACTATAGGCCAACCAAATCTTTTCCTTCACCAGTGTGAACTACAATGTCACACCCCGACCCGCAGCGGAAAAGGTGATCGGGGCATGATTGGGTTATCATCAAAGCTCATGAAATTTATTATAACGTTTCATATTCATTATTACAATTTCAAAGGAAACATACAATCATAATTACATCATGTCCTAAACATCATTCTAGACTTCATTATTTTCTTCTAAGGCATTTCCTATGTTTTTCATTGCTTCATCCTGTTCACCTGTATCATGTGTAAAAATGGTTTTTGGATCAACAAAAAGTTGGCGAGTGAATCCTATGAAAAGCATTTGAACAAGTTTATTGAATTGATTATAAAATAAAGTGCACAACCACATATGATTAAATCTAGATGTAAACATATTCATAAAACACTTAATATCAGATAATGCACACACATACAATAATAAATTGTTTTGAGGCACGCGTTGCTCAACCCGTCTCTCACGAGGAACTGATGGGCCTAATGAATGATTTGCATACAACTTGACAATATGAAATACATGACTACAAACAATATATACATTCTAAGTTTAAATCACAATATAGTATGGCACAAGTTTAAATAAACGAGTTAATTTTAGTGACACATGACACACCCCAAAACGTGTAATTAAAAAGGGGAGTTGTAAGATTCACTCACAGTGGGTGTGTTCGGTTGATGATGTTGAATGCGCACGAAGTTTGATTTAACCATGAGTGAAACAAACCTAGATAATAACATAATGGTTCGGTAAATAAGCGGATTTTATTAATCAATTTTAGTAGGATTATTGGATGTGTTTTTGTGAGTTTAAAGCTATTTTCTAACTTTAAAAATGTTATTTTTAAGTATTTTTAATTGATTTTTAAATAAAATAAATAAATAAAAATAATAAAAAAATGTTGACTTTTTGACCGTTGACTTGTTGACCGTTGACCTGTTGACCGGTTTTATTGTGTAAATGTATGCACCGGGCAGGACTCGAACCCGAGACCTCCTGTTCGCGTGCACGCAGCTCTACCAACTGAGCTACGTGTCTAACCCGAAATATTTCTGTTTTTAATTATATTTATATATTAATTGAATTAATCCGAAAATCATTTATTTAAAAATTATTTTAATGACTCGCTCGGTGCTCTCCACAGGTCTCGAACCCGGGACCTGTGGGTTAGGTTGACACACAGTCCACCGCTGGACTGTGTGTCTAACTTAGTAAGTAATCTGATTTTTATTATGCTTATATACAAACTAGATAATTTCATTTCTGCCTTATATAAAAAGTTTGATAATTGCCAGAACCGGTGCGGTAGTCTGGACTCGAACTCGTGACGTATGTTTTAAACGCGCACACAGTCCACCACTGGACTGTGTGTCTATCTTGGTTATTATTCCGGTTTTTATTAAACTTAACATCTATTTGCAGTGAATCCGGTTCAGTTAAAAAAAAACATTTTTATTAAGGCGAGTATGCGTGGGACAAGAATCGAACTCGGGACGTATGCGTGTTTATTTGCACACAGTCCACCGCTGGACTGTGTGTCTAACCCGAGATATATCTTGATTTAAATTAAACATATATGCAACTGAAAACTTCATCTTCTCCGTTAAACTTAACCAGAATCAGTGTCCGACTGGTTCGACGATTTAATCAAGTTCTTTAGTGTGTTGTGATTAATTACATGTGAGATTAATAAAAAGAATGAGAGATTATGTGTAAGATATACCGAACAGGGCTCCTCTGTTTCGCCGGCGAAACTCCGATGACAGCAGGTTATTCCGGCGACGTGTGTCTTGCGGCAGAGGGTCTTCAGGGAGCTTGAGGTGAGTGTGGTGGCTTCGGTATGAGCTCTAGGTGTTCAGTTTTTAGAGTAAGGCACAGAGGGGAAAGGGTTCGGTTTTCCGGCGAGTTGCAGAAGTTTTCCGGACCGCCATTACGTCGGGAAAGGGTGTGATTGTGAGCGAAAAGGCTAACAGAAATTAGAGGGTGTATTTATAGGGCAGAACATCGACGAATTTGGTCCGTTTTCCGTCTTGATTCGTCGGTCAATAATTTTCCGGCGGTTATGACTTGTGTCGCGGGTTCAGACGTCAGTTATAACCGATGTAATAGTTAAGGCTTCGGTTAAATCAGAAGAAACCGTCCAATCTCGGCGAAATCGTCGGGATTTCCGACGACTGCGATTGGGTGCGTCAGTTTTGAATTCGAGTTTGATATTTGAATTAATTGTTCTGAATATGTTACTAAAGATCACAAGTGGCGGAGTGGTTTGATGGATGAGAGTTAAATCGTTTGTTGACCAGGTTGACCCGGCCGACCCGGGTTCGAAACCCGGCAGCCTTGTTTTATTTTTAAACCACTATTTTTAGTACTTTTTCAAATATAAATTATATATTCCAATATACTTATTAATTATGTATCGTTTAAAATAAATTGGGGCATTAAATACGCAACGAAATTTTTAACTGATTGTTCGGTTAATAAACGGAGCGGGTTTGGTAAATCCGATTTCTGACGGATGTTACATACAACACACTCCTTCTTTCACAACCAGTTACACCAATCAAACACCATTGTTCAACGCTGGTAACATCGATTACACACAACCAAAGTTTCAAGTTTAGTAGTTAGAAATTTAACCTAGGTTAATTACCAAGTTGGACAGTTACATAGGTGATGTACGTGAAATAAACGTAAATTTAAAATAGCGATTTTTACAACAATGCAGGTTTAAAAAAGGTTTTCACGCACGAACTCAACCATACACACACATAATAGGCGAGTGTACCTATTAGATTGTATTTTAGCTACATATAAGAACCGAATATTATCAACCCGTAGGCACAGTGGTCTCGATAATAAATCATTTTCATTGCTTAACTAATTAATAACAAAAATAGCTTAGTATTTCACTAAAGTATCATACAAAACATAACACATCTAAGCTAACAAACACGCTTTTTTTGATCAATCAAGGAAGATATCACTTTAATCTCAAAGTCATTTATCTAATAAATGAGACGGATACATTGAAATATCACAAAATACATATGTGACCAGAATCTTGCTAAATAAATCTAGCCGTATAATTTATCGGAAAGTTACCATAAAAACAAGCGAACTATTTAAAATCATGCAAGTAAAACTAAGTGATACAGTTAACAATTATAAATGTGGATTAATTTCCCATCAAAGATGACTAATCCAACAACCACTTGAAAATACCACATGAATAACACATAATCCACCTAAGGTTGATTAATCTTGAAGAATAGTTGATCTCTACATTTAGGCAGTGTTCATTTTTTGGAATATAATGGAATTGAAAATTATGCTGAAATTGAAATTTGATTTGAAATTTAGGCGTGTTTCTTTCAAATAATGACATGACACTTTGATGGAATTGGAATGAGACCCCCTTCCTTATGTCGTTCAATTCAAATTCACTTTTTTTTGCATCCAACAAAATAATAAATAAAATCAAAATTCCAATTTATAAAGATTCCATGAAACAAACTCTTATCTTAAAGAAAATCACTATTCACAGAACTCTAGATTAATATATATATATAGGATAATGTTATATGAAAAACCCTTGAATTTGGGAAAACCTTGCAAACCCAATGCATGATCCACATTTATCCACGTGTGCAGAGAAAAAATCATCTTACCTTTGTAGAGAAGGGCATAATTGTATTTTTACTTCTAACTTACCTTACCCAAGAAGATTACTTTGCTACCTTTGATTTGACAACCATAATTATACAACTCACTTCCCAGTGTACTTTCAAAACCTCAATCTTCATTTTTTACCTTATAATAAAGACATTTGAGTAGAGTCCATGAACTTCATCTCTGGAACATATGTTCCTTCCACCATTAATGTCCATGGAGACTCCACCAACAACGAATGACTTAATGTCACCGGATCGTCTGATCCCAAACATGATGAAGCCTGTTCTTGGTGTTATATAGAGAGAAAGCTAATGTTTTGGAGAGAGAAACAACAATTTTCATATTGCTCATCTCGGGTGTGTTCATGCTTATTTCGAATCTGATTTTTGGGTGTGTTCATGCTTCATCTCACATCGTCATCTTCATCTCGGTTGTGCTCATGCTTGTTGAAAGCTGATTTCTAGAGTGAGAAACAACAATCTTCATCATGTTTATCAAGAACACCAAAAACACACAGAGAGAAGCAAGTTTGAAGATCTTCATCGTGTTCATCGCATGGTTCTAGATCCGGTAAGTGTTTTAGAGAGAGAAACTTGCTGTTTAGAGAGAGAAAGTTGTTGTTTTAGAGAGAGAAACAACAATCTCTTGCGTATTTTATTTTAAAAAATCATTTCACACTTGATGTTTTTGTTAAAATGGTTGTTAATAGGTTTTTGTGTAATGACTGTTTTAGAGATGAAACATGATTTTTTTTGTTAAAATGGTTATTAAAAAGGGTAAACGTTTATGTAATTTACAAGTTTTTATTTTTGTGTTAAAAAGTTGTGCTTGGTTTGTTGCTTGTTTGGGCTTTTGATCTGAATAGTAACTGTTTTTTGTTGATTTGGTTGCATTGTTTGGGGTTTTTTATCTGAATAGTAACTGTTTTGTGATGTTATTTGAGAAAAAAGATTTTCTGGCTATGAATGTGTTAATATTTATGTCTGGTTAACGACTTAATGGTTATCTTATCTTTTTGTTATTAGGATGGTGATACAACGGAAATAAGATCCAATTCTCGGGACTGGTTTCGTCAAACGTGGATCAGATGCTCAAGGATCATGACCATGTTTATGTTACAGCACAACACAACTAACACGTGTTATAGTTTGAACTTCTCGGACATGCATGTGTTACATGTGACATGAAACCCATGTACAACGTAACACGTGTTACGTGTGACATGAAAACACATTTTTATAACTTCCCTGGCATACACACACCCACATGTTTACAAACCGTTTCAAGACCGACCCAAACAATAAAGCAAGGGTAGTCGCTGAAAAGCTAACGTAGCAAAGGTAGCCGCTGAAAAGCTAAGACAGACTGTCAAAGGAAGCTCCACTATTTTCTTATTGCTATGTATTTTCGTTTACTAGTAATATGTAATGTGAGACTCTTGTTGTTTTGTCTAGTACATGATGTTAAAACGGTATGAACTTAACACATTTTGTGTTGGAGTCGCCCGTGTTTGTACTTCTGCTGTTACTAAGTTACTATTGGAGTTTATGCATCTATTCTGAAGTCTTAACACACGTTATAATAGAGGCTTAATACACGTTATAGCAGGTATACTCTACTGTTATTAAGTTACTATTGGAGTTTATGCATCCATTCTGAAAGTCTTAACACACGTTATAAGAGAGGCTTGACACACGTTATATCAGGTATACGGTTATGGGTATAATAAACGAACCACCATTTTTCTTAGTGCTATGTATTTTCGTTTACTAGTAATATATAATGTGAGATTCTTATTGTTTTGTCTAGTACATGATGTTAAAACGGTATGGACTTAACACATTCTGGAAGTCTTAACACACGTTATAAAATAGGCTTAACACACGTTATGTCAGGTATACTATGTTGTTATTAAGTTAGTATTGGAGTTTATGTATCCATTCTGGAAGTCTTAACACACGTTATAATAGAGCCTTAACACACGTTATACATGTCAGGCGCGTAACACATGTTACAGTTGTATATACAAATCATGGTGTTTTGGAAACCACTAGCTTATACATGACACCATGTTGGGTTAAACCAAGATTATAACAGAGGCTTAAGACATGTTATCCCAGGTATACGGTGTTACAATATTAACTTGTATGTTCCATATTAACTTGTACACGTGTTATGATCAGTATATGCACATCATGGTGTTTTGCAACCACTTTCATATACATGAATACAAGTCGGGTTATAATGGATCCTTACATGTTTCATATGTATACAAGTGGGGTTACAACAAGATTAAGATATTAACTAAGCTCACCATTAAACTCAGCGCCCCCGTCGAATGTTTTCACCCTTGTCACATGTTAAGCAATTACATGTTCCGAACAGACGAATTGTAACACATGTTAGATCAGTATATACACATCATGTTGTTTTGTAAACCACTAGCTTATACATGAATACATGTCAGGTTACAAAAAGATTATAACAGAAGCTTAACACATGTTATATATTCCAAAAGTGCAAAACAAATGACCCGTTTCATATTATATATTCCAAAATTACCGGTACATGTGTTACCATAAATGGCTCGTTTCATATTACACGTTACATACAACTTGTACATTTATTACTTGTACAAGTTTTACGCTCAGTATCCACATTATCGGATATTTTAAACATCAACAAAAATAAAATAGATATTACTTTTTTTTAATTAACAAAAGGTTAACACACGTTATATATCATTCTAACAGGGGCTTAACACATGTTATACATGAAAACATGTTAGGTTACATCATGGTGTTCTGTTACAGCATGAACCACTAACACATGTTATAAATGAACGAAGAGTTCTTTCCCAAAGGATGTGACTTATTCAATGTCCTCGCATTAACGTCGCCTACATCCATCCCGCTTGTCAATTGAATATCTTTTATGGATCTGTTTCTGTAAATCAACACACGTTATATATCATTCTAACAGGTGCTTAACACATCTTATGGGTTTGTTTCCGTAAATCAAGCAACCAAACAAAAAAACACTTATTGTTCAGATCAAAAGCCTAAACCAGCAACCAAACCAACAAAAAAACAATGATTGTTAAGATCAAAAGCCTAAAACAAGCAACCAAAACAACAAAAAAACTCATTCAAAATCTCATCCTAAAGTTTTGGATTTATGTAAAATACATGAGCATTAACCATTACTAGAACACTTTCAGCCCATAAAAACATATTAACAACCATTTCAACAAAAAGTCAATTGTGAAATGATATTTCAAGAACACTTACCGGATCTAGAACCGTTCGATGAACACGAAGAAGATCTTCAAACCTTCTTCTCTCACACACACTTGTGTGTGTGTCTTTGTGATAAAGATTATTGTTTCTCTATCTAAAACATCAACTCTCTCTCTCTGAAAACATTCATCGTGCCATCGTTCTCTCTCTAAAACAACAAATTATAGAGACATTCAGACCCTTCATTTGCTTCTAAAGGTTGAAGCTTTTTGTAGAATTAGACGGAGAGGAGAGAGATTGGCGTGGCTGGGGTTGTTAGATGAGTTGAAAATTGAAGAGAGAGAGGGCCGGAGAAGAAGCCCGGTGAGTTTTGCCGGAGGAGGTGGTTGCTGGTGGTGGTTGTTGTTTATTTCTTCTGATTTTGAAGAGTGTTCATTCTTCGTCTTCAAGATTGGGGTGAAGAAATAGGAAAGAGGAGGAGGTAAGAGAAAGAGAAAGTGATATGATGATTTGATGGTTCTGGAAAGTCACTTTCAATGTTCAAAAGCACAAAAAACACCTTTTTCACTAACCAAATTGCCCTTTACTTGTACTAGAAAGTAATATAAGAATTATTTAAAAACTAATATTTACCTAAAAATAGGAGAACCATTGATCTACTTAGATGAAACATAATCAATGGTTGCTATTGGGTTTTCAGAGTTTTCTAAATAAGATGGGGTTTTCTACTTAGCCCTTCCCTATATATATATATATATATATATATATATATATATGGGAAGTTTCATTTGAGAAAAAAATTTAATTGAGAAGAAAAAGAACAAATGGTACAATTACAAAACACTAAATAGTTTTTGTCTCATCTCATTTATTATTATGTTTGACTAATTAATTACTCATAAAACTATCATCCTCCACACTAAAATGTTTTACCTACACACATCAAAAGTTATCCTACACATTTTGAAATTTAGCCTACACATATTGAAATTTATCCTACACAACTCGTAACTTATCCTACACATCTCGTAATTTATCCTACACTATAAACGAATTTTTATTTTTTTATTTATTTGAGAAAATATATATTTAAAATAAGTTACAAAATTAATATAGTTAGTTATTAAAGAGCAAGACTACAAATTAATGATACATGTAAGTTTACCAATTTACCCTTATAGTAATACTAAATATAAATATTAAATGAAGTCAAATGAAGCATTCCTATTGGTTAAAATCTCTTCTTTTTTCTTCTTACAATTTTTTTTCTCATTTGAACCCCCCACTATATATAATATATATATATATATATATAATATATATATATGGGGTTAGGGTAAAATGAAAACTCATACGAGTTCTGAGACTTAGAGAACTCGGCATAACGAAATGTTATTTAAAAAAAAACATTACCAAAAATCCTTAAAAATTTAACTTTTCCAAAAAAAAGAACTTGTTTTTTCCATTTACGACAGCCGTAAATGTTGATGTCATGCTTATGTCATCACCTTTTTACAGCCGCTGTAAGGGGCCGAAAACACCATTTCGATTTTTTTATGTTTTTTAATGGCCGTTTTTTCTAACATTTTAATCCAGGGGTGTGAAAAAAATGGGGTCGAAAATCACACGGGACGGCCGAGTTCTCTAAGTTCTCACATCTCGTAAGGGTTTTCCCTTGATCCTAATCATATATATATATATATATATATATATATATATATAGGGATTGGGTAAAATGAGAAACACCTTGAGTCGTGAGAACCGTAGGAACCAATATTAACCATTGATCAAATGTTTTTTGATAGATGAGATTCAAAAACAATAAAGCAGAGTAATGATTGTCATTTAATTAGTGAGATTTTTTAGTGAGATAAGGGTTAATTGGTCTTTTTACTTTGACCATTAATGATTGGTCTCATTAATGATTAGTCTCGTTAATGATTGTGCTTAATTAATAAAATTGCTCGTTAATAAAAAAACATTAAAAAATTGAGGTAATGTTTACATTGTAAATAAATCACCTAGATAATGAAAAAAATAAACTAAAATAAATAAAGCGAAGTCGTAATTAGTAAATGATAGTTTTCACCTCCACCGTCTGAGATCTGCACGGACACCACACAAAACATGTAAAAATCGCAAATTATCGTTCTACAAACAAATTAAATATCATTTCCTCCAAAATATAGCGTTTACATTCTAAAAAAAGTGATGTTTAGAGGAGCTCCAAAATATAGCGTAAAAACATTTTTCTGCCGCATGTTAAAAAAAATTACTTTCGACACCATGCGCAATTTTTTTTACATTTGGCAACGAATGTAAAAACATTTTTAAACGTATGTAAAAACTACAAATTTACAAACGTGAATTTACAAAACATTTTATATAATTGTTTTTTTATTCCGCCGACACGTAAATTTTTTATTTTTAGCTGAGCCCCGGCTGTAAATTATTTTTACGCCCGGTTGTAAATTTTTATTTCCGTCTCGGTTGTATGTTTTTTACGCCCCTATTAAAACATTTTAAACTATTTTTACGCATCAGTTGTAAACTTTTTCACGCCCCAGTCGATTGTTTGGCTAGGGGTTTTGTAAACTTTTGAAGGGGGCCGTAAAAAATTATGAGTATAAAAAACTTTTTTTTTCATTGGACACCTTGCGCAAAAAATGTATTTTACTTTCGACTACTTACGTAATAACATTATTCAAACGTACCGTAAAAACTATTTTACGCCTTTCGTTTTTAGATACTTTTGAAAATTAGATTTACATGCGAGGTTTAGAGAAGTTCGGGTCGGCGATCAGGGCGTAAAAAAACTTTTTTTACGCACTTTGTCAAAACATTTTATTTTTATTTTTTTACATAATAGTGTTCTCATACTCGGTTCGTGTAAATGTTTACGCACGTTGTCAAACTTTTTTTACGCACGTTTTCAAAAAAAATTTACGCACGTTGTCGAATGTTTTTTTTAAACCTGTAGTGCAAAGTCGTTAAACGTTAACGAATGAAATAGAAATTCTCAATAAACCTATAAGATAAATATAGATTACATTTTATAAAGAACATTATGTCATAATTAGGGTAAATATAGCAATTAGAAATATATATCATTTTCGATAATTTCGTATTTTCTAAAAAACATATAAGACAAATATAGATTGCATTTATAAAGAACATTATGTCATAATTAGTGAAAATAAAGCAAATAGAAATAGATATCATTTTCGATAATTTAGTATTTTTTAAATTACGTAATACTTTTGGCGTTTTAATTTGAAACCTAAGATATTTTTCTCAATTTTAAATATAAAAAGTATATAAAAAAGATTAAAGATGAGAGATATTATTAGACATATTAATGATGATATGTGATGTGACGTACTTTAGACATAAAAGAGATGTGATATAACATTGAGAGAAAATGACTAAAATACCCTATTAGAATTAAATTGGTTATAGGTGATGTGTTAAAATTCTTTTGGATGAGATGAGTTTTCATGGTTCTCGCAACTGGTAGTGGTTCCTGCTTGAACCGAATCATATATATATATATATATATATATATATATATATATATATATATATTGGGGATGGATCATGAGAAAACCAAAATAAACATATCAAAAATTCTTTTTTTTTAATTTTTTTATTAAAAATCACTCAAAATAATATATATAAAAACTTTCAAAAAAAAAGTTGTACTGTACATGTGCACTAATACGGAAAAGCCTAAACCACCCCCACCGACACCCCTAAAAAACCTAAACCCCCTCACCCCACCCCTCAAAAACCTAAATCCACCCTCTCACCAAAAGTCTTAACGCCCACCCCCACCCCCCAAAAAAAACCTAACCCCCTACCCTCAAAAAATAAAACCTAAAACTAAACCGTAAACATAAACCCCAAAAATCCTAAACCCCTCGACCCGCACCCCCAAAAAACCTAAACTCCCTCCATCCACACCCAAAACTTAATGCTAATCATAAATCTCTAAAAAACTAACCCTAAAAGCTAATTTAAACTCAAAAGCTAACTTTAAGCATATAATGCACATGTGTAACATATACATATAATGCACATGTGCAATACAAGTTTTTTTTAAAAAAAAGTTTTTTAATATATAAAAACCATCGATTTTTTATAGAAAAAATTGTATGTTTTAAGGCTTTTTTATTCTGTTTTTTAGTTTTCTCATTTATATCTAGTTTTCTCATGACCCTCTCCATATATATATATAGAAACGGGATCCGGAGAAAACGTTTTGAAGTGTGAAAATGGTGAGAACGAATCCTGGCCTAACACGTGGCAGGGGAGTCTAAATGATATACGGGGGCACGATTGTCACAATCCCCCCCCCCCCCCCCCGCTTAAATAGATGGCGGTTTAATTTAGTTAAACTTTGAATCAATATTAGGCGTTTTCATTGTTTAGAACTTAGTCTTTTTGTAGGCTGGCGTTATTGCCAATTTGGCGTTTTTATTAAATCATAGACTTGGCGTTTTACATTCCACAGAAAAGAATTAAATAACAAACTACAGAAAAAATATGTATTCCAACTTGGCGTTTTACATTCTAAAAATCTGGATCTAATATTTGTTCCAAATCACTGCCATTTTTGGCTTCGCGTGATTTTCATTATCGTTTTTGAAGTGGCTTGTTGTGGTTGTTTTGGAGACATAGATCGACGTCGTGTGGGTGGATGCTATTTGCTCTCAATCTTCTTTATCATCATGGAGTAAAAACTACATTTGCACTGGTGTCGATCTCCTTCTCCATATGCCAATTTTCATCAAGAAAAAAACACACAAAATGACATATCGCTGTCATCAGTCTCTTTTTCTTGAAGATTTGTCCATCTCATTCAGCAAAAGTTTTTTGACTCATTCCCCTCACCTAAGAATACATTCACCGAAACTTCATTGAAAACAATACTGAATAACCAAGAGAAGTCGTTTGCCATCTTTGATTTTTTTTTAACTTTTTGGATGTTTTTATAAGGGGTGGTGTTTAGGAATCATGGCGTTTCTATTTTTTGTGTGATAAACGGAAGGTGCTAAGACGTGTCTCTTTATAGGACATTTTTGGCGCGTAGTTTGGGTGGGATATTATTATAATTAATGCAATTAGTAAAGTATCTGTCGTTTCGGTTTTACTGTTTTTGTCCAGCTTTATCTGTTAATTCTGTAACACCCTCCTCCCCCCCTCAAATTTTCAAGTTTGGCGCTTTATATTTTTAATGGCGTTATATGTTTTTTTTATGATGTATTTTTGTATTTTCGTTTGATGTAGGATGCAGACCTATAGTGTAAAAGGTGATTATGGCTTTTAGAAAATATAAAAATTTTGATTTGTGCGCCATTGTGTGGTTTTTAATATAATAAATGGTAGTAATCAAGTCTCCGTCGCTTCAAGTTACTGTTTTTTTAGGCTGCTAAGGCTGTAAAACTTCTCATATTTTTAAGTTTTTTTTATTAATGGCCTTTTATATGGAACCCTTTTTTGTTTGGCGTTATGTTGTTTGGCGTTTTTTGCTATTAATATAGATGTTTTTATTAGCTCAAAGTAGACAACAGAACACAGAAAATGACACCAAATAAAAAATAATAATAAAAAATGCTAATCTAATCTTCACTGCTATCTAATCTCTTCTTCATGAACTTTTTTTGTCCCCTGACCTTCGTATCCGTTGTATTCCTTAATCTTTTTTTTTTTGTAACGCCAAGCTCTAGACGAAGCCGATCGATCAGTAAAATATGGTGTTTTTTTTTGTGTTTGACATATTGTTGTTTTGTTGGGGTGGTTCTTTTGGATGTTGGAAAGATAGACCGATGCCGTATACTGTCAATGCTATTATTGGGGTGATTTGTGTGTGGGCTTTCTCGCTTGATGTCCAAAATAGCGTTTATACATGCTATCATCTTCAAGCTCATCACACTCTACACCATTTAATAACGAAGTCCAAAATAGCATTTACACTCGCATAGGTCTCTTCTTCTCATCCAAACGTTCTTGTGTACAAGGCTACAAAGTGAGATCATCCTCACTAGAGCCATTTTCTAGAGGATTTGTCCATCTCATTCAGCAAAAGTTTATGGGTGTGACAAAGAGAACCCGACATTTTAAGTGAATGTTTGTGCAAGAGAGCATGACGTTTTAAGTGAGGAGTTTGACAAGAGAACATGGGCGTGAATAGTGAATAGTTTGCTGAGATATAATGCTTTTTTGTGTTTTTGGTTGTGACGAAATGGATAATGAGATTTTTTTATATAATAACTTTTTGGCGCGTAGTTTAGCCGGGTTTTTTTTTATAAAATGGTAGTAATAAAATATACGTCTCTTCAGTTAGTGTTGGTCAGCCCCTTTTATCTGTTGATTGCTGCTAAACATCCCATCTTCCATATTTGGCGTTATGTTTTTTTTCATTTTGTGGCGTTTTAGCGTTTTATATCAAACAAAGCATAAGTTAGAGAAAATAATATTTACCTTAATGAGGCGTTTTATAATTATTGTGGCGTTTTAGAGGTGTAGAAAGACCCCTTTATCCTTAATGAGGCACGCTCAAATAATAAAGTTTACTAACGGAAACGTCACCGCGCCAATCTAATCCACTGATTGTTTTGATTCAACGGCTGATGGCCGTTCTCACCGTTTTCACACTTTTCAGCGTTTTCTCTAAATCCTAACCCCCTATATATATATAAAAGAAAAGGCACAAAATATAAGAAATCTCTAAAATATAAAAAGATAAAAATTCTACAAATCTCTAAAATAAAAAAAGATAAAAATTCTACGATAGAAAATACAAGAAATCTCTAAATTAATTTAAAACGAAAATAAAGATAAATGAACCAAGTATAAATACGGATGATCTATAACCTACCGCAATAACAAAACCTGCCGCAGATGCAACAGTATATACCCCTACCGGAGCAACATGGATTGCATAAACATCAGAGTTCCGTCAGCGAGGTTTTAGGTCGCGTGTAGATGATATGAGATTGTGTGATCTCTGGCCATCAACAATTGATGTTTCATAGGTAGCGCAGAATCTTCATAACATAAGAGGTGAGAAGTCTCTCTCTTCCACAAAACGTTGGTGATCTTATGTGCTTTTATATATCATTTGAGAAAATTAATGGTGAAAAATATTAATCAAAATGCGTTTTGCTATATAAGGAATTTATATAAGATAATAAGATTTCAAATTTGTAATTTGTTCTACCTGGTTTCAGTAGATATGCTATCTAGGTGCTTTAGTGATGGCTTGATAAGGAATAAAGCATATAAATGAAAGCGTCTCAACTGGTTTGAATTCTTTCGTCTGAAGTCTTTGATCTGCTTCACTGTAAAAACCCTTCCCAATTTATATCCGTCAATATCGACTTCTAGCAGATCTTTCACAGGTGTAGATCTATACCGCACAAAAAAATTGTGAGCGCAAGACAACCCTATAGCAGCTCTGTGCTTGACTTCATCGACAGCCTCGTTGATAGCTTTCACAAATGAATCAGAATGTCGTTATTTTGAATGCACCCGATTTGAATACAAATTGAAGTTGGCTTCAAAAGAAATGAGATTCTTTGGATCTAACCATTCGTATGTATTATCCCCATAAAATGAAACAAGCATACAACCTTCTTTCTTTGATTCTCGAATCTTGGTACTTGATAGAGCTTCATGGTAAATAACGCTAGGCCACCAAGGGTAACAATTTAATTCAGGAGATTTCGTTTGGGGAAAATTTCATCATTTCCCTTGGTGGCCTAGCATTATTTACCATGAAGCTCTATTAAGTACCAAGATCCGAAAATCAAAGAAAGAAGGTTGTATGCTTGTTTCATTTTACGGAGATGATACATACGAATGGTTAGATCCAAAGACATCTCATTCCTTTTGAAACCAACTTCAATCTATATGCAAATCGGGTGCATTCAAAACGACGACAATCTGATTCATTTGTGAAAGCTGTTAACGAGGCGGTCGATGAAGTCAAGCACAGAGCTGCTATAGGGTTGTCTTGCCCCTGCAACTTTTTTGCGCGGTATAGACCTACACCTGTGAAAGATCTGCTAGAAGTCGATATTGACAGATATAAATTGGGAGGCGTTTTTACAGTGAAGCAGATCGAAGACTTTAGACAAGAATTCAAACCAGTTGAGACACTTTCGTTTATACAGCAAGTGGCGTTGGATTCAAGAGATGTGCAGATAGATCTTAACCAGAAAAAGGATGTAGCCCGCATTCTTGACTTATAGAAAAGCAAACTATGAAGAAATTGACGAGCCTTATTTTCAAGCATTTGGTGTTGATCCTAAAAGGCTTGGAGGTTCTGTAGTGGCTTTAGATAACCAGGAGACATGTTTTTATCAAGGTAATCCTTTTATGTTTGAATTTGAATATTTAATGATCATGAGGCCCTTTGGATACTAATTTCCTTGCATTGCTTATACATTTCCATTTATATATGCGAGCGTCTTGAGTAAAGTAACAGTTTTGGCAATTTTTGTGTTGATTAAGTAGAGTTGGATACATGAATTCTTATTAACCAAAGTGATTTGAACTATAAGTTAATGATCTTTTTACAGCATTGGCAAGTTTTAACTTATTTTACATCACAAAAGGAGTTTTTTAGTTCATTTTTTTTATTAAAATAAGTTTGATTTTTGATGCAAAACATTTCAGTAATTATTTTTATATTTGATCTTTCACATGTCTTCATTGTTATGAGAATTCATTCATGTACAACGTAGCTCACTAATGTTATTGGTATATATTGCAGATCCAATCGATCATCCTTCCGAGCCTAAAAGGTCAGAAGAAACCCAAAGTCAAACACCAAAACAAAATCGAAAAATCTCCTGCACCTCAGAAAGATAAACCGCATGCTACAAAAACGGAACAGTCAGAGAAGAAAAGGCCTGATCCTAACACCAAGAGTTCCGAGAATCATGTCCCTAATAACAAGACTAAACGGTCCAAATGCAAGGTTGAACAAAAGCTTGATCTCAGTTCATCTACTATCGATGTTTATGAACAACCTTTGTTCAAAGGTAAGGTTGAAAAAAAGCTTGATTCCAGTTCATCTACTACCATCGTTAAACAACAACAACCATTATCCAAATGTGAGGTTGAAAAAACGCGTGATTTCAGTTTATCTACCACCTTTGTTAAAGAACAAACCTCATTGTCGGGCTCTAAGCACCACTCACCACCAACGCCAAAACCGTTGAAGAAAAGAAACAGATCAATAAGCACAACGCCTCTAGCAATGATCCTTTTTATGCAGTTTCAACTAGGTACCACCCTGCCATCTGCTTCAGAGCTGAAAGCTAAGTTTGCTCGATTTGGACGGTTAGACACGCGCGTATTCGTATCAGTTGGGCTAAATCAACATGCAGATTGGTGTTTAATAACAAGTCTGAGGCTGAGGAAGCTTATGTGTATGTGGTCAATAAGAAACTATTTGGTCAAACTAAGGTTAATTATTGGTCAAACTAAGAAACTATAAGCTTAACTATTGAACCTAGGACATGCTCCAGTGAACCTGATTGTTTGGTGATATCAAGAAACATATGCTAAGTATCGGGAAGAAGAAGCTGATAGAAGTCATGTGCAGGTTGGCCACGGCGGTATAGACATTTCTGAGAAGATGTTGTATCTGCTCAATGAATGCAACCACGTTGTTTCGGGATCAAATTAAGTTACCGTGTTTTTTTTGTTAAAATTTGGACATTTTTACAATTTGGGCTTCGTATCCTGCCTTTCTCAGTGCTGAAATTGTTGTTTGGTTGTTAACTTGTGGTAGCTGTTTGCATAATCTAGTTACAATAACAAATTAGCTAAATGTAGATGCTTTTGGAGACATTCTCACACTTTTGAGTGTTGGATGTTGGATTATGTGCTATGATGTGATACACCGATGTCACCACCAGCCTTGTATGAATCTAAGGGGAGCACACATAGAACAATCAAGCCACCATTAACATATAATGTAGGTATGACAGCATAGTCATAAAGGTTATATATATTGCAAGTGTTACAACCATAGTTAAAAAAAAACCCGCAGGCGTACGCCTCAAGGCGAGGCGCCCAAAAAACAAGAATGAGGCGCTAAGAAAAGTTGCGCCTCCGGGTTTTGATTTTTTTGTTGGCTTTTTGTGTCAATTTCAAACATTTCATGTCTTTTTTATGTGTGTTTTTTTATGTTTTTATGAATCTGATGATGAAATTAGTTAGTACTTTATTTTTTATAAAAATATATTTTTATATTTAGTTTTTAATTCCGCCTCGGGCTTACGCTTTGTGAGGCGAAGGTAGAACGCCCCGAGGAATGATTTTGTACTTTTAAACCTTGGTTACAACATGAAATGGCGAGTGTATAGGGTTATAGTTTATATGTTTATCCACTAAACTGACGAGACATGAAACAAGTTGGGAGCACCTCAACATAACCCATGGGACTTAAAAAAAGTCCACAGGTTACTCCCGTGTTGGGCGGGTTTTGTGCGAGTTTTCCAAGTCTGTTTTGTCTTATCTTTTTAAGGCCGAGTTATCTTCAGTCATGTTGTCGATACATTATGATACCCTAGCCAAATCCAACTTTTAGAGGTTAGAAATTTCTTGAGGAACCGAAGAAGTCTGAGCATACCTTGCCAAACGGTCAGGTCGGGTGAGGTAACAGGTCATACTGGGTCAGGTCAAGACATCCTGTTTTAAAAAGTGGTCAATTTGGTTTGTGTCAGAATGGGTTCTGGCTAAAATGGCTTTGGGTTGAAACCGGCCATTTTATAAAAATCCTCAGGAGACCAATCCAGTAGCTTATCAACTGCTGCAGCAAAAAAGCAAAAACTTTACCAGACTCGGTATTCATGATCATATAGTAATTCAAAGCAAAACCCCACCTGGATCATACAAAACCCACCTGCAGCATTTCCGTATCAAAAACTAGATTTGCATATCAAAACCTACCTGGATCATACAAAAATTGGATTGCCAATGCTGCCACAGTGATGTTCTTGAAATTGCTTCTCTAAAGCTGAATCTTTGCGTTTTAATTCTCATATATCCGTTTGCTAATACACTTCTCTCTTCTTTAGATTCGGTAATCTTGTTGTTTATTCAATGGTATGTTTTATGCACAACTAAGTGATTTCCCAGAATTCCGTGTTTGTGTTCGTCCATGGATTATTAGTTTCTTAATAAATTTTCCTGCAAAATAAGTTTACATGTTCTCTCCTGTAATTTACTGAGATTGTGAACTTCAATTGCTACTTTGCTTTGCATATATCTCATTTTGCTCCTCCTCAGTGGCGGACCCAGTAATTTTTGGATGGGGGTGCGAAATATTGTTAAAGATTTTAGGCCCCTGGGTATATAAAAAAATTCGGTTCAAATCGGGTGGGATCGGGTCGGGTCATGTAAAACAAAACAACATCAAACTAAAATTTACATTACCATCAAAAACACGTCAAACGTCCATTACAAACATGTTTAAAATTGTGGCCTACGGGTTTTCATTTTTTGAAATCTATGCAAAACATCATATAGAGCTACTTTACTAATTGTTCCCCTTAAGAAATCTCACCAAAACTTCCCTACTCATGGTTCTATCTCATACAAATCGATCCATAAGTTCATAAAAACAAAATACTAAACAAAATAAACAATCATGTTCAATCATAGTCCATAATTTTCAAGCCCTAGTAAAATCTAGAACAACCAAAAAATATCAAAACAAGAAAATCATGCTACTAAACTCTAGAACAAAAAAAAACATCAAAACACATAAAATTTCAAACACTTTTAACATCTATATAACTCCATTTCTCCTAAAAACCCACATAAAACAACAAAAAAACATAAGAAAAAATAAAGTACCCCGTTAAATTTTGGATTCCGGGTGGTGCGGTGGCCAGAATCAAGCTTTTCCGTTGAGAATACAGTCGTTGCCGTCGTGCCTGTTGACTGCTTTCGTGCGTCGGTTGTTGCACGATCAGAAGAGGGAGAGCAGGAGAAAGAATTGGAAAGGGCGGTTGGGTTGAGTTATTTTTATTTAACTTCAAATTTAATTGGTTGGGTTAATTGGGTTTGGGTTACAATGGAATGTTTATTGGGCTAATGACTAAATTTTTAAGTAAAAGTTATTGGTTAAATTGTTAAGTAAAGTGGTTAAAGATTAATTATATAAACTAGGTTATATTTTAATAAAAATCTGTGTTTGCAATTTTTTTTTTAAATTCATAAGATTTTCTTTTCTAAGGGGTGCGGTCGAAAATTTCAGAGGGTGCGGTCGGGATTTTAAGCGAAATTTAACCCTAAATTTTCTTTTTCTAAAGGGTGTGGCCGCCCACCCACACCAGTGGGTAGGTCCACCCATGCTCCTCCTTAGCGTCATAACGACTGATCATGCTGGTTTTGGGTCGGGTGAGGGATGTGAATCGGACCTTAGCATTCTATAGTCACCAAATCATATCCAAGTGTGGATGAGGATACCTATTTGGTGTCTTGATCAGTTGATCCGCATTCTGTCCGCTCTCTATTGAACTAGTTTACTAAACATCATATCATGTGTTTTATGTTCTTGGATACATAATCTGGAGTTTTGACCAAAACAGGTTTTGATATTTCAATTTCTATAATCTTTGTATTGTTTAACCTTGTTATAAAATTCTAACATTGTGTTATGCATTGGATTAAATGTACACTTCTTAACTCATATAAGTGCACATAATTTGGTTGATGACCGGTAGGCCTAAGGCTAAGGATTGGTTTTCTGAGTTTTATAGATGAGAAAGAGACAAAAGAATACGAAAGGGGGAAAGAAAAGAACGTGAAAGAAAGTTTATTACTTTATTCGTGTTATCAAGTTGCAATATATATATATATATATATATATATATATATAATATGAAAAAGAAAGGAAGTATAAAGCTTTTCATATTCTTTTGAGTGAGACAGGAAGAGAATAATATATGTCACATCAGACAACCAGAATAATCTTAAAAAAATAACTTTTATAGCCAAAAAATTCTTTTCCAGAATTTCTCCTTAAAACATTCTATAATTTAACTAAATATTACCAGAATTTCTCCTTGAAACATTCTATAATTTAACTAGATATTATATTTCTGAATTCTTTTTAACCAATTAGAGTTTATTCTTCATCTATATCTCAATCACAAGCACTTATTTTATTACTTTTTTTTTATCTTGCTTAGATATTTAAAACATGGAGATGATGAATACTGACAATTTATATTTAGAGAATCACTATGCATAAGATACAGATTGAGATGGAGATTATAATGAAGATGCGAAATAGAGAAAATCTCTAAATTCCAGGATGAAGACTAAAAATGTGAATATGCTCTTAGAAGTTAGAAGTGCCATAACAGCAAACCATTTAGTAGTATAGGTCAACTACAGTAGTACTGACATTGTAACAGTCGAAATAAACTCTGCCAAGATATTTTCCGCTTTGTCCCCGATAGGTTGCCAATCCAGGAACTCACGATTTTGTTTTTACCCGACGAGTTGCTCCCCAGGCAAAACGCGTATTGGTAGAGAAGGTTTCCACCCCCTTATAAGAAATGTTTTGTTATCCTTCTCAACCATGTGGGACTTACTACCCCCCTTAGGGAGCCCAGCGTCCTCGCTGGCACACCGCCCCGTCCCTGGTTCTGATATCATTTGTAACAGCCCAGGTAAGCCATGCCAAGATATTGTCCGCGTTGCCCCCGATGGGTTGCCCATCCAGGAACTCACGATTTTGTTTTTACCCAACGAGTTGCTCACCCAGGCAAAACGCATCTTGGTAGAGATGGTTTCGACCCCCTTATAAGAAAAGTTTCATTCTCCTTCTCAACCGATATAGGACTTGCATCTAACATCCGATAAAATTGGAACGATACAAAGAAGATTAGCATGGCCCCTACGCAAGGATGACACACACAAATTGAGAAATGGTATCAGAGCCAGGGGCCGAGCCGGTGTGCAAGCGAGGATGTTGGGCTCCCTAAGAGGGGTGGAGATGTAAGTCCCAAATCGGTCGAGGATGAGAATGTAGCATTCCTTATAAGGGGGTGGAAACCTTCTCTAACAAGACGCGTTTTTCCTGCGCGAGCAACTCGTCGAGTAAAATCAAAACCGTGAGTTCCTAGATGGGCAACCCATCGGGGGGCAAAGTGGGCAATATCTTGGCACGGTTTACTTGAGCTATTACAAACACTCTCCTAGGATGACAATAAGTGGGATATGAGACCAGTAATGCGGTCTCATACGTGGTTATATTACCATGTCTCATATGTGGTCCTATACCTTTGCGTACCCATTACAGTCTTAACACAATCCAGGGATGACAATGGATGGGCTATGGTACCGAAGATTATGAAGCCGATAATGCAGCGTCATATGCAGTTATAAAATCATTCCTCATATGTGGTCCCATACCTATATGTACATGTTACTAAATACTCATCGGGTTCTTGAGATAGGTATCAAATATACCCCTTTATGGTGGTATGTAGTTAAAAACTAACGGTTCAGAATAAATTAACATAAAAAACTAAACTTAAAATGTAGAAATTTTCCTTTGTACCTCTAAGTATTCTACAAATTTAATAATTTTAAGTTCTGTATACTACTTTTAAAGAGCACATAATATATTAATGTTTCGAGTATAGATGCGGGTAAACAATTTCAAGCAATCGGGCGCATATCACTTGATACCCTACCCATCCCAAACCCCCATAACTTTTTGAAACTAATGTGATTCCTAGTACTTCGCATACTGGTCACCCGTCTTGAATTTTTCGGGTCTCTTCTATAACAAGTTCGGGTCCAAGATCGTTTACCATCCTTTATGAGTCGATTTCGATTCATTCCATAGTTTATGATTCTGCACCTGCCTATAATAGGGAATGATGTGATGAGTTGATTTTCATTATTTGGAAGTATTAGATCATATGTTGTAAACAGTTATGGTATGGGTTGGGTATAGGATACGTACTAATAATCTCAGTCTCATACTTGATTATAAAACCATATACCATACCTGATGAAAAACCTGTCTGATATCATGTATGCCTAGGGGTGTGCAAAAAACGAATTTACCGGCCCATAACCAAATTAACAACAAAAATCGAACCAAAAAAACCGAACCATATCAAAACCAGTGGGTCCGTTAATTGTATACCAAAATAGCAGGTCAGTTATGGTTATCAATGTTTTCATACCCACCTTAATGAACCGAACCGACATGTAGTAAATTCTTTGTTGGATTTAGGTCTTTTCACCATTTTTTAAATATTTGATGTTTTTAGTTGAACGATTTTAGTATTTATGAGTTATTTCATATCATTTTGGTTGACGGTTAATTTGAATTTATGCAACATATCATATCACTTTGCTTTAATATTCGTTATTAACATTATAGATTATATAAATATTATTAATACTATGTAATATAATAGTATATAGAAATATGTAATAACAATTTATTTCATGTGTAAAAAAATTGAGCATTATTTAGTTAGGTCTAAATTCATGGTTAACCATAACCGATTTGGCTATAACCTTCCAAACCGATTAACCAAAACCGTCATAACTTATCGGTTACGCTTATAGTTATCCGACATCATGGTTATTGCTATGGTTTTAGTTCAAAACCAACCCATGCACACCCCTAAGTCTTCCAATGAGTTGTTAGAAAGTACACGTCGGGATTTTCAGTACTTTTTTTTCTCTTCATTCTGATTTTTATATAATAATTTTATTTTTGACAATTATAATAAATTAAAATATTCATCATAAAATGTTTGTAATATCTAAAATAAATAAAATTCATTATCATTTCGTATTTCCTAGTTTCATCAAAATACATAAAAGAAAAGTCTATTTCCACGCAATGAACCTATTAGAATAGAACATTACTAGACAAAGGTTAAGGACATACAAAAATAAAAATTAAAAGTTTTTAGCAATTAATTGTTTCACTGATTCGTGTAAATGGCTTTATGATTTTGGGTACTCAAGTCGAGTATCAACAATTATTTATTTCAATCCCATACCGATATAGTCCATTAAAAAGTCCGTCCCTGATGTTTCGGGTTTTAAGTAATCCCATCGGGCTTAAGATATTATGCCATCCCTAGTTGTAAAAGCACTGAAACTAAATGATTTTGGCCACCTCTACTTACTCCATATACATATAGTGTTAAGTTCACGTACAAAGTTTCTTATCGTAAAAAACGTATGAAAGGCATGAAGAAGAAAAAAAACGCGGTGACATTTTCGTAATTATTTGCTTGTATGGTAGTTATTAAAATTACTATACAAATAATCTTATAGGATAATTTTATAAAATGTGCTTGTAGGGTAATTATCAAAATTACTCTACAAGTGTATCAAAATTACCTTCTACTAGTTTATCAAACAACATACAATTCAAAATTACCCTGCAAGATCATTTATAGAGTAATTATGATACTCTACAAAATTACCCTAAAAGATCAAAATTAGCTTACAAGATTATTTGTAGAATAATTATGATACTCTACAAAATCACCATATAAAAGATCAAAATTACCGTATAAGATAGTTTTACGAAATTACCCTACAATGTCAAAATTACCCTACAACAACATTTGTAAAGTAATTTTGATAATTACAAAAAGACTACCACGCTTTTCAGCAAAACCTTTGGTTCATAAGTTTTATACGTTAAAGCTATTTGTATTTGATCTTTTTGTCTATACATATAATAGCATTGGCCACTTAATAATTCTAAATAAGGTGACAAGTTCTAAAATAAAATGTATTTTGTTTTCAGAGAAGGTAAAAATACTAGTTTAGGATAATTGGTGTAAAGTCCTATGATAGTTGAGTAACGTTTGTTGTTAAAAAAGACATCCATATATAAAAAAGCATGAAATGTTTGTTGTTCTCAGTCAATCCCCTCTCCCCGTGCGGCCACCTGCAACATACATATATATGTCAGTTATCATGATGTAGACAAAGGAGTATTGGAACCATCAGTGCGGTGGTCACACTAATCAGGCCAAGGATTATGCTTGGACCTCTGGACATGAGGCGGAGGTTTAGTCCATCTCAGCACCACACGAGACCACTCAACTTTCTGCATGTTGCATTGCCACTAGAAAAGAAGATAAGGATTTGGAACATAATATTATGAAGCCCAATAATTTGGAAATCTTTTTGCGAGTATAAAGCATGATTGCATGCACCCATGTGATCATATCATCCAAAATTCCCCATTGTATTCTGTGGCCTAGGTTTTGATTGGACTGTTGGTATTGGAGCTGCAAGTACGTACTAAGTGTTCCATGTCAATTTTACTTTCTTTCAAAAACAGAAAATGTGATCTATCCACTATTTTCTTTTCATTTCATACATATGAAATTATAGCGTTATATAAATTTTTATACTTTTTAAGAAATTTAGACTTTGTAGGCGAACTATATATATATATATATATGGTAGAGTTCATGCGAGAACCAACTCGCCTATGCGAGAAGCGCGAGAACCAGTGTGAACATAACCAAAACAATTAAAAACTAAAAAGGCTTAAAAAAAAACTAGGGGTGAGCATTCTACAAAACTATTAGACCTTTGAATTAAGTCAGGTATTGGTTCTAGATGACATTGGTTTGTCGGTTCTACATCAATACCCGATACGTAAGTTGGAATCCGTTTAATTCGATCAATCATACTTCAATTTTCCATCAATCGTACTTAAATTTTGTTCCAGAATCCAGATTATGGTTGTCTTCTTACATTTCAAGGTATGTGAAACTTGCCACTTTAGTATGCTTTAGACAGTGATGATTAATGATGTCTTGAACTCGTAATGATTTATTGGGATTGATTTGAATTGAAATCTTATTCTTCATTTTGTTGTTGTTATTTATTGAAATTGAAATGAAGCGAAATTATGTTCTGTTGGAAATTATGAAAGAATAATATTATATTAATGAGTAATATAATAATTATTAAATGATTAAAGAAAATGATTGAGAGATCATAAGCTTTAATTGTGTGTTGGAAGTTGTGTTTA
Organism: Scalesia atractyloides; assembly: GCA_947069175.1. Classification (NCBI taxonomy): domain Eukaryota; kingdom Viridiplantae; phylum Streptophyta; class Magnoliopsida; order Asterales; family Asteraceae; genus Scalesia; species Scalesia atractyloides. Next base: position 6,902,240 of record CAMTDV010001634.1, read on the forward strand.
TTCCACTTGGTGGAGAAATAAATCTTTTGTGGATTTATTTAGAATTCTCTACACGAATGTATTCTTGTGTGACAACTCACACCCAATGGTAGCCAGGAGGGTGCGAAGCATCCGACACACTCACGCCCGCGCACGGGACGAGAGCGATGGGCGTAATGTGGCGCTTTGATGGCCCACTTTTCACTTCGCACGCTCGCATTACCGCTTGGAGCCGCCTTTACTAATTTTTAGATGTGACTTGAGCCACTGGTTTGGTGACTGTTTATATTCCTACTGGTCAAGTGAATTAAGTCTCATAATTATTTGAGACTTAATTTTTTTATTGAATTCTGTATTCAATTCTTTCCTTTCATTTGGAATTTTAACACTTCATATACAAAGCTTTGTGCTTTGTTTAGAAACACAGAAACTGAATTCTGTATGGTTCATACAACACACACCAATCGAATTCTCTAACTTTGCATCTCTACGCACTCTTGTTTCAGGTATATTTTCAGGTGCTAGGCTAATCCCGGCAGTACAATCTGCTTAGGCTGTTGTCTTGTACCCTGGGAACAGACGGGTTCACCTGGGTGGCCCGAAATCTATTTTAAGGGAAACGTGTTCTTCACGTGCCTCAGTCACCTTTGTTTTTATTTTCTTCTGTTTGTTTTTTCTTTGTAATTTGTTCTTAGTTAGTTTACAATTTTGTATTGTATTTTCTTTCAGTTTTGTTTAGTTCTTCTTTATATGTTGTAATCAATATATTGAGCAATAAAATTGTTATTTTATTTATTTTGTGAACGGTTGTCCTACATGTTCTTCATTTGTACATCGTTTTGAATGCATGCATACAAGTTGCTCCATTAAAAGTCAGAATTTAAGAGTTTTTGTTCTACTTATTGCAAGCCTGCATCTTGTATATCCTGGACACAATCGCATTCTAAGGTTAAAAGCACGTGGGACTAAGACATATATTAAAGAAGATAGATCATCTTAGGAATTGTGTGTTGTGATACAACAAGGCATCATTGCTTGTTTTGATGCAACTTATCATTCTGGTATGTCATAATATCCAAGGATTGAATTATTGATTGCCTCTTTACAGAAGGGCTGTTTGGTATTTTACTATTAAGTTTATGTTGAAAGTATCAAAACTCAATATCTAAAGCTAAACAATAAGAAACATAATTCATTTATCCTGAATTTAAAACTAGTTAGCATACGTATATGTATGTACATATAATGTCTGCTGCAAATTGTTAATTACGCTCTACCAGGTTGTTACTCGGGTACAAGTGTTCCTGGACCGGAACTGACCCGAACCCGAAAACATGCCCAATAATAGAACTGGAAAAACCTATATACTAAAAATCGGGTCGGTTATGATCAACTATCGGTTAGATACTCGGGTTTTTTCGATCAGACCCGATAAATGCTCACCACTATAAAAAAGCACACTAAAGTTTTTCTTAAAAAAAAATTCATGAAAATGCAACCGTTTATTCATAAAAAAATTGAATTATTTTTAGTCCAAATAATAATTGCTGATGCACATGTGCATATGTCATATTCTTGACAACACCTATACAATATCCCTTTCATATACACTACCATTTGTAATACATTACTAATATTATACAATTTCCCTTCCGTCTACACTACAAATATAAAATTAAAACAATTATAGATAATCTTATAAAATCACTAAGGTTATTCATATTGATCCATATGTGCATAGTTTATACGATAACGAGAGAATTAATGTTAATGCACATATGCATTAAGTTTATATGTTTGGTTATTTTAGAGGTTGTTTATTATTGTAGATCAATAAATGAAAAAAAATGAAGAAAGTAACTTTTGTTTTGAAATTGAGGAATTAATGGTAAATTAAAGAGTTAAAAATGTTTGTTTATTGTTTCATGATGCAGTTGTGAAGGAATGCACATGTGCATCACTTTATAATTTTCTTGTTTAATGGTGTGGCCATTTGTATGCACATATGCATATTTTGGTTTGGTTAATTTTATCTGTTAGTCGATAGTATGGTTATAATTGTTAGTTTATGATGTAATATGTTGTTTGGTGCGCTATGAAAATTGGTGATGCACATGTGCATATTTCAAATATTATACATATTGGTAATGTATTATTGATGATAGTGTAAACGGAAAGAATATTGTATAGTATTGGTAATGTATTACGGATAGTAAGGTAGATGGAAGAGAAATTATATAGGTTTTGTTAAGAAATATGACATATGCACATATGCATCAGTAAATATTATTCAGATTATAAAAATTTAAAAAATAAAAAATCTATTAATAAAAGTTATGATTTTAGTGGAAAATTAAAAAGAGTTTTTGGTTGTGTTCACATTGTTTCTTACAATAAAACGATGGTTCATATATATACATAGCGTTAGGATCATGTGAGAAGCACTAGGCTAATTGAGAAACTTGAGAAGCATTCCGGACCATACATTTTCCCAAAGCTTTTCGTAATATACACATATGTATAGTTTAAAATTGACTATATACATATATGTATATTGAACATATGTATATAGTCAATTTTAAACTATACATATGTGTATATTACGAAAAGCTTAGGAAAATGTGATACACATATGTATATAGTCAATTTTAAACTATACATATGTGTATATTACGAAAAGCTTTGGGAAAATGTATGGTCCGGAATGCTTCTCAAGTTTCTCAAATAGGGTGAATTTCTCTTAGGATCCATACCTATATACATACATATATATAGGATTTTGTTCAAATGAGAACATCCACGAGTTGCGAGAACCGTGAGAACTTTTTGATCCGGTGTGAGTTGGGCCAATTTTGTTTTTCACAAACGTAGATGAAAACATTATAAACACATCTGTAAAAAAAGTAAAAAAGAATTGTCGAGGCGGTAATTTTGACTGATGCAAGTTTTTTTTACGCCTGGGCGTAAATTTTAAAATTTAATTTTACGCTTAGGCATAAAAAACACTTGGATCAGTCAAAACTACCATCTCGACAACTCTTTTTTTTACTTTTTTTACAGATCTGTTTATAATATTTTCATCTACGTTTTTGCAAAAGAAATTTGGCCTAACTCGCCCAGGATCAAAACGTTCTTGCGGTTCTCGCAACTCGTCTCGTGGTGGTTCTCATTTTAACCCATCCCCATATATATATATATATATATATATACATATATACATATATATATACATATATACATATATATATACATATATACATATATATCATATGTGTATATTACGAAAAACTTAGCGAAAATGTGTGGTTTAAAATGCTTTTCAAGTTTCTCAATTAGCCGAGTAATTCTCAGACGATTCTAACCATATATATGTGTGTATATATATATATATATATATATATAGGAGAAGGATCCTTGGGAACCACCCCTTATTGTGAGAACCACTAAAAAATATCTAAAAAAAATTCCAAAAAACACCCAAATTTTTTTTTTATATTTTTTTGAACAATTCGCTATATTTCGTCAACAATAAAAAAAATTTTCAATTTTTTTTGAGTAACAGTTAACAATGCACATGTGCATTTTTATCATTTATTTGACAAATTCGGTAATAAATTACAACCATTGGAAAATTGTACTTTTATTTACACTACCACGTGTAATACACTACTTTTTACGTTACCAATATTAGAAATGCACATGTGCATCTATATGTATCAACATGAAATAAGGTGTTTTGGTACACTACTTTGAATTCACTTTCTCTTTCATCTATCATTCCATCCATAATACACTACCATGCACATGTGCATGTGTATCATTTCTTCGACAAATTCCATATACGTTACAAATATTAGACAATTGTACTTTAATTTACATTACCATGTGTAATACACTACTTTTTACGTTATGGATATTAGAAATGCACATGTGCATCTATATGTATCAACATGAAATAAGGTGTTTTGGTACATTATTTTGAATACACATTCTCTTTCATATATTGTCACACCCCGATTTCCACGTGTAACCCGGTGGGCCCGGTTGGGGAATATCGTGATGTAGTTGATAACATCATAACTAAACAAACACAGCACAACAGAAGTCTTGGATTTAAATTAATATTACAAACCGAGTGTCCAAAGTTCAAAAATAAATTACAAGGCTTGTAATGAAAAGATCTACAGGCGAATCGAAATAAACATATACAAAGTAATTGTTCAACAGACTTTAAGTAACCTAGAGACTTGCAAATCCTTTATTGTCACTATAGCGCAACTCCCGATCTATTCCGTGTTGCCACCTGTAACTTGCTCTTTTGAAAATACGTTAGTTTTCACTGGTAAATACTAATAACCGACTCATTTTGTAAACATTTATTAAAAATGATTTGAGACGCACCTATATCTTGAGAGACCGGAAGCCGCAAACGCAGAATAAATGTTTTTATTTTTATTTTTAGTGCAATGTTTTTTTTTTAGTGTAATGTTTTTTTTAGTGTAACGTTTTTAATTTTATAAAGTTGGAAATTAATTATAAAATATTGGAAATTAATAATTGAGTAATGATGAGGGAGAGGCGTTATGACAACGACATCAATTGCTATAACGCCCCATACTGACGTGGCACGCCACATGTCTCAAAACGCCCCTTTAAGGGCGTTATGACTACACAAGGCCTAAGTTGCACAAACATAAGGTTGTTGAAATTTTGCGAATCAGGATTAAGAAATTTTCAAATATCTGTTACACACACTATATTTAGGAAACAACCATGCGTATGATTATTGAAACATTTCAAAAAATGTAATATATATTCAAAACACAATCCCTTTAAGGAATGGACTTATATTAGTTTAGAAAGACCATTGTAGCTGGCGATATTGGTTAATCGAATACATAAGCCATAATTATATAATTTAATTACATAATTTTCAGATGGGTGCTATATCTTTTTTAGACTGACATATTTCAATGGTACTATCAAAATATATTTAAGTGGATAACTCAAAGAGAAACAGAACGGGTACGTGCTTTTTCAGTTATGAAAGGTGGGGAACTATCATAACATTTAGTTGAAATGACAAAATGTTAAGTGAAATAGTGTGTTAGTTGGCGAAAACGATTGACAATTATTCGGTTATGTTAGCATTAGCTCTATGTCCACATTATCTTAGTAACTATTGATAATTGCTTTTGTCGGTAGTAACTTGGCTATTGCTTTTCACCATAGTTACTCTTTCACAGGTGCAACTCTAGTGCGTTGTTGATGTCGGTAGTAACTTGGTTATTGCTTTTCACCATAGTTACTCTTTCACAGGTGCTACTCTAGTGCGTTGTTGATAAAAAATTGTTATAAAAACTAGTACTGATAAGAACTACAAAGATAATCTGAAACAGAAATAAACAAACAAAATGAAACAGTTAATGTGAACCGGGTTTGTGTTTGACACAATTCCCTTAAACAGATTCATCGTTTGTTCCCAGGGTACGCCGGTTCGAATTAGCTACAGCGCACTGCCGGACTTGAACACTTTCCTGAAAGGAAAAAGGAGGAGTTGTAGAAGATCGAGAGAGAATAGGAGAAGTGTTGTTTGTGTGTTTCAACTGAGCAGCTTTCATCTGGTTTTATAGTCACAGGCCCATTATTGCAGAGAATGAAGACCGAATAATGGTCATCATTGACTCAGTTTCGAAACTAATATCATTCAATCAGTTTCGAAACTGATAGTAATAATAACCGTAGACTAAATGATGATCATCATCAATACGAATATTCGGTTTTAAAACTCATTCAAAGAATAACCGTTACAGTCTTGAGTAAGTGCAAAAACGGCTCGCGCAGGCCCCGGTTTTCAAAGCTGCATTCGTGTCCGCAGGACGTGCAAAAACCGCCCCCTCCGCGCGCATGACTTATGGTAAAACATGTCACAAAGCTACATTTGTTAGGTAAATGTTTTACCTTATAAATAAACTTTCTTTTTGTTCCCACACCTATGTGGGATAAAGTGTTTTTACCATTTGAGACTTCATTCACACACCCCAAATTTCCAACAAAAATGTAGTTCATTACATTTACTAATTGTCAGATAGTGAAATACTGAATGATTTTATTAAATGGTTGAGTTACAATATATAGACATCATAACAAAACCCTAAGAATCTAATAGGCCTGTAGGCTCATACTAATCTAACAAACTCTACTATCTAATACTCCCCGCAGTCCAAGCGGGAGGAAACCAAAAGCTTGGACTGGGAAAACATAAAAACAATAATAATAAAATAAACAATAAACGTGCTTCGACCGATTCAAGAATCCAAACTTTTGCCAACAAATCCGTATTTTTTTTTTGATTTTGCCATCCATAGTCTTCGATGACGGATTCCGTAATCCTACAAGTGGTGTTCATTGCGGCGGCGCAGCGGCTGTGGAGTAGAAATTAACTAAGTAGCAGTGCGGCGGCGGACCGTAGTCCTGCAGGCGGCACTCCGGTGGACCGAAGTCCAATGAGCAGCAACTGAAGTCGGCGGCAATAGGAAGGAACCATGGTTCAATAAGCGGTGGACCGAAGTCGGTTGCAATGGTAGGGACCGTAGTCCAATAAGCGGCGGACCGAAGTCGGCGGCGAAAAACAAAAGAGAGCGGCAACGTGGCGGCAATAAACTGCTCGAGGAGTACGAGTGTGAGTGTTGCTGAGATGGTGTCGTAGCATCACAAATAGGAAAAGGGAATTTGCCGTTATATGTTTTTCTTTTGCATAAGTGATAACAACAATATAACTATAGTGAATGCTTTGTATATAAACAATTGATATCATAATTGTTATATACTCAATCGAGGTGCCACATGAGTCAAAGCAAACTATTAATATTCACCAATAATGGATGAATATCCACACTTGAATCCACCAACAATTAATATTAATCGCTACAATTGATGAATATCAAATGGTTAATATCAATCAACGATGAGCACAAAATAGGAAGTGGCAAATGACGGGAAAAAAATAGGCTGCAATCGATTACGAAGCTTTATTCAACGAAAAACTAGAAAAAGAAAAAAAAAGTATAACCGGAGATGGGACAGGGCGGCGGCGGTTGCTGCGCGCCGCCTTGTCTAGGATTTGTATCCGTTGGCGACGGTTAGGGTTTGTATATTTGTGGTGGGCAGAGAAGTAACCAGAACTCTTCGGCTCTGATACCATGTCAGATAGTAGAATTGATTGATTGTATTCCATTCAATAGGTATACAATATATAGACATCATAAAAAAACCCTAACAATCTAATAGGCCTGTGGGCTCATACTAATCTAACAAACTCTACTATCTAATACTAATCATTATCAATTACTATAGACGATCATTACTACTAGTAATAAGCTATAACTAATGATCAGTTGCTACTAGTGATGACCCGTTTCATCAGTTACTGCTAGTTACCATTATGATCAGTTATAGATGCTTAGTTAGTGATGACTAGTTACCAATGATGTCAGTAGTACTACTAATATCACCAATGATCTATTACTACTGATTATGATTAGTTAGCATCGATGATCAGTCATAAGGCTGACAATCGGACGAAAACATGACACGACCTTTACAAGTTTGTCTGTTTTAAATAGGTTGACACGCTAAGACCTGTTAATTTTCTTGTATAAACAAACCCGTTAATATGTTAATACCCGTTAAGACATGTTAATAATTTGTATTTAAAAAAAGGAGGTGGGGGAGGGGTTTTGATATACGCGGCTTGAACAAAGGAGAAACATAACCCTAATTTTGAAACATCAAACATCGCCGTTCGCAGCCGCATCTCTCTCTCAACTCCACGTCTCCACCGTTGGCATCCACACTCCACCCTTTAGGACGTGTTCATATCTTAACAGGTCATGTTTGTGTCCTAACATGTGGTATGATATTTGGCAAATCCGCTCTGCGCATACGATTCTTGAAAAAGAAAAACAGTTCACAACTTAGAGATTATAATTGGTCAGTTTAATACATAAGTGATTACGTTGGGGAACGGGGCACCCTTACGTGTACCTCCTCCGAGTTTGAACCCGTGCCACAACACCGCCACCCACAAGGGTATGCTTGGCGGGTTGGATCTTCGGGTAGGATAACCCGTGCATTGTTGATGTTTTTGAGGTTAAAGATGACCGTTGCAAGGGTAGACCACGTACAGTGTTGATGTTTTTTGAGTTCAATAGTACTTTGTGTCAAGGGTAGGGCGTTGCTAGTGTTTTGTGGTGTAAGAGTAATTTGTGGGGAATTTGACATGGCGCAACCGGATGGTCGGGGCAAGGGTAGTACCATTGTGCGCTCCTTCCTCCCTTAGGAAATATATGAAAACCATAGTATTATGTTTTTGTTGGGGCAAGGGTGGTACCATTGTGTGCCTCTCTCTTCTATTTAAAAGTTAAGGGTTCAAATTCTGTAAACTGCAGGTATTAGAGTATTAGTTTGCTGTTAAAAAAAATAAACATAGTTGGCACAACGAAAAATGTGACATATTTATGGTCAAGCAACGACACACAACAATAACCAAGTAAAAATATAAGACAACGACATATGGCATCATGATTTTATATGCGCCCACTAAAGAATACCTAATAATAAAAGAAAGGCACTTATTCTAAGCTTTTTTTCTTGTATAGTAATATACCTGGATCAGTTTACTATTTTGGACCAAAAACGAAGAACCCTTTGCTATAAATGGTTAATTAAAACTCGATAAAAGTCTAAAAACATGAGCTAAAACGCGAGTTGGTCCTATTCGAAGCACAATAAGCATAGTTATAAAATTGAAAGAAAGAATTTGTAAATTTTAGCAATTAATTAATTAAAAATCATGAATGCTTATCAAAATGAAACTTGGAGGTACCTTGTCTGAAAAAAGATATACTTTCACTCTATCAATAGGAGGAAACAAACAAACATATTAACAAACATTAAACTTCGATTTAAGAAAGTACTTCACCCAGAACATACAATATACACGCTAGTTATTAACCAAATTGGATATGGAATTAGCTTAGCTAAGGTACTACATATCTCTAACTTCAAATATGTTGCAGTTCTTGACGACGATATCAAACATATGCATCGATTTGAGCTTGTTGAAGTCTCTAGGGAGAGAAATAAGATGCACAGTGGATCTTTTGTGAAATTGCAACAAATCAGGATCATCATAGTACCTTTCCCATCCGAAAGATGACAAGATTCTTTCCAGCACATCATAAGAAGTTACCACTTGGTTTGTTGGTACATGAACCAGGACTTTACGTCTTGCCGAACCCTGAAAGGAATCACTTCCAGGGCTATCCACTAGTCGAACCAAACCGTTCTGCTTGAACACCCAAACACCAGACATATCTTTAGTTCTTGAGTAGCTAGCAAGATGGGATTCTAATAATTAGTTTTGGTTTTTATGAACAAGAATATGAATGACTGGAGTCTTGAGTAGAGGTTTATATAGGGGTTTCTAGGCACCTGGGATAGAGAATATATACGTACACATATATCTCTTTCTATTTATAACATATAAAAGCGTGCATTGTGGCCCAACAAAATGTGGCAGAGAAAAAATTTTGTGTGCTTAGGGCATCACTTACCCACGTGTGAATGTGTGGGGATGGGAAAATTAAGAATGGAGGGGAACCCAAAATCTTTTTCCATGTCACTATAAATCCCCCACAAACATAAAAGGACTCTTAAGCTCTGTTTGGTCGAGTCGTTTCTGGAACAACCAAAGATTGGAAACAACTGTATTGATAGGCGTCATCTGTGACCAGATGTTGATAGATGTTACAGGCAGTCAGGCAAAATCTTAGTCTGGGGTACATAATCTTAGTTCTTTTTATCTATCTATCTATATCTATTTGTATTTATTAAAATTGTATTTTTTTTAAAGGCAAATTTCATTCCACACCAAAACTAGCGAGGAGCTAGAGCAAACAACAAAGACAAACAGAACAAATTACATTAAACAAAAACTTTTCCATTGATCCTCCTTGAGATTTAAGCCTTTCGCTTTACACTTCAGCCACAAAAAACCCAAGACTTTAACCTCATCCATGATGCCTTGAAGATTCAACTTCTTGTCGTTAAAAATGACGTTGTTCCTATGCCTCCACAGGACCCAACACGTGAGAAGCAATACCGATTGAACCGCTTTGACATAGGATTATTTGGGATAATTATTCAGGTTGCAAACTGAGTATAAACTATAGTTTGCATATTATGTCCTTAAATGACGATATTGCCCTTTCGGCACTTTAAATGGGTTTTAAACATTTTTATGAACCAAAACCTTATACTTACTGATGTAGTATACATATTAACATATTTTGATCGTACAAACCTGGTCACAACAACAGTTTTACTTAAATATCATTAAATCATTATTTAACGACTTAATCACCGTTTCGGCGCGTAATATGGTTTAAAACCATATTAGAGCATCAAGGCTTGATACCTACTGATTTCAAAATATATTTTCAACTTATTATTAACAGTAGATACATGTCCCAGAGTCAGACTCCCAAATAAGTTATCGAATTATATTGAAATGACCAAAATGCCCTTTTCGGGACATAGTTTGGTCTTAAAAGATAAACTACACATATAATTGATATCCTACTGATATAAAACATCATAAAATAAGTGTTTTTACAGAATGATTATGACCTTAACATCAGTTTACATATAAGCCCGTTTATTATGTTGTAAAATGACCAAATTGCCCTTTTAAGGCATAGTTTGATTTTAAAACCATAACGGGCCAACATATTGATAACTTACTGATGTTTTAACATATTTTAAACATAATGGCATATGGAACTTGTGTAGGACTCACCCGGTTACCCGGTCTCGCTTATATGCGTACGGTTCGGCCCACGTAACTAATTTACGTAATATAACCGAAACGGGTTTAACCATATCAAAATATTCTCAAATTCCAAAATGTAAAATGGTAACCCATATTATACAAGTCCTAGTACTTGTCGGGTCTAAAATACATTCTTTTCCGGTCATTGCTTAATCTAGCGTTTTTGTACGTTATCTTTATTTTAAGTTAGCCGGTCTAAGTCAATGACTAAATAAAGACCCGCTAGCTAATTAATCGGTTAATAATACCATCCATTCTAGACTAGAGACTTCCGGTAGATTGTCGCCAAGCTAGTTTAATTGATTACGGCTGTGCTTTGCTTATTTTCTTATTATTAAAGATTTTGCAAGCCAGGTAAATAATTTAACTTATTTTCCCTTATACGGGCTTGGGATACGGTATACTAATACCGCATGGTTGGATATGGGATCAAAGACCAATGAGTCGGGAATTCAAATAATCCATTTTAATTCGTATTGCTTAATATTAAACATTTGGGGGTTAAAACGACCATGTCCTGGATATCCACGGCTCATTTAATTGCAAATGGCCACGACTTAAGCATGGGATGTAGGCATACACCCGTCAGATGCTAAATTAAATTATAACCCATTAGGGGTGCACCTATTAAAGGTGTTAAGTGGCGTGTCGATTAATCATGATCTCGGCATAGTTTCCGGACTCTAAATGTATTATTAGTATGTAAAACTGATAACATGAAAATTATTTATCCCAAGTTATTTATTAAAACTAAGTACCATTGCGTACACTAAATGTTTTCAAAATGAGTCGGTTAAATGTATTTACAAGTGAAAACTGACGTATTTTCAAAAGACTAAGCGCATGTGACGAGTATACGTAATTAGGCTGGAAGTGCTCAAGCGAAACTTAAGAGGAATTGCAACCCTCTCCTAGTAGGCCTTAGTCTATTAAATTTCCTTTTGTAATCACATTTCGATCCGCCTGTGGATCTAGTTACAATCGTTGCATTTATTATTTTGAACTTTGAACATTCAAACGTTTGTAATAGTAATTATCCAGACTTCCGCTGTGTTATATTGTATTGTTTGGTAATGATGATATCAACTTACGTCACGATATTCCCCAACCGGGCCCACCGGGTTACAAATAAGGGGTGTGACAGCTCGTCTGGAAATATGACGAGCAGGAGATGCAGTTTTAAGAAAGCAATCGCCTAATACATATATATATACACACACACACACACACACACATATATATATATATATATCAATCATAGTTACTAAATGTTTGAATGCCAACTATATTTGTAATAGATGCATATATATGAAAAGAGTAAAAGTCACAATGATCGATGATTTTGGTTCACTATGTTGTGTAATTATTATTTAATTTATTCTGTGATATTAATACTTGATAAATGTTTACAATTCAGATGTCAGACGAAGTAAATCAGGAAATCCAGAATAACGATAATAACGAGAATCAAATGAATGAAAGTGCTATCGAACACAGAGTTTCCCAAGGAATCATAGATGCTATACCCTATATTATCGATACTATTAAAAAGGCAGAAAATAATGATTCCATGAACAGGAATACACGTGTACCCCCTGAATCAAACTACAACGTGAATGGAAATCACGATTGTTAATCCAAGCTCCAATTCCAAAAAGAAGAAGAACCATCTCATATGGTTGTTCTTATAAAGAATTCCTATCATGCAAACCGATAGAATTCTCAGGTAACGAAGGAGCTATTTCAGCCTTGCGCTGGATAGAAAAGACAGAAGCAATCCTCAAGATAAGTAAATGTGTAAATGAAGATAAGGTCATGTATGTTTCTAATCTTTTTAAAGATGCAGCTTTAGAGTGGAGTGGTGGAATACCATTCTTCAGTTCAGAGGAAGTGACAGGGTTTACAGTATGGAATGGAACAACTTTAAGAAAATAGTTGAAAGGAAATTCTGTCCTCCTAATGAAAAGGAACAGATTGCTAATAAATTCCTAAATCATAGAATGATCGGGGTAGATTGCAGAGAATATACTATCACATTCTTTGAATATGCAAGAATTGTACCAACCTTGGCTTCACCAGAACCAATATTAATCTCTCGCTACATCTGGGATTAATCAGTGACATTAGACATGTAGTCAAGGCAGCTAGAACACAAAACATAGAAGAAGCAGTAGAACTGGCAAACACCTTGACAGATGAATTGGTACGTACGCAAGAAGAAAACCAGAAAAGGAACCTAGCTCAAAAGATCACCCAGGAACTACGTTATGGTAATTCCTATCATGGAAAAAGGATGTGAGGCCCAAAATTTATTCGGTCAAATACCATGAATTAAACGAATAAAAATTTACGACCAAATTTGAACTTTTACACATTACTAAGAAAATTTGTTTACATTTACTAAGATAACTAATTCAAACTAGTTACAAACCATTCCAACATTTACAAAACGTCACAGAACACATGTTTGATTTAGGTTTAGCGACTTCACCTTAATACACAACCACAAAATATTTGACCCGTTTAAATAATTTAGTTAGGAAGCGTAATGAGGGCGAGTGGTGTTTGAGTGTGTTCGATCCAAGCGCCGCTGATACATCTGAAGTGAAGCTCTACCTAAATCACAAGCAACCAAAAATCATCATCAAATTCATATAACACAACTTACTAACTTCCAACATACATGATACGCATTCATTGTTCATTTTCCATTATTGATCCGTTCACACGAATCACATACATAGTCATTCTTTAATATTACTTTCTAATTCGTTGACCCATTTGTAACGGGTTAACTACATGATCATTCTTTAACTTCACATACTAGCTTGTTTGACCCGTTCACAACATGACCATTCTTAAACATCACCTTCTAGTTGTTTGACCCGTTCATAACGGATCAAACTCAATAATTAAAACGCTACTTATTTAACAATTTATAATATTTTGGAATGCAAACTTTAGCTTATCATAACATAATAAGAACGCTATAAATTTCTAGAACTTGTAAATATAAGAACTTACCTTTGTCGTGCTTTGCTTGTTACCCGGAATGGCTCGTGTCTACCTCTTTCACTCCTACAATTTTTTTACAATTAACATACTTCAATCTCATGTCTTCATTTCATTCTTTTCTTAACATAGTTGAGTTAACTAACTATCATTTTACCACTTCTAATCATTTAGCATCATATTCACATATGATCACCTTTATCACATATAAATCTTTATTCAAGGCATTTCATCAAACACTTGGTGTGCGTACCACAAATAAGGCATAATGTACAAGTATTTTACGCACCTTCTTACTAGTTCATATCATGGATCATCAAATCAACCAAACTCACATAACCTTCATTCTATATCAATTTCATTTAACAAATTCTCTACTACATACACATTCATACATCAATATTGCACTCAATTTTGCACCTACATGATCATAACACTTCATCATACTACTATTACAAGTGGGTTTTACTTCAATTCGTCAGGATAATCAAATTCAAGCATATTTCATCTTTACATGATGATTCTAAACCAATATTCATGCTTAATTCCATAAAATTTCACGGATTTATTACAACCAACTTCATGAATGATCACCAAATCATAAAATTTAACTTACCTTGTGTTAGACAAGTATAGATGATTGATTATCTTGATCCATGCATGAGTTCTAGCCTCGATTAGCCTTTCAATTTGTTGATTTTGGGTTTGAGAAGGGTTCCCCCTTCTTTCCTTCTTGTCTGGTCGACACCTACACAAATATGTGTGTTTTTGGGTTTTAATTTTTGTTTTATGTATTTTATCTTTCCATTAGTTCTAATTTGGCCCCTCAAGTTTGGGTGTTTATAATTTATGGCTAAAACCCATTCTTTTAAGTTAAAAATTTTACTTGCACCCTAACTAGGTTCATAATCCTAGTTACCGTTCTAACAACAATTATGTTTACATATATTCTGTCACACCCCGACCCGCAGCGGAATAAGAGTCGGGGCATAATTGGGTTATCACCAAAGCTCATGACATTTACTATTATGTTTCATATTTAATAAAGTCAAAGTTACATTTCAAAAATCCAAACATGTTCATTCAATACAAGGAAAATAAGCCAAGCATAACAATCCCAACACTAAATCGTTTTATTCTTCTAGTCCAAGTCCTATGTGTTCCTAGCTGCAGCTGCTTCACCTGTATCATGTGTAAAATGGGGGTTTTTGGGTCAACATAAGTTGGCGAGTGAACCTTATTAGATAAACATTTGTTGATGATTTTATGGTTAGTTTATCAATGAAAAATTGTGCATAATCATAGATGAGCAAATGTAAGTAATCAAGTAATGGCAAATAGCAGTCACAACTATAACATACAATAACACATGGCAGCATACATGAACATTCCAACATCATTATGTAAATAACATAAATGAAACTGTGCGATCAAGGCTCAATCAAACGGAGCCGATCGTATTGCATGTACTGAAAATGAAACTGTGCGATCAAGGCTCAATCAAACGGAGCCGATCGTATTGCATGTACTGAAAATGAAAATGTCTTTGCGATCAAGGCTCAACCAAACGGAGCCGATCGTATGTGGGCACGCCAGGTTCAACCGCATAATAAAATGGGGAACATGCTCAACGCTCATAATGTAATGGGGAGCGACGGCCTATGAAATTGCATGTATTGAATAATAAATTGCATCCAATAATAACTACTTAACAGCATCAAACTAAATACACATGTTCATGATATGATGTATGCACAATGGTTTAGATATGGTATATATATACAAAGACACATGATACACCCCAAAACGTGATTAAAACGGGGAATTTGTAAGATTCACTCACATTGGGTGCGTTGGATTGGAGATGGTGAGATGCGCACGAATTTGATGGGCGGATCAACGAGGAATACTAACCTAAATAATAATGGAAAAATATATTAAATGGATGGATTTTATTAAGGATTTTAATGAAATTTTTAGATATATTTTTGTGAGTTCAAGGCCATTTTCTATCTTTAAAAATGTTATTTTTAAGTATTTTTAATTGATTTTTAAATTAAATTAAATAAATAAAAATAAAAAAAATTGTTTATTTAGTGTTGACCGTTGACCGTCGACCGTTGACCGGTCGGTCAGCGTATTAGTTTGCGCCAGGTGAGGCTCGAACCGGCGACCTCCCGTACGCGTGCACGCAGCTCTACCAACTGAGCTACGTGTCTAACCCGAAATAATCTTGTTTTTATTTATACTTATACACTTATTCAGTTAATCCGAATTTCCTTTATTTACAAAAACATTTTAATTCAATCGGACCGGTGCTCGTGACGGGTTTCGAACGCGCCACGTGTGGTTCATGTTGCACACAGTCCACCGCTGGACTGTGTGTCTAACCTGGTTATTATCTCAGTTTTTATTATACTTAACAACTAATTGAGTTAACCCGGTTAGTTTTTGATCAAAAAGGCTTTTTATTATAGAAGGAATGCGTATAGCAGGAATCGAACTCGGGACGTGCGTGTGTATTTTGCACACAGTCCACCGCTGGACTGTGTGTCTAACCCGTTAAAAATACCGATTTTAATTAATCTTATGTTATGTTGCGTCTTCATCTTCTTCGTTGATTTTACACAGAAAAAATTATTCCGACTGTTATGACCGATTCATGACATATACGCTTTTCAGACATTATTAGTAATTTAAAAGTAGAGAAAGGAGAGAGTTTAAGGAAAAAGATATACCGATTGATGTTGTTCACAGAATTCCGGCGGAGGTGCGTCGGTACTGAAAGTGAACTCCGGCTGTTGAAACCAATTAACAGCTTTGTTCGATTATTTAAGAAATTGAGTCACTTAAACAAAGTTTAACAGAAGTTTGGGAGATCATACCCGTTCACAGTGTGATTCCGGCAGTTTCAGGAGTTTTCCGGCGAAGGTAAGATTTTCGATAAACGTTGACTAGGATCGATTCTGATGGTGGAGTTGTGTTAGTGACTGATTAATCACATGATTGAAACAGAAAGAGTCGGAGAAAATACCGTGTGGATGTGAGTCCCGGTTTTCCGGCGACTTGCAGAATTTTTCCGGCGATTAGATTTGAGCTTCTCCGGTGGACTGTAAGGTTGCGGAAATGCAATTGGAAGCTTTGCGGAGTGTTTTGAGTCGCAGGAAGAGTCTATGATTGAAGTAGTTCGAGAATTGACAACTTTCGGTTATTAAACCGATCTACTTCCGAATTCAAGTTCCACTCATGGCAGCATTGATTGAAATCGTCCGTTTATCAGTTATACTCGCTGAATCGAGAGTATCCAAATCGATTTGGGTGATTGATAACCGGTTTCAGTTACAATTTGTAAAATCGAATGATTTACCTTAGTCCATAAAAGTTATTTGTTTCCTAAAGGTGACAGAAAACAAATAAGTGGCGGAGTGGTCTTGTGATTGAGTGTTAAGTTATTGAAGGGTGTCTTGGCTGACCCGGGTTCGAGTCCCGGCAGCGTTATAATTTTTTATTTATTTTATTTTAACTTTTCATCAAATATAATTTTTATAGTTTAGTTTATTTATTAATTATGTATTGTTTTAAATCAAAATAATCATAAATATTCGACATAACTTTTATAACTTGATTTTCGATTACAAAACGGAGCGGGTTTTGAAAACCCGTTTTTTTTACAAATGTTACAGTATCCCCTACTTTTAGGAATTTAGTCCCGAAATTTAAGTAGTTGAAGTAGTAGGAAAAAGATGCGGGTATTTTTCACGCATTGAGTCTTCACGTTCCCAAGTAAACTCATGTCCCCGTTTCGACTCCCAGCGTACCCTAACAATTGGAATGCGACTTCGTCGAAGTCGTTTCTCCCCGTAGTCCATGATCTCCACTGGTCTTTCGATAAAATGCATAGATTCATCAATCTGGATATCTTCCAGCGGAATATGGAGATTCTCATCAGCGAGGCACTTCTTTAAGTTCGACACGTGGAATGTGGGATGAATCCTGTTGAGTTCTTCTGGTAGGTCAAGCTTGTATGCTACAGGACCTACTCTTTCGAGTATCTTGAAAGGTCCTACGTAACGTGGTGCTAGCTTCCCCTTTTGACCAAAACGAACTACTCCCTTCCACGGTGATACTTTTAAAAGCACATGATCACCAATGTTAAACTCTAAGGGCTTCCGTCGTTTATCTGCATAACTCTTTTGACGACTTTGAGCTGCTAGAAGATTGTTTCGAATTTGATGAATCTTGTCTGTGGTTTCTTGGATCAATTCTGGACCAGTAATTTGTGCTTCCCCAATTTCGTGCCAACATACAGGAGATCGGCACTTTCGCCCATATAAGGCTTCAAAAGGTGCCATGCTGATGCTCGAATGATAGCTGTTGTTGTACGAAAATTCAACTAATGGTAGGTGGGCGTCCCAATTTCCCTTGAAGTCTATGACACATGCTCTAAGCATATCTTCAAGAGTTTGAATGGTGCGCTCAGACTGTCCATCAGTTTGAGGATGATAGGCGGTATTGAGATCTAATCGTGTGCCCATAGCGGATTGTACTGCTTGCCATGTTCGTGAGGTGAAACGACCATTACGATCAGAAATAATACTTAATGGTACCCCATGCCGGCTTACGATTTCGTTGATATAAATACGTGCAAGCTTTTCGTTCTTGAAATCTTCGCGGATAGGAATAAAGTGAGCTGATTTTGTAAGTCGGTCTATAATCACCCATATAGTGTCATACCCACCAGAAGTGCGAGGTAACCCGGTAATGAAATCCATGGTTATATTTTCCCACTTCCATACAGGTATTTCCGGTTGAACTAGAAGTCCTGAGGGTCTTTGGTGTTCAGCCTTCACCTTGGAACATGTGAGACACTTGGAAACAAAAACGACAATATCCTTCTTCATTCCAGGCCACCAATAGGTGTATCGTAGGTCTTGATACATCTTATCGGCTCCTGGGTGTATAGAATATCGCGTTTTGTGAGCTTCATTCATAAGAGTTTCACGAAGATTGTTGTGGTTAGGGATCCAGATACGATCTAGGTAATACAGAATACCGTCTGATAGTTTCAAGCTTTAGCTCGGCTCCACAGGACATCTCCTTTCGTACATCTTCTTCTGTTATTGAAACGTGTTGGGCTTCTCGAATTTGATCTTTAATGTCGGTTATAATTTGCGAACATAGAAGATGAATGGAGTTCGCATAACCCTTTCGACTAAGTGCATCAGCCACCACATTTGCTTTACCAGGGTGGTATCTAATTTCACAGTCGTAATCATTCAGAAGTTCGACCCATCTTCGTTGCCTCATATTTAACTCTTTTTGATTGAAGATATGTTGAAGACTCTTGTGGTCAGTGTATATTTCACACTTAGTACCATAGAGATAATGTCTCCATATCTTAAGAGCGAATACAACGGCTCCAAGTTCTAGGTCATGAGTGGTGTAGTTCTTTTCATGTGTCTTGAGTTGTCTCGAGGCATAAGCTATGACTTTTCCTCTTTGCATGAGAACGCAGCCTAATCCTTGCCCTGACGCGTCGCAATAGACTACAAAATTATCACAACCTTCAGGAAGAGTGAGGATTGGTGCATCACAAAGTTTTTGTTTAAGAGTTTTAAAAGCTTCTTCTTGCTTGGGTCCCCATACGAAAGGTTTTCCCTTATGAGTTAAAGCCGTGAGTGGCACAGCAATGCGAGAGAAGTTTGAAATGAACCGACGATAATAGCCAGCTAGTCCAAGAAAAGATCTTACTTCAGTTGGTGGACGTGGAGCTTGCCATTCTTGAACTGCTTTGATCTTTGAAGGGTCAACATGTATTCCTTTGTCATTGACTACATGCCCGAGGAATTGCACCTCTTTTAACCAGAATTCACATTTGGAGAACTTGGCATAAAGCTTTTCCTTTTCTAGAAGTGCAAGAACGAGTCGAAGATGACGCTCATGATCAGCTTTAGATTTTGAATAAATAAGAATATCGTCGATGAAAACTATAACAAATCGATCGAGGTAAGGTTTGCAGACTCTGTTCATTAGGTCCATGAAGACAGCTGGTGCGTTGGTTAATCCAAACGGCATAACCATGAATTCATAGTGGCCATAACGAGTTCGAAAAGCAGTCTTAGGGACGTCTTCTTCATGCACTCTAAGTTGATGATAGCCAGATCGAAGATCGATTTTCGAAAAGCAGCTGGCACCTTGTAGTTGGTCAAGAAGATCATCAATGCGAGGTAAAGGATAGCGATTCTTGATGGTTAACTTGTTGAGCTCTCTGTAGTCGATGCACATACGAAAAGATCCATCTTTCTTCTTTACAAAAAGGACAGGTGCACCCCAAGGCGATGAGCTAGGACGTATGAATCCCTTGTCAGTCAACTCTTGCAATTGACTGGCTAGCTCTTGCATTTCAGAGGGGGCTAACCTATATGGCGACTTTGCAACTGGTGTAGCACCAGGTATAAGATCAATAAGGAATTCGACGTCTCTAACTGGAGGAAGTCCTGAAATGTCGTCAGGAAAAACTTGTGGAAAGTCTTTTACTACAGGATGTCTTCAAGTTTCTTCTCTGTGGTCCCCTTCTTGATGATATGGGCTAAAAACGCGACATAATTCTTGCGAAGATATTTTTGAGCTTGAAGACAAGACATTAAGCTGAGCCCTTTCGACGAGGTTTCTCCAATGCTTCAAAGAGTCTGACCGTTTGAAAGAGGAATACGAATAAATTTTTCACGACAAACAACTTCCGCCTGATGTTGACAGAGCCAATCCATACCGATTATGATGTCAAAACTTCCCATCTTCATAGGAATAAGGTCGACTGAGAAATCGTGGTCGTTTAAGGTGAGTGTACAGTTGCGTAAGATAGAGTCTAATGAAACTGGTTTCCCGTCCGCAACTTCTACCGTTATGGATTCCGCGAGCTTATCCCGATTTTTGTTTAAGATAGGTTTAAATTCTAAAGATATAAAACTTCTATCCGCACCAGTATCAAATAACATAGAGGCATATTTACCATTTATAAGGAACGTACCGTTGACCACATTGCCGTCAGCTCTGGCCTGGTTAGCGTTGATATTGAAAGCTCTTCCTCTGGCAGGTGGAGGAGCTTGGTTCGCTTGATTCACTGGGTTGGCTTGGGCCTGAGCATGAATAATATTAACCAGCCTTGGACATGTGTTTCTGAAATGACTTGGGTCGCCGCAATTGAAGCAAGCCCGCATAGGTTGGCCCATAGGATAATTGGGTTGGTAGTATGTTTGGGCTAAATGTTGGGTGGGTGGAAATGGTAGGGGTTGTTGGGCTTGACCCATTAACTGTTGGTGGGTTTGGGTTAAAGGTTGGTGGCGGTTTGTTCGTTGAGGCATGCGGCAGTTTTGAACAGTATGTCCTGCACGACCGCAGTCGGTGCAGTATTGGCAAGGATGATCAGGGGAATGGTGATATTGGCAACGATTACATTTTGGTAACGGGCCTGTGTAGGGTCTTCTGTATGGTGCGGGTGAAGGAGTGACTTGAGTAATGGGTGCAGCAGGAATAGGGGTGTTGGTTTGGGTAACTGCAAAATTTCTGGTGTTACGCTTCCTCTTGTTAGCAAACTTTGAGGAAGGAGTGGGGTGGTTTGAAGTTTGTCCCTCAACAGGGGATTTCTTCTTCTCTTCTTTGAACTTCCCGTTGCGAATTTGGTTTTCGGTCTGTTCAGTTGCTAACTCCATAGCAGCTTCAAGTGTTACTGGTGAAACGCTGAGAACTGAATCTTGGATTTTCGAGGGAAGTCCTCGAATATAATGCTCGATCAGACGATAGGTTGGAGTGAATAAGTTTGGAACCATTTGGTTCAACTCCAAGAACCTCTTGTTGTAGGTAGAGTGATCACCCTCCTTTTGCTTTAGAGCATGAAATTCATCCTCCAACTTCTTAATTTCACTTCTAGGACAGAAACGCCTAGTCATGATTTCCCTTAACTCCTCCCAAGTTAAGGCCATCGCATCTTCAGTTCCCCTCTTCCCTTTCTCAGTGTTCCACCAAGTGAGAGCTACTCCAAGTAGTCTCCCGGTGGCGTATCGAACCTTGCGATCCTCAGGACAATCGCAGTTTAGGAAGGTGTTCTCCATCTCCTCGAACCAATGTAGAAGAGCAGTGACACCCTCGGTCTCTTCGAATTTAGGAGGATCACAGGACTTAAAATGTTTGTAAGAGCACTTGTTGGTAGGAGGGTTGTCGATGTTCTGGTCCTGTTGTTGTGGAGGGTTAGTAGGATTTGTAGCAAGGGCTTGTTGTACTTGGACCACAATGTCAGGAAGTATCGTGGCCATCTGTTTAGCAATCTGAGTGGCCAAACGCTCCTGGGACCTTCCTGATCTTTTACCCCTTCGTTGCTGTCTAGACGACATCTACAGGATCATAAAATGAGAAGATTGTGAGTTTATGGTGTCTTTTTAGGTGTCATGTGTCTTTAAGAAAATGAAAATAACATAAATATCAATAATGCAACTACATCCATAGGGGTTCGCTCATGTTGGGCCTCAAATGTCCCCCATACCTTCACCTACATAGTCATGTGGGCCCCCATGGCTATTGGCTTGGTAGGATTCACATTAGTATTGGCAATTTAACACTCGCATCCCCCGAATGCAAACCACAAAATATGTTCATGAGATGTTTGGTCGGAACGTGTCCAGGTGTAGACACAATGACAACTCAAAGTGGGATTAGTTCACACGACGTTTGGTATAGCATGCTTTGGCCTAATAGGTACTTCGTACTCTCATCGTTAGTCCCCAGGTAGGCAAACTGGTCCTTTATTTTGGATTTATACGAATGCCAGCCTAGACAGGACGTTCCGACTACCGGTACTGATACCCTTCCAGTTACTACATGCCCGTCATGAGAACTCACTTTGATGAGATTTGAAAAACACGAAAATCATTGTAAAAACAATCATGATGTGGTGTGTGCTTTCAAGGATGTGATGTTATGAGCATACGATTCATGATAGGCATTATATGATAATACATACTTATGAACATGCTTGCACAATATCAAATGTAACATTTAACATAAAACATATAAAATTCATGAAATTTGGCATATAACACACAAAAATCTTATAAGTTTCTAATCGACTATAGTATAGGCTCTAAGGGTCTAATAACCTATCCTATATCCCTATAGTCATGGCTCTGATACCAATCTGTCACACCCCGACCCGCAGCGGAATAAGAGTCGGGGCATAATTGGGTTATCACCAAAGCTCATGACATTTACTATTATGTTTCATATTTAATAAAGTCAAAGTTACATTTCAAAAATCCAAACATGTTCATTCAATACAAGGAAAATAAGCCAAGCATAACAATCCCAACACTAAATCGTTTTATTCTTCTAGTCCAAGTCCTATGTGTTCCTAGCTGCAGCTGCTTCACCTGTATCATGTGTAAAATGGGGGTTTTTGGGTCAACATAAGTTGGCGAGTGAACCTTATTAGATAAACATTTGTTGATGATTTTATGGTTAGTTTATCAATGAAAAATTGTGCATAATCATAGATGAGCAAATGTAAGTAATCAAGTAATGGCAAATAGCAGTCACAACTATAACATACAATAACACATGGCAGCATACATGAACATTCCAACATCATTATGTAAATAACATAAATGAAACTGTGCGATCAAGGCTCAATCAAACGGAGCCGATCGTATTGCATGTACTGAAAATGAAACTGTGCGATCAAGGCTCAATCAAACGGAGCCGATCGTATTGCATGTACTGAAAATGAAAATGTCTTTGCGATCAAGGCTCAACCAAACGGAGCCGATCGTATGTGGGCACGCCAGGTTCAACCGCATAATAAAATGGGGAACATGCTCAACGCTCATAATGTAATGGGGAGCGACGGCCTATGAAATTGCATGTATTGAATAATAAATTGCATCCAATAATAACTACTTAACAGCATCAAACTAAATACACATGTTCATGATATGATGTATGCACAATGGTTTAGATATGGTATATATATACAAAGACACATGATACACCCCAAAACGTGATTAAAACGGGGAATTTGTAAGATTCACTCACATTGGGTGCGTTGGATTGGAGATGGTGAGATGCGCACGAATTTGATGGGCGGATCAACGAGGAATACTAACCTAAATAATAATGGAAAAATATATTAAATGGATGGATTTTATTAAGGATTTTAATGAAATTTTTAGATATATTTTTGTGAGTTCAAGGCCATTTTCTATCTTTAAAAATGTTATTTTTAAGTATTTTTAATTGATTTTTAAATTAAATTAAATAAATAAAAATAAAAAAAATTGTTTATTTAGTGTTGACCGTTGACCGTCGACCGTTGACCGGTCGGTCAGCGTATTAGTTTGCGCCAGGTGAGGCTCGAACCGGCGACCTCCCGTACGCGTGCACGCAGCTCTACCAACTGAGCTACGTGTCTAACCCGAAATAATCTTGTTTTTATTTATACTTATACACTTATTCAGTTAATCCGAATTTCCTTTATTTACAAAAACATTTTAATTCAATCGGACCGGTGCTCGTGACGGGTTTCGAACGCGCCACGTGTGGTTCATGTTGCACACAGTCCACCGCTGGACTGTGTGTCTAACCTGGTTATTATCTCAGTTTTTATTATACTTAACAACTAATTGAGTTAACCCGGTTAGTTTTTGATCAAAAAGGCTTTTTATTATAGAAGGAATGCGTATAGCAGGAATCGAACTCGGGACGTGCGTGTGTATTTTGCACACAGTCCACCGCTGGACTGTGTGTCTAACCCGTTAAAAATACCGATTTTAATTAATCTTATGTTATGTTGCGTCTTCATCTTCTTCGTTGATTTTACACAGAAAAAATTATTCCGACTGTTATGACCGATTCATGACATATACGCTTTTCAGACATTATTAGTAATTTAAAAGTAGAGAAAGGAGAGAGTTTAAGGAAAAAGATATACCGATTGATGTTGTTCACAGAATTCCGGCGGAGGTGCGTCGGTACTGAAAGTGAACTCCGGCTGTTGAAACCAATTAACAGCTTTGTTCGATTATTTAAGAAATTGAGTCACTTAAACAAAGTTTAACAGAAGTTTGGGAGATCATACCCGTTCACAGTGTGATTCCGGCAGTTTCAGGAGTTTTCCGGCGAAGGTAAGATTTTCGATAAACGTTGACTAGGATCGATTCTGATGGTGGAGTTGTGTTAGTGACTGATTAATCACATGATTGAAACAGAAAGAGTCGGAGAAAATACCGTGTGGATGTGAGTCCCGGTTTTCCGGCGACTTGCAGAATTTTTCCGGCGATTAGATTTGAGCTTCTCCGGTGGACTGTAAGGTTGCGGAAATGCAATTGGAAGCTTTGCGGAGTGTTTTGAGTCGCAGGAAGAGTCTATGATTGAAGTAGTTCGAGAATTGACAACTTTCGGTTATTAAACCGATCTACTTCCGAATTCAAGTTCCACTCATGGCAGCATTGATTGAAATCGTCCGTTTATCAGTTATACTCGCTGAATCGAGAGTATCCAAATCGATTTGGGTGATTGATAACCGGTTTCAGTTACAATTTGTAAAATCGAATGATTTACCTTAGTCCATAAAAGTTATTTGTTTCCTAAAGGTGACAGAAAACAAATAAGTGGCAGAGTGGTCTTGTGATTGAGTGTTAAGTTATTGAAGGGTGTCTTGGCTGACCCGGGTTCGAGTCCCGGCAGCGTTATAATTTTTTATTTATTTTATTTTAACTTTCATCAAATATAATTTTTATAGTTTAGTTTATTTATTAATTATGTATTGTTTTAAATCATAAATAATCATAAATATTCGACATAACTTTTATAACTTGATATTCGATTACAAAACGGAGCGGGTTTTGAAAACCCGTTTTTTTACAAATGTTACATATTCTTACTTTAACAAATACACATATATAAAGATTTTGGGGTGTTACAAGTCCACCCCCCTTAAAGAAGGTTTCGTCCTCGAAACCTGAATACGTACGGTTTAATAACATGCACACACATTATGTAGTACAACTCTTTCGGGTATAAATAGTCCTACTACAAACATACATACCTTACTACTCAAACTTTTACGTACAATTTACATGTTGACAAGTCTGTTAAACAAGTGCGAATCACAACATTTATGCGGATGATTCTTTTACATACTAGTCTACACGTACACTCATGTCTTGTTACATTTAACCATGGTTTACACGTTAAATTATATCCCGTGCATAAACATTCACTTAATTTCCTTTGAACACCCTATTATAATAGGTGCACCATTCCTTTTTTTTATAAGCATGTTACCATTTACTAGTTTCGTCATTTCACATATCTATAGTGTCATAACAAATTTTACTTATTAAAAACTTAGCCATGTCCATAAATAAAACATATCAACATACATGCCACATCTTCGTACTTGCCATCCTAAGTTTGCGTTCTTACATGTACCTCATAAAACTCTACAGTAGGCTTAGGATACCTTTGGGAAGCTTATCGGGCCCTTGGAAGAAAGGAAAAGTGAGAAAAACGCGAAAAACGGGTTTCCGGCATCGGACACGCGTAGAAAGCAAGATAAGGCGTTGGCTGTAACAAGGGAGGACGTCGCCGACGCCTAACCTGGGCGTCACTGACGCCTCCTCTGCAACTCAGACGCTGATTTTGCGTTTTGTTCTTTCTACTCACTAACCATGTGTCCCAGGGGTTCTAATACGTGAAATAAATCATTATTAAGTTCTCAATTCATTCCATACCTTTCTCAACCCAATCCACATGTTCTTCGGCTAAATCTTTCTACTAAAACTTTGACCCGTTTGCCCCTTACATTGAGGTTTCACTGGATTAACATCGAGCGACCATTACAACCATTTTCATCCTAGCAATTCCATTATTTATACATCCTTACTTGATATCCATTATTCCAATATAGATAACTTTATCCAAACAAAATAAGAAGTGAAATCGTTAGTTTACATTAAGCGTCCGTATTCGTGATCGCTTCCTTGCCTCCTTTTTATCCATTTTCCTTCCGTGCTTGCGTCATCTTGACATGATGCTTATCCTTACATGTTACTACATTCACATTCTCATTGGTATACAAGATATATATATATATATATATATATATATATATATATATATATATATATATCACCTATCATACCAAGTTCATATCTCGCATTTGACTTTTACTTATCATTTGTAGCAAGCACAAGGCATAGATTCAACAATGCGTCATTCCAAATTCACGCAAATTTAACATATCATCAAGTTTAACACATAATGATCCATCATGCATCATTCTGTCCTTCTATTCTTACAATCATATTAGGATTTCTAATCATGTTATTCTCATACTCGTTGACTTTTCTGAAAAAGTCAACGATCACGTATGCAAATTTCCAACTTAGGAACATATGTCCACATCGATGTAATCGGTCATGCTAATGGCACAATAAACATTTTGTACGGATTTAGTGAAATACATACACCCATGTAATCACCTAGTTACATACACAAGTACACATAATCAATTTTACACATGTTAATGCTTTCATTATCCTACATTTGACAACCACATACAAGGTTAGTCAAGTAATATAATCATAACATCATCATTCATTAGCAAGTTCATATGTTTTACTTTTAGCACACATTCACTTCTTAATCGCAAATTAAGTGATTAACATAACACATGGCGAGTATCACCCATTCAAGCACAATGTACAAACCCCTAGTGCATAATCTTTCCAAAACATACATTTAACTCGAATTCTTATACAAGTTCCATCTATAGCACATTCTTCAAGTTAGTTTACTACTAATTACGTCCTTATCATATTTCATTCATATATATCATATACAATCTCACATCCTAACTTCACTTAGACCTTTCATTATATATATGTAGTTATCACAGTCCAACCATTATTTCTTTCTTAGTCATTCGTACTTGTCTCGAGAGTTTAACGTTGTTTTAGGTTTGTTACTGTTACATGGTACTAAGTACATTCTTAGGTTAAACTATGTATTGTTTCATTCAGGTCACCATGATTTGTCCGTTCACTATTATTAATTTATATTGCATTACTTACTATACACGCTTACGCCTTGATCAATGACATTGAGTTTAAACTAAGAATTTCGTTCTTTCCTTGACATCTAAAAGTTAAACCTTCCAAACGACGACATACTTGTGCTACCATTTGTTCATATGGAAATATTATTATGTCTATGACTTTTTATTTAACATTCATAAGTCAAATACTTTTCTAACCTTATTATTTACATAAACAACGATCCGTGTCCCGGTTCAGCCCACCCCTTCTTGGGCGCATGTCAAAACTAGATTGAGCTCGTCCATCATGTGATGAGCTTTCGTGTAACATTTGTCAAAAACGGGTTTTCCAAACCCGCTTCGTTTGTAATCGAATATCAAGTTATAAATTTTTCGTTGCTTATTTATGTTTATTTTAATTTTAAACAATGCATAATTAATTAACAAATTAGAATTTAAAAACTATAATTAATAAAAAGTGAAAAGAAAATAAATAAAAAAGAAAACCGGCTGCCGGGATTCGAACCCGGGTCAGCCGGGTGAGTCTAAAGACTTAACACGCACACATATAACCACTCCGCCACTTGATGTTTTCTGTGAGTTCTAGGAAACAATTAAATGATAACTTCACTCAGGAATCAACCGGTTTACGCCAACTGTAACCGTAATCGGCTTCCAAACGTCCAAAACGTTTGAGTGATCGTGATTTTCTGTTAATAACCGATACACCTACATTTTTAATCAATTTAGTCATGAATAGACTTGAATTCATGTGATGTTCGGTTTTTATAACCGAAAACATTCACTTCTGGAATTACTTCAACAAAAGCTTCATCTCGCGACTCAATTACATTCCCAGAACTTCTATTCTCACGTTTACTCTCGTTTCTGATCGTCGGAATTGCTTTTTGAACTCGCCGGACTTTCGCCAGAAAACCGTGTCTTCCATCAAATCAGTATGTTTCTCAATTCTTTCATCGTCTATCAGTTGTTAAGCTTTTGCTAACTCAAACCCTTCAATCAGAATCAGTTTCAGACGACGATATCGGATAATTAACTCTCGCCGGAAAACTTCTGAAAGTTCCCAATTCTCGCTGTGAAACGGTATATCCTTTTAAACCTTCTAGTAATTCTTGTTCAGTGCTTCAATTCCGCATCTAGCTAATCAAAATTGTTAATCTGTCCGCTCAGACGAAATCCATAAAAACAGAGCCGACGACTTCGCCGGAATTCTGAGATAGATCGTTTCTCCGGTATCTTCTCTGCCATTTCATTTTAGTCATTTGAATGTTTGTCAATCGAATT
Organism: Scalesia atractyloides; assembly: GCA_947069175.1. Taxonomy (NCBI): domain Eukaryota; kingdom Viridiplantae; phylum Streptophyta; class Magnoliopsida; order Asterales; family Asteraceae; genus Scalesia; species Scalesia atractyloides. The sequence continues at coordinate 6,931,513 of CAMTDV010001634.1, forward strand.
AAACAAGAAACAGTAGAGTAATCGTAGTCTGTGATATTTTAACGAAGAAGATGAAGTTAGTTTGTTTATAAGTTTAATATAAATTGGATATTATCTCGGGTTAGACACACAGTCCAGCGGTGGATTGTGTGCGTACATATATCACACGCCGCGAGTTCGATCCTTGACACACACGTATGCTCTGTAATAAAGATGTTTTCTTTTTCTAACTGAACCGGATTAACTCACTGAAGTTGTTAAGTATAATAAAAATCGGTATATTAACCAGGTTAGACACACAGTCCAGCGGTGGACTGTGTGCAACACTAACCCACAGGTCCCGGGTTCGAGACCTGTTGCACACTCCGGTTCAACGATTAAAACCCTTTTTGAAAATAAAAGAATTTTGAATAAACTAAAACAGTATATAAATATAATTAAAAACAGAATTATTTCAGGTTAGACACGTAGCTCAGTTGGTAGAGCTGCGTGCACGCGTATGGGAGGTCTCGGGTTCGAGCCTTACCCGGCGCACACTTACACTTTAGCAAACCGGTCAAACGGTCAACAGTCCCGGACAACGGTCAATGGTCAACGCAAAAGTCAACATTTTTTTATATATTTTTATTTATTTATTTAATTTAATAATCAATTAAAAATACTTAAAAATAATGTTTTTAAAGATAGAAAATAGCCTTAAACTCACAAAAATATATATAAAAATCTTATTAAAATTATTAATAAAATCCATTCATTACCATACTTCCCGTTATTATTTAGGTTAGTTAAGTCTTATCGATCAATCCTCCAAACTCGTGCGCATTTCATCATCTTCAACCGAACGCACCCAATGTGAGTGAATCTCTACAAATTCCCCGTTTTAATCACGTTTTTGGGGTGTATCATGTGTCTTACCATTTATTATATTTAAATCATTGTGCATACATCATATCCATGAACAAATGTGTATTCAACTTGTATCAACTGTTTGTGTGGTTATTGTTTAGATTTAATTTATCATTTTCAGTACATACATTATCATAGGCCGCCGCTCCCCATTACATTATGAGCGTTGAGCTGTTCCCCATTACATTATGAGCGTGAACCGTGCGTTGCCAACATACGATCGGCTCCGTTTGATTGAGCCTTGATCGCACAGACATTCATCATAGGCCGTCCGTTCCCCATTACATTATGAGCGTGAACGTGACGTTGCCAACATATACAGTTTCATTCATGTGTTATATTCATGCAAGTTGGTTTGTTATTGTAAGTTATTGTTTGTTGATGTTATTGTTATTGTATGATTTAGTTACATTTGCTCACATATGATTATTGCACAATTTTTCCTGATAAAGATAACCAGAGATAAATAATAAATGTTTTTCTAACAAGGTTCACTCGCCAACTTATGTTGACCCAAAATCCCCCATTTTTACACATGATACAGGTGATCCAGCTGCAGCAAGAAACACATAGGATGGCTTAGAAGAATAAACTTGATTAGACTTTGGATTGTTTAGTTGATTATCTTTCTTTGTATTTGTATGAACATGTTTGGAATATTGAGGATGTAATTTTGACTTTAATAAATATGAAACATATTAGTAAATATCATGAGCTTTGGTGATAACCCAATTATGCCCCGACTCTTATTCCGCTGCGGGTCGGGGTGTGACATTTCGCTCGTGTGCATATTTTCACCAACCTCTACTAGTTTATCACGCCAATAGTTCGACCATTCTCATCTACAAATTAAGGGTTAGCACATTTCATTCAGTTTCCTTCAAACTTGGCATTTATCAAATCATCTTGTTTACATACTAGCCTTTCTTAGATTCATTTAAAACATTATTCCGTTTGATCCGTTCGTAACAGATCAATACATGACTATTCCTTAACATAATATGTTCATTCGTTTGACCCGTTCATGACGGGTCAATACGTATCCATTATTTAACATGCTATTTCATTTAGATATTCATTCTATTCAGTGTTAATTCACCTATATTTCTTTCACAAATTTCTTGCTTATTTGGTATACTACATTACACACTTCGTTTCTTACGTACTACTCTTGCAGCTCATCAATTATATACCAATTTATGTAGTTTGACTTCTTGAGGTTAATTTACCACTCATTATTATTGTATACATATATTGGATCATGCGTGGTACTTACTTTCAATTCAAACATACTAATAAAACATCATTTAACCGTTTTAGCAGTTTCCTGGACAACTTTTCTTCCTCATCCATAGTTATGTCATTCTCAAGGTCGTAGCCCGACATTTACCCGACTCACTTGAGTTAACTTCTAATATATATATTACGAAATTTTTTTTATGTGACAACTAGCTTCATCTCCTTTGCCATCATATTGTCATTGGTCTTACACTTACCCATATATCCCGTTCGGCTCCAACAGGGTTAAACCATCAATACCCTTTTTTTAGATAGGTTGATTTTATATTTTTTAAACACACCCTATCCCTCGCTTGTTTGCAAGTGCATCATATGTATATATGCATCATGTTAGTCAAGTGACCAACCTGACTCGACAAGGCTACCAGCACCACTTACTTACAAAATTTATACCTACCTTAGTAGGAGGAAGAAACACATTCCCTTCCTCACTCTTACTCATTCCCAGTTGTTTATGGATTTGACCTTTTGTTCTTACGCGTTTGGTTGACAGATACTTATGGATTCAAGTCTTTTCATTCTTACTTATGACTCTTATATGTTCGATCTGTATTTGTTTACGGGTTTACCTTTAATTATTATGTTTCATTCTTATAAGTTTAATCCGTACATCAAGTACGGATTCAAACTTTTTTTTTATTCGTACATTTTTTTATATGTTTAATCCATACCTACCTACGGATTCAAACCTTCCATTCGTACATTTCTTTCTCATTTGTTTGATCCGTACTTATCTACGGATTCAAACCTTTCACTCGTACATTTATGTTTGATCCGTACTTTCCTACGGATTCAAACCTTTCATTCGTACATTTCTTTCTTATATGTTTGATCCGTACTTATCTACGGATTCAAACCTTTCATTCTTATAGTATTACTCTCATTTTCATAAGAGTCTTACAACTCCTATTATCCACACGTCAACCTACATCCCGATTCCACCAGACATACTTGTGATAATTATTATGATCTCACTAATGTCATATACCTCTTTATATTGATCACACATTCCCTTTTACATCTACAAGAACATTCTAGATCAATATCATTTCTTACTCATCCAATTTAAAATTTCATTCTTAGCATACTTTTATCATTTTTCTTTCAACATCCTTAATTCATTTCAACGTTTTGAATTTTATGACTTTCCTTCCGTTCATTCTAGGTGTTAATAGTCTCTCACGAGTACATACTACATACTTTCTACCATAAAGTCAATGAATCCGATAAATTTTCGCATTCATGACATTCTAATCGCACACATTTACATTTCAGGACACTATGGCATGACCCAATTAACAATTTTGGGGGTCCTAATAACCTTATAGTGTGTTTTGGGAGTTTAACGGGGCTTTTGGATAGGCTTTAGGGGGTGTGGAAGTTCACCAACGCGAAAAGCAACAAAAAAAAAACATTCTGATTACGTGGACAGCGTCGGTGACAACCCAATGCCACGTCGGCGACGCCTCTTACTTTTTGGCGTCAGGTAGAAAGTTGCGTCGACAGTGTTTTAGGGCGTCGCTGGGTTTGACACCCCAGACGTTTCGTCGGCGACGGCACAAAGCTATGTCGGCGATGCCACCCCTGGCAATAAACGCTGCTGTATCATGTTTTTTTAAGCTCGTTCGACCCGTTTCGAGTCCCGCTCAGTCAAAACCTGCCCGTGACTTCCAGAAACGCCCTTTACTAAAAACTTTTCTGTATTCAATTCTCTACAACCCTTCCCGTAACAATACCCATTTAAACATGTAACTATTAAAATCCCTGTATACTTACCTCCTTTTGCGTCTTGGAGCGAAGACACCCTTTGTGAGAGCTTTCGGTTTGAGTTCGAGCATTCCTATTCAAGCTCGAATCTCTCAAACCTAGGCTCTGATACCAACTTGTGAGGCCCAAAATTCATTCGGTCAAATACCATGAATTAAATGAATAAAAATTTACGACCAAATTTGAACTTTTACACATTACTAAGAAAATTTGTTTACATTTACTAAGATAACTAATTCAAACTAGTTACAAACCATTCCAACATTTACAAAACGTCACAGAACACATGTTTGATTTAGGTTTAGAGACTTCACCTTAATACACAACCAGAAAATATTTGACCCGTTTACATAATTTAGTTAGGAAGCGTAATGAGGGCGAGTGGTGTTTGAGTGTGTTCGATCCAAGCGCCGCTGATACATCTAAAGTGAAGCTCTACCTAAAACACAAGCAACCAAAAATCATTATCAAATTCATTTAACACAACTTACTAACTTCCAACATACATGATACGCATTCATTGTTCATTTTCCATTATTGATCCATTCACAACGAATCACATACATAATCATTCTTTAATATTACTTTCTAATTCGTTGACCCATTTGTAACGGGTTAACTACATGATCATTCTTTAACTTCACATACTAGCTTGTTTGACCCGTTCACAACGGATCAACATCATGACCATTCTTAAACATCACCTTCTAGTTGTTTGACCCGTTCATAATGGATCAAACTCAATAATTAAAACGCTACTTTATAATATTTTGTAATGCAAACTTTAGCTTATCATAACATAATAAGAACGCTATAAATTTCTAGAACTTGTAAGTATAAGAACTTAACTTTGTCGTGCTTCGCTTGTTACGCGAAATGGCTCGTGTCTACCTCTTTCACTCCTACAATTTTTTTACAATTAACATACTTCAATCTCATGTCTTCATTCCATTCTTTTCTTAACATAGTTGAGTTAACTAACTATCATTTTACCACTTCTAATCATTTAGCATCATATTCACATAAGATCACCTTTATCACATATAAATCTTTATTCAAGGCATTTCATCAAACACTTGGTGTGCGAACCACAAATAAGGCATAATGTACAAGTATTTTATGAACCTTCTTACTAGTTCATATCATGGATCATCAAATCAACCAAACTCACATAACCTTCATTCTATATCAATTTCATTTAACAAATTCTCTACTACATACACATTCATACATCAATATTGCACTCAATTTTGCACCTACATGATCATAACACTTCATCATACTACTATTACAAGTAGGTTTTACTTCAATTATCAAGATAATCAAATTCAAGCATATTTCATCTTTTACATGATGATTCTAAACCAATATTCATGCTTAATTCCATAAAATTTCACGGATTTATTACAACCAACTTCATGAATGATCACCAAATCATAAAATTTAACTTACCTTGTGTTAGATAAGTATAGATGATTGATTATCTTGATCTATGCATGAGTTCTAGCCTCAATTAGCCTTTCAATTTGTTGATTTTGGGTTTGAGAAGGGTTCCCCCTTCTTTCCTTCTTGTCTGGTCGACACCTACACACACATATGTGTGTTTTCGGGTTTTAATTTTTGTTTTATGTATTTTATCTCTCCATTAATTCTAATTTGGCCCCTCAAGTTTGGGTGTTTATAATTTATGGCTAAAACCCATTCTTTTAAGTTAAAAATTTTACTTGCACCCTAACTAGGTTCATAATCCTAGTTACCGTTCTAACAACAATTATGTTTACATATATTCTTACTTTAACAAATACACATATATAAAGATTTTGGGGTGTTACAAAGGACAAGTTCTTCTTCACCCCCATGTAAGTACTGCAAAAGAAAACATTCAGGAAAATGCTCTACCTACTGCAACTTCTGCAAAATACCAGGGCATAAGAAAGAAGACTGCAGAAAGAAAACTAGCAATAGGCTATGCTTCAATTGTGGAGAAGCTGGTAATATCAAAACAAATTGTCCGAAACTAGCCCTAGCAGCAAACAACAAAGCGAAGACGACGAAAGGACCCAAGAGAATGCCAGAGCATTTGTGTTGACCGCGGAGGAAGCCAAGATGATTCCGGATGTGATTGCAAGCACGTTTTTAGTTAATGATATTTATGCCAAAGTATTATTTGACTCTGGTGCAAACCAAAGTTTCATAAATACTTCCTTTTGTAAACTTCTCAATCAACCATTAACTAAACTTCACCAAGATTGTTTGGTGGAAACGGAAAATGGATCTTCTATCAAAATAAGCGAAATCCTACAAGGAGTAAAAATAGAATTTTAAGTCATAATTTTTCTGTTAACCTTTTTCCAATGGATCTAGCTGGATTTGATGTCATGTTAGGAATGGATTGGTTGGTAGCCAATCAGGCACAAATAGTATGTGAGCAAAAGTCTGTAGAAGTAAATGCACCATATGGCGGAAGGATCACAATTAAGCGAGATAAGTCGACAAAGTCAACAAAGTTCATCTCTGTGATGAAAGCCGCAAGCTATATACGGAAAGGAGGTATGGTGTATATGATTTCCATAATCATTACCACTAAAGGAAAAGAACTAAAAGATATTCCCATAATATTTGAATTCTCTGATGTTTTCCCAGAAGAATTGTCTGGATTACCGCCAGTTCGAGAGGTTGAATTTAGAATTCACCTAATACCAGGAACGACACCGATTGCCAAAGCACCGTATCGCCTAGCACTGACGGAGATGCAGGAATTGAAGAAACAACTGGACGAATTACTAGAGAAAGGTTTCATACAATGTTGATTCACTTGGCATTCGTCACTTGTCGAGTAGGCTAGATTGAGCGTGTGTTGAATATTGTATAGGTTAAAATTGAACACACGACCAGAATACGGAGCGTATAGTGAAAATGGGAACAAGTTCGCCTGAACTTAACCTGTGATGGTCAAGTTCGCCCGAACTTGGCATGTATTGGTCAAGTTCGCCCGAACTTGTCCTTAGCACACTCCGGGCGAATAGCTATATATAGGTGTTTGTTCATTTGTTGTTTAAGTTTTTGCAATCCATACGGGGAGGTGCTGCCAGATTCTCTCCAGGATCTCCGACAGCTCGACTTAAAGATGTATACTCTTTCGGTATGAATAAAGACTTCCGCTGCATTCTGTTTCTACCTCTTTCTGTAATAACATTCTACCGAATCGGTTATCTTTACGCACTAACTTCCATCTAGAACCGCCTGATCAAGGACCTTCAATTGGTATCAGAGCTACGGTTATCACCTAAGCTCATGAATTTGGACATTTATGGACATTAGGAGGGGTTTTAGACGTAAATCATGAAATAAACATACAATCCACGGATAAAAAGTAAAATTGAACGGATAGGATTGTTAGAAAACCATTTTCGACCAGATCTATGGTGGAATCATCTCGAAATTCGAAGAAATAAGGATTCTAGATCGAAAGATGTGAAAAAGGGCTGGATTTTAAAGATTAAGTTCGCCCGAACTTGTCACATAGTGACCAAGTTGGCCCGAATTTGTCCAGGGAGCCTAAAAAAGGCACGAAAATTTTGTTTATTGTATTGATGGGATGAGTGTCCAGGAAAAAATTTGGCGATAGAAATTTTTTCGAGTTTTCGATGATCGAATCGGGATGTTCGGGGACACCGTCTAGAGCTTCAGAATACGGATTTGGTGATATGGTCACAAAATTCTGAAGATGATAGGAGAGTCATTGATACCGGTGCATAAGGTTGATCATATGGTGTCGTGACTAGTAATGGGCCTAAACGTTAAATCCGCATTTGATGAATACTGAAACTTCCGGATTTGAGGGGGAATTTCAGTGAAAATTTCGGTATAGTCAGAATTTGCAAAAAGGAGGGGGAATAAAAATTTTACAATATATGAAGATTCAAGCATTTTTGAAATTCGTGACTACTGCAACAGTATCGGGTGGTTACCAATTGCAGATTATCGGGAAATACAGAGATTTGAGATTCATTGGGATTCTGTGATCACAAGAAGTTTCGATTTTTCAGACCATGATACAGATTGAGGCTTAAGGGTTAGAGTCCTGATCTTCGGTGAAGGAACAGTTAGCTGGATTTGCAGTCATTAGTACCAGTGAGGAACTAAGGACGTTCAAAACGTTCAGTGATGATCTTAGGAATTAACGACTAGCTCCGAAGACGGACAGTTTCAAAAATTACTGAAGAGATCTAAAGTTATCCAAGATATAACTGATGATAGCCTTTGGTTGCCTTTATTTTTAGTCTTCAAGCAGATGAATCATTCTTCTCTTTGGACTAACCGCCGTTGGATGACGATGTTTGTTGATTAAGTGGCGCTGGTCTACCGGAGATAGCTATAAATCTGGCATTGTAACTGCAGAGGAAGAATGTGATTTTGGTTACGGACGTGTGTTTCTCAGATTCAATGCTTTACCAGATTATCTGTTTTTGATGAAGATTTGCTGATTAAGCAAATTACCAATTTGCTGATCAAATCTTTCTGAAGGGTGCTTAACTGCGATTACGGAAATCAGGATTTTATATTTTCGAGGGTATTCGTTGATTTGAAGTTTTCCGATACGGTGATTCGAAGTTTCTATCAATTGTCGGTTGAGTTTTTGATATTTTAGGAGTGTTCGGAATAAACTCTCGATGCTCAGTGCTTATCAAAAGCTGAACTTGGATGTGGTTAACGTCGAAATGGAGAAGCTACTGCATTGATTAGCTTCGAGTTGATGATTATTCAAGAAAATTTGATTGATCGAGCAAATCAGAGGAGGTCGGAAACCGTGCAACCAAAGTTCTAAACTGGAGATTTCAATGGAATTGAAAGTTGATAATGCGAGCCCGGATTATCAATTAAGGGGGAATTTGTTGACGCGTCTCGAAGACATCGACAAGCACCTTGATTGAAGTTGCAGAATATTCAAACACGGCTCAGAGTTTTGAAGATCAAGACCAAGGTTCGATAGTAATGAACAAGGGGGAAACTGTTGATGCACTTGGTGTTCGTCACTTGTCGAATAGGCTAGATTGAGCGCGTGTTGAATATTGTATAGGTTAGAATCAAACACACGACCAAAATACGGAGCGTATGGTGAAAATGGGAACAAGTTCGCCTAAACTTAACCTGTGATGGTCAAGTTCGCCCGAACTTGGCATTTATTGGTCAAGTTCGCCCGAACTTGTCCTTGGCACACTCTGAGCAAACTTGTTCAGCTATATATAGGTGTGTGTTCATTTGTTGTTTAAGTTTTTGCAATCCCCACGGGGAGGTGCTGTCTGATTCTCTCCAGGAACTCCGGCAGTTGGACTTAAAGATGTATACTCTTTCCTTATGAATGAAAACTTCCGCTGCATTTTGTTTCTACCTCTTTCTGTAATAACATTCTACCGAGTCGGTTACCTTTACGCACTAACTTCCGTCTAGAACCACCTGATCACGGACCTTCATACAACCTAGCTTATCGCCATGTGGAGCACCGGTGTTATTTGTCAAGAAGAAAGACGGTTCAATGCGTATGTGCATTGATTACCGTCAATTGAACAAAGTGACAATCAGAAATCGGTACCCGTTACCTAGAATTGATGATTTGTTCGATCAACTCCAAGGAGCCCGATTCTTTTCTAAGATCGACTTACGCTCAGGATATCATCAGTTGAAAGTATCAGAAGAGGATATTCCTAAAACTGCTTTCAGAACAAGGTAGTACAGTCATTATGAATTTACAGTCATGCCATTTGGTTTAACCAATGCCCCAGCTGCATTTATGGACATGATGAACAAGATATGTAAACGTACCTGGATAAATCATAATTGTCTTTATAGATGATATTCTAATCTACTCTAAGAGTAAGGAAGATCACGCAGAACATTTGCATATACTCCTGACATTGTTAAGAAAGGAAAAGCTTTATGCGAAATTCTCAAAATGTAAATTCTGGTTACAAGAAGTACAATTCCTTGGACATCTGGTAAACCACGAGGTAATTCATGTGGATCCAACAAAGATCGAAGCAATTACCAAATGGAAGGTCTCAGAATCACCAACGGAAATAAGAAGTTTTCTTGGATTGGCAGGATATTATAGACGTTTTATTCCAGATTTTTTTAGAATAGTCATCCCGTTAACCAAACTAACTTGTAAATTAGTTAAGTTTGAATGGTGGCCAAATCAAGAAGAAGCATTTAGCATTTTGAAGCAAAAGTTAACCAACATACCAATACTCGCTTTGCTAGAAGGAACTAAAGACTTCGTAGTTTATTGCGATGCGTCTAAGTTAGGATAACGTCAAAAAGTAATTGCTTATGCCTCTAGACAACTTAAGAAGCATGAAGAAAATTATACAACCCATGATTTGGAGTTAGGAGCAATAATTTTTGCCCTTAAGATTTGGAGGCACTATCTTTACGGGTAGTAAATTCGTGGTATTCACAGATCATAAGAGTTTAAGATATGTCTTTGCACAAAAGGAATTAAACATGAGACAGAGGCGATGGATGGAAATCCTTAGTGATTATGATTGTGATATCATGTATCATGCAGGAAAAGCTAACGTAGTAGCGGATGCTTTAAGTCGAAAGTATCATGAGAAGTCAAAAAGAGTACGCTCTCTTAGACTAAACCTTCAGATAGATTTAAATGAACAAATTAAACAGGTACAGGAAACAGCCATCAAGGATGATACTGAAGGATTAAAAGGAATGATTAAGGAATTAGATGAAGGATCAAATGGAATTTGGAGATTCCATAAGAAAAGGATTTGGATTCCTATCCAAGGAGACCTACGGAATCAAATTCTAGAGGAAGCCCATAAGACTAAGTATACAATGCATCCTGGAAGTGATAAGATGTATAAAGATTTAAGAATGAATTTCTGGTGGATAGGAATGAAAAAAGATGTAGCAAATTGCGTTGCCAAATGTCTGACCTGTTCACAGGTTAAAGCTGAACCTCAGAAACCTTCATGATTATTGCAACAATTGGAAGTGCTAATTTGGAAATGGGAATTGATTACAATGGACTTTTTTACTAAACTATCCAGAACACGAAAAGGTAACGATACAATCTGGGTGATTGTAGACAGATTAACAAATCTGCTCATTCTTACCGATGAAGGAAACTTTCAGTATGGAACAGTTAGCAAAGTTATATGTAAATGAAATAATCTCATTGCACGGAATTCCTCTATCTATTGTGTCTGACAGAGACAGCCGTTTTACTTCTCATTTTTGGACAAGTTTCCAAAAAGCAATGGGAACTAGACTAAATCTAAGTACAGAGTATCATCCCCAAACAGACGGTCAAAGTGAAAGGACAATCCAAACAATGGAAGATATGCTTAGAGCCTGCATAATTGATTTTGGAGGAAATTGGGATGAACATTTACCTTTGATAGAGTTTTCCTACAACAACAGTTATCATACCAGCATCAATGTTGCACCCTTTGAAGCACTCTACGAACGAAAATGTCGAACACCGGTATGTTGGGCAGAAATTGGAGAAAAGTAACTATCAGGTCCTGAAATTGTGCAAGAAACAACTGACAAAATCGTTCAAGTCAAGGAAAGACTAAAAGCAGCTCGAGACCGTCAAAAGAGTTATGCAGATAACAGACGTAAACCCTTGGAATTTCAAGTCGGAGATAAAGTGCTATTAAAAGTTTCTCCATGGAAAGGAGTTGTAAGATTCGGTAAGAAAGGAAAACTAAGCCCAAGGTATGTTGGACCTTTTAAGATTATCAAAAGAATAGGGCCTGTAGCTTATCAACTACAATTACCAGAGGAAATGGCAGGAATACATGATGTATTCCATTTTAATCTCAAGAAATGTTTAGCAGATGAATCATTGGTGATACCTCTTCAAGATATAGAGGTAAATGAGAAGATTAAGTTTGTAGAGAAACCCATTCAGATTGAAGACAGAAAGATAAAGAATCTCAAGCGCAGGAGATTGGTTCTGGTCAAAGTAAAGTGAGATTCAAAGAGAGGACCAAAATACACGTGGGAGCTAGAGCCAGAAATGCAAAGGAAGTATCCACACCTATTCTAGTGAATCTCGAGGATGAGATTTAAAACAAGGTGGGGAGGATGTAACAACTCTCCAAAACACCCCAAACTGAGCCGATACGAAGAATCAGACATGCAAATAGAGACTCGGCATGCAAAACGAGGAAATCCCACCTGGGTATCCCAGGCGCCACGTGCCAGAGACCATAGTCTCTGTCGCGACGCCGGGAGAGACCAGGTGACACATGTCACCGTTTCATGCCAAGTGGCAACCCTATACCCGTTACAAGGCTGACCTAGCCCTAGCTAGGTGCCTCAGGCGCCACGTGCGAGTCCCCCCTAATCCTGGCGTGACGCGCAGGAGAACCCAATTTAGAGTGTAAAAGGAGCGACCTGGGACTGGAAAACTCGCTCAAAATCGATCTGAAAACCGGATCGTATACTCTCTCTATTCCTGTTTCTCTGAACAACACCCCCTAAACCCCTAAACCAGCGAAACGCTGCCCACTGTAAGTATTTTACCCCCGATTACTAATTCGTTACCCTATTCGATTTAGGATCCACCAACGCATGTCAAGGTTCTGCCTGACAAGATTCGTTGGGATTCTATCTCGTGTTGTATGGACATCCTACCCGATTGACTTAGGACCCACCGATGTATGTCAAGGTTCTGTCTGACTAAGATTCATTGGGGTTCTGTTTCGTGTTGTATGGCTAAAATGATGTGGGTTAATTTACTAACACGTGTGCGTTGTATGTTTTAATAGAAATTCCAGGAAGTAATCAAGAATTGTCAACGGGAACTCTGTAGAAATACCTAAGTTTTCAATGTGAGTACATTCTCTTTTTGTAAATCTTTTTATGAATCAAACTGTTTTACCAAAACCTCAAATGTTTTAATTACGCTTAACAGTGATTGAGTATATGTATTCTACAATTACTGCCGGTATGTTGGGGTTTTGTATACATTACTTTAAATCTGTTACTATTGGATGACGTGTTAGCCAATGAGTAACATGACCCACAAGTCAGGTGTTGACAGTACTGAATGAGTAATTGTGTAGATATAAACATTGTCATCGTTGATGCTTTCAATACTGTAAAGTTATAAAAACTTGTTTTGATTAAATTGGGATGCACTCGCCAGTATTTCTTGCTGATAAAATGTTTTTAAAATGCATTTCAGGTAACTTAATGTGAAGCTAATAGAAGCCAGCTGGAGAGCACTGAAGGCTTAGAAAAGTGGCTATAAAAGTTACCTAAACAAAAAGGAGTTTTATGTTTTCCATAAAATAGGGTTTGTCCCTACAAATGTATTGTAATAGAAACTTGGGTTTATCCCATTTGGTTAATTATAAAAGTTTGGTATTTTGAAACTCTGAAACTTATTTCCTAACTACGATCCTGATATGTTACGCTGCCAAATTAATAAACACCAGTACCACCTGTCTGCGATCCTCGCGGCTCCCGCTCCCGGGGTAGGGGTCGGGGGTTGCGACAGATATCATCTCTCAAACGGTATGTCATTAACCAAACAAAAATGGTTGTTGCTTATCCAAAGACAAAGGGTTGTCTTTTGCTCAAACGACATGTCATTAACCAAACAAAAATGGTTGTTGTTTATCCAAAGACATGTCATGTTGTTTCTGAACCATGTCACTTGGCAGCTGGGTTTTAATTATAAATACCATGCCTTTTGGAATGTAGAGCTAAAATAGAGAAAGTAAATAAAGTAATGGAGAGCTTTTCTTTTTATGTCTTGTATCGGAACTCAGTCGAATCGAAACATTATCGATGATATCTTTGTGTTCTTGATTCTTGTATTGCTTGGTTTGTGGTATAACTTGGATTCCGCATTTATTGCATCATTAAGAACAAGAAATCTTCATTGTTTAAGATCGAAATTAGGACCTGCAAATGATATCAGAGCATTAGGCTCGATATCTTGTTGAAAACCAATAATTTTGAGAGATTTTTGGGTGTTTATTGGACTTTTCATGGACAAAAAAACACTTAAAAACTTGTTTTAGACTAAAAAATGGTTTAATGACCTTAAAATGATGATGAAAATGATTGAATACTTATTAAAACTTGTGGAGACAATCAAAAACATGGTTTTTGTTGAGTTTTGTACATAAAAACCATTCCACCATTGTTTTCGGTGATCTAGTTCGCTGGAATAGTACAAGTTCGTTTTTGAAGGCTATTGGTACATTTGCATGCTTAAAAACATGAAAAAGTTTTCCTTTTTTGTCTCCTTGTGAGGTTCAAACGATACCTCATACCAGATTAGTGTCAGCTTTAAACCTAATGACAGTTACTTGTCGTTTAACATTATCGTTAAATGACACCATATACATCCAAACGGTACCTCCATATCGTTTGGACACATCATCAAACAAGATAGCGTATCGTTTGAAGAACAAGCCAATGACACACTTTCCTTGTCGTTTGACGTCTATTGTCGTTTGACTTCTACTGTCGTTTGACTATTTACCTTTTTGTTTGACCAAGGGGTTCTTGTTTGATCCTAAGGTTTTTGTTTGAAACCAAGGGTTGTTGTTTGACTAGAAGGGGTGTTGCTTGACTTAGCCTGGGGTCTTTTGAAAGTTAACTGTCTTTTGGGGTTAGGCAAATTTTTCATAAGTTTAAAATTCGTGATAAAATGGGTATAAATCCGTGGGATTGGATAAACCAATTCCTTCGCTTGGGCCCACTCTCTTTTGCATTCACAGTCTACAAATAACCCTCCGCCACAAAACAACAAAATAACCCTGCCACATCATGGGTTAAATCTTTTATTCCTTTATAGTCTACGAATAACCCTCCACCACCACCACTACAAATTAGCTATTGGGTTCAACCTCCTGTCGGTTATGATCGAACTGTACAGTTGGGAAATGATGGTCAAACAAGAATTGCGTTTTATGGAGAGATTATCAAGAATGTTAGTGATGGTGAATCTTCTGGAGATGAAGATACTTCTGAATACGGTGGCAGTTCAGATGAAGAGGGTTCAAGTTCGAGTGAAGATGTAATTAAAAGATGTACCTGAATACAATAGATGATTCGTTTAATGAATTCTCCAAGTTTTTATCTAATGATGGATCCTTTACTCATAAGAATGTAAACATGGCTCATTTGGATGGCCAATCCGATCAGGTAAGTGTTGATAAACCCAATCCTCTTAAGTGTGATAAATGCTTAGAGTTTGAAGGTAAAATAGAACACAAGAAGTGTCACAATCAAATTGTGATTGGTGATCTTGCAAGTGCACAGAGAACATGGCATTGAAGAAAAATGAAATGTTGTTTTAAACCATATATGTAACATTAAGAAAAGACATTTTCGAACTTAAGAGAACGTTTTTGAACTGGAAAATTGGTATTAATAATTACATTAATATCAATGAACAAACAAGGAAAGAGTTAGCCCTTTGCACGATGTGAGTACGAGACCATCTAACAAAAGTTAGACAGTTATTCCAACTTGAGATATGTGTTAGATCATATCATTGATACACAGAAAAAGAAACGAGATGTTAAGTGTATTGGTTGCCAAGTTTGTCCTCCACCGATGAGACACAACTACACCAAGTTACCCGATGATTAGGAAATGCACACTTTAACCCTATAGTTCCTTTAGATCCTTCTGAGTTTACAGTTGGGATAGGTTTCAAAAAGTGTGAATCCTCGAGTTAAAATCAATCGGTCAAGGTCAAGGAGTCAACATTTGTGAAAAATCAGTATTCTCCCATTGTTGAGGATATTGTTAATACAAATGATGAACCAGATGAGGACAAACCTAAGTAGTCAAACAATGTGACCAAAAAGGGAAACATAAGTCACACCCCGATTCCCGGATGGGTATAATCATGACTTTTGGATAACAGTTATCACAATATAATAATATGCAGCGGAAGTATTAGAGTAAAAATATTAAATTCATTAAAGCTTAAATTTATACAAAAGTAACACAAGCGTTCAGTACCAGTCCACATGCGGGATCTAATAAACAGAGCTTTAGACATCATAGGACTTAAGCGTCAGGAGTTGCAAATCCCTTAGCCTTCATTCTAGCCGACCCAGATTCCCAGCCTATAATAAGGTTCGGTACCTACGGTTCAATCTTTGAAAATACGTCAGCTAAAGTAGGTAAATACAATTAACTGACTATATGGAAAACAATTTTTCCAAAAGAGTTTTATACATAGAGAAAACCCGTAGGTGATCTTTTAAATATTTCTTGGGATTTATTCATGTTACCAGATTTACATACTTGGCTTAAAATCGGGAACCATAGATCAGAGCCAATCATTTAATTATGATTAAGGTACTCACAAAAGTTGAATAAAACGTGTCTTACAGTCGGTATGCCTACCCCGCACGCTATTCCGTATGGACATATAAGTATATGACTCAGGATGTCCGGACACGGTACCGTTAACCCCCAATCGTTTCAGTGTAACACCCTAACACGTTTTAACTGAAACACAGGGGGATTACGAACCATAAAATTTCTTTATTGACAAATGAATTACACGTCTGGAAACCATTAAAAATGACTTCTTTAAAAGAATTACATTCGTAATTCATGTAGTAATTAAACATTCAATTACAAACTAGGTGACGACCTTTCCGTACAACCCAGGCTCTTTAGCTCGATCTCCACCCAATTGTCCTTAGATAATAATGGTTCAAGTAACCTGCGGTCACCATAAACAACCCACACGTTAGTATATGGTGACATCTTACATATAATATAAACATGAAACTAAAGGACCATATAGTCGTCTGACGACATAAGGCATTTCATTCAATTATCCTTCCTCATTCATCCATTACATCTGGGCATCAACACTCTCACCCTACGTTAACATACCTGCACTTTACATTTCTTTCTCAAGATGACACGGTTAGCATCATGTGCACTTAATCATAATGGAATCTACAATTTCCACTTAACACAATCCATTAAACTACTTTCCATAAACTACATCTCGTGCATTCACACACACACACACACACACACACACATATATATATATATGTATTGAAATTTAACATCTTTATAAAATATTTACCATTGGTATACAATTGTTGGACTACAACATGAGTATACCCTTTTATATATTCATGGTCATACATACGAGTTCATACTACATACATCTACCATAAATCCATAAACCCATCATTGCACACATTCTAATTCACTTAAATGCATACAACTATCTGACTAAAGATATACTCTTAAAACAAATTCCCTCCTTACACGCATATAAGCATATTCTATCTCGATTGTTCATTCAAGTTTTAGTCACAAACTATATTCATCCCACGCATACGAATCTACAATCAATATTCGTTTTCCACACGTACCCGTCTACCATTTCCATCCTCATGTATGTTTACATTTGGTAAATCCATTAAGTTCACACTTGCATATGAACATGAGTTATGCAAGTCTGATGGAGTACAAAGAGGAAGAAAGAGTCAAAATGCGAAACCCGCTGTAAGATACGACTGGTTTGCCGTAGCTTACGGCCAGGCAAAGCTTTGAAAACAGCAGGTGCCTGCCGTAAGCTACGGCTATGTGCCGTAACTTACGGCCATGTGCCGTAACTTACGGCCATGCCTGCTATGCCAATGCTTCTTGTTCTGTTCCTTCTACACACTCACCGAGTATCCGGGGGTTTTCAATACGTGAAATAGTCATCATTCAAATTCCCAAATTTACTCCATACCTTTCCCGATATCCTTTTGACACTTAACCATAAATAAAACCAACTACTACATATCACCATGTTAATTTCGATGTTTGACCCATTTAGTCTTACCAAGCATTTTCGTTACTTTTGCACTATAAACAACCTACAACAACATTCCTAACCCATTTATTTACATTTCACAACCATTCCTACGTGACTCCTAACACTCATACAACAATTTTATCATATATACTAAGAAGTGAGTTTCGGAATTCACTTACCTCAAGCGTCCGTGTTCATGCTTGTTTCCTTGCCTATTCTTGACCCGTAGCATTCCACGCTTGAGTCCATGTTAATGTGATTCCTATCCTTTCATGCCATCATATGCACATAATCGTTAGAATGCATATTCATTCGTAATACTTTCATTTCAAATCCTTAGTTACATTGGTGTTTACTAGTCAATCATTAATATGCATAAGACATGAATCGGTAATCACATTATTCAACATCAACGAATTCCAATACGTCATCATACATAAGACATAGTCAGACTAACACATGTCGCATGATCCCCCAAATCTTACATACGTGTCAAAATTCCTAACCATGCTACGTATACATTGTTGACTTTTAGAAAGTCAACCTTCTTAGCATAGGACTTCCAACTTATGACCACATACTCATATCGATATGGCAGACCATAACAACAACATCATGCATATTTCATATTCATGTTGTGTGGCACATACAACTACACGATCACCTATTTATAAGCACATATAAACACATAGTCGATTCTACACATACTAATGCCTTCATGATCCTACAATTGACAACTACATTGAAAGTTATCCAATTTAACATAACTTTACCATTATTACTTACTAGTAAGTCCACACATTTAATAATTAGTACTTGGTCATTTACTAATCATAATCAAGCAATTAATCTCACGTATGGTGTGCATCACACCTTCAAAGTATATAGTACAACTACTAATGCACATTTCCACACAATCATGAAATCAACAAGATTACCCACATGAGCTCAATCAATTACACTTTCCTTGTGCAGGTTTAATAAAAATTACATCATTATCATATCTTATACCTATTCACCACGTTTTTGCATACAAATTTACCTTCTAACTTCACTTTGACATTTCCTCAAAACTTGATGTGCATACCATTCTCTAAGCACATTATACAAGTATCTTATACTTACCTTCCTAGTTCATGAAATCAAGCATCATGAACGTTTCTCTAGTAACGGATTGCACATGCATTACCATTAGACCATCCATAAAACACCCTCAACTTCCTTATTTTTGTACAAGAAATTTGTTATAAACTGTTCAGTTTCAAAGCTATAGTTCCCGACCTCTGATCAAAATTTCCTTTGGATGTATTAAAGATCTATATGCCAGAAAGCTACAATCAAAATATCAGCTCAATCCAACGCTCAGATCTTTGGGAAAATCAGTTTTACTAGGTTGTATTTTAACGAAAACGGGAATACGAACTACTATGAAAATAGGTTCCAAAGTTGAGCTTAAATAGCTCTGTTTCTCATTTTCACCGTTCAAAATCATTATCTAAGTATTGTGAACCTTATATAAAAAATTCAAGATGTTTCAACGGTTAGATTTCGCAGATCCTCCGGTTCTTTGTATCTAGGTTATTGAATAACATTCTGGACAGATTTGATTTATACAATTTTTACAACCTTAAGCAAAGATTTAGGTAAATTGGAGCTTACCATTGCGTTCGTAGCATCGATAATTGGTTTCAGGTGGAAACCCACAACTCTGACCACCTCTGGCTACCGCGAATTGTCGCTAAACGCCACCACCGGCCACCCCTCTTTCTCTAGTTCTTTCTCTCTCTTATTTCTCTCTCTAACTTGAGAGGAAAATCTGCCAAAAATGAGCCAAAGGGGGCATTTTATATATTGAACTTTGGTCATTTACATAATGCCCCCTCATGTTTGATTTTTATGACAATGGCCCTTCAAGTTCGGGAGAGTCACAATATTAGGTAGTTGTATTTCCCTGAACTGAACCCGTCATATTTATCAACATATACTACTAAAATACATTCCGTTAAAATATGCTGATACTCATAAAGTTATTTTTTCCTCATTAGTAAATCCCAACAAATTATAAAATAATATTTTATAACTTAATCTGAAACGGGATGTTACATTCTGTTATCAATTAAAACAGAATAAACCAGATTCTTACATTTATCCGCAACATAGACGACCCATTTATGTAATACCCGCTCCAAGTAACTTAATAGCCACCCCAAGTTCAAAAATTAAAATAAGTTAAGAGTATTTTCCTTTTTGCTAGCTTCCAATCAATATGATAATATTTTAGCAAAAAGCCAAAAGTCTAAGTATTATTGACCCAAGTCCGACTATTTGGGGGGTGCTATAGTCTGGAATGAACAAATTTATTATCTGTTAGAATGTATACGGGTCAAAGGTTAGTGTCACACCCTGACCCGCAACGGAAATGGTAGTCGGGGCATGATTGGGTTTTCATCAAAGCTCATGACATTTACTATCAAGTTTCATATTTATTATTTCTCTTTAAAGAAGAAATTACAATAAACATACAAACACAACATGTTCAAATACATTTTCATTCAAATTACAAACTAAAGTACAATTACAAAGGAAAACAAAACTAAACGTTCATTCCAATGCATTAACTTGTTTATTTTTCTAGGCCATCCTATGTGTTTCTTTTCTCAACCGGATCACCTGTATCATGTGTAAAATAGGGTTTTGGGTCAACAAAAGTTGGCGAGTGAATCTTATTTAAATATTTGAAAGGATTAGTTATGTTGGTTATTTGAATAAACTTGTGCATAACCAAATATGAATAAACGAAAATGTAAATTTAATCACAAAACACATAATATCAATTAATGCATAAGCACACACACCAAATGATGAACAATGAGATCAAGGCTCAATCAAACGGAGCCGATCAAATGAGGCACCTGATGCTCAACTCGTCTCCCACGAGGAACTGATGGGCCTAATGAATGATTTGCACACAACTTGACAAGAATGTAAACACGTATCACAACAAACAATATTTACATCATAAGTTTAGGTCATATAATGGTAATAGCATAAGTTTGAATAAACGAAATAATTAAAGCGACACATGATACACCCCAAAACATGAATAAAAAGAAGAATTTGTAAGGATTCACTCACAGTGGGTGCGATTCTTGGATTGATGATGAATGCGCACGAATTTGGATTTAACCATGAGAGAAACTAACCTAAATAATAACATAATAATTCGATAAATAAATAAACGTTATTTGTGATTAACATTTTTAATTAGTGCTCTTAGTGGGATTGTTAGATTTATTTTTGTGAGTTTAAGGAAATTTTCTAACTTTAAAAATCTTATTTTTAAATAATTTTCCAATTAAATAATATATAAAAAGAAATAAAAGTTGACTTTTTGACCGTTGACCGTTGACCGGTCGGACTGTGTTTTTATATGCGCTGAGTGAGGTTCGAACTCGGGACCTCTCGTATACGTGCACGCAGCTCTATCAACTGAGCTACGTGTCTAACCCGAAATATTTCTGATTTTAATTATATTTATATACTATTTAGATTATTCAGAAATTATTCAATTTTAAAAAAGGATTTAAGCTGTCGAACCGGTGTGAGAGCCTGGACTCGAACCCGCGACGTGTACATTGTTTTTGCACACAGTCCACCACTGGACTGTGTGTCTAACCCGGTTATTATTCTGGTTTTTATTATATTTATACACTTATCACATGTTTCAGGATTTGGCTTTTATAAAAAGGGTATGTTATTTCAGTGGATCGGAACACAAACAGAACTCGAACCCGGGACCATATGTTTCAAGTGCACACAGTCCACCACTGGACTGTGTGTCTAACCCGGTATTTTATCCGATTTTAATTATATTTATAAACGACTCGATGTTCATCTTCTTCACTAACTTAGAACTGGAAACAGATTTATTAAACATTTGATTCCACTGATCTACTGTTTTAGTTTAGACAAATGAATCGAATAGAACTGACAGAAAAGATTAAGAATTCATACCAATCGGAGAATGTTATGGAAGTTCCGGTTGGATTCCGGTACTGTGCAGAAAACTCCGGCGACTTGCAGATGAAGCTCTGAGGTCAGCGGAGCTGGGGAGAATAAGCAGAGAATTCCGAGAAGGGTTTGAACGAGTTTGGAAACGAGGTTAGCAAGGTATTCATAGGTGATGTGATCCACCACGATTTCGGTTTTTCCGATGATATTTCCTGGCGACTACCGGACAATTCCGGCGAAAAGAGGAAGTGTTTTGAGGAAACGGATAGTTTGAAGAGAGATTTCAAGAGTGTGAATTCTAATTGAGTCCTGAATTCGATTATTTATAGCTGACAGTGGAAGCTTGAATCGAGTTTCAATTTTTGGTGGAAATCGGTTACAATGGAAATGATTGATAGCTTAATTGAATGAGATTGATTCGGTTACAAGACCAGGTTTATGATTGGAACAGTTTTCTCCCATCAATTGCTTCAAAACAGCAATTTGTTGACTGCTAGATTTAAGCGCGGTCGTTACCGGGTGGGTGTTCAGGAATTCAATTTCGAAACTTGTATTAATATTGTTTAGTTTAGAATCTTAACAGATAAATGCGTGTGGCGGAGTGGTGAAAGCTGTGTGTGTATAAGTTTGTGGGTGACCCGGGTTCGAAACCCGGCGTCTCCATATTTTTTTTAATTCATTATTTTTTTTTGTTATTTAATAATTATGTTTTAAAATTCTAATATATATATATTAATTATGTATTGTTTAAAATTCATCTGAGCAATATATACACAACGAAAAAATTTATAACTTAGTATTTGATTTATAAACGAAGCGGGTTTGGAAACCCGTTTTTCGACGAATGTTACAGTATCCCCTACTTTTAGAAATTTCGTCCCGAAATTTAAGTAGTAGTGGTATATTTGACTTGAAGAGAGGATGTTTTAATTTGACAATTACATAATTAGAAGAGGGTGAGAGTTTAAATCTTATTTGAGGCGGTAACGTTCCTAGTAAGGGTTGAATACCCTGCCACAGGAATCGTTTTTTGATGCCTAAAGTATAAGAATGCGGAACATGGATAAACAGAGTTGATTGACTAGGTATGATTTCATGCATAAGAGTTTTGAGGGAATTTATACGTTTGAAAAGATAAGGTTATATCACAAAATAAAAACTTCATCCATGACAATATTAAAACCTACACGGAACCTCTCATAACCGCCTGACAATGCTGTTGATCCTTTGACAAGAATACTTATATATAGGAAGTACCAGCGGCGTATCCACCATATTCTTGTCAAATTTTCATTGGCTTTGTCAGTAAGTTAGGATTAGTTCTATGTGACTTTAAAATCTACAAAACAAACAGAACATCCAATGCTTGGGTCTCAAATCTGAAAGGATACATGATCGAGTGATGACAGTACCTCTCTCGTTTGTTATGATGAAGGGGTTAGTCTATGCAAAAGTGAGACACAACCCAACTTCTTTAAATGATGTGATCGAGGTACGTCGAGATGTTTGATGATATGAATGTTAAATCAATGAGTATAAAACAAAACTGTAATATCAATTCGCATTAAAATTCTTGGATACATAAATTCCCAATTTAAAACTGGGAGACGTAAAGATTGAGATAACATAAAGAAAACATTAAAACTAAATGGTTAGAGTTGAGTCTTGACTCTTGGTGAGGGAAAGCTAGTTGGGTGATTCGTTTAGGCCGTTATTATCTTCAACAGGATTGGCGTTGATGTTGTAAGCCCTTCCTCTTGCTAGCGGTGGAGCTAGGTTTGCTTGATTTGCTTGGTTAACTGGGTTTGCTTGAGCTTGGGCATTTATGATGTTAACTGTAATGCCTCGTATTTCCAAGATTTATTATTTTTATAAAAATTCACGCTCGTTTTCTATTTCCTGAGTCGCAACTTCAATCGGATCGAAAAACGGTTCGTGTTTCTAAAGTGGGTAGGTCGCCACAACTAAAACAAGCTCGAACATATGGAAACATGGGGTATTGGGGTTGTTGATATGTTTGGATCATGTTTTGAGTAGGGGGTGAGGCTTGGTTTTGAGGGGCACGACAAGTTTTGCTCCCATGACCATAACGCCCACAATTTGCACACAGTCGACAAGGTACGGTAGATGGATGGTGATAAAAACAGGTGTTGCATTGAGGGTGAGGTCCAATGTAAGGTTTCTTATTTGGGTAAGTAGAGTTGGGTGCTACTTGAGTGATTGGGATGGCTTGGAGGGGTACGGCTTGTGAAGCTGGTTGATTGCCTTTGGTGATAGCGAAATTTTGCCCATCTCGTTTTCTCTTAGGAGTGATTTGAGGAGGGGATTCGGTCTGGGTGGAGTTTGAGGTTTCGGTTGATGCTTTATCCTTCTTCTTCTCCTCCGTGAAGTCTTTATTCTGTATGCGGTTTTCGGTGAGCTCTGTAGCTAACTCCATTGCTGCTTCCAAAGTTGAAGGTGTGGTACTTATTACAGGGTCTTGAATTTTTGAAGGAAGACCTCGAATGTAGTGCTCGATCAAACGGTAGAGGGGAGTGAACAAGTTGGGGACCATCTGATTCAACTCAAGAAATCTCTTGTTGTATGTGGTGTGGTCGCCCTCTTTTTGTTTCAAAGAATAGAACTCATCTTCCAATTTCTTGATTTCGCTTTTTGGACAGAACCGTCTTGTCATGATTTCCTTCAACTCTTCCCAAGTCAAGGTCATAGCATCTTCAGCACCTCGCTTGGCCTTCTCTGTATTCCACCATGTAAGTGCTACTCCGAACAAACGACCGTAGCATATCGCACCTTGCGATCATCGGGGCAGTCGCAATTGAGAAAAGTGTTTTCCATTTCCTCAAACCAATGGAGGAGAGCGGTGACACCTTCAGTCCCTTCGTATTTTGGAGGATCGCAGGATTTGAAATGTTTGAAGGTGCATTTAGGGGCTTTTGGGGGAGGATTGACAATGTTTTGATCTTCTTGGTTGATTGGGTTGACGGGATTAGCGGTAAGGGCCTGTTGTACTTGAATTACGATGTTGGGTATTACGGCAGCCATTTGTTGAGCGATTTGGGCAGCCATGCGTTCGCGGGATTTTCCTGATCTCATACTTCTACGAGAGAGACTAGAAGACATCTACAAGGAATACGTATCGAGAGTATGAGTTTGACGTTTTAGGTGTCATGTGTCGTATTTAGAAATGAACATTCACAAAAACAAATGAATAAAATAACCTACTACATCCATAGGATGTCTTGGGCTTTGCTCATGTTTGGGCTCCCATATGTCCCCTTACTTGGCCTTGGTAGTCATGTGGGCCCCCATGACTACTAGGCTCTGGTAGGATACATATTGGTATTGGCCTGTTAACACTTGCGCCACCCGAATGAAAATCGCAAAAACATGACAGCAAAGTATGAGGTCGAAGGGTGTCCTGGTATGGACACAGTGACAACTCAAAGTAGGGTTAGTTCGAACGACGTTTGGTGTGGCATGCTTTGGCCTAATAGGTCCTTCGTACTCTCATTGTTAGTCCCCAGGTAGGCAAACTGGTCCATTATATTGGATTTATACGAATGCCAACCTAGACAGGACGTTCTGACTACCGGTACTTGTACCCTTAAAGTTACTACATGCCCGTCGTAGAACTCACTTTGATGAGATTGAAAAATTAAAATTGTGACAAAATCTTGAATAAAGGAAATATGAGGATGATTTGAATATGCGTGATGAATGTATATGTAAGCATGTTATGTTTGACAATAAGTATAACTCATTAAGTATCGCACAAAATGATAGTGGAAGTGTTTGCATGCATTTGTGTGTAGTAAATACGAAACAAATAAACATCATGAGTTTGCATGTAACCACATAAACAATTAAAATCTAATCAACTATAGTATAGGCTCTAAGGGTCTAATAACCTATCCTATATCCCTATAGTCAAAAGCTCTGATACCAATCTGTCACACCCTGACCCGCAGCGGAAATGGTAGTCGGGGCATGATTGGGTTTTCATCAAAGCTCATGACATTTACTATAAAGTTTCATATTTATTATTTCTCTTTAAAGAAGAAGTTACAATAAACATACAAACACAACATGTTCAAAGACATTTTCATTCAAATTACAAACTAAAGTACAATTACAAAGGAAAACAAAACTAAACGTTCATTCCAAGGCATTAACTTGTTTATTCTTCTAGGCCATCCTATGTGTTTCTTTTCTCAACCGGATCACCTGTATCATGTGTAAAATAGGGTTTTGGGTCAACAAAAGTTGGCGAGTGAATCTTATTTAAATATTTGAAAGGATTAGTTATGTTGGTTATTTGAATAAAATTGTGCATAACCAAATATGAATAAACGTAAATGTAAATTTAATCACAAAACACATAATATCAATTAATGCACAAGCACACACAACAAATGATGAACAATGAGATCAAGACTCAATCAAACGGAGCCGATCAAATGAGGCACCTGATGCTCAACTCGTCTCCCACGAGGACTGATGGGCCTAATGAATGATTTGCACACAACTTGACAAGAATGTAAACACGTATCACAACAAACAATATTTACATCATAAGTTTAGGTCATATAATGGTAATAGCACAAGTTTGAATAAACGAAATAATTAAAGCGACACATGATACACCCCAAAACATGAATAAAAAGAGGAATTTGTAAGGAATCACTCACAGTGGGTGCGTTTCTTGGATTGATGATGAATGCGCACGAATTTGGATTTAACCACGAGAGAAACTAACCTAAATAATAACATAATAATTCGATAAATAAATAAACGTTATTTGTGATTAACATTTTTAATTAGTGCTCTTAATGGGATTGTTAGATTTATTTTTGTGAGTTTAAGGAAATTTTCTAACTTTAAAAATCTTATTTTTAAATAATTTTCCAATTAAATAATATATAAAAAGAAATAAAAAGTTGACTCTTTGACCGTTGACCGTTGACCATTGACCGGTCGGACTGTGTTTTTATATGCGCTGAGTGAGGTTCGAACTCGGGACCTCTCGTATACGTGCACGCAGCTCTACCAACTGAGCTACGTGTCTAACCCGAAATATTTCTGATTTTAATTATATTTATATACTATTTAGATTATTCAGAAATTATTCAATTTTTAAAAAGGATTTAAACTGTCGAACCGGTGTGAGAGCCTGGACTCGAACCCGCGACGTGTACATTGTTTTTGCACACAGTCCACCACTAGACTGTGTGTCTAACCCGGTTATTATTCTGGTTTTTATTATATTTATACACTTATCACATGTTTCAGGATTTGGCTTTTATAAAAAGGGTATGTTATTTCAGTGGATCGGAACACAAACAGAACTCGAACCCGGGACCATATGTTTCAAGTGCACACAGTCCACCACTGGACTGGTGTCTAACCCGGTATTTTATCCGATTTTAATTATATTTATAAACGACTCGATGTTCATCTTCTTCACTAACTTAGAACTGGAAACAGATTTATTAAACATTTGATTTCACTGATCTACTGTTTTAGTTTAGACAAATGAATCGAATAGAATTGACAGAAAAGATTAAGAATTCATACCGATCGGAGAATGTTATGGAAGTTCCGGTTGGATTCCGGTACTGTGCAGAAAACTCCGGCGACTTGCAGATGAAGCTCTGAGGTCAGTGGAGCTGGGGAGAATAAGCAGAGGATTCCGAGAAGGGTTTGAACGAGTTTGGAAACGAGGTTAGCAAGGTATTCATAGGTGATGTGATCCACCACGATTTCGGTTTTTCCGATGATATTTCCTGGCGACTACCAGACAATTCCGGCGAACAGAGGAAGTGTTTTGAGGAAACAGATAGTTTGAAGAGAGATTTGCGAGAGTGTGAATTCTAATTGAGTCCTGAATTCGATTATTTATAGCTGACAGTGGAAGCTTGAATCGAGTTTCAATTTTTGGTGGAAATCGGTTACAATGGAAATGATTGATAGCTTCATTGAATGAGATTGATTCGGTTACAAGACCAGGTTTATGATTGGAACAATTTTCTCCCATCAATTGCTTCAAAACAGCAATTTGTTGACTGCTAGATTTAAGCGCGGTCGTTACCGGCGGGTGTTCAGGAATTCAATTTCGAGACTTGTATTATTATTGTTTAGTTTAGAATCT
Organism: Scalesia atractyloides; assembly: GCA_947069175.1. Classification (NCBI taxonomy): domain Eukaryota; kingdom Viridiplantae; phylum Streptophyta; class Magnoliopsida; order Asterales; family Asteraceae; genus Scalesia; species Scalesia atractyloides. Next base: position 6,959,463 of record CAMTDV010001634.1, read on the forward strand.
TAACAGATAAATGCATGTGGCGGAGTGGTGAAAGCTGTGTGTGTATAAGTTTGTGGGTGACCCGGGTTCGAGACCCGGCGTCTCCATATTTTTTTTTGTTATTTAATAATTATGTTTTAAAATTCTAATATATATATTAATTATGTATTGTTTAAAATTCATCTGAGCAATATATACGCAACGAAAAAATTTATAACTTAGTATTTGATTTATAAACGAAGCGGGTTTGGAAACCCGTTTTTTCGACGAATGTTACAGTTATTCCCTTTAGATATGACCCGGTATTTAAGAATAGGTTCGCTAGATTAAGCGTAAATCGAATAGAACGTGGTTTATACCTATCCGAGTGCAAGCCTCATTGGATAAAGGTTATTTAACCAAGCATTCTGATTTGGAATGGTTTTGAATCATTTGACCCGGTTCGACTAGTTTATATATTTTATATTACTTAAACTAGTCAAATGCGCATAGGCAGTATAGGGTTATGATGAGTCTGTTATGTCAAAATATTTTTAATAATGTTATATAATCATTCTTGAGGTCAAATTATATGCCTCATTGGTTTAAAAACCATTTTTACACCATAAGGGCATTTTTGACATTTATTAAAGTATATAATTTTGTTCGTCAATAAACCCGTCAAACAACATGACCAAAGGGTATAACCTCAGAGGGTTATATCCTACAATATTATGGTCATATGACAAATCCTAATGTCCTAAACTTGACCAAACGGGTCAGAATCGAAAGTTAAAGCAGAAAGTCAAATTGCTTGACTTTGGATATAGAATTGAGCTCTAAATAAGAAATGACAAGTCAGACATGTTTAGACATTTCCTAATATGTTTATAAACTGATATGATGTCAAAATCTTAAAGTTTTAATAGTTAGAAACTTAATTAGCTCAATTTGCAAAATTTATGTTTTTGATTTTTTATTTAATATAAATTTGACTCGTCATTTCGCCTACTTAACGTGATATTCAGAGGGAGTTATCACATAACATCTTGATTATTACGATCACGTTGCAAAGTTCGATTCGAAAATTGGCTTGACCGAAAGGCCAAAACTGAAAGTCAAAGTAAAAGTCAGTTTGCTTGACTTTTGGCTAATAACTAGCCTAATAAAATGAAATAAACTAGAAAGAACACTTACAAGTGTTCAACAGAAGCTTAGAACTTCAGGGAGGAGTCTCCTAATGATTAGGAGCAACTCCAAAGAAGATTTAGAAGTGAGAAAGAATGGTGTGAGTGAAATTATGAACCAAGTAGGCTATTTATACTTGTTCATGGAGCATGAGGAGGTGACAAATGTCTCATGAGGTGTTATGAAGATGATTAGTGGCCAGACATGTGTCTTAATGTGGTGAAGTGTGGCATCTTTGATGAAAGGTGGCAAGATTCTGCGAAAGGTGACAATATATGCAGCAGCATGCTGACAACGATTTTACTACTGTCAGCGCACCCCTTACGGACCATAAGGAGTATTGCTTGTGGTCCGTAAGAGACCTGGTGCGCAAAATGATTTGAACATCCTTACGGGCCATGAGAGTATGTTCTTCGGTCCGCAAGGGACCTCGGAAATTTTTTAAATTTTGCGTTTTAGGCAGATTTAACCCCTCAACTTTAAACAGTAAGTACCATTTTAGTGCCTGTGGTTTGGGCTGTTTTGCAAGTATAGTCCAAAGGTTTCATTTTTCACATCTGGATCCAAAAAGGTTTCATCGTTGTCATTTTTGATCCAACTGACTTAACCCCATCCATTGTTAAGTCAGGAGAAAATTTGTCATTTCTCTTATTATGTTAATTCAACCTTTATTAAACCATGCTTTTAAATCTTATAAAAACTAAAAAAAAAAACCAAGATTATTATCTCTACTATACAATGACTTTTTCTCACTAACTTCTTCAAAAACCCAGATATATATTCATCATACCTCTTCCACCATCATACAACTTCCATCACCTCTGACCACCTCTCAACCCAACACCATACCCCCTCACCTTTTCTATCACTCTCACCAACCAAAACACCACTATCATCAACCAAACCCCGCCACCGTTAATCATCCGCCCCATATGTTCCCCTTTTTCAGATCTGGCGGAGATGAACAACCACCATCATAGCCGCGATGAACAACACCATCTCCACCATCCGACCACCACCAACATCACCACTACCCGACCACTACAATCCGACCACCACAACCATCGCCACCACTCGACAACCACCAACCTCACCACCACCCGATCATCACAACCATCGCCACCATCCGACCACCACAACCATCGCTACCACCCGACCACCACAACCATCGCCGGAAAAACAAGGAGCTCTGACTTCCCAAATTTTCAGTAAATACCTCCAAAAATCGAAAAAGAACAAATTATTAATGGTGGTTCCTTGAGATCTAAGCTTGAGGGGTGTAGAGAAAGGGAGAATAGAGGTGACGCCTAGGGTTACTCATTATGAACCCTAATTTTTGATCGATTTTTGCTTCTCCACACTATGTAGATTGGAGTTCTTGGGCTGAAGTCCTTTCTAGTATGTGCTATCAGTGTATTATTGTATTTTGAAGTTGGAATCATGAGAAATGGCAATGGTGAATGACTAAAATCATTAGGGATTCTTTATAAAGGGTAAGGAGATTAAAAGGGGAGAAAATAAAAGGTTTTTAAAATTTATTAGAAAAAGACCGAGTTGCCCTTGAGTTAATAGAGCTGAATGGATTGGGTTAAGTCAGTTGGACCAAAATGGCAACGATAAAACCTTTTTGGATCCAGATGCGAAAAATGAAACCTTTGGACTATACTGGCAAAACAACCTAAACCACAGGGACTAAAATGGCATTTAACTCAACATTAAATATATAATATTTTTATGATTTTTAACACTTCCTTTCAATCATTGTGAATTATGTGAAAGGTTTCTAAACACTGTCACGCTAGAATTTGATCTAAAATATGAGGGTGTTACAACATACCTCGTAAGAATCACATTCTTTGTGATCCATCATTGGAACATAGTGAAACTACTCTGGCAAATCCGTTGAAGTTCCTTTAGAAAAGTCTCAAAGCGTGAATTTACTTTACATTTTGATTGGTTCTGATAAAATATATTCAAACAATGGTTTTCGAACTCAAAATGCCAATAAGTCTTTGATTGATAAAGTTTTTTCAAGATTTGACTAGTATGTTTTTGATAAAGACGAGCCCAACAGTTGTGGTAACACAGTGTGCTCCTATCCCAAAAGCCAAAGTTCGAAAGCAATTTGAAAATCAAAAGCTTCCGCTTCAATAATAGCAAACCATAAAAAGGTTCAAAATGTGAACTTCGTGAAATCTCGAGGCACTGATAAAATTGAATATTTTGAAAAAAAAATCTAATACGCATTTTGTTAAACAAATCAAGATTTTACAAAGAAACAACCAAAACAATTTAACAAAAGACAAAAATAGTTCATTTTCAAGTTATCAGTACCGCTATACTCTAGGTTTGTAGAGTAGAGATCATGCTTCAATGCAATGCAATGGGTAACGATTCGTATTTTCGTAATTTCTTTTTTAGAAACTTTGTAATCGTATTTCATTTCAATCTATGTAATCTTGAGACTTTAATCATAATGGAAATACATTTCTTCACCCTCATTTATTCATACATGCATGATACTTAATCAATCTCGAATATGTGTTTTATATACAAAACCGAATTATACTTGACATTTATTATATATTCGAGATTATACTCATACACATTCATACTATACACATGTTTGTACATGCCTTAAAATGCCCTAAAAACACGTAACCTATTAAAGATATTGCATAATTGGACAAACCACCAAACAACAAGGGCTAATAATGACAATTTTTTATTTTTGGAAGAACATACGGGTCGTATGCTAAAGGCATAAGGTCGTATGTATGATCGGATGTTACAGAAAATTTTAAAACTCAAGAATTGGACCTCCTTTCCACCTTCCATCTCCTCCCATCACCTCTAACCTTATTTAAACTCAAACTCTAATCCACCCCTACATAACCAAGTATCCCACATCTTGTTTTCACTTTCCATACCTCAATTCTACTCTCAAACATTCAAGAATTCTCAAGAAAACTTGCAACTTTGAGTAGAAAGTTCTATTTGTTCAAGTAAGTTTTCAACTTACTTCTTCAACCCTTTCTTTTCATTTCTTGATTCCCAACTCCTTGGATAACCTCTAGGGATGTTACCCAATGTTCACCAAGGTGTAACAAGGTAGTACATCACCTATATGAGGCTCTAAAGTGAGTTCAACATTTTGTTTTGTTTAACTTGTTTGTGGTCATGTTTACCTTGTGGAAACTATGCACCAAACCTTGTCCCCAACTATACTCAGGTTGAGGGGCTTGTGTTATGGTAAATTTCCATAAGTTATGAGGTTCATAACCTCCAATGTTGTTGAAACCATCCAAGCTCACAACCTTCAATGTTGTAAGACTTTTGTTTTGGTAAAGCGTGAACAATGGGGGATTGGCTTCCAACCAACTATATATGATTCCAGTTCCTCACTTGGTTAGTTAATCCGTTTTCTTTACCCTAGGTCACCAAGAAAACTTTCTAGTAACAAAGTGTCCAAACTACACTAATACTCACAACATTTTCCATGATTGGAATGCACTAGTGTAGTTTGAGTTCACTAGGCTACTTGATGACTTAGATGATACAACATTATAAGTAGCTTCCAAGAATCAAAGTGAGCCAACCCCACCTCGTCTCCAACATTTGCCATATTGGCTATGCACTCATCGGGTTATCCTCATTTCTCTACTTAATGAATTATCAACTAAGTTTATATTCATGACCAACCGAAATCATTAACTAAGTTGATGATTTTGTGCTTTGCTGAATCATATAATGAGGATTAATGGGTGATGATCATCCTACCTCCTTGCGGCCATTTCATGGTACCTTATAACACTATGACCGTAATATATATTCCCATCTTTATAATTCCAAACCCAATCCAAGCATCGAATCCACGAACTCATACACCTTTGTTTCCCCTATCGTAGGGTAACTTTGGTGTTCCAAACTCAAGACCCGTCAAACTTACTTACGTGGAATCTCTACGTAAAGCGTGAGTATACTTGACCCACTTTACCCTTTAAACCACTTTTGGGTGTAACATATACAATCTATCAAATTCACGAGACACATGCATACAATCTTATGCAAACACTCAATCCATTTTGGCTTGACTTATAGTTTTTGCATGCTAGTATGATATGTAACTTAGTATACAAATTACCATGTTTGGATTTGAGATAATCTTATATACGTATGCTATGTAATCAAACTTATATACTTGGCAACCTTATGTTGACTTTTACTTTAATACATGTTGCAGGTAATGTATGATGACGCTCAAGAAATCGACACTTAAATTTGTGTTATGTATTTCCTTAGGTTGTATTGCATTTAATTTGCAAGATATTTTATTTTCCATTTCAAGACAATGTATTGTCGTTTAGAATGAAATGAAATATTGTTAGTTAAGTTATTGTCACATTTTGCAAAGTTATGAAGTTTCGAGCAATATATTTTCGTCCCGCCTCGATGTTTCTGCCATCGGTTGGGGTGTGACAGATTGGTATCAGAGCCATAACTATAGAGAGCTAGGAAAATTACCATGCTTTTGACCTAGTATATAGTTAAGAACTCCCAAACTAGACCATTCTTGTGTTTATGCTTAAAGTACTTGAATTCTCCCTACTTTGCTCCTTATCTTATCTTTTGTCATAAAATATATATGTCTTTCCTGAGACAAACTATACTACAAACACGAATACACGAAGACACTCTCATTCTACAAACGAGATGGACTTACCAAAATAGGTGTGAAAACCATCTCTTTGGGATATCTCTCAATCCATGTTTAATGATTCTACGAAATTTTACCATCAAGATAAGAGTGATTTCCTCACCTTGATGGAAATTTCACCATTTCATTCTAGTGGACCCTTACCAACGAGCCGGATTTAATTGCTTATTTCATATGGTAAGTACCAACCACATTTAGGGAACAACATTATCAAGTTAGGGGTTATACCCACATCTTGATAGCTAGTCTCACTCCTCGATTTTCAATCTCGCCAAAAGTCTCGAACTTTCGGTTGACTAAGGACATGTAGTAACCAGAAAGGTGAATATGAAATTTTGGCGAAAGTATTCTACCTATTAGGCCAAAGCATGCTTCCCGAACTCAAAAGAATTTTTGATCACTTTGAAATAGTCTTACTTCCATTCCGAGACACTCCAAGATTTTACATTGAACCTCTTTTAGTCATATCAATTTTAGTGTATTTTATACTTGATACTTCCTTCATTTCAAAGTCGAAATCCCGAATCACGCTATAATCGCAATGTAAAACAATAATAATATTCGAGAACAAATGAAATTTTCGATTACTTTCTAAGTAAATTCATACTATAGTTATGTGATCAACTTAAAACCTACGTGATTATGTGACATACTACCATGTTAATTGTGCAAACTTATTCAAAATCCATATAATAAAGTCTCATCAATTCCTTTACTCAATCTTATAGATGTCTTCAAGCCGTCTCTCAAACTTGAAAAGAAACTCAAAACAAAGCTCGAACAAAAAGATAATAGTGTTTATGGCCAAGGTCATACCCGAAATCGTCAACCAATTCCAAGCCAATTCTAGCCCAAACGCTTGGGTTAATTCTAAGGTTGACCAACCCAAAAACACCTTCCACTTCAAGCAATTCATGTCATGTAACCCAACACCCTTCACGGGAAACGGCGACGACGATGCTTCAATGGTTTTACTCCGTTGAGGTCGCTTTCCGCCAATGTGGTTGTCCGGACCATCGAAGAACCCTCAATGCTACTGGCGTCTTCCAAGCCAAAGCGCTTGATTGGTGGACCGTCGAGAGGAACACACATGGCAACGACGCCGCTTATGCCTTACTTTGGAATGAGGTAAAGCAACTCATGATAGCGGAGTTTTACCCGCCGCATGAGTTGCGAAAACTTGAAAACGAGTTTTCGAACCTCAAGCAAATCAAGGGTGACAATGCAACCTACACCACCCGTTTTAAACAACTTAGCATTTTTCATCAACACCAAGTTACCCTCAAACGAGCCATCAAGAAGTACATCCTAGGTCTTCTGTCGGCCGCCCTTGACGCCAAACTCGATACTCTCGAAAAGATGTATCGATTAGCCGCCAAATTCAATTATAATCATGTGGAAGATGGAGTCTACAAACTGAAGGGTTCCATAAAAACCACCAACCATACCACCACCAAACCCACTCCATCCAAACCAGCACCCAAAACTAACTCTAAAGGTAAGAAGCGTAAGCTGTTAAGCCGCAACTTCACCATAGTAACCCACACCAAACCAACCCCAACAACAACAACTCCCCAACCCAAATCCCGACTCAGTCAAGTGATCCTACATTGGGACTTTTTCCAAGTGTACCACTTGCGGCTACCACCACGCAACCACAACAGTGTGCCTCCATTGCACTACGTGCAATCGGTTTGGGCACTTTAACCCAATGCCGAAGTGGTGCTCCACCGCAAGGCAACCAAAACCAAAACCAAGCCCAAGACCAGAACCAACAACCATAAAACAATGTACGAGCTTGTTATAAATGTGGCGATCTCACTCATCTCAACCCGCAATGCCCCCAACGCAACACTGAAGCTCAAATGGCTCGTCGACGCGCTTTCAGCATCAACGCCAACCAGGCTTAGAATGATAATAACGTCATGAACGTTTCTTGTAAATGGATCATGTTTTCATGAACGTCATGACCTTTTGTATCCGAAGAATTTGAACCATTACTTAAATGTACACGATCTAAGCTACCAAATTCTTTTAACGTCGAAGTCGCCAACGGAAAATCCATAACCGCTGATTATGTTCTTAATGATTGTACCCTAAATCTCAACGAACATGAATTTCCCATTGAACTTAAACCCATGCAATTGGATAGCTTTGACATCATAGTAGGCATGGATTGGCTTCGCAAATTTCATGCCAAAGTCGTTTGCTTTGGAAAGTTTATTCACCTTCCACTTCCGTCCCGTGACATCTTGCACATCTATGGTTAGAAACCGTCAAAAGGACTCAAACTTATGTCGTACACTCAAGCGAACAAGTACTAAATCAAATAGTACTTTTAATTTCTAGAGACAGATGGAACTTAGATTGAGACGATGTATGTGGGAGACAAGGATTCTAGATATCAATTCGATCTCAGCACAAGGCCTAAATATCTTCTTTTATATTAAAATTCGCCGGACACACACCTATACAATCACATAGGTTGATCCGTCTTTAACGCTCCGCAACCACCTTGATTGTGTCTGCGCAATACCCTATCTGAAACCCCCACCTCATTATTATTTTCTAGTCGCAAGTGAGAGAAGGAATGAGAGAGGTGTGCAGCTCGATGGTTTTCTATGATTTCCGGGTAAGCTCTAACCATACAAACTCTAGTTTTGTCGTTTAGACTTCATTGTGATGATGGAAACTTCAATTTCATGATAAGGGTTCTTATTTTTTTTTAATTTTGAAGCCATGTATGAAAAATTTGGCCATAGTGGTGAAAAATCTAACGAACACAAAAAATTCGAAGAGGAAACTAGGGTTTCTAGCAGATTGTTCGCGGAAACGTTTCTCATAGAAGCTAGCAGCGACAATGGTACAGAGTGAAAGTGCTCGGCGAAACACTTGCATGGATATATTATGGATCCAAAATGAATTATTTCTTAAGGTTGATGTGTTAAATATCTTGAGAGTTGCTCCAGATTAATTCACATATATAAACAAAAAACTAAAAAAATCATGAGAGACAGGCGATCCCATAGCCCCCACCTATTTACGCCGCTACTTATAGTAAAGCAACCACACATATTTATATAACATTAGAAGACATCAGATGCCGTTATGATGATATATTTTAACCATCAAATAAAAATAACCTATAATAAAGAAAGGCATATATTCTAAGCGATTTTATAATGCTTAATGTTCCAATAATGGTGCTAATTAAGCCTGCAGAAGGAAATAGCCATGTTTCACGTGCTTGCATAGCCTTTAACGTCTATTTAGAAAAACCAAACTTGGCCAAAATGAAGAATCTCTTTGCTTAAATGACTTATTAAAAGTCATTGGAAGTATAATAAAACAATGAGTGAAACATGAGGTTGTTATTATTCGAATTGAAGCACAATAACCATAAATATTAAATTGAAATATGCAGAATCTGTAACTTATAGCAATTAATTAAAAAAATGAATTCTTATCATCTAAGCATATATATAAGCTTGCCCCACAAATTAACGAGAATTTATGTTTTGTTTTGAAAGAAATCTCATGGGTTGGAGCCGTTTAATAAAATGAAAAGATAATGCTTCGATCATGCATAGACTTCCTTCGCAACCATCACATATTTATTCACTTGTTTTTAAGGGGACGGTACTACGGCAAAACAATAAATATATATTAGCAATAGGTAATGAAATACTGAAACTTTTTTGTATATATCATAATTGATTCATTATTTATACAAATAAGCAGAAAAATGATAAAATATTGTAATATACATAGAGAGACTTGTAGTCACACAGAAACTTGATTCTTCATCGCACAATACCAATATATGATTTTTTAGATACATGAGCACCAAACTTTGTGCTACATGAAATTAGCTTCTTGAACCCTAAAAAAAGCAGAAACTCAAATTTGAGCTCTTTAATGCACTTGAACATTGTGACAAACCATAATCAAACTTGGAAGTGCTTTGCCAGCAAAAGATACATAGTTTCACTCATACCCATCAGAGGAAACTAACAAACCAATAAACTTTTGAGAAAGCGATTCACTAGATATATAATCAAACGGAAAGACCTAGTCAACCATAAGTGTGTATGGATGGTTAGTTTAGCTAAGATACTACACATCTCTTACTTCAAACATGTTGCGGTTCTTGACGACTATATCAAACATATGCACAGACTTGAACTTGTTGAAGTGCTTAGGGAGAGAAATGAGATGAACAGTGGACCTTTTGTGAAACTGCAACAAATCAGGATCATCATAGTACCTTTCCCATCCTAAAGATGACAAGATTCTTTCAAGCCTATCATAGGAAGTCATTACTTCGTTTGTTGGTACATGGACCAGGACCTTACGTCGAGCCGAACCCTGACAGGAATCACCTACTTGGCTCTCCACTAGTCGAACCACACCGTTCTGGGTTGAACACCCAAACACCAGACATATATAAATCTTTAGTTCTGTACTAGCTAGATATGGTTTTAAGTTTAGGTACTATTGAACAAGAATATGAATGTCTGGAGTTGGGGGGTGGAGGTTTATATAAGGGTTTCTAGCCACCTAGGGTGGAGAATATATGCATACACATATCTCTATCTATATATAATAGATAAAAGCGTGCGTTTGGGCCCATTAAACATTAGGGAAAATAAACTTTGTGTGTCTAAGGGCATCACTTACCCACGTGTGAATGAGTGGGGAGGCGAAATTTTGGATGGAGGGAAGTCCGAAATCTCTTTCCAAGTCATTATAAATCCCCACAAACATAAAGGGATTCTTAATTAGATATTGTCGAGTCATTTCTGGTACAACCAGCATTGGAAACAACTGTACTGATGGCATCCTGTGTGACCATGTAGTGATTGATACAACAAGCAGTTAAGGGTGATTGAGAAATCTTTTGATGGGTCATGACTATGCAGTTTTGATTGGAATGTCTGAGAAACGATTTTACCACCAAAATTAATCAAAACGTATCAAAATCTTAATAATAATATATACTTAATAACAACTAATCACTCAATGATATTCATATAACCCATGTAGGTCCACTAGAGGAGGATCTAGATCAACCTATCCTTGTTATCGAACACACCCGCAAGTGCGGAATCCAAGTGGGTGTACAAACGAGACAAAGAACACCAGCACAAGCAAAGGTTCAACGTTTAAAGCTCAAAGTGTATTATTCAGAAGAGTTACAATACAATGGTTTTACAAGGTAACATTTCAACTCTCTCTGGTGTGCTCTCTGTGTTCTGTCTGTTCTCATCTGTTACAAATTGCTTAAATAGACAAAACATACAAGTACATCCACGAAGAATGAAACTGGCCCAACGAACATTCAACAGGCCCACGAAGAATGGATTCTTCATGGACCATTCCAACGAACCATCAAACCTCGACGAAACTTCAATCTTCGTCACAACATAAACTTGGACGAACCTTCAGTCTTCGTCCCACATGCATTCTTCGTCGACATGAACTTGAACGAACAATCAAGTCTTCGTGACACATACAGTCTGGACGAACCTTTAGAATGTTCGTGGATAGGGACTCCCACGAAGACTCCTTAATCTTCGTGGATGTCTTAACTTGCAGATGTAAGACACATGAGAACCTTTCTTGAACTAGGTCATTTTAGGAGTATCTCTTGACCCCGGCCTTCACGTGTAACACAGGCGAACCGAAATGAGCCGTATCCACATAAGGTGCATCAACAAACCCCCCTTGGATGCTGCTCGTGAGGTTCATCTTCAGACTGTCGTCGGGTCTTTAAAGTTTTCACATAGCACTGTTAGGAGGTGTATCAGCAAGCTCCCCCTTGAACGTTGGTCGTTCAAATGTTAGATCCTTGTGTGTTTATGAGTGGTCAACGGCAACTCAATCATCCTAATCCTTTTATTTCATCCATGTTGTGTCTTTATTCCAAAGCTCGTCATCTAAAACGTTCTCTTAGCCTTCAGCTAGTTTGAATGTCGCATCTGCACACACAACAGAGCTAAAAGCGTAATGAGAACAACCGCTAGGAACATAATCAAAATAAACAAATGACACACATGTGACCAACTCTCAATCAACTACCGACCGACAATAGTTTGAAAGTCGTAAAAGTTTGATCAATTTAGATTTTAACTTTCAACACTTACTAATTTCGGCCGTTTATGAAGGTGCAATTGTTTTAGGTTTCGATCAGGCTTCAGGTGGAAAAGACTCGAGATCCAACATCGAGAAATCAGAAATAAAATAAAATCTTTTTGGTTTTTATAAAGTTTATATTAAAACACATCTAAAATCTTTTTGGTATTTTTGAATATTTCAAATATAAAGACGGAAAGCAGTAAATAAATGTATACAGAGATGCAGAGACTAAAAGCATTAAATAAATATTTACAGACATTCTTTTTGCGAGTTTCGAGGGTAAGATAATCATATCAGTGTACGGTCATGCCAAAACACTCTTGTTGTTCAATTAGTTAATATTTAGAAAACCATCCTATAGCGATTATCGATTATCGGTATTGTTGTCCACTTAAGCTCAACTTATCAGATGTACTCGCGGTTAGGGGATACATTAAGGTATGATTTATACTTACCGACCGGTGTTCATCGACACACGACACACTCCCGTATCAAGGTATGCACGAGAGTTTATCTTACTGGTGAGAATACCATTTATCATCTGTTTTCAACGTATATGATGTGAGATACTCACTTATTTTGGATGAATACAAGTCTATGTGATAAAATCACTTATTGATGAGGAACTTGATATTCGATGCATGCAGGGCACAAGAGCAAGTCCGTGAACAGGTTAGTACCATCGTACCGACAAAGAGACGAACTTGACTCTCGGATAAAATCTGTGATTTAAGATCACTTATCCAAGGGTGACTGTGATATTTTTATCACTTATTGAGGTCGAATGCTTCATGTATTATATACATGTTTGTATGATATGTACACGTATGTATGGTATCATGGAAGTTCTAGACTTGCGTCCCCATTGTTTTTGGAAAAAGAAACAACCATGATACCCAGATGATAAACAGCATAAAGACCACATATCCCAGAACCTCGGCAATCTATCAAACGAAATTTCGGTACGAAGACCATATGCCAATGAGCGGTTCCCACACAGTCTTCAGTCGATTTAGTTTTATATCGCCCTGCACACTTAAAATGATTGTGAGCCTACCGATGTCATACCCCAACCGATGGCGGAATCATCGGGGCGCGGCACTAGGCGAATCAGATTGCTCGAGAGAATCCATAACAACTATTTACGCGACAATATTTAAACATTCATTATCCCATACTAACAAACATATAATCCATAAGCAATTATTACAAATATCAAAACATCTCTCAAACAATCATAATTCGATATTCCCTAGATTTTCTATTACAATTCGTTTCTAGAGATAATTCCTAAATCCGTTTTGCAGCAAGTAGATCTCAATAACCTGCAACATACGTTAAAATAAATTGTCAATACAAAAATGTATTGGCGAGCATACAGGTTTTGATATAATAGCATAGTCGATAAAAGTATAGCGAATTCCTTCATACATAAACATGATTCATATAACATATAAACTCACACGATAATTTATCATGCTATACTCGCTGAGAGCTCGCGTGTACATCTTAGCTAAACCCCGTCAGATGAGAGCCCCTCTACAGTACTATACTAGCCAAGGTGGAGATAACGAAAACAGTCCTAGCTTACATGTTCTAGCAATCACGTATAATATGTATAACATATATTCGCGTGTGATAAATCAGTTTAGCGTGCGTTGTGTATTTTTGATAAGAACGTATGTTACACCCAAAAAGTGCATTAAAGCGAAAATGGGTCAAGTATACTCACATCTGGTGCGTTTTAGGGGAGTTTTAGGATCTGAGAAGAATAGAGGAGAGCGCCGGATCAGCCTGCATACGCGAACGGAAGTGCATCGGTCTCCGAAAAGCTGAAACTGTTAAGTTTGGGTTGAGCAGTAGGCAAGTTCGGGCGAACTTATATGTAAACATACAAGTTCGAGCGAACTTGTACTATTCTGCTGAGTTGGGAGTCAAGTTCGGGCGAACTTGTGTAATTTCCAAAGAAATTAACAAGTTCGGGCGAACTTGTAAGATTTGTTCAAGGAATTGACAAGTTCGGCCGAACTTGTGAAGTTTCCTGAGAAACTTTGCAAGTTCGCCCGAACTTGACTCCCAACTTAGCAGAATAGTACAAGTTCGGCAGAACCCGAACTTGAGGGTTTTTTATGAAGGTGTGAGTTATTTTGACTCAATTTCGGCAGAACTTGACCCTTAGAGGTCAAGTTCGAGCGAACTTGACTAAGGTGCTGCACAAAAATCAGTTAAATCTCGAGCGAACTTGATGTTTTCGGGTCCAAAATCTTGTGTTTTCGCGTCGTTTGCTGAGGAAATCGAGTGTTCATCCCTCCAACCCTGTGCTACTGAGCAAACTTAGGTCGGAGAGGTCTTTTAGTGCGGTTTTAGCCGTTTTACAAAAGCGTGGGCTAATCAGGGTGAACTCGGGGTTCGTTTGGGTTAGTCCGGCTTGTGTAAACCAACATAAACGTTCTTGTGCTTCCAGATCTGGGATCTTAAATGATAAATGATTCGTTTCATATCAGAAAACGAACCAAACATTATCAAAAGTCCGTATTTTGTGTAAAAATCAATGTTCAAAAGGTTTTGCTCAGATCTAAGCATAGATCTGAGTGAAAACAGAAGTTTTATGTAAAAATATGAAGATTTTCGTAAACAGAGAAGATTTGATGAAAACGAAGGCAATGCCTTGTGCAAAATCATTGTAAACCTTTGGAGATTGCATAAAACATGTTGGTTCTTACTTAGGATTCGAGGGTTTCGGGTTAGGAGAGCTCTGGGCGAAGTTGCAGCAAGCTCAAATGAGAGGATAGGGCTGAGTATTTATAGGTGAAGGCAAAAAGTGAGCTGGTGGGAGTCAAGTTTGGTCGAACTTGCATGATTTCATGCAAGTTCGGGCGAACTTGTTAGATTTTCAAGAGGATTATGTCAAGTTTGGCCGAACTTGCTGATTCTGTGAAGAATCTAAGCAAGTTCGAGCGAACTTGAGGGGAAAGAGAGGGTTTTGTGGCCAGTCAAGTTCGGCCGAACTTGGGGTCACCCAAGTTCGAGCGAACTTGTCCAAAAACTCAGGATTTCTCTGTTTTTCGATTGTTTATCGATTGTTCGGCGATGTAATCGCGTTATAGCAAAGTATTAAGCGTATTAAATGGTCATATTTACTTAAAGTTCACAATTATTCGAAAATATGCGATGAAGTATGCGGCTTTGTTCCCAAGTCTTTCGAGAGTCGCGTTGCAGTTTAAGCGAGCAGTTAGCCTTGGAAATTCCACACAAAGTTGATAGTATTTTGTTTCTGCGATATAAGCGTTGTGTTAGTGCGATGTAATGCGTTGTGATGTGATATAGTGCGAAAATATGCGATGTAGCGTAATAAGCGATTTAGGTTACATTATAATCCGAATCTTTGGTGCTAGGCGTAACGAGAGTGACGAGCTTGCGAGGAAGCGGGTTGTTACAGTCTCCCCTACTTTAGGAAATTTCATCCCGAAATTCATTCAATAGTAAGACTTGAGAATTGACACGAATAGATAGCGATAGATAGCGCTAAGGCATTTAGCGTAAGTCGAGGGTGATCGAGCGGTCGATCGAGGACTGGCGAGTGAAAGCATCTCGAAAGTGTAAAGGGTTGTTGAGTAAAACGGATTAATTGACTCGCGGTTGATAATCCACGAGCTAGCAATCAAGAAATTGCTTTTTGGTTTTGAAAAAATTGTTAACTATTACAGAAGCGCTTTAAGGAAATCGGTTTTATGAAAATCTTCTCACAACGTGGCACTAGGCGTTCGATTCCCATTGTGAGAAGGGTTTTACTTACCAAAAAGATTTTTGTAAAAATTCAAATATTTAGAAAAAAAATTTCCATTTAATTACAAAATTGTAATGGTAAAACTAATTTTTTAAAGGTATCAAAAGTTTAATTAGTGTCAAACCCCGTAGGGCATCTCTCCACGAAAGTTTTTAATATGGCTAAAAGACTTATATACAGGAAGTACCAACGGTGTATCCACCATGTTTTAGCCATATCGCCTCCATTTCGTGGAGCGATGTCAGACGTGTTGACACGGTATAGATGGATTTCGGTATCCTTGGTCCACGCGGTGAGGGGGAAACCAAGAATTTATGAGGCTTGAATAACGTTGAACCTCACATGGCATCCTTTCACGGAAGTTCGTAAATATGGCTAAAACACTTATATATAGGAAGTACCAGAGGTGTATCCACCATGCTTTAACCATATCGCCTCCGTCCCGTCGAGTGATGTCACGTGTGCTGACATGACGCGGATATATTGATGATTAGAATAGTGAAGCGAGAGGTACAATAAAAGTCAAAATGACATAAAGGGCGAAGACGATACGCGAAGAGATAGCGTTTGAGCGTCGAGGTGAGTAGCGATTTAAAGCAATAAGCAATAAGCGTTACGATAAGCGATACGACACGAGGTAGATCCCTGCGATAATGCGATAGCGTTGCTGTAGATTCGCGGGGTATCTAGCGCTTGCGCGATTGAGAAGTGATGAGATGTTACGCCCTTGCAGAGGAGTTTTGCGTGTGAAAATAATCTTCATAATATAGAAGGTCTAATAACGTTCAACTATACACGGCACGTCTCCACGGAAGTTTGTCAGCATGGCAAAGCACTTATATATAGGAAGTACTAGCGGCATATCCACCATGCTTTAACCACACCTCCTCCGTCCCGTGGATAGGTGTCGCGCTTTGTCGACATGGTTAAAACGCTTATGTATAGAAAGTACCATCGGCGTATCCACCATGTTTTAACCACGCTTTTAACGTTAGGGTACCATTAGAACTCATTACGATCCCCGTGCAGACCCCAAAATAACCGCGTGTGCACCCGTGATTAGTCTGGTGTTTGCATGTTTATCGTAACTTGTTTTAAAGGCACGTAGTAGGGGTAGGAAAATATGTTATATCGTGATATACTATACAACATTAATAGTGAGAACTAGTGTGTGCGAGCTTAGACTAAGTGCGAGGAATCGAGAGAGATATAGAGAGACATCGTTTGTGTGTTGAAGCGATATTAAATAATAGAATGATTATAAAGCATAAGTATTAACATCGCAAGTCATACCTTTGTTAACGTCGTCCTGCGCCTGGTCGAGGTCGGTGTCAACGTCTTCCTCTGCTGGGGCTGCGGCTTGTGTTGGTGATTCCGGGGTGTCGACTCGTCTTGATGTCGTGGTCCTGTGCGACATTTGTCGGTGAAGTGACCATAACGGTCGCAGTTGGTGCAATAACGGCAGCTGGCTCCAGCTCGGTGGTGATAGGTACATATCTGACACTGGGGATGAGGTCCGGTGTAGTTACGCCTTGGGTAAAATGGAACTGCTCGAAGAGGTTCAGGGTTGAGCGGCTTAGTAGTGGAGTAGTTGAAACTCGAGCTCTTCCTCTTGCGTCTAGGCTTGGCGGCAGCTTACGGTGGTGTGTCATCGCCGTTGGAATCATCCTCGGATTCGTCATCGGATTCGTTGTCGGAATCGTCGGACAATTCGATAGTAGCTTGATTCAGATTCTTGGCGGGAGATTTGGAGAAATATCCATCCAAGACTCGCTTTTCATTGATCTCTGCGGCCAACTGATAGGTTTCTTCGATGGTAGCCGGTCTTGCAGCTGCGACAAAATTGCCCACGCACTCAGGCAAAGCACGTATGTACTTCTTGATAGCCTTTTCAGGAGTGTCGACTTGGCTTGGGCAGATGATGCTAAGCTGTTTGAACCTTGCTGTGAGGCCGGCGTTGTCACCTTCAATTTGCTTGATTTTCCAGAATTCGTTCTCGAGCTTTTGGACTTCATGGGAGGGCAGTATTCTCTCTTCATAAGCTCCTTCAGTTCCTCCCACGATAGTGCGTAAGCTGCGTAGTTCCCACGCTTGATGCGCTCGGCTGTCCACTAGTCGAGGGCTCCGGATTGAAATACTCCAGTAGCGCAGGTGGTCTGGAATGCTCAGGGCACCCACTCTGACGAAGGGTAACCTCGATGGCATCGAACCACTGGAGCATTTGAGACACACTTCCTTCACCTGTGAAGACCATCGGGTCACAGGCCTTAAATTTCTTGTAGGAGAAAGTAGACTTCGGTGCGTTGGACTTAAAATCTTTCGATGTCTGAGAGTTGCTGAGAGCTTGGACCTGAGTGATGATTTGAGGAAGGACCTTGGCCATTTCCTTGGCCACAAGTGAAGCAACCCTCTTGTCGGAGTTCCTTCGAGCTTGACGTCGAGAGTTGGAAGTGTTCGAAGACATCTGAACAGAGAGATTTGGAATGAGATTCGATCATAATGATTTGTAATTGCGATGCGATTTAGCGCGTTAAAAACTTTGTCATAGTAATACGTATTTCACATAGGAGCCACATAGGAAAAACACATATCTCCTAAGTTCTCACGTATTCACATAATCACGTATGATTATATACTATATAGATACGTACATATATAATTGCGGTACAATGCGAGGACGCGGTTAAGAGGATTGTTATGATTTTGTTATGTTGCGAGAATTAGCTATTGTTTTGGATTGCGATGGCTGTGCGAGTTGTGCATTAATTTAACGAGATGAAAGCGATAAAGTGGCAAGCGAAAATCGACAAATCGAAAACATAAAGGTTTAAAAATTTGTTAAAACGTGCTCGAAGCACTTGAAAAGCAATGATGCGTAAAATAGACGATATCGACTTTAAATCAATGGAGCGTCCTGGGTTTTGAGACAGCGACTGCCCAAAGTGATTCGATCATTCCGCCGAGTTCGGGCACACGCTTTGGCCTAATAGGTAAATGCTCTCACCGCCCCGCGGCTAATGACATCACCCTTCCGGTTACTACGCGTCCCAAAGCGTTGGAAACAATCGAGACTTTGGTGAGATTTGAAAATTGTTGAGTGGGACGAGTTTTTCAAGGTTCGGGTTTCACCCTGACTTGATAACTTCGAATCCCTGATTGTGGTTTCACCTCCCGGACCCATCAGGAGGTTTCCACCTGATAGAATGGGAAATTTCCGTTAAGATGTGGATATCACTCCTAGCTTAACAAGCAATTTCGTGCGGATGAGATTACGCAGAGTGAGTGATTCGTCGAGAGTTTGCGGTTTTCACACCTATTCCTGACAAATCGACTCGTTGGTGTGATACGAGCGTATTTCAGCGTGTGTTGTGGTTGCTTTAGGAAAAGCAAGTGTTTAAAGTTCAATCCGAAGAGTTTTGGTCAAGTTCGGGGGAACTTGGCATCTGCCTGATGTCAAGTTCGAGCGAACTTGATCAAAATCAGGGAACTTTGTTTAATGTTGAGAGGGGACAGGAAAGTTCGGTCGAACTTAGGTCAAGTTCGGTCGAACTTGATCAAGTTCGGGCGAACTTGATCAACTCGGGCGAACTTCCCCAAGTTCGGGGCGAACTTGTCTGTTCGTATGAGTTTTCGGTGTTTAATCGATGCGTAACGGTCTGATTTGGCGTCCTAACCGTAGACTAGGTCGAACATGGCAATTCTACCTAATTCCCTACAGTTATGGCTCTGATACCAATCTGTCACACCCCAACCGATGGCGGAATCATCGGGGCACGACACTAGGCGAATAAGATTGCTCGAGAGAATCCATAACAACTATTTACGTGACAATATTTAAACATTCATTATCCCATACTAACAAACATATAATCCATAAACAATTATTACAAATATCAAAACATCTCTCAAACAATCATAATTCGATCTTCCCTAGATTTTCTATTACAATACGTTTCTAGAGATAATTCCTAGATCCGTTTTGCAGCAAGTAGATCTCAATAACCTGCAACATACGTTAAAATAAATTGTCAATACAAAAATATATTGGCGATCATACAGGTTTTGATATAATAGCATAGTAGATAAAAGTATAGCGAATTCCTTCATACATAAACATAATTCATACAACATATAAACTCACACGACAATTTATCATGCTATACTCGCTGAGAGCTCGCGCGTACATCTTAGCTAAATCCCGTCGGATGAGAGCCCTCTACAATACTATACTAGCCAAGGTGGACGTAACGAAAACAGTCCTAGCTTACATGTTCTAGCAATCACGTATAATATGTAAAACAGATATTCGCGTGTGATAAATCAGTTTAGCGTGCGTTGTGTAGTTTTGATAAGAACGTATGTTACACCCAAAAAGTGCATTAAAGTGAAAATGGGTCAAGTATACTCACAGTTGGTGCGTTTTAGGGGAGTTTTAGGATCTGAGAAGAATCCAGGAAAGCGGCAGATCAGCCTGCATACGCGAACGGAAGTGCATCAGTTTCCGAAAAGCTGAAACTGATAAGTTTGGGTTGAGCAGTAGGCAAGTTCGGGCGAACTTGTATGTAAACATACAAGTTCGAGCGAACTTGTACTATTCTGCTGAGTTGTGAGTCAAGTTCGGGCGAACTTGTAAGATTTGTTTAAGGAATTGATAAGTTCGGCCGAACTTGTGAAGTTTCCTGAGAAACTTTGCAAGTTCGAGCGAACTTGAGGGTTTTTGATAAAGGTGTGAGTTGTTTGGACTCAGTTTCGGCCGAACTTGACCCTTAGAGGTCAAGTTCGAGCGAACTTAACTAAGGTGCTGCACAAAAATCAGTTAAATCTCGAGCGAACTTGATGTTTTCGGGTCCAAAATCTTGTGTTTTCGCGTCGTTTGCTGAGGAAATCGAGTGTTCATCCCTCCAACGCTGTGCTACTGAGCAAACTTAGGTCGGAGAGGTCTTTTAGAGCGGTTTAGCCGTTTTACAAAAGTGTGGGCTAATCCGGGCGAACTCGGGGTTCGTTCGGGTTAGTCCGGATTGTGTAAACCAACATAAACGTTCTTATGCTTCCAGATCTAGGATCTTAAATGATAAAAGCTTCGTTTCATATCAGAAAACGAACAAAACATCATCAAAAGTCCGTATTTTGTGTAAAAATCAATGTTCAAAAGGTTTTGCTCAGATCTAAGCATAGATCTGAGTGAAAAACCGAAGTTTTATGTAAAAAGATGAAGATTTTCGTAAACAGAGAAGATTTGATGAAAACGAAGGCAATGCCTTGTGCAAAATCGTTGTAAACCTTTGGAGATTGCATAAAACATGTTGGTTCTTTCTTAGGATTCGAGGGTTTCGGGTTAGGAGAGCTTTGGGTGAAGTTGCAGCAAGCTCAAATGAGAGGATGGGGCTGAGTATTTATAGGTGAAGGCAAAAAGTGAGCTGGTGGGAGTCAAGTTTGGTCGAACTTGCATGATTTCATGCAAGTTCGGGCGAACTTGTTAGATTTTCAAGATGATTATGTCAAGTTCGGCCGAACTTGCTGATTCTGTGAAGAATCTAAGCAAGTTCGAGTGAACTTGAGGGGAAAGAGAGGGTTTTGTGGCCAGTCAAGTTCGGTCGAACTTGGGGTCACCCAAGTTCGAGCGAACTTGTCCAAAAACTCCAGATTTCTTCGTTTTTCTATTGTTTACCGATTGTTCGTTAATGTAGTCGCGTTATATAGTTACATTTAAGCGTTATAGCAAAGAATTAAGCGTTTTAAACGGTCATATTTACTTAAAGTTCACAATTATTCGAAAATACGCGATGAAGTATGCGGCTATGTTCCGAAGTCTTTCGAGAGTCGCGTTGCAGTTTAAGCGAGCAGTTAGCCTTGGAAATTCCACGCAAAGTTGATAATATTTAGTTTGTGCGATATAAGCGTTGTGTTAGGGCGATGTAATGCGTTGTGATGTGATATAGTGCGAAAATTGCGATGTAGCGTTATAAGCGATTTAGGTTACATTATGATCTGAACCTCTGGTGCTAGGCGTAACGAGAGTGACGAGCTTGCGAGGAAGCGGGTTGTTACAACCGATACATCTTATATAGAGCTGCTTATCGTTTTTTATTATATATTATTATTATTATTATTATTATTATTTTTTAAAGTTCAAAGAAGTTTCGACAGACCACCGATGTACTATCATTTTCTCTTTTGCTTACCAGGAAACTCATTTTTGTTTTTCTATTTTTTTTGTGTTTTTGAAAATTTTCAATGTTTTTGTATTTTTCGTTTTAAAATTATTCCCCCTAAAATGCAAAAACTATGATAAATTAAAACACAAATAGATATTTACAAAAATGATTTCCGATGTTGGTTTACTCCGACTTGACCTTAATGTCGTTTACCATAAGTAAAAAGTCAAAATGTGATTTGTCAAGGTCGGCACGTTGGTCATCGGTGTGGAAGTTAACAACATCGATAAGCCGTTTATCAAAGCAATCACATATTAAGTGATATTTGATATTGATGTGTTTGGTCTTTGAATGTTGCACAAGATTTCTAGTGATCTGTAAGGCAGCAGAATTATCACGAAAATAGGAGTAGATAGGAATTCAAAACCGTAGTCGCGCATTTGCTGTTGAATCCATAGAACTTGAGAGCAACAACTTGAGGCAGCAATGTATTCAGCTTCACAAGTTGATGTAGCAACACAAGTTTGCTTCTTGCACTGCCATGTGACAAGGCGATTTCCTAAAAACTGACATCCAGCCGTTGTGGATTTGTCGTCGATCTTGTAGCCACCAAAGTCAGAATCACTGAAAGCGATCAAGTCAAAGCTATCATCCCTAGGGTACCAGAGACCGCTGTCCGGGCAACCCTTCAAATAGCGGAAAATCCTTTTTACAACTGCTTGATGTGAGGCCTTCGGGTTGGCTTGATATCGGGCTAGCAGGCACGTAGGGTACATTATGTCAGGCCTCGAGGCCGTGAGATACATAAGAGATCCGATCTTCGGAAGTGGGGTACCAATGGGCGTCGCTTCGGCCATCTGGAACCGGCTCAAGATGTCACCGACATATCCATCTGATGGATGAATATCCCAGACTCCATTTGTTGAACTTTTAGGCCCAAAAAGAAGTACATTTCCCCCATGGCGCTCATCTCGAATTTCTCCTGCATAACACACTCGAAGTCCCTACACAAAACATCGTTAGTTGAACCAAAAATAATATCATCTACGTATACCTGAACCAATAGAAGATCTCCATCTTTTTCTTTGATGAAAAGCGTGCAACCGATAAGACCCCGGCGAAAACTGTTCTCCAACAGATAGTTAGATAAGGTTGCATACCAAGCTCTTGGTGCTTGATGTAATCCATAGAGAGCTTTGTTGAGCAACCAAACCCGATCAAGATGAATAGGATCTTTGAAACCCGGAGGTTGTTCGACATACACCTCTTCTTCAACCACACCATGAAGAAATGCACTTTTCACGTCCATTTGGTAAACCTTGAATCCTTTGAATGAAGCATAAGCTAGAAAAATCCGAATAGCTTCAAGACGTGCAACAGGTGCATAAACTTCATTGTAGTCAATTCCTTCTATCTGACGAAAACCTTGAACAACTAATCTTGCCTTGTTTCGGACAACTACTCCACGGTCATCCTTTTTGCACTTGAATACCCAACGGGTGCCAATCTTCTTGTAGTTCTCAGGTTTTTCAACCAGTTTCAAGACACCAAGCTTCTGGAATTGTTGCAACTCCTCCTGCATAGCCTCCACCAAAGAATTATCCTTTATGGCTTCTTTCCAAGACCTTGGTTCTTCTTGTGAGACATAACACGCGACGGACCAATCATTTTGCAAACCTGATTCTCTAATCGCCGCATACAAGCCAGCATTGTTGTTGTTTCTCAACTGATTCCTCGTCTGCACGCCACTATGAACATTACCAATGATGTTTTGTTGAGGATGGGTATTATGAATTCTCATTTCTGAATTATCCGGAACCAGAATATTTGTACCCAGATTGTTGAAGTTGAGATCAACAACCAAATCAATACCCTGAACTGGCGAAGAGGATGATGTAGTAGCTTCAGCTGTTTTAGGGCAGTCCACAGGGGTGTAGCCTCAGAAGTACCTTGTACCACTGTTGCCGGAACTTCTTGGTCTGCATCGAGAAATTCATCATCCTCTGAAGATTCGTTCAGTTCAGCAGCATCATGAAAATCCTCATTATCAAGAGCATTATTGTTAACTGAAGATGATTCTTGATTGACGAACCAATGGTGAATCTGTTGTGTTGTCACTCTCGAAAAACATATGTGCCGCAACATCCACTACCTCTTCTTCAATATTGATCGAATTGAAAAAGTCATCGTACTCAAACATCCACGGCTGACCTGGACATCTGACTGGCAACGTGTGCCTTTGTACTCTGACTTTAGACCATTCCTCGACCCTTTTTGTCTCGAGATTCCAAACCCTTAAATTTGGGGTGGCATACCCAAGAAAGTATCCCTCAATTGCTTTTGCCCCAAACTTTCCATTCGGATCAATCATAATGCACGGAGCCCCAAACGGTTCAAGAAATTGTAGATCTGGTTTCCGTTTGTGCAATAGCTCAAAGCAGGTCTTGTTGTGTCTTTTTACAGTAAGGACTCGATTCAATGTGTAGCATGCAGAGGCCACAGCTTCACTCCAGAATGGAATGGGCAACTGAGACTCTACCAACATAGTCCTTGCAGTTTCGATCAATGTTCTATTCTTACGCTCCGCGACACCATTTTGTTGAGGAGTGTACCTAGAACTGAATTCATGATGAATACCTTTAGATCTACAAAACTCCTCCATAGCATGATTCTTGAATTCTGTTCCATTGTCGCTGCGTATGCGTCTCACTTTCAAAGTATACAAATTCTCAATCATAGTGATCAAGTTTTTGATAATTTCGAAAGTTTCACTCTTGTGTGCCATAAACGCTACCCAAGAAAATCTTGAATAATCATCAGTCACCATGAGATAGTACGAGTCATTACTGATGCTTTTATGCTTGACTGGACCAAATAAATCCATGTGCAAGCGTTCAAGCGGCACTGCAACCGTGTTGATCTTCTTTATTGGGTGTGATTTCTTACTTTGTTTTCCTTTTTGGCACGAAACACAGAGATCTTGCAAATGAAATTTTTTAACTGGAACACCATTCACTAACTCATTCTTCACTAGATGATTCATTTTCCTCAAGTGAATGTGTCCCGTCCGCCTGTGCCAAGAGATTGTTTCCTTATCTGTGGCTTTAGAAACAAAACATGTAACTTGTGCAGACGTTGTAATTGCTTGACTCATATCAAGGACATACAAGTCATTAATCCTTGGTGCTGATAAGAATCCAGTCTTTAGGAATCTTGAAACCGGGCTTCAGCACATAACATCCATAAGCATCAAAGTGCACCAAAAACTTCTTATCACAGATTTGAGAAACACTAAGAAGATTGTGATCAAGTTGTAGCACAAAGTTGATCTTGTCAAAACTCACCCCGTTGGATACCATTCCTTCACCAGTAATATATCCGCCTTTATCTCCAGCAAAAGCAACATAGCCTCCTCTAATAGATTTTACGACGTAGAGAAGTCTTATGTCGCCTGTCATGTGCCTGGATGCCCCACTATCGACAATCCAAAGACTATTGATAGTTCCTCCTGGAACACCCTGCACATGTACTCAAACAGTTAGTTGGAGATGGGGACCCAAGCCTTCGTGGACTTGGGTCTTTCATTTTCATTGACAAAAGTTATTTCAACTTCGCGATGATTTGGAAATAGTGATGCTCCCCTGAATTTGTGACCAATTTAGGTTTCCATGTCTATTGAGTTTTACCAGTTTGATTGTTTGAAATTTTAACTTCATGATTATTAGAAGTTTTTGACATTTCTGATTTAACTGAAACAGGTAGTTTTGGAACCACGTCTGTTTTAATAGCCTTTTCAATTACCTTGATTTGCTTGCGTTTCTGTTTCTTCTCCGTTTCTTTCAATAGACGGGGATCTTGTTTTGAAATCGCTTTTGGTAATTTTGCTCACGGGGAACATCAGTTTTAGTCTTTAACTTATGAAGATATGGACAGTTCCGAATGATATGTCCAAATTCACCACACTCAAAACATGATCGTCGTTCAACAAACCCCGAAGTAACATGTTGATGTCTCGTTGATGAACTTTGTGATTTCGAAGTACTTGGTCCTCTTCTTTGGTCACTGCATTAGACTGTGTTGAGTTAGTATCCTCGGATTCATCATCTGAAGAATCGGCATCCTCAACAATGACTGGAGGATCCTGATTTTGTTTAGCTGTTGACACTTTCGTAACTGCTGACTCATCCGAATATGAAGATACTTCCTTTTTGAAACCAAGTCCAGCTGCGAATTCCTCAACGTCTAGTGGAACAGATGGCTCAAATTGAGGTTTATCCTCCTCATCACGCATTGCGGTATAATTGTGTCTAACAGGTGGAGGACACTTCTTATATCCAATGCACGTGACATCATTCTTCTTTTTCTGTATGTCAATGATGTGATCTAGCACATACCTAGAGTTTGAGTAACTATCTAACCTAAGCTGGATCGCCTCATTTTCACACTTGACACATGCCAATTCCTTCTGTGCTTCCTCGAGCCTAGTGATGTAATTAATTATAGCAGTTTGTTTTCTTGAAATTATTTTTATTAGCTCGGACTTATCTTCTTTTAAAGTGTCAATTACCTTTTTAAATTCCTTTTCATGATTTTTATGGAAAAAATTGGCCTCTGTGCATTTCGAAAGATCCATGATCAAATTTTGATTGTGGATAAATGTCACATCATACTTGTTTTGCAAATCATCATATTTTCTTTGCAAGTCAGACAATCTAGCACCTAAATCAACACAATTATCACATTTATCAGATTTTGGTTCATCGACACATACCTGACTTGACGAACTGCCAACATTAGCCATAAAGGCTGAATGATGAGAAGAAGAAGATGAATAAACAGCTTGATCCACCAGAATTGATCTTCGATCATTCCCTTCTCTAGTTCCACTCAAGATCTCCTCATCATCTGCATCAATGTTCTCATGTGACACTTCATCCGGACCGTCTTCACCTGAACTTGAGGTTTCCTCATCTGAGCTTCCACTATAACCAGAAATGTCTTCATCTGAAGATTCTCCACCACCAGCGTGTTATTCCACCCTGATCACCGCTACCCAGTTGAAGCGACCAGTCACAACCTTCATCAACTTGTACCACAAGAGCTTGGTTGTTGTTTGAAGATCCTGCTTGATGAGAATTGTTTGTAGGCATCAAGGCACGCTCATTATTCCTGGTATGATTTTGATTAGATTGATTGCCCTGATTTCTGAACGGATTCTGGTTTCCATGCTGAGCTGGCTTCGTGCATTCCCGTTTGAAATGACCCCGTTCACCACAATTGAAACACTTGACCGCCTGCTTATCGAATCCATACTTGGTATCTTTCTTGCTTTCCAAGCTGGTTCTACCAGTTCTTTCCATGAAGTCTTTTGCTCGCCTCACAGCACTTGCAAATGCCCATTTGATATCCCTCAAATCCATTCATCCTTATCAATTTGCTGATAATCTTCCTGAGTCAAATTGATGTTTCCAATTTGTCCTGCTACTAACCCACAGTACGCGCTCACCAAAGTGTTTAACAGTTCCATATGTTCCTTTGCCACCTCAACACTCACTTTTGAGAAACTTAAAGTGTCTAGCCGAACTGTGTTTGGATTAGTTGATTGACCAGCATTAGCTGTTGATGAAGAGTTTCCGTAACAGGCTTGTTGTTGACCTTTGTAGTTTGGATCGAGAAATGATGGTACTCTGTAGACTGATAGCTTTGCTCTGAGGTAACTGGTTGTGGTGTTCCACACATATTGGTGCTTGAGACAAAAGCCGTTTGTAGCTGAGCATGTTGAGTAGGTCTAGCAGTTGTGCTAGTACCTCCACAATTTCCATAATACATTTCTGGATTTTGAGGCACCGAGACTCTTTTTGCCTTCCTCATTTCTTCTTGATTTTTGTTCTCCAACAACTGAATGAAATCATAGATGTTGGTTGTTCCCAAAGTGCCATTATACTTCATAATCTCTAAGAAACCATTCCATTGAGCTGGCAATGCATCGGCAAACTTTGTAACTACCTCTTCTGAAGTTGTCACTACCCCAAAATTACCCATCTCGCCCAGCAGATGGTAAAATCGACTTGTCATATCTTCCAGTGATTCCCTTTCCATACACATGAATCCATCGAACTCCTTTTTGAGCAGATCATGTCTTAGCTTGCGTGACGCCGCATTTCCTTGACCTCTCTCCTTTAAGGCATCCCATTGACTTTTTGTCGTTTTGAAACTCACAAATTGATGATAAATATCTTTGTTTAAGGATTGAGTTAGAATTGAAAATGCTTTCTTTTCTAAATCATATGCCTTTTTATCATCGACAGAAAGATCTGCAAACGTTGCGACATTCGAACCGGCTTCTTCAAGTGCTTGATTGAAATCCGTTGTAAAAGACAACCATAGCTCCGTGTTTTGCCCAAGAACATACGTATTAAATCTCTCTTCCCAACTCGGATACTCGTTCATATGCATCAGTTTTGGTGGACGGTTGTTACTAGCGGTCTCATTGTCACTCAAAAGAAGATTTTGTTTACTTTGATTTTGGTTGTAACAAATGCTCACTGATTTGCTGTGATAGAACTAGTTTGTGATGTGGACGAGTTTGTGGGAGACTCGGCCCATGAAGGCACTAGACCTTTACTCGTATACCTTTCTGCATTAGGATCAGGTTTCCAACCCCACCAGTCTGAAGTCATGTTTGGTTGAAACTAAAAGACAGACCCTCCCTCGAAAGAACCAATTTAAACAAGTTTTAGTATGAAATGCAAGTCTTCTGTGAAAAATGTAACTATGAGACTACGAAGACTCAGGTCTACGAAGAGTCAAGTCCCACGAAGAGCAAAATGTAAAATGTAAAAATGTAACAATGTAAAATGTAAAAATGTAACAATGTAACAATGGTATTGTTCGACAACTATTATTACGAAGAATATAAGGCCCAAAGAAGATTTAAATTTGAAAGAAATGGTCCACGAAGACTTGGAAACCCAAAACAATTTATACCATCCACGAAGAGTTGTTTTTTTTAACGTTTACGAAGATTCAATGTTGGGATTTGTAAACTTTAGTTGTTAAAAAAAAGGAAAACAATATTTTATTCACACCTTATCTATCCAACAGCGGGAAGGTAAAACAAGTTGTCAAACAACCATGCTTTTTCGGCAGAAATTGTCAAAGGACATCATTTTTGTTTACCAACTTTTTCAACAAACAATATTTTAAGTTTTCAAAAGATCAAACAAGGAACCTTAAACCCAGAAAATATGAAGATCACTTATGAACTCTATGAGTTTTCCGACCAAAACGTTCACCGGAAAATTTCCGAACTCAAATTTTGCATGAAACTTCACTAAAAACCATATCTTATCACGTACACATGAGATTTAACAAGGTTTTTATATGAACTAACAGCAAAATAACATGATTTTCAAAGATTTAAGCCATGAAACTTTCAAGACACACACTTTGAAAACTCGACACACGGCTCGGTTTTAACAAGGATGAGAGCCAAGGCTCTGATAGGTCCACTAGAGGAGGATCTAGATCAACCTATCCTTGTTATCGAACACACCCGCAA
This sequence comes from Scalesia atractyloides, assembly GCA_947069175.1. Taxonomy (NCBI): domain Eukaryota; kingdom Viridiplantae; phylum Streptophyta; class Magnoliopsida; order Asterales; family Asteraceae; genus Scalesia; species Scalesia atractyloides. Next base: position 6,988,967 of record CAMTDV010001634.1, read on the forward strand.
GTGCGGAATCCAAGTGGGTGTACAAACCGAGACAAAGAATACCAACACAAGACAAGATTTAACGTTTAAAGCTCAAAGTGTATTATCCAGAAGAGTTACAATACAATGGTTTTACAAGGTAACATCTCAACTCTCTCTGGTGTGCTCTCTGTGTTCTGTTCGTTCTCATCTATTACAAGTTTCTTAAATAGACAAAACATACAAGTACATCCACGAAGAATGAAACTGGCCCAACGAACATTCAACAGGCCCACGAAGAATGGATTCTTCATGGACCATTCCAACGAACCATCAAACCTCGACGAAACTTCAATCTTCGTCACAACATAAACTTGGACGAACCTTCAGTCTTCGTCCCACATGCATTCTTCGTCGACATGAACTTGAACGAACAATCAAGTCTTCGTGACACATACAGTCTGGACGAACCTTTAGAATGTTCGTGGATAGGGACTCCCACGAAGACTCCTTAATCTTCGTGGATGTCTTAACTTGCAGATGTAAGACACATGAGAACCTTTCTTGAACTAGGTCATTTTAGGAGTATCTCTTGACCCCGGCCTTCACGTGTAACACAGGCGAACCGAAATGAGCCGTATCCACATAAGGTGCATCAACAAACCATGTTAATATTCACCTATATCAAAATCCTAAAAACATTTAATAAGAGTAATTCTCCCGGAAAAAGATAACATTTTTGCCTTCCAATTCGACAATCTCGCTTAACTAACTAATTGGACTTGAGTACATAAACTCTAATTAGAGGGAGATTAAATCAAGTTTTCTTGTGAAACCCATTAGAGTCTATACATCAATTTGATGGATTTTATGTCAAAAAATTAAGCATGACAGGTCCTCAAGGAGACATCCTGGTGGTTAAGTAGTATAGATTACAAACTAGGCCAGTTTTTTTTTTGAATATGCTAGTAAAGCCTAATTTGTAATCTATATATACATTTGTGCTTTTACATTGTAATTCCTCACGAGTGAGGCAGATTGTAATATAGAATTACCCTGGCAGCTGGCCGCAAATTTAGGTTATCTCAACCGAACCATGTAAAATCTTGTGTTCATCTTTGTTTGATTTCTCTTGCAGTTTTCGTTTGTGTGTTTTGCAAGACCTAAATTCCTAACAGATAATTGGCAAGATGGAAAATATGACATCATATGCCATTATGATTTAATATTACTCCCATTATAGATAACCTATAAATAAAAGGAAGGCACATATTCTAAGCTTTTTTCTTGTTACACTTTTTTGACACGCCTAGTGTTCCAATACTAATGCTAATTAACCCTGCAAATTTAGCCATGTTTCCGTACTTGCATAGTCTTTAACATATCATCATCATATTCTAAAAACTATATTGGACTAAAAGGAAGAGCTTCTTAGCTAAATTATTTGCTAATTATAACTCGAAAAAGTATAAAACCATGACTCCATGAGTGAAAAACATGAGGTGGTCCTTTTAGAAGCACAAAAACCATATTATCAAATTGAAACACATGGCTTCTAGTCCTTTGCTAGTTACCGATTCTGTTCAAAAAAAATCAAATTGAAGCACATAATTCTTTAATGTGTGAAATAAAAAATTAATCCTAATTATCTAAGCATAATTTCTGGGTCCACAAGGTTTGTTGTTATGAAAAAACTGATGGGTTAATTGACCGGAGTCGATTTCCAAACTAATGCAAGAACACATATGCTTCATGTATACCATATTTGAATCTATTTGTATGCATACAATCAGAAAAATAAGAAAGGATTATATATACGAGACATTCTTACTCACGCAGAAACTTGATTTTTCATCACACAAAATACCTATATATGACTTACAGGTACATGAAATTAGCTTCTTAATTTCTAACAAAATAAAAACAAAACCTAAAAATGAAAGACCATTGAGCACTCGAACATTGCGACAACCCATAATCAAACTTGGACGTACCTACTTCACTCATGCCTTCAAGGAAACAAACCACTAATTAACTTTGATATGAAAACCTAATTCACCACACGACATACACGCTTGTAATAACCCAAATGGAAAGACCCAGCCAACCATAGCTGGATAAGGAAGGCTAGTTAGCTAAGCTACACTAGCTAGCTACATGTCTCTTACTTCAAATATGTTGCGGTTCTTGACGACTATATCATACATATGCATCGATTTGAACTTGTTAAAATCCTTAGGGAGAGAAATGAGATGTACATTCGCTCTTTTGTGAAACTGCAACAAATCCGGATCATCATAGTACCTTTCCCATCCTAATGATGACAAGATTCTTCCCAGCCTATCATAGGAAGCCACCACTTCGTTCGTTGGTACATGGACAGACCTTACGTCGGCCCGAACCCTGAGAGGACTCACCTCCACCACTCTCCACTAGTCGAACCACACCATTCTGGTTGAACACCCATACACCAGACATATCTTTAGTTATAGATAGAGTATTATGTTTTGGATTTATGAACAAGAATATGAATGTATGGAATTGGGGGCTGGGGGTTTATATAAGAGTTCCAAGCCACGTTGAGTATATAGTAACTACATAAAGCGTATGTTTGGGCCCATTAAACTGAAGAGAAAAAAACTTTGTGTGTTTAGGGCATCACTTACCCACATGTGAATGTGGGGGGAGGGAAATCCCCACAAACATAAAGGGAATCTTCGGCTGAAATTGGTCCGGGTTATTTCTTTAACATCCAAAATTGGAAACAACTGTAGAGATCCGCATCCTGTATCACCAGATGTTGATTGATGTTACAGGCACAATCTTAGTCCATTTCACTGAAATAAAACATCTAACTATTGTAAACTGGTTGTTCTAGTTAATGGAGACGTTATTTGGTGTTTTTTATAATTGCAGAATTTATTTTCCAGTTAAAAACACATCTTGTTTTTTCACTAAACTTAATCAGTAGATAGAGCCAAGTACATACTATTTATATCCACAGTGTTTTTTGAGTTAAATAATGTTGCTACCTATCATAAACAAGGAAAATGATATTTCTTGCGTCATACTCATACATTGTGTGAGTCACTTTGTGCCGTATCTATCAAATTCACAATTGGAAGTTGCTCTAAGGTTGTTACATTGCTTCAAAAACTCCTCTTAATGACCTTTTGTTTAGAAAAAAAATTATGGTATTTTTAGTTGAGGGGATTGTTGAGATATACTGGGGAAATTGCTTAGTAACAAGCACATGTAGGGCTATTGTAGTTTTTTTTTTCAGAAATTAGTATCTTAGAAAAGGTAAGAAGGAATAAACTATTTTATGTTACGTTGCTTGCCACTACTACAAAAGAAAAAAAATGTAGTAGAACCCTTTTTTATGATTTGATTCGTAGCTACAAAAACACATTTGCTACAATTTTTGGGGATTTGACTACCACTTTTTTGCTATGAATTTGACTACAGAATTTCCTATCGACTTTTGTTAGGTTTTAATATTGGGGGGCATTTTTGTTTTCCAGTATTTTCTACTTATAAATATATCCAAGATAAATATACCAACAAAATCATATCCGTAATTTATATTTATACAGGTTCATAAAGTTGTATAATTTTTCCAAATTTATCCAAATTCATCACTATTTGCATAGTTGGTCAACTAGAAGACACATGAGAAAAATATGTATATATTGTTAAGGGGTAAGGTTATTGTAAAAAAGGTTAAAAGTGTGAGAATTTTGAGAAATATTGTGGAGATGACATGTGTACTCCATTTAAATTAATTCAAAAGGGTAAACAAGTAATTTATCATTGATTCAAGTAATTCAAAACCTTCCATAACCGCCACCTTATTTATAGGAACATGATTTTTTAAAAGATCTCTATAAAAACACTATGAATAACACTACAACCATCATTCAACACATATATAACACCATTCAATAATTATATAACATCAATCAATAAGTATATAACACCGTTTTAAAGATCTAATAATACTGCGAATCACCATTTTAGCACATATATAATACCATTCAATAATTATATAACAACATTCAATAAATATATAACATCATTCAGTAATTATATAACACAATTCAATAAGTATATAACACTATTAAAGACACTCTAAAACACATTCAACAGTTCGTAACATTGTAATAAGTACATAACACTAGAAAACAAGATACAACACTACAAAATCACTATAAAACACTATGAATAATATATAACACCATATTACCCTATTATAACTCTGTATAACACTACAACCCCGTCGTTCCACTGCAAGCAACACCACTGCCGCCCGCCGTCGTGGGGAGGTGGCCAACGCCGCCTCTCTACAATCTCTGATTCGGAGATGTCGATGATTCGGAGCGGTGGAGATGTCGATGATTCGGAACCACGGAAGAGAACGGCGGAGACGTCGCTATATCGATGATGATAATGATGAAGGAATGATGATGTTGTTGTATCGATGATGATGATTCGAGATGTAAATAGATTATGATGATGATTCGATGATGATTCGAGTGGATTAATGATGATGATGATGATTCGAGATCTTTGGTATGGAGAAGAATGAGGATTCGAATTCATAGATCTGGAAGAAGATAGAGGATTCGAAATTGAAGGGATGATTTACAGTTTCATATTTTCAAGTTGATATAAAGGACTTTATTACCTCTACAATTTTCAAATCAGTCCAAAATAATAAAACACATTTTACAATTTGGTCCCTATTGATCTCAACCCTTAGATCAAAGATCTAATGGTATAGATTCTTTCTTATCTTTCTCACAAAAAACTCATTTTTTTTTACAGAAACCTCTACCTATTGTTAAGTATCTATTTTCACATTTTACTATAGACCCTTTAGTTTGTCACATATTTGATCCGTAGGTATTCATTTTACCGCAAATCACGTTATGTTGCTACAAAAGAGCATTTTAGTGTTTGCTATAGATTTTACTACCCATTTTTTGCTACTGGTTCCTATCCCACTGCCAAAAAGAAGACAGCAATTTGTTCGGTTTTAATTTGCTATATATTATTGGCAATATTGTTTTCCGTTAAATTTTATTCACAAATATATTATAAATAAACATAACAATATACAAACGTACAGCAATCTTCAAATTAAAAGAAACGTACAGTATCTTCAAATTTATGTAACTATTTCATAGCTTGTCAACTAGAAGAACACCACATGATCCAAAAGTATTATTGAATATATTTTATTTTTATTTTTTATTTTTTTGGTTTTACTATCAAATTGTTAGATAATTTTTGTTAGATTTTTATTTTTTTATTTTTTGCTACTGATATTGCTAAAAATTTTTGCTACTGATATTGCTAAAAATTTGTTACACTGTTTATATTTTTTAATATTTATGATTTTGATCGTGATAGTAAAAAAACCAGTTCTTATCTTTTTAAGTCTTTCAAATTTGTTACATACTTTCTTCAACTGTTTTTTAAATATTAGTTTTCTCAATTTTGCTAAGGAGTTTGCAATTGATTTTTCCACAACCAATATATGCTTTTAGTAAATTCTACAGAATTTATTAAATTATATATAACTTATACTTTTAACAATTAATTTTCTCAGTGGGGATATTTAGACTTTTGTTAAAGTATTTTCATATTTAAATATTTATTTTCTAAATTTTGCGACGGGATTGGTTTGCGTCAGAATATTTGTGGCTAAACCGTTGCAAAATTTGCTCATAGATAATATGTAGCAAAATAATTTGCCGCTGGTTTTTTCCACGGCGAATATATGTTTTTTTAATAGTGTGACATTGTTTTGTTGTTAAAAACTTTAAGTGACCCATAATATCCGTTCTTCCATGACAAACCTATATGTTTTGAAATAGATTTGTTTTCTAAAGGAGAAATTTCTGGCTAGACTTTAAAAGTTTATATATATTAATCAACTAGTTTTTTTGTTATAGTTTATTAGTTTGCTGTTTGCCCAATCAATCAATTAATACAGGGAATGCTGAAATATATCAATTCGATGGATCAACTTAGATGTTTAATAGTATTGTGAAATTGTGTTTATTTCACGTTCTAAGTGGAAATTGGTCAACCGTAATCAACTTTGATATTATTAGAAATTGTTCACCCAGAAAACGCCACACACTCTTGTGATAATCAAAAGATATGGAAGACCTAGCCAAGGTACTAGCCACATGTCTTTTACTTTGAACATGTTGCGGTTCTTGACTACTATATAAAACATAGCATCGATTTGAGCTTGTTGAAATTCTTAGGCAGATAAATGAGATGCACGGTCAATCTTTTGCGAAACTGCAACAAATCAGGATCATCATAGTACCTCTCCCATACTAACGATGACAAGATTCTTTCCAGCCTATCAATGAAGTCACCACCTCGTTCGTTGGTACATGGACCAGGACCTTACGTCAAGCGGAACCCTGACAGGAATCACCTCCAGGGCTCTCCACTAGTCGAACCACACCGTTCTGGTTGAACACCCAGACACCAGACATATCTTATGTTTCCTTGCTAGCTAGACAGGGTTGTTGGGAATAATTCGAAAATGCTTGGATAAATCTGAAGTCGTGTAATCACTATCAGATCAAACAATTGGAGTGGCTACCAATCTTTGATATGATAAAATCAGAAAAATTCTAGATTTTTGTATGTCAATTTTTGATTGTGAGATTTTGGGAATTCGTATCGAAAACAAAATTCGTCCAGGGTTTTCCCTAAAAAAATTGGGAGCGTATTTTCCGTTTTTCACAACTGCTTGCAGTTTCAATTTTAAACAAAAACACATTTAGTCCCTTAAGTTTTCAAAAGTGCATATTTAGCCCGAAATTCAATTTCTGGTGCATTTTTTATAAAGGACTTTTGTCCAAAATAAAATATTTCCAAGCTCGACCCCAGCCAGGGGCGCTGCCCCCTTGGATCCCCCGTTAGTTCCGATGACATTCAAATAAGCGTGCACTCTTATTTGAACGTCATACGCAATCTCAAATTACACTAAAATATCCAACATACCTCCCCCATTTTAGTGTAATCAAGAATTACCTAACTTGTTCACAGCAATCAAACAAACTAATGCATAAATGAAATGTCGTGAGGATTGAATTTCATATTAGTATATTACACATTCCAAATATTCGAATTTAAGGGTGTCTCTAAGGATTGAACCCTTAATATCCATACTGAATACATGAAGATAATATACACATTAGTTTACATACATAGATCTAACTTGACACTATCTTTTACTAGCCTATGTCCCTATCCTTCATAAGCATATCAAAGCCAAGTCCAAGCTTCTTGAAGCAGCTAAACTTCATGCTCATATAGGTAGCTCTTTTACTCTTGCACCTGCAAATGCAATTTTTCAAAAGAGCTATTAAGAAGATATACCTCATCCTTACTTAACTTGCAGATCTAAACACATACCTTTGGGGATAATTTTAATGTTGTGTTCTAAACTCCAGATGTTAAGCTTTCCACATTGAATTCTGCACCTAACGTCATATTAGGCGGGAATTGGGTATCTTAACATGAGAGTTTTCAGATGGACTTTAACCCTAATCCCACAGCTGATCCTTTCACGAGATCTCTAGTTAACCCTTTGGTTAAGTGATCAGCTAAGTTATGTTGAGTTCTCACATACTCAACCGAAATCGCACCATGCATGATGAGCTCACGAACCATGCTATGTCTCACACCTAAGTGTCTTGACTTGCCATTATACACTTGACTATACGCCTTAGCAAGTGTAGCTTCACTATCACATCTTATAGAAATGGGAGCCATTGGTTTTGGCCACAATGGAATCTCATAAATCAAGTTTCTTAGCCACTCAGCTTCTTTGCCAGCTGTGGCTAATGCTACAAACTCAGACTCCATTGTTGAATCAGTTATGCAAGTCTGTTTCTTTGAAGCCCAAGAAATAGCACCTCCCCCAAGTAGGAATACCCAACCACTTATGGAAGAATGATCTTCCTTATTGTTTATCCAACTTGCATCTAAATATCCTTCAATCACCGAAGGAAATCCAATGTAAGTTAGACCATAACCCATGGTTCCTTTCAAGTATTTGAATACTCGACCTAGTGCTTGCCAGTGATGAGTACTAGGATTGCTAGTAAACCTACTAAGTTTTCCAACTGCATACGTTATATCTGGTCTGGTGCAGATCATAGCGTACATAAGTGATCCAATCGCTCTTGAGTACTCAAGTGGAGATACTGCAATGCCTTTATTAGGTAATAGCTTCAGACTAACAGGAGTACTTGCGGGAGAACAATCCTTGAAATTGAACTTGTTCAAGATCTTCTCAATATAGTGTGATTGAGAGATTGAAATGCCCATGTTCTCACGTTTGATTTTAATACCTAAGATCACCTCAGCCTCCCCCATATGTTTCATAGCAAACATAGATGATAAAAATTCTTTTGTTCTATTGACTTGATCTTGGTTAGTGCCAAAATTCAACATATCATCTACATACAAACAGATCAAGACTCCGTTTCCAGAAGCATCAAACTTGCTATAAACACATTTATCTGCTTGGTTTAAAGCAAAACCATTAGACAATACAATCTCATCAAACTTTTGATGCCACTGTTTGGGTGCTTGCTTCAAACCATAAAGAGATTTAATTAGTTTACACACCTTGTTTTCACTTCCAGGCATAACAAACCCTTCTGGTTGTTTCATGTAAATCTCCTCATCTAATTCACTATTTAGAAATGCAGTTTTCACATCCATTTGGTGAATTACAAGATTATGTATAGCAACAAGTGCTAATAATAATAATCTAATGGTGGATATCCTTGCTACAGGAGCATATGTATCAAAGAAGTCAATACCCTCCTTTTGTCTAAACCCTTGGATTACTAATCTGGCTTTGAACTTATCAATAGTACCATCCACCTTCATCTTCCTCTTGAAGATCCATTTACTTCCCAATGGTTTACAACCAGGAGATAAATCCACCAATTTCCAAGTGTTATTTTGCAAAATAGAGTCCATTTCATCTTGGATGGCTTCTTTCCAAAATGAAACATTCCTTGAAGCCATCGCTTCACTATATGTCTTTGGATCCTCATCAACATTGAAACAATATTGATATTGAAAATTAATATCAATCCTAGATCCTTCAACTAAGTACAGTTGAAAATCGTCACCATAAGACTTGGCCTTTCTTTCTCTTGAACTCCTTCTTGGTTCAGTGCTAGTTGAAGACATAATTTCTTTTCCACTAGACATCTGGAAAGAAGGATTCATATCCTTTGGCCTAGGTATAGATATGAATCTTTCTTCATCATATTCTACATTTCCACTTCTTGCCTCAACAACCGTATGTACTGAAACGTAGTCATTTGGTTCTATTACATAGAACCTGTGAGCAAATGAGTGCTCAGTATATCCAATGAAAATGCATTCTATACCTCTTTCCCCTAAGTTTCTTATCTTAGGATCATTGAGCCTAACCACGGCTCTACAACCCCAAACTCTTAGTTTTTGCAACTCGGGTGGCTTTTTATACCAAAGCTCAAAAGGGGTTGTTTTGTTCCTTTTATTAGGAACCCGGTTTAACAAATAACAGGTTGTCAACATAGCATCTCCCCAAAACCCATTATTTAAACCCGAATGGGACAGCATGGTATTAACCATCTCTTTTAGCGTCCTATTCTTCCTTTCCGCCACACCATTTTGTTCTGGTGTGTAAGGAGCTGTGGTAAGGTGTATTATTCCAGTTGATTGGAAATATTCCAGATCAAAATACTCACCACCTCTATCTGTATATAGGGTTTTGATCAATTCACTTTGATGAAGCTCTACTTCTTGTTTATAGATTTTAAACTTTTCCAAAGCTTCATCTTTTACATGTAACAAGTAAACGTAACAGAACCTAGTAGCATCATCTATAAAGGTTACAACATACTTCTTGTTACCTAATGATGGTGTACCATGAAAATCACATAGATCACTATGTATCAAATCTAACAATTTACTTTCTCTATTGACATGTTGCAAGAATGGTTTTCTAGTTATTTATTCAAGTTGCAGATATGACACTTTTCATTTGTTAAATTAACTGCCGGAATTAAGCTCATCTTAGACATTTCCATAAGTCGTTTATAATGTACATGTCCTAATCTAGCATGCCATAATTCAGATTTGACGAATTTACACTAGATGACGAATCAATCATACAAACAGAATTATCACTAAACGGCACTTCTAGATTTAACATAATCATACCATTACATAAATAACCAAATCCGATAAAAGAACCATGTCTTGACAAGATATACTTGTCACATTCTAACACTTGTTTGTACCCGCAATTATTTAATACGATACCGGATAACAAGTTTTTCCGAATGCCGGGTACATACAATACATTACTTAAACTTAGAGTTTTTCCAGAAGTAAATACTAGTACTACACTTCCAATTCTATGGATTGGCTCGGTTGCAACATTTCTCATCTTTAAAACAGATCCATCTTAAATTAATGTAAGGTCCTTGAACCATCTTCGATCCTTACTTACGTGACTTGTTGCTCCCGAGTCATACCACCAAGCAACAGAATCATCCTGCACATAAAATGCTTCAGAAATTAGTGAAACATAATTCACATCCGAATTATAATTAAAGTTTAATTTCTAACCTTGTTGCTTTGGATCCTTTGAGGATCCACCAGTGCCAGCTTCATTCTTGGCTTTACCAACACGACAATCTCTCTTGAAGTGTCCTGGTTTACCACACTTCCAACAGCCTTGATCATTGTTCTATTTTGCATACTTCACACCCTTGTTCTTCTTGTTAAACCCACTTTGATACTTTCTTTTGTTGTTTCCCTTGTTAGAATTTTGAGACTAGGACCACTTTCTTCCACCATGTTAACTGAAGACCCACCAACGTGTTTGTCTTTGTTAATATTTTCCATGGCCCGACAAGACTCCTCAATTCGAAAACAACTTCCAAGTTCAACCAAATTCATTTCCTCCGTCTTATGTTTTAAAGTATGTTTAAAATCTTTCCATGAAGGAGGAAGTTTATCAATGATAGATGGAACAGAAATAGCTTCATCCATCTTTAAACCATGTTATTCGAATTGACACAGAATTCTTAGACATTCATTGTATTGTTCCATGATGGCTCTACCATCAACCATTTTATAATTCATAAAATCACTGACCAAGAATTTCTTACTAGATGTGTCTTCAGCCATGTATTTGGCCTCTAGTAATTCCCACAGTTCTTTTGCAGATTCAACATTTTTATAAATATCGAAAAGAGAGTCACACATGTAACATTTATCAAAAACGGGTTTTCCAAACCCGCTCCGTTTGTAATCGAATATCAAGTTATAAATGTTTCGTTGCGTATTTATGTCCATTTTAATTTTTAATGATGCATAATTAATAAACAAACTAGAATATAAAAGTTATAATTGATAAAAAGTAAAAATAAAATAATTAAAAAGAAAATTAGGCTGCCGGGACTCGAACCCGGGTCAGCCGGGTTTAAGTTCAAAGACTTATCACACACACATATAACCACTCCGCCACTTGATGTTTTCTGTAAATTCTAGGAAACAATTAAATTTTATTGTCAATCGTAAATCACTCTGGTTACGCCAACTGTAACTGAAATCGGTCACCAAACGTCCAAAAACGTTTGATTGTTCGCGGTTTATCGATTATAACCGATACACCGACACCTCCAATCAATCTAGCTTTGAATGGACTTGAATTCATGTGGGATCGGTTTTATTAACTGAAAAGTCTGCAATTCCTGAATTACTTCAATCATTGTCCCTTCTCGCGACTCAAACACATTCTGCAAACCTTCAATTGCATTTTCGCACAACTTTCAGTTCGCCGGAGAAGCTATTTGAACTCGCCGGACTTTCGCCAGAAAACCGTGTTTTCCATCAAATCAGTAAGTCTCTCAATTCTTTCATTATCTATCAGTTGTTAAGCTATTGCTAACTCAAACCCTTCAATCGGAATCAATTTCAGACGTTGATATCAGATAATTCCCTCTCGCCGGAAAACTTCTGAAAATTCTTATCTTCCGCTGTAAAACGGTATAGACATTCAAACCTTCTGATAACTCTTGTTTAGTACTTCAATTCCACAATTAACTAATCAAAACTGTTAGTTTATTCGCTCAGTCGAAATCCGTAAAAAACAGAGCCGACGACTTGCCGGAATTCTGAGATAAATCGTTCTCCGGTATGTTTACTTCTAAAAATCGTCTCTGCCATTTCATATTAGTCTGTTGAATGTTTGTCAATCGAATTAAACAAGAAACAATAGAGTAATCGTAGGGTGTAATTCTGTAATGAAGAAGACGAAGATAGGTTGATTATAAGTTTAATAAAATCTGGATATTATCTCGGGTTAGACACACAGTCCAGCGGTGGACTGTGTGCACATACATATCACACGCCGCGAGTTCGATCCTTGACACACGTATGCTCTGTAATAAAAATGTTTTATTTTTCTAACTAAACCGGATTAACTCACGGTAGATGTTAAGTATAATAAAAATCCGTATATTAACCAAGTTAGACACACAGTCCAGCGGTGGACTGTGTGTAACGATAAATCACAGGTCCCGGGTTCGAGACCTGTTGACGGCACCGGTTTGATGATTTAAAACATTTTTTGAAAATAAAAGAATTTTGAATAAACTGAGTTAGTATATAAATATAATTAAAAACAGAATATTTCGGGTTAGACACGTAGCTCAGTTGGTAGAGTTGCGTGCACGCGAACGGGAGGTCTCAGGTTCGAGTCCTGCCCGGCACATACATTTACACAATAAAACCGGTCAAACAGTCAATGGTCAACGGTCAACGCAAAAGTCAACAGTTTTTTTTATATTTTTATTTATTTAATTTAATTCAAAAATCAATTAAAAATACTTAAAAATAATGTTTTTAAAGATAGGAAATAGCCTTAAACTCACAAAAATATATCTAAATATCCTAATAAAATTATTAATAAAATCCACTCATTAACTATACTTTCCGTTATTATTTAGGTTAGTTAATCCTCATTGTTCAATCCTTCAAACTCGTGCGCATCTCATCATCTCCAACCAAACGCACCCAATGTGAGTGAATCTCTACAAATTCCCCGTTTTAATCACGTTTTTGGGGTGTATCATGTGTCTTACCATTTATTATATTTAAATAATTGTGCATACATCATGTCATGAACAAATGTGTATTCAGCTTGTATCAACTGTTGTGTGGTTATTGTTTAGATTTAATTTATTATTTTCGGTACATGCAATTACATAGGCCGCCGCTCCCCATTACATTATGAGCGTTGAGCAGTTCCCCATTACATTATGAGCGTGAACCTGGCGTTGCCAACATACGATCGGCTCCGTTTGATTGAGCCTTGATCGCACAGACATTTATCATTTTCAGTACATACATTTATCATAGGCCGTCCGTTCCCCATTACATTATGAGCGTGAACGTGACGTTGCCAACATATACAATTTCATTCATGTTATATATTCATGCAAGTTCATGTGTTATCGTATGTTATTGTTTGTGGATTGTTATTGCTATTGTTTGATTATTTACATTTGCTCACATATGACTATCGCACAATTTTTCCTTGATAAAAATAACAAGAAATCAATAATAAATGTTTTAACTAACGAGGTTCACTCGCCAACTTATGTTGACCCAAAAACCCCCATTTTTACACATGATACAGGTGAACTAGCTGCAGCAAGAAACACATAGGATTGGCTTAGAAGAATAAACTGGTTTAGAGCTTGGATTGTTTAGTTGGATATTTTTCTTTGTATTTGTATGGACATGTTTGGATTATTGAGAATGTAATTTTGACTTTAATAAATATGAAACATATTAGTAAATATCATGAGCTTTGGTGATAACCCAATTATGCCCCGACTCTTATTCCGCTGCGGGACGGGGTGTGACAGATTGGTATCAGAGCCATGACTATAGGGATATAGGATAGGTTATTAGACCCTTAGAGCCTATACTATAGTTGATTAGAAATTTTAAGATTTTTGTGTGTTACATGCAAAATTCATGATGTTTATATGTTTTATGTTTAATGTTACATTCAATATTATGCAAGCATGTTCATAAGTACATATTAGTATATAATGCCTATCATAACTCTATTCTCATAACATACATATCAATGAAAGCACACATCACATCATTTTCATGATTGTTTTTACAATGATTTTTTTTGTATTTTCGAATCACATCAAAGTGAGTTATCATGACGGGCATGTAGTAACTGGAAGGGTACAAGTACCAGTAGTCGGAACGTCCTGTCTAGGCTGGCATTCGTATAAATCCAAAATAAAGGACCAGTTTGCCTACCTGGGGACTAACGATGAGAGTACGAAGTACCTATTAGGCCAAAGCATGCTATACCAAACGTCGTGTGAGCTAACCCCACTTTGAGTTGTCATTGTGTCTACACCTGGACACATTCCGACCATACATCTCGTAAACATATTTCGTGGTTTTCATTCGGGTGATGCGAGTGTTAAATCGCCAATACTAATGTGAATCCTACCAAGCCAATAGACATGGGGGCCCACATGACTATACAGATGAAGGTATGGGGGACATTTGAGGCCCAACATTAGCAAACCCAAGACATCCTATGGATGTAGTTGCATTATTGATATTTATGTTATTTTCATTTTCTTTAAGACACATGACACCTAAAAAGACTCCATAAACTCACAATCTTCTTATATATGTTCCTGTAGATGTTGGCTAGACAACAACGAGGGGGTAAAAGATCAGGAAGGTCTCACGAACGTTTGGCCACTCAAATCACAAAACAAATGGCCGCGGTGCTTCCTGACATTGTGGTTCAAGTACAACAAGCTCTCGCCATAAATCCCACCAACCCTCCCCAGCAAGAAGACCAGAACATCGGCAACCCTCCTACCAAAAAGTGCTCATATAAACATTTCAAGTCTTGTGATCCTCCTAAATTTGAAGGGACCGAAGGGGTCACTGCTCTTCTCCACTGGTTTGAGGAAATGGAAAACACCTTCCTCAACTGCGATTGTCCCGAGGATCGCAAGGTACGATACGCAACCGGGAGACTATTTGGGGTAGCTCTTACCTGGTGGAATACTGAAAAGGGTAAGAGGGGAATCGATGATGCAATGGCCTTAACGTGGGAGGAGTTAAGGGAAATCATGACGAGGCGATTCTGTCCTAGAAGTGAGATTAAGAAACTAGAGGACGAATTTCATTCTTTGAGGCAAAAGGAGGGAGATCATACTTCCTACAACAAGAGGTTCTTAGAGTTGAACCAAATGGTCCCTAACTTGTTCACCCCAGTTTACCGCTTAATCGAGCATTATATTCGAGGTCTTCCCTCGAAAATTCAAGATTCAGTTCTCAGCACTTCACCAGCAACACTTGAAGCGGCTATGGAACTAGCTACTGAACTGACCGAGAATCGAATTCGCAACGGTAAGTTTAAAGAGGAGAAAAAGAAAGCCCCTGTTGAGGGCCAAACTTCAAACCATTCCACCTCCTCCTCTAAGTTTGCTAACAAGAGGAAACGTAACACCAGAAACTTCGCTGTCACACAAACCAATTTCCCTATCCCTGCTGCACCCATTACCCAAGTTGCCCCCTCACCTGCACCATACAAAAGGCCATACTCTGGCCCATTACCAAAATGCAACCGTTGCCAATACCACCATTTTCCTGATCATCCCTGCCAACATTGCACCGGCTGTGGTCGCGCAGGTCATACTGTTCAAACCTGTCGCATACCTCAGCGAACGAACCGCCATCAGCCTTCAACCCAAAACTACCAACAAATAATGGGTCAAGCCCAACAACCCCTACTACTACCACCTACCCAACATTTAGCCCAATCATACTACAAACCCAACTATCCCATGGTACAACCTATGCGGGCTTGCTACAATTGTGGAGACCCAAGCCACTTTAGAAACACTTGTCCACGGTTGGTGAACATTATTCATGCTCAAGCCCAAGCCAATCTGGTGAATCAAGCTAACCAAGCTCCTCCACCTGCAAGAGGAAGAGCTTTCAACATCAACGCTAATCAGGCTAGAGCTGACAGCAATATGGTTAACGGTACGTTTCTTATCAACGGTAGTTATGCATCCATGTTGTTTGATACTGGCGCGGATAAAAGTTTTGTGTCTTTAGAGTTTGAACCCATCTTAAACCAAAATCGTGATAAGCTTATGGAATCCATAACAGTAGAAGTTGCTGACGGGGAACCGGTCTCATTAAACTCTATTATACGCAATTGTACTCTCACCTTAAACGACCACGATTTTCCAGTTGACCTTATTCCTATGAAGTTGGGAAGCTTTGACATTATAATTGGTATGGACTGGCTCAGCCAACATCAGGCTGCAGTGGTATGCCGCGAGAAGTTTATACGCATTCCTCTTCCAAACGGTCAGACTCTACGAATCTTTGGAGAAACCCCATCGAAAGGGCTCAGATTAATGTCCTGTCTTCAAGCCCAAAAATATCTTCGCAAGAATTATGTCGCATTTTTAACCCATGTCGTCAAAAAGGGAACCATGGAGAAGAAACTCGAAGACATCCCTGTAGTAAAAGATTTCCCGCAAGTTTTTCCTAACGTCATTTCAAACTTCCTCCCGTGAGAGAAGTCGAATTTCGCATTGATCTTATACCTGGTGCTACACCAGTTGCAAAGTCTCCTTATAGGTTAGCCCCCTCTGAAATGCAAGAACTAGCCAGTCAATTGCAAGAGTTGACTGACAAAGGATTCATACGTCCTAGCTCCTCGCCTTGGGGTGCACCTGTCCTTTTTGTGAAGAAGAAAGATGGATCGTTTCGCATGTGCATCGACTACAGAGAACTCAACAAGTTAACGATCAAGAATCGCTATCCGTTACCTCGCATTGATGATCTTCTTGACTAACTTCAAGGCGCCAGCTATTTTTCAAAAATCGACCTTCGATCTGGTTATCATCAACTTAAAGTACATGAAGAAGACGTCCCAAAGACCGCTTTCCGAACTCGTTATGGTCATTATGAATTCATGGTCATGCCATTTGGTTTAACCAACGCTCCAGCTGTCTTCATGGATCTAATGAACAGAGTCTGCAAACCCTATCTCGATCGTTTTGTTATAGTCTTCATCGACGACATCCTCATTTATTCAAAGTCCAAGTCTGATCATGAACGGCATCTTCGACTCATCCTTACACTTCTAGAGAATGAAAAGCTTTACGCCAAATTCTCCAAATGCGAATTCTGGTTAAAAGAGGTACAATTCCTTAGACATGTAGTCAATGACAAGGGAATACATGTCGACCCCTCAAAGATCAAAACGGTACAAGAATGGCAAGCGCCACGTACACCAACTGAAGTAAGATCTTTCCTTGGTTTGGCTGGTTATTATCGCCGTTTCATTTCAAACTTCTCTCGCATTGCTGTACCACTCACGGCTTTAACTCATAAGGGAAAACCTTTCATATGGGGACCCAAACAAGAAGAAGCCTTCCAAACCCTTAAACTAAAACTCTGTGATGCACCAATCCTCACTCTGCCTGAAGGTTGTGATGACTTCGTGGTTTATTGCGACGCGTCAGGGCAAGGACTAGGCTGTGTTCTAATGCAAAGAGGAAAGGTTATAGCTTATGCTTCGAGACAACTCAAGACTCATGAGAAGAACTACACCACCCATGACCTAGAACTTGGAGCCGTTGTGTTCGCTCTTAAGATATGGAGACATTATCTCTACGGTACTAAGTGTGAAATATACACTGACCACAAGAGTCTTCAACATATCTTCAATCAAAAGGAGTTAAACATGAGGCAACGAAGATGGGTCGAACTTCTAAATGACTACGATTGTGAAATTCGGTACCACCCTGGCAAGGCAAATGTGGTGGCTGATGCACTCAGTCGAAAGGGTTATGCGAACTCCATTCATCTTCTATGTTCGCAAATCATAACTGACATTAAAGATCAAATTCGAGAGGCCCAACATGTTTCAGTAACGGAGGATGATGTACAAAAGGAGCTGTCCTGTGGAGCTGAACTTAAAATTGAAACTAAATATGACGGTATTCTGTACTATCTTGATCGCATATGGATTCCTGACCACAACAACCTTCGTGAATTTCTTATGAATGAGGCCCACAAAACACGATACTCTATACACCCAGGAGCCGATAAGATGTATCAAGACCTTCGATACACCTATTGGTGGCCTGGAATGAAAAAGGATATTGCTGTTTTTGTTTCCAAGTGACTTACATGTTCCAAGGTGAAAGCTGAACACCAAAGACCCTCAGGACTTCTGGTCCAACCTGAAATACCTGTATGGAAGTGGGAAAACATAACCATGGACTTCATTACCGGGTTACCTCGCACTTCTGGTGGGTATGACACTATATGGGTAATCATTGATCGTCTTACAAAATCAGCTCACTTTATTCCTATCCGCGAAGATTTCAAGAACGAGAAGTTAGCTCGTATTTATATCAGCGAAATCATAAGCCGACATGGTGTACCGTTAAGCATTATTTCAGATCGTGATGGTCGTTTTACTTCACGAACATGGCAAGCAGTACAAGCCGCTTTGGGTACGCGATTAGATCTCAGTACCGCTTATCATCCTCAAACTGATGGACAATCTGAACGCACCATTCAAACTCTTGAAGATATGCTTCGAGCATGTGTCATAGACTTCAAGGGAAATTGGGACGCTCATCTACCATTAGTTGAATTTTCGTACAACAACAGCTATCATTCAAGCATCGAATATCAAGTTATAAATGTTTCGTTGCGTATTTATGTCCATTTTAATTTTTAATGATGCATAATTAATAAACAAACTAGAATATAAAAGTTATAATTGATAAAAGTAAAAATAAAATAATTAAAAAGAAAATTAGGCTGCCGGGACTCGAACCCGGGTCAGCCGGGTTTAAGTTCAAAGACTTATCACACACACATATAACCACTCCGCCACTTGATGTTTTCTGTAAATTCTAGGAAACAATTAAATTTTATTGTCAATCGTAAATCACTCTGGTTACGCCAACTGTAACTGAAATCGGTCACCAAACGTCCAAAAACGTTTGATTGTGTTCGCGGTTTATCGATTATAACCGATACACCGACACCTCCAATCAATCTAGCTTTGAATGGACTTGAATTCATGTGGGATCGGTTTTAATAACTGAAAAGTCTGCAATTCCTGAATTACTTCAATCATTGTCCCTTCTCGCGACTCAAACACATTCTGCAAACCTTCAATTGCATTTTCGCACAACTTTCAGTTCGCCGGAGAAGCTATTTGAACTCGCCGGACTTTCGCCAGAAAACCGTGTTTTCCATCAAATCAGTAAGTCTCTCAATTCTTTCATTATCTATCAGTTGTTAAGCTATTGCTAACTCAAACCCTTCAATCGGAATCAATTTCAGACGTTGATATCAGATAATTCCCTCTCGCCGGAAAACTTCTGAAAATTCTTATCTTCCGCTGTAAAACGGTATAGACATTCAAACCTTCTGATAACTCTTGTTTAGTACTTCAATTCCACAATTAACTAATCAAAATTGTTAATTTATTCGCTCAGTCGAAATCCGTAAAAAACAGAGCCGACGACTTGCCGGAATTCTGAGATAAATCGTTCTCCGGTATGTTTACTTCTAAAAATCGTCTCTGCCATTTCATATTAGTCTGTTGAATGTTTGTCAATCGAATTAAACAAGAAACAATAGTGTAAATGTAGGCTGTAATTCTGTAACGAAGAAGAGGAAGATAGGTTGATTATAAGTTTAATAAAATCTGGATATTATCTCGGGTTAGACACACAGTCCAGCGGTGGACTGTGTGCACATACATATCACACGCCGCGAGTTCGATCCTTGACACACGTATGCTCTGTAATAAAAATGTTTTATTTTTCTAACTAAACCGGATTAACTCACGGTAGATGTTAAGTATAATAAAAATCCGTATATTAACCAAGTTAGACACACAGTCCAGCGGTGGACTGTGTGTAACGATAAATCACAGGTCCCGGGTTCGAGATGTCACACCCCGACCCGCAGCGGAAAAGATGATCGGGGCATAATTGGGTTATCATCAAAGCTCATGACATTTATTATATGTTTCATATTCATTAATATAATTTAATGGAATTTACAATAATGATACAACATGTTCTAACTATGAGTCTAAGCTTCTTGATTCTCTTCTAAGGCATATCCTATGTTTTCCTTGCTTCAACCTGTTCACCTGTATCATGTGTAAAAAGGTTTTTGGATCAACATAATGTTGGCGAGTGAATCCTATGGAAAAACATTTGAACAAGTTTATCCAATTGATTATAAATAATGTGCATACCACATATGAGTAAATGTAGATGTAAATTTATTCACACAACACATAATATTGAATATTGAACACACAAACACCAAATGATTGTTTTGAGGCACGCGTTGTTCGACTCGTCTCCCACGAGGAACTGATGGGCTTAATGAATGAGTTTTGAGGCACGCGTTGTTCTTACGAACTGATGGGCCTAATGTATGAGTTTTGAGGCACGCGTTGTTCTACGAACTGATGGGCCTAATGAATGAGTTTTAAGGCACGCGTTGTTCTCGTCTCCCACGAGGAACTGATGGGCCTAAATAATGAGTTTTGAGGCACGCGTTGTTCTACGAACTGATGGGCCTAATGAATGAGTTTTAAGGCACGCGTTGTTCTCGTCTCCCACGAGGAACTGATGGGCCTAAATAATTTGCATACAACTTTGACAATAAGTAATACATCACAACCAACAATAGTTACATTCTAGTTTAGTTCATATAATGGTATAGCACGAATTTGCATAAGAGATTTAGTTTAAGCAACACATGATACACCCCAAAACATGAATAAAAAGGGGAGTTTGTAAGAATTCACTCACATTGGGTGCGTTCGGTTGATGATGTTGAGTGCACGCGAAGTGGTTTTAACCACGAGTGAAAATAACCTAGATAAATAGCATTTTGGTTCGGTAAGCAAACGGATTTTATTAATCTATTTTAGTAGGATTGTTGGGTGTATTTTTGTGAGTTTGAGGCTATTTTCTAACCTTAAAAATGTTATTTTTAAGTATTTTTAATTGATTTTTAATTAAAATAATTAAATAAAAATAATAAAAAAAATATTTTATTTTTGCTACAGTTGACTTTGACCGTTGACTTTGACTGAAGTTGACCGGTTCGAAGGCATATTGTTGTGCGCTGGGTGAGGCTCGAACCCGAGACCTCCCGTACGCGTGCACGCAGCTCTACCAACTGAGCTACGTGTCTAACCCGTCATATATCCGATTTTAATTACATATATACATTAATTAGAATTTAACAGAAATCCTTTATTTTTAAAAACGATTTAAATCACAAAACCGGTGCGCTCCACAGGTCTCGAACCCGGGACCTGTGGGTTAGCGGACACACAGTCCACCGCTGGACTGTGTGTCTCACTTGGTTATAAACTCGGTTATCAATATACTTAACATATACTTAAATCAACCCGGTTCAGTTTGCTGAAAAAGGAATTTTTATCAAGGCAGCGTGTAAGGGACAATACTCGAACTCGAGACCATAGCGTTAAAAGTGCACACAGTCCACCGCTGGACTGTGTGTCTAACCCGGTAAATAACTTGATTTTAATTATACTTAACCATTACCAAAACGTCGTCTTCTTCACTGGTTTTAACCGGAAGTGACGACTGACTGGTTCGAAAAGTTGATTCAGGTTCCTTTAGCGTTTAATGATCAATTACAGTCGAGATAAAAGTAAAAAGGAAAGGAATTAGGCGTGAAAAGTACCGACTGGTTCTCCTATGTTTTCCGGCAGAACTCCGGCGACAGCAATCTCTTTCCGGCGACGAGTGTCTTGCAGCAGAGAGTCTTCCGAAAGCTCACAAAGGGTGTGGGTGACTTCGGTAAAAGTTTAGGGGGTTCAGTAAAGCTCGGAGACTAATGATACGGTTTTCCGGCGACGTAATAAAAATTTCCGGCGAGTGAGTTTTCGCCGAGAAAATGTGCGATTTGAGTGTGAAAGGTTTCTGGCGAGTTGTGGGTGTATTTATAGGGTAGTATTGAGATGAATGGGGTCTGAATTCGGTCTAAATTCGAAGTCAGCCGTTCTCCGGCGGTTATGGCTGATGTCGCGGGTTCAGACGTCGGTTATAACCGTCATAGGAGTTAAGTCATCGGTTAAATTGAGCGAAAACGTAATTAAACGGCGAAGTCGTCGGGATTTCCGACGACTGCTAATTGGGCGCAATTTACTGAATTTAACTTCGGAACTTGAATATTTGAATTAAATGTTTCCTGATATTACCATAAAATCAAAGCGGCGGAGCGGTTGTTCGGCTAGGTGATAAGCTGTTTGTTTGAACCGGTACAGACCCGAGTTCGAAACCCGGCATGAGTAAAACATTTTTATGTTACGATTTTTATCAGTTTTTCAAAAACTAAATATATACCCCCGCATAATAATTGATTACGTATCGTTTAAAATTATTTTGGGCATTTAATTCGCAACGAAAATTTTAACTGACTGTTCGGTTGATAAACGGAGCGGGTTTGGTAAATCTGTTTTTTACGGATGTTACACGAGACCTGTTGACGGCACCGGTTTGATGATTTAAAACATTTTTTGAAAATAAAAGAATTTTGAATAAACTGAGTTAGTATATAAATATAATTAAAAACAGAATATTTCGGGTTAGACACGTAGCTCAGTTGGTAGAGCTGCGTGCACGCGAACGGGAGGTCTCGGGTTCGAGTCCTGCCCGGCGCATACATTTACACAATAAAACCGGTCAAACAGTCAATGGTCAACGGTCAACGCAAAAGTCAACATTTTTTATATTTTTATTTATTTAATTTAATCAAAAATCAATTAAAAATACTTAAAAATAATGTTTTTAAAGATAGGAAATAGCCTTAAACTCACAAAAATATATCTAAAAATCCTAATAAAATTATTAATAAAATCCACTCATTAACTATACTTTCCGTTATTATTTAGGTTAGTTAATCCTCATTGTTCAATCCTTCAAACTCGTGCGCATCTCATCATCTCCAACCAAACGCACCCAATGTGAGTGAATCTCTACAAATTCCCCGTTTTAATCACGTTTTTTGGGGTGTATCATGTGTCTTACCATTTATTATATTTAAATCATTGTGCATACATCATGTCATGAACAAATGTGTATTCAGCTTGTATCAACTGTTGTGTGGTTATTGTTTAGATTTAATTTATTATTTTCAGTACATGCAATTTCATAGGCCGCCGCTCCCCATTACATTATGAGCGTGAACCTGGCGTTGCCAACATACGATCGGCTCTGTTTGATTGAGCCTTGATCGCACGGACATTTATCATTTTCAGTACATACATTTATCATAGGCCATCCGTTCCCCATTACATTATGAGCGTGAACGTGACGTTGCCAACATATACAATTTCATTCATGTTATATATTCATGCAAATTCATGTGTTATTGTATGTTATTGTTTGTGGATTGTTATTGCTATTGTTTGATTATTTACATTTGCTCACATATGACTATTGCACAATTTTTCCTTGATAAAAATAACAAGAAATCAATAATAAATGTTTCAACTAACGAGGTTCACTCGCCAACTTATGTTGACCCAAAAACCCCCATTTTTACACATGATACAGGTGAACCAGCTGCAGCAAGAAACACATAGGATTGGCTTAGAAGAATAAATTGGTTTAGAGCTTGGATTGTTTAGTTGGATATTTTTCTTTTTATTTGTATGGACATGTTTGGATTATTGAGAATGTAATTTTGACTTTAATAAATATGAAACATATTAGTAAATATCATGAGCTTTGGTGATAACCCAATTATGCCCCGACTCTTATTCCGCTGCGGGACGGGGTGTGACAACACATACCATTCAGAATATGCCCACGACAGATGTAATCAGCATTCAACCACTTTCCACGCTTCCTAGTTTGTTCCAGCGGTTAATCCACCAGTTCCTCGGCATTGGGTACTCAGAACATACACCACTTTCAAAGTCGTCAATAGAAAATGCATCTTCTTTTGCCAGCGACGAAAGTCTTGCCCTTCAAACTTGTCCAATTTCACAAATTTGTTCGTCATAGCCTTCGAAGATTCACCACTGCTTGTCATCTTCACTGAATTATTTAATCTTTGTTGGGAATAATTTGAAAACTCTTGGATAAATCTGAAGTCGTGTAATCACTATCAGATCAAACAATTGGGGTGGCTACCAATCTTTGATCGGATAAAATCAGAAAAATTCTAGATTTTTGTATGTCAATTTTTTATTGTGAGATATTGGGAATTCGTATCGAAAACAAAATTCGTCCAGGGTTTTCCCTAAAAAAATTAGGAGCGTATTTTCAGTTTTTCACAACTGCTTGCAGTTTCAGTTTTGAACAAAAACACCTTTAGTCCCTTAAGTTTCCAAAAGTGCATATTTAGCTCGAAATTCAATTTCTGATGCATTTTTGATAAAGGACTTTTGTCCAAAATAAAAAATTTCCAAGCTCGACCCCAGCCAGGGGCTCTGCCCTTGGACCCCGCCAGGGGCTGCCGCCCCTTGGACCCTGCTCCCAGGGGCGCTGCCCCCTTGGATCCCCCGTTAGTCCCGATGACATTCAAATAAGCGTGCACTCTTATTTGAACGTCACACGCAATCTCAAATTACACTAAAATATCCAACAAGGGTTTTACTTTTTGGCTTTTATGAACAAGAATATGAATGTATGGGGAGTTGGGGGCTGGAGGTTTATACAAGAGTTTCCAGCCACGTGGGATATATGTATAATTATGACAGAAAGCGTATGTTTGGGCCCATTAAACGATTGAGAAAAAACTTTGTGTCTTTAGGACATCACCTTACCCACGTGTGGGTATGAAGGGAGGAGGGATTCTGGATGGTAGGGAGTCCATAATCTCTTGCCAAGTCATTATAAATCTCCACAAACATAAAGGGATTCTTAAGCTGATAATTGGTCGAGTCATTTTGGAACAACCAACTATTGGATATATACAATTGTACTAGTCCGCATCATGTATCCCCAGATGTTGATTGCTATTACAGGCACAATCTTAGTCCATTTCATTCTTATAACTTATAGTATATAATAACTTATTTAGTGTTTTTGTAATTAACTCTCATCCCTTTGCCCATCACTCACCACCCACTCATCACTCACAACACTCAATCAAGTTCCACCACGTCATCCAGATTTATTCCATCACTAGGATTTTAGTGGGGTGTCCATCACTCACCACACACACATGTCCTACATTAAAATGCACATTCTTCACTCGTTGTCACCACCACGCATTTTACCCACCACGAGTGATAAGAAGGAGTGGCGGTGGGGTATAACTGCTATAACTCGTGATGGTGGTGGTATAACGGGAAGCCCCGGGTGGCCTAACCAAATTATTTTAATTTCAGAAAACCATATGTAGGTATCTATATATTTATTCGTTATAGGAAAATTTCTCCAAGGAAACACACCTCGTTTTCATTATCCCTATACACTGCGTATAGATCTATACGCTACGTATAGTTTGCATGAGTTTCGGAGCCTGACTACCAATCATTGCATAGAAAACTAGGGTTTATATACGCTGCGTATAGACCTATACGCAGCGTATATAAACCATCAGAGTTTTTGGGGTCATTTAGGTGGGGTTGAAGTATCAGTTTTTCCACCAACTTAATATACGTTGCATATAGACCTATACGCAACATATATAACCTTCAGATATATACATATATATTTTTTGCTTATTTGTGTTATAAATTTTCAATCGATTACAATGTTAACTCGTTTAAAATATATAATTTTTTTATTATTTAGTCGATGTCATCGGAAAGCGTATAACGTTAATTTTTTTTTGAAAAAGGTGTATACGGTTAAATATATAATATCTTATAATAAAATATTATACCAAGTCTAGTGCCGTTAATTATTTTTGAATACTATAAACGTTTAAATATTATATCGTTAATTATTTTTAGATACTCGTGTACGGTCCGAATATATAATACCGTTTGAATATTACACCGTGCGGTTCGAATAATATAACATTAAAAAAGTATAGCGTTAAATATTTTGATATATACAGCAAAAGTTTGTAAATACATAACAAAAGATATAAAACTATATACAACATAAGTTTGATATATACAGCACATAACAAAAGATATATAACTACGGTAGCGGGTCCTGCTGCTGCTGCTGTTCCTGATGCCATTCCGCAGCCGGAACGAAGTGACGTGGAACTAACCTGTCATGCTGTCGGCGCTCCTGCAGCTCCTCAACCACCCACTCCATCACATAGTTCAACCGGTCAATGTCGCGACATAGCCGCTGAAACTCCGCGTATGAGGGGGCAGGACTGGGCCCAACATGTCGTGGGAACTGAGGCGCCCTGGGTGGTCCACGCAGATGTGGTAGCTCTGGAATAATCACAACCGGCTCATGCTCCGGCACCTCCGGATCGTGCGGGGGATATTTCAGCTCGAACTGTGCCGGCAGCTGCGCAGGCTCGAAAATCTCGCCGTTTGGACCCTTAAACCGCCTGCCGACTGGGAACCTTTTGTTGATTTGCATTCTCGATATCGTGTTTATACCCATCCGCTTCGGCTGTATCGCCGGGCCCATAAACGGGTCAGTCTCCGGGTGATAGCCAAGCGAAAGGGCTAACACCATGACGTGGGAGCCGCCGAATAATACCCCGCGCTCCTGTCGATGATGCGAGGAGGCGAAGTACTGCGCTAATCCGTGTGCTAGAGCGCAAGGCCTCTTGTACAGGAGGCAGTACAAGAAAAAACAGGTCACCGCTCGTACACCACTCCCGGCTCTTGTTTCGAGCGGTGATGGAAGTGGATATACGTTGCTTGCCTCCCTATAGGAGCTTTTTCTCGCATCTTCGTCTAACCTCGCAGCTTCTTGTACCCTTTGTTGTACTTTTTTTTGTTGTAGGCTGACCGCGAGTGTTTTGCTGCACAATCGATAGTTTCTTAGTTGATGTAACATTTGTCAAAAACGGGTTTCCAAAACCCACTCCGTTTTGTAATCGAATATCAAGTTATAAATGTCACGTTGTATATTTTTGGTTGTTTTGATTTTTAATGATGCATAATTAATAATCAAACTAAACTATAAAAATTATATTTGATAAAAAGTGAAAACAAAATAAATAAAAATAAAAAGTTGCTGCAGGGACTCAAACCCGGGTCAGCCGGTTCACAGTTTCAATGACTTAACACACACACACATCACCACTCCGCCACTTGTTGTTTTCTGTTATCTCTAGGAAACAAATAAGATTTATACACAAACTCGGTTAAACCGGTTGCGCCAACTGAGAAATGGAAATCGGCAATTCAATCGTCAAATCGTTTGATTACTCGCACATTCACGTTTATAACCGATAAACCGATGATTATAATCAATTCGGAAGTGATTGAACATCAAATTTTCATTATTACCGGTTTTTATAACCGAAAAGAATCAAGTCCAGATTACTTCAATCCTAGACCTCTCTCGCGACTCAGAAACATCATACCAACATTCCATTTCACTTTCGTCACACTTTCAGTTCGTCAGAACGCTTAAATCAACTCACCGGAATTTTCTGCAAGACTCGCCGGAAAACCGTATTCATCCTCAAACGGTAAATCTTTCAATAACATTGTAGTTCAACAATTGTTAGGCTATTTCTAACTTAAACCTTTCAATTGAAATCGAATTCAGGCACTGTATTCAGCTAATTTCAGTTCGCCGGAAAAATCCTGAAAATCTCTATATTCATCTGAGAATCGGTAAGGGCATTCAAACCCTCTGTTAACATTTGCTGATCACTTCAATTTCACGATTAGCTAATAAAAACGGTTAATTGTCTTGTTCAGTTGAAGAGCATAAAAACAGGGACCGACACATTGCCGTAATTCTGAAATAAACCGTTCATCGGTATGTTCATCTCTAATTACCGTCTCTGCCATTTCATTTTAGCCTTAAGAATGTTTGTTAATCGTAAAAACAAGAAACGGATTAGTGAATCAGTTGACTGTAATTTGAATGAAGAAGACGAAGTTAGTTAAGTTATAAGATTATTTAAAACCAGTAAACTGAACGGGTTAGACACACAGTCCAGCGGTGGACTGTGTGCAAAATACACACGTATGTCCCGAGTTCGATCCCTGATGTAACATCCGTCAAAAAACGGATTTTTCCAAACCCGCTCCGTTTATTAACCGAACAATCAGTTTAAAATTTCGTGGCGTATTTAATGCCCAAATTAATTTTAAACGATACATAATTAATTATTATATTGGAATATATAATTTGTTTTTGAAAAATTGTTAAAAATAATGAAATAAAAATATAATGGTTCTGCCGGGTTTCGAACCCGGGTCAGTCAACCGGTTCAGCAACTTAACACACACACTCAACCACTGCGCCACTAGTGTTCCTTGTTAATTATTAAAATCAATTAATTCATATCATGATTCCCAAATTCAAAAACCGGCGCCCAAATTTCAGTCGTCGGAAATCCCGGCGATCTCGCGAGATTGGACGGTTTCTTCAAGTCTTAACGTAAACATTTAAACCCACATCGGTTATAACCGACGCCTGAACCCGCGACACAAGCTATAACCGCCGGAAAACGTAATGACTTTGAATCAAGTCGGGAATTGGACCAAATTCATCGATGACCTGCCCTATAAATACCACCTCGAACCTCTGCAAGCTTTTTCGCTCAAAACCGCACCCTTTCTCGGCGAAAACTCACTTGCCGGAAATCTCCTGCAAATCGCCGGAAAACTGGGTTTTTCACTTCTGTGCATTGCCCTAAACACTGAACACTCAGAACTCATACCGAAGCCACCCACATTCATCTAAAGCTCGTTGAAGACTCTCTGCCGCAAGACACAAGTCGCCGGAATATTCTGCTGACATCGGAGTTCCGCCGGAGAAACAGAGGAGTCCAATTTCGGTATATCTAACGCTTAGTCTTTCGTTCTTTTCATTTATCTCACCTATAATTAATCATAAAACGCCAAAGAAACCTGATTAAAACTTCGAACCAGTCAGTCATCGTTTCTGGTTAAGACTGACGAAGAAGACGAAGTTTCAGCAACATATAAGTTTATTATAAATCAAGATATAACTCGGGTTAGACACACAGTCCAGCGGTGGACTGTGTGCACATTAAACACACTTACGTCTCGAGTTCGAATCTTGTCCCACGCATGCTGCCTTAATAAAAATGTCCTTTTTTTTGTTAACCGAACCGGAGTCACCGCTGTACATGTTAAGTTTAATAATAACCGGAATAATAACCAAGATAGACACACAGTCCAGCGGTGAACTGTGTGAATGTTTAAACACACGTCACGAGTTCGAGTCCGGTCTACTGCACCGATTCGGACAATTATCTAACTTTTTAAAAATAAGGCAGAAATGAAATAATGAAGTTTGTTCATAAGTATAATATAAATCGGATTATTTAACAAGTTAGACACACAGTCCAGCGGTGGACTGTGTGTTAACTCAACCCACAGGTCCCGGGTTCGAGACCTGTGGAGAGCACCGGTCCGCTTCAGTAAAATCTTTTTAGAAATAAGTTGATTTTCGGATTAACCTAATTAATATATAAATATAATTAAAAACAGAAACATTTCGGGTTAGACACGTAGCTCAGTTGGTAGAGCTGCGTGCACGCGTACGGGAGGTCTCGGGTTCGAGCCTCACTCAGCGCACACATACACGCATACGAACCGGTCAAAGTCAACAGTCAATGGTCAATGGTCAACAGTCAACGGTCAAAAAAGTCAAATTTTTTTATTATTTTTATTTATTTATTTTAATTAAAAATCAATTAAAAATACTTAAAAATAACATTTTTAAGGTTAGAAAATAGCCTTAAACTCACAAAAATACACCCAACAATCCTACCAAAATGGATTAATAAAATCCGTTTACTTACCGAACCATAATGCTATTTATCTAGGTTAATTTCACTCGTGGTTAAAACCACTTCGCGTGCATTCAACATCATCAACCGAACGCACCCACTGTGAGTGAATCTTACAACTCCCCTTTTTAATTACACGTTTTGGGGTGTGTCATGTGTCACAAAATAATTAACTCGTTTATTTAAACTTGTGCCATACCATATCGTGATCCAAACTTAGATTGTTTATATTGTTGTGATTATGTATTTCATTTTGTCAACTTATATGAAATTCATTCATTAAGCCCATCAGTTCCTCGTGAGAGACGAGTTGAGCAACGCGTGCCTCTAAACGATCCATTATTGTTCATGTGTGTATTGTTTAATATTAAATTGATTTATGAATAAGTTTACATCTATTTTTACTCATGTATGGTTGTGCACTTTATTTCATAATCAATTAAATAAACTTGTTCAAATGTTTTCCATAGGATTCACTCGCCAACTTTTTGTTGATCCAAAAACCCTTTTTACACATGATACAGGTGAATAGGATGAAGCAAGGAAAACATAGGAAATGCCTTAGAAGAAAACAATGAAGCCTAGATTGATATTTAGGACATGTTGTAATATTGATTGTAATTTTCCATTAAAGTGTATTAATGAATATGAAACGTTAAAATAAATGTCATGAGCTTTGATGATAACCCAATCATGCCCCGATCACCTTTTCCGCTGCGGGTCGGGGTGTGACACCTGATACACGCACTCCTTATGTAATAAGATGCCTTTTTGTTTAAAACTAAACCGGGTTAACTCTGTTAGTTGTTAAGTATAATAAAAACCGAGATAATAACCAGGTTAGACACACAGTCCAGCGGTGGACTGTGTGCAACGCTATGTCGCACGTCACGAGTTCGAAACCCGCTACTGGCACCGGTTTGTTGGATTAAAATGTTTTTGAAATTAAAAGAATTTTGATTAAACCGAATTAGTATATAAATATAATTAAAAACAAGATTATTTTGGGTTAGACACGTAGCTCAGTTGGTAGAGCTGCGTGCACGCGTACGGGAGGTCTCGGGTTCGAGCCTCACCTGGCGCAAACAATTCCACTGACCGAACCGGTCAACAAGTCAACAAGTCAACGGTCAACGGTCAACGGTCAACGCAAAATAAACAATGTTTTTTTATATTTTTATTTATTTAATTTAATTTAAAATCAATTAAAAATACTTAAAAATAACATTTTTAAAGATAGAAAGTAGCCTTAAACTCACAAAAATATATCTAAAAATTTCATTAAATTCCTTAATAAAATCCACTCATTTAATATATTTTTCCGTTATTATTTAGGTTAATATTACTCGTTGTTCCGCTCATCCAACTCGTGCGTATCTCATCATCTCCATTCAAA
Organism: Scalesia atractyloides; assembly: GCA_947069175.1. Classification (NCBI taxonomy): domain Eukaryota; kingdom Viridiplantae; phylum Streptophyta; class Magnoliopsida; order Asterales; family Asteraceae; genus Scalesia; species Scalesia atractyloides. The sequence continues at coordinate 7,020,417 of CAMTDV010001634.1, forward strand.
CGCACCCAATGTGAGTGAATCTTTACAAATTCACCGTTTAATCACGTTTTGGGGTGTATCATGTGTCTTGTTATATATATTATATTTACCCCATTGTGCATACCTCATATCATGAACATGTGTATTCAGTTTGTTGTTGTGTGGTTATTGTTGGATGCAATTTATTATTTTCAGTACATGCAATTTCATAGGCCGCCGCTCCCCATTACATTATGAGCGTTGAGCATGTTCCCCATTTCATTATGAGCGTGAACCTAGCGTGCCCACATACGATCGGCTCCGTTTGATTGAGCCTTGATCGCACAGACATTTTCATTTTCAGTACATGCAATACGATCGGCTCCGATTGATTAGTTTCATTTATGTTATTTATCGTATGTTGTTGGTATGTTAATATATGCTATCATATGTTATTGTATGTTATAAGTTGTGATTGCTCTTTGCCACTGCTTGATTATTTACATTTGCTCATTTATGATTATGCACAATTTTTCATTGATAAACTAACAAGTAAATCAATAATAAATGTTTATCTAACAAGGTTCACTCGCCAACTTATGTTGACCCAAAAACCCCTATTTTTACACATGATACAGGTGAACCAGCAGCCAGAAACACATAGGATTGGACTAGAAGAATAAAATGATTTAGAGTTGGAATAGTTATGTTTGGTTTATTTTCTTTGTATTGTATGGACATGTTTGGATATTTGGAAATGTAACTTTGACTTTAATAAATATGAAACATATTAGTAAATATCATGAGCTTTGGTGATAACCCAATTATGCCCCGACTCTTATTCCGCTGCGGGTCGGGGTGTGACAGATTGGTATCAGAGCCATGACTATAGGGATAAAGGATAGGTTATTAGACCCTTAGAGCCTATACTATAGTCGATTAGAAACTTATAAGATTTTTTGTGTGTTACATGCCAAATTTCATGATGTTTATATGTTTTATGTTACATTCAATATTATACAAGCATGTTCATAAGTATGTATTATCATATAACGCCTATCATGAATAATATACTCATAACATATCACATCCATGAAAGCACACACCACATCATGATTGCTTTTACAATGATTTTTGTGTTTTCAAATCTCATCAAAGTGAGTTCTCATGATGGGCATGTAGTAACTGGAAGGGTACCAGTACCGGTAGTCTGAACGTCCTGTCTAGGCAGGCATTCGTATAAATCCAAAATAAAGGACCAGTTTGCCTACCTGGTGACTAACGATGAGAGTACGAAGTACCTATTAGGCCAAAGCATGCTATACCAAACGTCGTGTGAGCTAACCCCACTTTGAGTTGTCATTGTGTCTACACCTGGACACGTTCCGACCAAACATCTCATGAACATATTTTGTGGTTTGCATTCGGGTGATGCGAGTGTTAAATTGCCAATACTAATGTGAATCCTACCAAGCCAATAGCCATGGGGGCCCACATGACTATATAGGTGAAGGTATGGGGGACATTTGAGGGCCAACATGAGCAAACCCAAGACATCCTATGGATGTAGTTGCATTATTGATATTTATGTTATTTTCATTTTCTTAAAGACACATGACACCTAAAAAGACACCATAAACTCACAATCTTCTCATGTATGTTCCTGTAGATGTCGTCCAGACAACAACGAAGGGGTGAAAGATCAGGAAGGTCTCAGGAACGCTTGGCCACACAAATCGCGAAACAAATGGCCACGATACTGCCTGACATTGTGGTCCAAGTACAACAAGCCCTCGCTACAAATCCTACTAACCCTCCTCAACAACATGACCAGAACATCGACAACCCTCCTACCAGCAAGTGCTCTTACAAACATTTCAAATCTTGTGATCCTCCTAAATTTGAGGGGACCGAAGGTGTCACTGCTCTTCTCCAATGGTTCGAGGAAATGGAAAACACCTTCCTCAATTGCGATTGTCCTGAGGATCGCAAGGTTCGATACGCCACCGGGAGACTATTTGGGGTAGCTCTCACTTGGTGGAATACTGAGAAAGGGAAGAGGGGAACTGAAGATGCAATGGCCTTAACTTGGGAGGAGTTAAGGGAAATCATGACTAGGCGTTTCTGTCCTAGGAGTGAAATTAAAAAGTTGGAGGATGAATTTCATGCTCTAAAGCAGAAGGAGGGAGACCATACCACTTATAACAAGAGGTTCTTGGAGTTGAACCAAATGGTACCAAATTTGTTCACCCCAACTTATCGTCTGATTGAGCATTATATTCGGGGACTTCCCTCGAAAATTCAAGATTCAGTCCTCAGCACTTCACCGGTAACACTTGAAGCTGCTATGGAGCTAGCAACTGAACTGACCGAGAACCGAATTCGCAACGGGAAGTTCAAAGAAGAGAAGAAGAAAGCCCCTATTGATGGTCAAACTTCGAACCATCCTATCTCTTCCTCTAAGTTTGCTAACAAGAGGAAGCGCAACACCAGAAATTTCGCTGTTACTCAAGCCAACTCCCCTATCCCTGCTGCACCCATTACCCAGGTTGCCCCTTCACCCGCACCATACAGAAGACCCTACACTGGCCCGTTACAAAATGTAACCGTTGCCAATATCACCATTCTCCTGAACATCCATGTCAATATTGCACCGGCTGTGGTCGCGCATGTCATACTGTTCAAACATGCCGCATGCCTCAGCGAACAAACCGCCATCAACCTTCAACCCAAACCCACCAACAAATAAAGGGCCAAGCCCAACAACCCCTACTATTACCACCCACCCAACATTTAGCCCAAACATATTACCAACCCAATTATCCTATGGGCCAACCTATGCGGGCTTGCTACAATTGCGGAGACCCAAGCCATTTCAGAAACACTTGTCCAAGGTTGGTAAACATTATTCATGCTCAAGCTCAAGCCAACTGTCACACCCCGACCCGCAGCGGAAAAGGTGATCGGGGCATAATTGGGTTATCATCAAAGCTCATGACATTTATTATATGTTTCATATTCATTAATACAATTTAATGGAAATAAATGATACACCATAATCCAACTATCTGTCTAAGCTTCTTGGTTCTCTTCTAAGGCATATCCTATGTTTTCCTTGCTTCAACCTGTTCACCTGTATCATGTGTAAAAAGGTTTTGGATCAACATAAAGTTGGCGAGTGAATCCTATGGAAAAACATTTGAACAAGTTTAACCAATTGATTATAAATAATGTGCATACCACATATGAGTAAATGTAGATGTAAATTTATTCACACAACACATAATATTGAATATTAAACTCACATACACCAAATGATTGTTTTGAGGCACGCGATGTTCGACTCGTCTCCCACGAGGAACTGATGGGCCTAATGAATGAGTTTTGAGGCACGCGTTGTTCCACGAACTGATGGGCCTAATAAATGAGTTTTGAGGCACGCGTTGTTCTTACGAACTGATGGGCCTTAATGAATGAGTTTTGAGGCACGCGTTGTTCTTACGAACTGATGGGCCTAAATAATTTGCATACAACATTGACAATATGTAATACATCACAACCAAACAATAGTTACATTCTAGTTTAGTTCATATAATGGTATAGCACGAATTTGCATAAGAAAATTAGTTTAAGCGACACATGATACACCCCAAAACATGAATAAAAAGGGGAGTTTGTAAGAATCCACTCACATTGGGTGCGTTCGGTTGATGAGGTTGAATGCACGCGAAATGGTGTTAACCACGAGTGAAATTAATCCTAGATAAATCGCATAATGGTTCGGTAAGTAAACGGGTTTTATGAATCTATTTTAGTAGGATTGTTGGGTGTATTTTTGTGAGTTTGAGGCTATTTTCTAACCTTAAAAATGTTATTTTTAAGTATTTATAATTGATTTTTAATTAAAATAATTAAATAAAAATAATAAAAAAAAATATTTTATTTTATTGCTACAGTACACGTTGACCGTTGACTTGACTATCGTTGACCGGTTCATAGGCATTTTGTTGTGCGCCGGGTGAGGCTCGAACCCGAGACCTCCCGTACGCGTGCACGCAGCTCTACCAACTGAGCTACGTGTCTAACCCGTTATATATCCGATTTTAATTATATATATATATTAATTAGATTTAACAGAAATCCTTTATTATTAAAAACGAAATAAATCTCAGAACCGGTGTGCTCCACAGGTCTCGAACCCGGGACCTGTGGGTTAGCGGACACACACTCCACCGCTGGACCGTGTGTCTCACTTGGTTATAAACTCAATTATCAATATACTTAACATATCACAAAACACTCCGGTTCTGTTTTGCGAAAAAGAGAATTTTTATCAAGGCGGCGTGTGTGAAACCGGAATCGAACTCGTGACCTTAGCGTTAAAAGTGCACACAGTCCACCGCTGGACTGTGTGTCTAACCCGGTAATTATCTTGATTTTAATTATACTTAACCATTACTGAACTTCGTCTTCTTCACCGGTTTTAACCGGAAGTGACGACGGACTGGATTCGAATGTTGATTCAAGTTTATTTAGCGTTTAATGATCAATTACAAATGATATAAAAGTAAAAAGGGAAGGAAAATAGGCGTGAGATGTACCGACTGGTTTTACTCTGTTTTCCGGCAAAACTCCGGCGACAGAACTCTTTTTCCGGCGACAAGTATTTTGCAGCAGAAAGTCTTCCGAAGGCTTGCAAAGGTTGTGGGTGACTTCGTTGAAGATTTAGGGGGTTCAGTAAACTCAAAGATTACTGATACGGTTTTCCGGCGAAGTATCAAGAATTTCCGGCAGGTGATTTTTCGCTGAGAAAGAGTGCGATTTGAGTGTGAAAGACTTCTGGCGAGTTGAGGGTGTATTTATAGGGTAGTATTGGGATTGAATGGGGTCTGAATTCGGTCTTAATTCGAAGTCAACCGTACTCCGGCGGTTATGGCTGATGTCGCGGTTCAGACGTCGGTTATAACCGTCGTAAGAGTTAAGTTTTCGGTTACTTTGAGTAATAACGTAATTAAACGGCGAAGTCGTCGGGATTTCCGACGACTGTTATTTTGGGCGCAATAAATTAACTTCTGAAATTGATTATTTGAATTAATTGTTTTCTGTTATTACCAGAAAATCAAGATGGCGGAGTGGTTTGTCGGCTGAGAGTTAAGTCTTTGGTTTACCCGGTACAGACCCGAGTTCGAAACCCGGCAAAAGTAAACCATTTTTATTTTGATATTTTTGACAGATTTTCAAAAACTAAATACATATCCCCGTATAATATTTGATTACGGATCGTTTAAAATTATTTTGGGCATTTAATTCGCAACTAAAATTTTAACTGACTGTTCGGTTGATAAACGGAGCGGGTTTGGTAAATCCGTTTTTTTTGACGGATGTTACAGTATCCCCTGCTTTTAGAAATTTCGTCCCGAAATTTAAACAGGGATATAATTGACTAAAAGAATGATGGTGTTTAGTTTTGACAGTTACATACTTAGAAGAAATAAGGGTTTAAGTTTTTGCTTGAGGCGGTAACGTTCCTTGTAAAGGTTAAGTATCCTAATACAGGAATCGCTTTTTGTTGCCTACTGTATAAGTATTGTTAAGCAGGAATGATTCGCTAAAATGATATCACACATAAAAGTTTGAATATGCTTGGGGTTATATCCTAAGGCAGAAATTCTACAATCTACACAAATAAACACAACAACTAACAATTGTATCCACATTCCGATAGCATATATGTTTGAATGGTGATGGTTCCTCTCTCGTTTGTTATGATGGAGAGGTTAGTCTATATAGAAATGGATCACAATCCAATTTCTTTAAATAGTGAGATGATATAAATGTAACACAATTTCAACCAAGGCAATACTAAATCCTACATGGAACATCTCATAACCGCCTGATAACGCCTCTGATCCTTTGACAAGAATACTTATATATAGGAAGTACCAGCGGCGTATCCACCATATTCTTGTCAAATTTTCATTGGTTTTATCAGTGAATTATGATTAGTCCTATAATTCTACAATCAATACAACAAACATAAATTACTGAAATGAAATATATCTGGGCGATCAAGGCTCAATCAAACGGAGCCGATCGTATTGTATGTACTGAAATTGAAATTGTGTGCTCAAGGCTCAATCAAACGGAGCCGAACGTATTGAATGTACTGAAATTGAAATTGTGTGCTCAAGGCTCAATCAAACGGAGCCGAGCGTATTGCATGTACTGAATATGAATAACTTAACCACACAAACAGCCTATGCATGGAACCTCTCATAACCGCCTGATAATGCCTCCGATCATTTGACAAAAATACTTATATATAGGAAGTACCAGCGGCGTATCCACCGTATTCTTGTCAAATTCTCATTGACTTCATCCGCCAGTTATGATTAGTTCTATGCGACTCTACAACAAACACCACAACCACAAGATACTGATAATGAAAATGTATGTGCGTTCAAGGCTCAATCAAACGGAGCCGAACGTATTGCATGAACTGGAAATGTAAATTGATCTGTGTGCTCAAGGCTCAATCAAACGGAGCCGAGCGTATTGCATGTATTGAAATGTAAAATGAAATGAAATGTATTGCATGTGAGACACACTCAACTTCTTTATATGATAAGACTGAGATATGTCATGAAGTATGATGATATGAATATTAAATCAATGAGTATAAAACCAACTGAACTAGTAATTTGCATTAAAATTCTTGGATAAAATTCCAATTGAGATACGTGAAAATTGAGATAACCTAAAGAAAAACATAAAAAAACTAAGTGATTAGAGTTGAATCTTGATTCTTGGTGAGAGAAGGCTAGTTAAGTGGTTGGTTTGGACCGTTAACATCTTCAACAGGATTGGCGTTGATGTTATAAACTCTTCCTCTTGCTGGTGGTGGAGCTGGGTTTGCTTGGTTTGTTTGGTTAACTGGGTTTGCTTGAGCTTGGGCGTTTATGATATTAACCAAACGAGGACACGTGTTTCTAAAATGGGTAGGGTCGCCACAATTGAAACAAGCTCGAACATATGGGTTCATGGGGTATTGAGGTTGTTGATATGTTTGGGTCATGGGTTGAGTAGGGGTTGAGGTTTGGTTTTGAGCGGTGCGGCAAACTTTGCTCAAATGACCGTAGCGTCCACAATTCGCACATAGTCGACAGGGTGAAGTAGTTGGATGGTGATAGAAACAGGTGTTGCATTGAGGGTGAGGTCCAATGTAAGGTTTCTTATTTGGGTAAGTTGAGTTGGGTGCTACTTGAGCGTTTGGGATAGTTTGAGGAGGTACAACTTGTGAAGCTGGTTGTTTGCGTTGGGTGACGGCGAAGACTTGCCCATCACGCTTTCTCTTAGATGTAGGTGGTGTAGAGGATTCGGTTCGGGTGGGGTTTGAGGTTTCCGTTGATGCTTTATCCTTCTTCTTCTCCTCTTTGAAATCTTTGTTCCGAATTCGGTTCTCGGTGAGCGCGGTTGCTAGCTCCATTGCTGCTTCCAAAGTTGCAGGCGAGGTGCTTATTACAGGGTCTTGAATCTTTGATGGAAGACCACGAATGTAGTGCTCGATCAAACGGTAGAGGGGAGTGAACAAGTTGGGAACCATTTGATTTAACTCAAGGAATCTCTTGTTGTATGTGGTGTGGTCGCCTTCCTTTTGTTTCAAAGCATGGAACTCATCCTCCAATTTCTTGATTTCACTTCTTGGGCAAAACCGTCTTGTCATGATTCCCTTCAATTCTTCCCAAGTCAAGGTCATAGTTTCTTCAACACCTCGTTTGGTCTTTTCTGTATTCCACCATGTGAGTGCTGTTCCAAGTAAACGACCAGTAGCATAACGCACTTTGCGATCATCGGGGCAATCGCAATTTAGAAAAGTGTTCTCCATTTCTTCGAACCAATGGAGGAGAGCGGTGACACCTTCAGTTCCTTCGTATTTTGGAGGATCGCAGGATTTGAAATGTTTGTAGGTGCATTTAGTGACTGGAAGGTTGATAGTGTTTTGATCCTCTTGTTGGGTTGGGTTAACGGAATTAGCGGTAAGGGCTTGTTGAACTTGAACTACGATGTTGGGTATTACGGTCGCCATTTGCTGAGCGATTTGGGTAGCCATGCGTTCACGGGCTTTTTCTGCTCTCATCTTCCTACGGGCGAGGTTAGAAGACATCTACAAGGAATACATGTCAAGAGTATGAGTTGGATGCCTTTGGGATCGTGGGTCGTGTTTGGGATTGAATGTTCATAAAGTAAATATAGAAAATAAGTCTACTACATCCATAGGATGTCTTGGGCTTTGCTCGTTGTTAGGCCCGTCATGCCGCCATACTTTACCTGTGTAATCATGTGGGCCCCCATGAATACCGGTTTTTCATATGGTTCGCACGGTTTCTGCCTGGTTGCGTACACAAAACCCGAAGAAAATCGAGAAATATGTATACAACGTGTGATATTCGGAATGTGTCCAGGCATGGACACGGTGACATCTCAAAGTGAGGTTAGTTCGAACGACGTTTGGTGTGGCATGCTTTGGCCTAATAGGTCCGTCGTACTCTCATCGTTAGTCCCCAGGTAGGCAAACTGGTCCGTTATTTTGGATTTATACGAATGCCAACCTAGACAGGACGTTCCGACTACCGGTACTTGTACCCTTCCAGTTACTACATGCCCGTCGCAGAACTTACTTTGATGAGAATTGAAAATTGCACAAAATCTTTGGATATTGAGAGTATGAAAATAAATTGAATACATGAACATCGATATATGTATAATGAATATGTATATATGTATAATGAATATGTATATGAGCATGTATGTTTGACTGAAATGTAAACAAATATGAAACAAATAAATATCACAAGTTTGTATGTAACCACCTAATCAAGTTAAATTTTAGGCAGACTATAGTATAGGCTCTAAGGGTCTAATAACCTATCCTATATCCCTATAGTCATGGCTCTGATACCAATCTGTCACACCCCGACCCGCAGCGGAAAAGGTGATCGGGGCATAATTGGGTTATCATCAAAGCTCATGACATTTATTATATGTTTCATATTCATTAATACAATTTAATGGAAATAAATGATACACCATAATCCAACTATCTGTCTAAGCTTCTTGGTTCTCTTCTAAGGCATATCCTATGTTTTCCTTGCTTCAACCTGTTCACCTGTATCATGTGTAAAAAGGTTTTGGATCAACATAAAGTTGGCGAGTGAATCCTATGGAAAAACATTTGAACAAGTTTAACCAATTGATTATAAATAATGTGCATACCACATATGAGTAAATGTAGATGTAAATTTATTCACACAACACATAATATTGAATATTAAACTCACATACACCAAATGATTGTTTTGAGGCACGCGATGTTCGACTCGTCTCCCACGAGGAACTGATGGGCCTAATGAATGAGTTTTGAGGCACGCGTTGTTCCACGAACTGATGGGCCTAATAAATGAGTTTTGAGGCACGCGTTGTTCTTACGAACTGATGGGCCTTAATGAATGAGTTTTGAGGCACGCGTTGTTCTTACGAACTGATGGGCCTAAATAATTTGCATACAACATTGACAATATGTAATACATCACAACCAAACAATAGTTACATTCTAGTTTAGTTCATATAATGGTATAGCACGAATTTGCATAAGAAAATTAGTTTAAGCGACACATGATACACCCCAAAACATGAATAAAAAGGGGAGTTTGTAAGAATCCACTCACATTGGGTGCGTTCGGTTGATGAGGTTGAATGCACGCGAAATGGTGTTAACCACGAGTGAAATTAATCCTAGATAAATCGCATAATGGTTCGGTAAGTAAACGGGTTTTATGAATCTATTTTAGTAGGATTGTTGGGTGTATTTTTGTGAGTTTGAGGCTATTTTCTAACCTTAAAAATGTTATTTTTAAGTATTTATAATTGATTTTTAATTAAAATAATTAAATAAAAATAATAAAAAAAAATATTTTATTTTATTGCTACAGTACACGTTGACCGTTGACTTGACTATCGTTGACCGGTTCATAGGCATTTTGTTGTGCGCCGGGTGAGGCTCGAACCCGAGACCTCCCGTACGCGTGCACGCAGCTCTACCAACTGAGCTACGTGTCTAACCCGTTATATATCCGATTTTAATTATATATATATATTAATTAGATTTAACAGAAATCCTTTATTATTAAAAACGAAATAAATCTCAGAACCGGTGTGCTCCACAGGTCTCGAACCCGGGACCTGTGGGTTAGCGGACACACACTCCACCGCTGGACCGTGTGTCTCACTTGGTTATAAACTCAATTATCAATATACTTAACATATCACAAAACACTCCGGTTCTGTTTTGCGAAAAAGAGAATTTTTATCAAGGCGGCGTGTGTGAAACCGGAATCGAACTCGTGACCTTAGCGTTAAAAGTGCACACAGTCCACCGCTGGACTGTGTGTCTAACCCGGTAATTATCTTGATTTTAATTATACTTAACCATTACTGAACTTCGTCTTCTTCACCGGTTTTAACCGGAAGTGACGACGGACTGGATTCGAATGTTGATTCAAGTTTATTTAGCGTTTAATGATCAATTACAAATGATATAAAAGTAAAAAGGGAAGGAAAATAGGCGTGAGATGTACCGACTGGTTTTACTCTGTTTTCCGGCAAAACTCCGGCGACAGAACTCTTTTTCCGGCGACAAGTATTTTGCAGCAGAAAGTCTTCCGAAGGCTTGCAAAGGTTGTGGGTGACTTCGTTGAAGATTTAGGGGGTTCAGTAAACTCAAAGATTACTGATACGGTTTTCCGGCGAAGTATCAAGAATTTCCGGCAGGTGATTTTTCGCTGAGAAAGAGTGCGATTTGAGTGTGAAAGACTTCTGGCGAGTTGAGGGTGTATTTATAGGGTAGTATTGGGATTGAATGGGGTCTGAATTCGGTCTTAATTCGAAGTCAACCGTACTCCGGCGGTTATGGCTGATGTCGCGGTTCAGACGTCGGTTATAACCGTCGTAAGAGTTAAGTTTTCGGTTACTTTGAGTAATAACGTAATTAAACGGCGAAGTCGTCGGGATTTCCGACGACTGTTATTTTGGGCGCAATAAATTAACTTCTGAAATTGATTATTTGAATTAATTGTTTTCTGTTATTACCAGAAAATCAAGATGGCGGAGTGGTTTGTCGGCTGAGAGTTAAGTCTTTGGTTTACCCGGTACAGACCCGAGTTCGAAACCCGGCAAAAGTAAACCATTTTTATTTTGATATTTTTGACAGATTTTCAAAAACTAAATACATATCCCCGTATAATATTTGATTACGGATCGTTTAAAATTATTTTGGGCATTTAATTCGCAACTAAAATTTTAACTGACTGTTCGGTTGATAAACGGAGCGGGTTTGGTAAATCCGTTTTTTTTGACGGATGTTACACCAACCCAGTGAATCAAGCGAACCAAGCTCCTCCACCTGCAAGAGGAAGAGCTTTCAATATCAACGCTAATCAGGCTAGGGCCGACGGCAATGTGGTTAACGGTACGTTCCTTATAAATGGTAGATATGCATCTATGTTATTTGATACTGGTGCGGATAGAAGTTTTGTGTCTTTAGAATTTGAACCTATCTTAAACCAAAATCGGGATAAGCTCATGGAATCCATAACGGTAGAAGTTGCTGACGGGAAACCAGTTTCATTAAGCACTATTATACGCAACTGTACACTCACCCTAAACGACCACGATTTCTCAGTCGACCTTATTCCTATGAAGCTGGGAAGTTTTGATATCATAATTGGTATGGACTGGCTCAGTCAACATCAGGCAGAAGTTGTATGTCGCGAAAAATTTATACGTATTCCTCTTTCAAACGGTCAGACTCTTTGAATCTTTGGAGAAACCTCGTCAAAAGGGCTCAGCTTAATGTCTTGTCTTCAAGCTCAAAAATACCTTCGCAAAAATTATGTCGCGTTTTTAGCTCATATCATCAAAAGGGGGACCATGGAGAAGAAACTCGAAGATATTCCAGTAGTAAAAGATTTCCCACAAGTTTTTCCTGATGACATTTCAGGACTTCCTCCTGTTAGAGACGTCGAATTCCGTATTGATCTTATACCTGGTGCTACACCAGTTGCAAAGTCTCCTTATAGGTTAGCCCCCTCTGAAATGCAAGAGCTAGCCAGTCAATTACAAGAGTTGACTGACAAGGGATTCATACGTCCTAGCTCATCGCCTTGGGGTGCACCTGTCCTTTTTGTAAAGAAGAAAGATGGATCGTTTCGTATGTGCATCGACTACAGAGAGCTCAACAAATTAACAATCAAGAATCGCTATCCTTTACCACGCATTGATGATCTTCTTGACCAACTTCAAGGTGCCAATTGCTTTTCAAAAATCGACCTTCGATCGGGCTATCATCAACTTAGAGTACATGAAGAAGACGTCCCAAAGACTGCTTTCCGAACTCGTTATGGTCATTATGAATTCATGGTCATGCCATTTGGTTTAACCAACGCACCAGCTGTCTTCATGGACCTAATGAACAGAGTCTGCAAACCTTATCTTGATCGATTTGTTATAGTCTTCATCGACAATATTCTTATTTATTCAAAATCTAAATCTGATCATGAGCGTCATCTTCGACTTATCCTTGCACTTCTAGAGAAGGAAAAGCTTTACGCCAAATTCTCCAAATGTGAATTCTGGTTAAAAGAGGTGCAATTCCTCGGACATGTAGTCAATGACAAGGGAATACATGTCGACCCCTCAAAAATCAAAGCGGTACAAGAATGGCAAGCTCCACATACACCAACTGAAGTAAGATCTTTTCTTGGTTTGGCTGGTTATTATCGTCGATTCATTTCAAATTTCTCTCGCATCGCTGTACCACTCACGGCTTTAACTCACAAGGGAAAACCTTTCATATGGGGACCCAAGCAGGAAGAAGCCTTCCAAACTCTTAAACAAAAACTTTGTGATGCACCAATCCTTACTCTTCCTGAAGGTTGTGATGATTTCGTGGTCTATTGCGACGCGTCAGGGCAAGGATTAGGCTGCGTTCTAATGCAAAGAGGAAAAGTTATAGCTTATGCTTCGAGACAACTCAAGACGCATGAGAAGAACTACACCACTCATGACCTAGAACTTGGAGCCGTTTTGTTCGCTCTTAAGATATGGAGACATTATATCTATGGTACTAAATGTGAAATATACACAGACCACAAGAGTCTTCAACATATCTTCAATCAAAAAGAGTTAAACATGAGGCAACGAAGATGGGTCGAACTTCTAAATGATTACGACTGCGAAATTCGGTACCACCCTGGCAAAGCAAATGTGGTGGCTGATGCGCTTAGTCGAAAGGGTTATGCGAACTCCATTCGTCTTCTATGTTCGCAAATTATAACCGACATTAAAGATCAAATTCGAGAAGCCCAACACGTTTCAATAACGGAAGATGATGTACGAAAGGAGATGTCTTGTGGAGCTGAGCTAAAATTTGAAACTAAATCTGACGGTATTCTGTACTACCTAGATCGTATCTGGATTCCTAACCACAACAATCTTCGCGAAACTCTTATGAAAGAAGCTCACAAAACGCGATACTCTATACACCCATGAGCCGATAAGATGTATCAAGACCTACGATATACCTATTGGTGGCCTGGAATGAAGAAGGATATTGCTGTTTTTGTTTCTAAGTGCCTTACTTGTTCCAAGGTGAAAGCTGAACACCAAAGACCCTCAGGACTTCTGGTCCAACCTGAAATACCTGTATGGAAGTGGGAAAATATAACCATGGATTTCATTACCGGGTTACCTCGCACTTCTGATGGGTATGACACTATATGGGTAATTATAGACCGACTTACAAAATCAGCTCACTTTATTCCTATCCACGAAGATTTCAAGAACGAAAAACTTACCCGTATTTATATCAACGAAATTGTAAGCCGACATGGGGTACCGTTAAGCATTATTTCTGATCGTGATGGTCGTTTCACTTCACGAACATGGCGAGCAGTACAATCCGCTATGGGTACGCGATTAGATCTCAGTACCGCCTATCATCCTCAAACTGATGGACAGTCTGAGCACACCATTCAAACTCTTGAAGATATGCTTCGAGCATGTGTCATAGACTTCAAGGGAAATTGGGACGCCCACCTACCATTAGTTGAATTTTCGTACAACAACAGCTATCATTCAAGTATCGGCATGGCACCTTTCGAAGCCTTATATGGTCGTAAGTGCCGATCTCCTGTATGTTGGCACGAAATTGGGGAAGCTTAAATCACTGGTCCAGAATTGATCCAAGAAACCACAGACAAGATCCATCAAATCCGAAACAATATTCTAGCGGCTCAGAGTCGTCAAAAGAGTTATGCAGATAAACGACGGAAGCCTTTAGAGTTTAACATTGGTGATCATGTACTTCTAAAAGTGTCACCTTGGAAGGGAGTAGTTCGTTTTAGTCAAAAAGGCAAGCTAGCACCACGCTACGTAGGACCTTTCAAGATACTCGAAAGAGTCGGACCTGTAGCATACAAGCTTGATCTACCAGAAGAACTCAACAGGATTCATCCCAAATTCCACATATCAAACTTGAAGAGGTGCCTCGCTGATGAAAACTTCCACATTCCTCTGGAAGATATTCAGATTGATGAATCTATGCATTTTATTGAGAGACCAGTAGAGATCATGGACTTCGGAGAGAAACGTCTACGACAAAGTCGCATTCCAATTGTTAGGGTATGCTGGGAGTCGAAACGGGGACCTGAGTTTACTTGGGAACGTGAAGACTCAATGCGTGAAAAATACCCGCATCTTTTTCCTACTACTTCAACTACTTAAATTTCGGGACGAAATTCCTAAAAGTAGGGGATACTGTAACATTTGTCAAAAACGGGTTTCCAAAACCCGCTCCGTTTTGTAATCGAATATCAAGTTATAAATGTCACGTTGTATATTTTTGGTTGTTTTGATTTTTAATGATACATAATTAATAAACAAACTAAACTATAAAAATTATATTTGATAAAAAGTGAAAACAAAATAAATAAAAATAAAAAGTTGCTGCCGGGACTCGAACCCGGGTAAGCCGGTTCACAGTTTCAATGACTTAACACACACACATCACCACTCCGCCACTTGTTGTTTTCTGTTATCTCTAGGAAACAAATAAGATTTATACACAAACTCGGTTAAACCGGTTGCGCCAACTGAGAAACGGAAATCGGCAATTCAATCGTCAAATCGTTTGATTACTCGCACATTCACGTTTATAACCGATAAACCGATGATTATAATCAATTCGGAAGTGATTGAACATCAATTTTTCATTATTACCGGTTTTTATAACCGAAAAGAATCAAGTCCAGATTACTTCAATCCTAGACCTCTCTCGCGACTCAGAAACATCATACCAACATTCCATTTCACTTTCGTCACACTTTCAGTTCATCAGAACGCTTAAATCAACTCGTCGGAATTTTTTGCAAGACTCGCCGGAAAACCGTATTCATCCTCAAACGGTAAATCTTTCAATAACATTGTAGTTCAACAATTGTTAGGCTATTTCTAACTTAAACCTTTCAATTGAAATCGAATTCAGGCACTGTATTCAGCTAATTTCAGTTCGCCAAAAAAATCCTGAAAATCTCTATATTCTTCTGAGAATCGGTAAGGGCATTCAAACCCTCTGTTAACATTTGCTGATCACTTCAATTTCACAATTAGCTAATAAAAACGGTTAATTGTCTTGTTCAGTTGAAGTGCATAAAAACAGGGACCGAAACATTGCCGAAATTCTGAAATAAACCGTTCATCGATATGTTCATCTCTAATTACCATCTCTGCCATTTCATTTTAGCCTTAAGAATGTTTGTTAATCGTAAAAACAAGAAACGGATTAGTGAATCAGTTGACTGTAATTTGAATGAAGAAGACGAAGTTAGTTAAGTTATAAGATTATTTAAAACCAGTAAAATGAACGGGTTAGACACATTGTGTGGCGGTGGACTGTGTGCAAAATACACACGCATGTCCCGAGTTCGATCCCTGATACACGCACTCCTTATGTAATAAGATGCCTTTTTGTTTAAAACTAAACCGGGTTAACTCTGTTAGTTGTTAAGTATAATAAAAACCGAGATAATAACCAGGTTAGACACACAGTCCAGCGGTGGACTGTGTGCAACGCTATGTCGCACGTCACGAGTTCGAAATCCGCTACTCGCACCGGTTTGTTGGATTAAAATGTTTTTGAAATTAAAAGAATTTTGATTAAACCGAATTAGTATATAAATATAATTAAAAACAAGATTATTTCGGGTTAGACACGTAGCTCAGTTGGTAGAGCTGCGTGCACGCGTACGGGAGGTCTCGGGTTTGAGCCTCACCTGGCGCAAACAATTCCACTGACCGAACCGGTCAACAAGTCAACAAGTCAACAGTCAACGGTCAACGCAAAATAAACAATGTTTTTTATATTTTTATTTATTTAATTTAATTTAAAAATCAATTAAAAATACATAAAAATAACATTTTTAAAGATAGAAAGTAGCCTTAAACTCACAAAAATATATCTAAAAATTTCATTAAAATCCTTAATAAAATCCACTCATTTAATTTATTTTTCCGTTATTATTTAGGTTAGTATTACTCGTTGTTCCGCTCATCCAACTCGTGCGTATCTCATCATCTCCATTCAAACGCACCCAATGTGAGTGAATCTTTACAAATTCCCCGTTTAATCACGTTTTGGGGTGTATCATGTATCTTGTTATATATATTATATTTAAACCATTGTGCATACCTTATATCATGAACATGTGTATTCAGTTTATTGTTGTGTGGTTATTGTTGGATGCAATTTATTATTTTCAGTACATGCAATTTCATAGGCCGCCGCTCCCCATTACATTATGAGCGTTGAGCATGTTCCCCATTTCATTATGAGCGTGAACCTGGCGTGCCCACATACGATCGGCTCCGTTTGATTGAGCCTTGATCGCACAGACATTTTCATTTTCAGTACATGCAATACGATCGGCTCCGTTTGATTGAGCCTTGATCGCACAGTTTCATTTATGTTATTTATCGTATGTTGTTGGTATGTTAATATATGCTATCATATGTTATTGTATGTTATAAGTTGTGATTGCTATTTGCCAGTGATTATTTACATTTGCTCATTTATGATTATGCACAATTTTTCAATGATAAACTAACAAGTAAATCAATAATAAATGGTTATCTAACAAGGTTCACTCGCCAACTTATGTTGACCCAAAAACCCCTATTTTTACACATGATACAGGTGAACCAGCAGCAGCCAGAAACACATAGGATTGGACTAGAATAATAAAATGATTTAGAGTTGGAATAGTTATGTTTGGTTTATTTTCTTTGTATTGTATGGACATGTTTGGATATTTGGAAATGTAACTTTGACTTTAATAAATATGAAACATATTAGTAAATATCATGAGCTTTGGTGATAACCCAATTATGCCCCGACTCTTATTCCGCTGCGGGTCGGGGTGTGACAGTTGAGGACTTCGGAGTGAAGACCGCTTTTATCTTTGAAAGCAGACTTTTTTGCTGAATGGGGGATTCTGACTCTAGCTGTTGCCGCACAATATTGAGCTCTTCTACAACATCGACCTCCTCGTCTACCAGTTTACATGGTAGTAAGTTAAGCTTACGCTAGAATACATCAACATCGATCGAGTTGTATCTTACGCCCTGCACATTAAATCAGTACGATGAGAGAAACAACTAAAATGGTACTAAATAACAAAAGATTTGTCGGTTTACTATTTCGTACCTGTTCGTCTGTACTTTTCCAGCCTGCAAGCACACGGCAACCCACAACTAAGCCACAAATGGCAACCACATGATGCGTTAAGTTTTCGCAACACCTCCAGCTTCCTTATTAGCTCTCCTTCCAACAGATCAAGCGCTGTATGCGAAACTTTTCCACGTAGGTTGTCCAACAGTGGTTGTCGTAAATGGTGGTTCATTGTTTTTTCTATGCTTTCGGTGAAACTTTTTCTTATTTCCCCTATCTGAGTTTCAACTATATCAATGACGCAACCCACAATTTTCTCCAATGAACTCATGTGCTCAATATATCTTTTAAAATTTGCGTGTTGGCTCTTAACTCTGTTAGTGGTGTGCTGGCCAAAGTTGCGACGGGTATTAGTCCACGCAAAAACGAACATTTTTTTAAAGTTTTCGAGCCAGTTTTCATATACATAATTAAAGACCCCTGCAAAAAAATTGAAATGTAAAAGCGTGTGTAAATATAATAGTTTGTGTGAGTTATTTGTTGAAGACACACTTACTCTTACGGTTGGCAGCCACAAGTCGGTTATACATTTTGTCGAGGTTGTATGCGTATATGGCTCTGAAGCAGACTCGCATACTCTCCGCCAGTACGACAGAAATTTCTCCCAATTGAATTTATTGAACCCTTGCCTGCAATTTTTAACTATATTTTGTTCAATGTGAAAACGGCATAGAAACCTGGACGCGTTCGGGAATACTCTAGCGCACGCGTTAATCAGGGCTAGCTCTCTATCGATGACTATCATACGTGGCATCATACATTCCTGCAACATTGCCTTGATCCGCTCAAGAACCCATAAGAAGTTATCCCTTCGTTCCTTGCAAATAACGGCATGTGCGATACAAAAAAAACTTGTTGGTCGACGGCAAACCCACAACCTGGACAAATGGCATGTTGTAGATGTTTGTTTTGTACGTTGCGTTAATCAACAACACGTGCGGGAATGCACGCCACATAGTGATTGAATGAGGATGAACAAAGAAAAGCTCAGTAACGACATCTATTTTTGGCTCATGGCGGGTGCCGTAAATGAATCGGTGGTCACGCAGCATGCTTTCCAGTGCCTGCATCGGAGTCTTTCTGTCCATCCGTGACGCTCTAATCTTTTGTACCGCATTTTGCACGTCTTTCCGAACGTGGAGGCTGTCGAGAAACTGCTTTCGTAGGGTTAGAAATATGTAACGTGGTTCCATGTTTTGGGCAGTTAGCTGCTCGATTAGCCTGTATTCGACTTCAGTAAATCTTCGCACGAAGGCGTGGCCCAACAGACTCTGCGTAGGCTCGTGGTTATGTTTCGCGCAGTCCACTTTTAACTCCCACGTGTCATTCGTCACGTCAAGTATAGCAATTAATGTAAATGGGCAACCAATTTTTTTGCTACCAGCTTTCCTAAGTGTTGCTTTACTACGGGGTTCACCACCACGGTCACACACAAGCCATACCATCCCCGTGCTACCACTAATATTTTTCGATCGGCGATAACAATAACGTAACCATTCTCATTTCTCGTTGCTTGCACCCAATTCTTCAGATCAGTTACGTTATAGTTTTAACAATATTAGCAATAATTATAATTTTAACAGTAATTAAATAATTTTAACAATAGTTATATAAACAATAATAATTATATAATTTTAACACTCATAACAATAATAATATAATTTTAACAATAATAACAATAATTATATAATTTTAATAATAATAACAATAATTATATAATTTAACAACAATTACATAATTTTAACAATAATAACAATAATTATATAATTTTAACAATAATAACAATGATTATATAATTTTAACAATAATTATATAATTTTAACAACACTAACAATAATTATAATTTTAACAGTAATTATATAACTTTAACAATAGTTATACAAACAATAATAATAATTATATAACTTTAACAATAATAACAAACAATTATAATTATAATTTTAACAATAGTAATAATAAAAAAGTGATACCATGTTATTTTGAAACGGATGGCCCGGGGTACTGGGTTCATAGTCATCATATAGTAGTGTGTTAGGAGGCTCATCACCGCATCCTCCGTATCCACCATATCCTCTGTATCTATCTAAACTATCTTCTTGCACGTAATAATCTTCACCTCCGTATTCGTAATCAGGATACGATTGCTGGGTCGGGTAATATGAATCATCAACAGGGGCATTCTCAGCACCGTATCCTACGTGTCCATGCAGATTATCTTGTTGCACGTACGGGGGTTCAAACCCGTATCCGTAATCCGGATACACTTGATGTGCCGGGTAATATGGTTCATCAACAGGTGGAGTCGGGGCCTCAATGAAGTCTAGCAGTTGTATTTTTTTATTAACAGGGACGCCAGACACAACCTCCTCCTCCTCATTAGCATCATTTTCTTCCCATGCGTCGTTAGAATAGCGATTAAAGAAATAATTATCGTCCCAAAATGACGACATTTTATCCCACCGAATTAAGTATACAAAGAAATTGAAGAAGAATGCGAGTAATTGTGAGAATTCGTTGGCAGAGATGGATGTCTAAATACAGTTTGAAATTCATGTTTATCAGCCTCGTATAGCTCTATACTCTGCGTATAGCTTTATTCATGTGCATAGACAACAGAGTATCATGTCAAATCTATCTGACATACGCTGTGTATAGATCTATACGCATCGTATGTGGTACTGTTCATACGGTGCGTGTAGGTCCATCGCAACGTATGTCAGACAGATTTGACATGGTACTAGGTTTCACTGTCTGGTCGTGTACCTACCCCTTATCTACTCTCCGTATAGCTCTATACGCATCGTATATTTGAAACCGTATACGCTGCGTATAGACCTATACAGCGTATATAAACCCTAAGTGTGCAAATAGGCAAGGCCGGTGTGCAAATAGTTTGAGCCTTTTTATATTCTTTTTCAAATTTTAATCAGCATATATTGTACAAAAGTAATAAGAATAAGCTAGACTATCATTTTACTTTTACTTTGATTAGCTAGATTCATAACTCAAGGGTGTACTCCGTGAGGATCTAGAAAATCCGTATAGGGGTAATGTTTCAATAAAAAGGGGTAATGAAATCGAAAAAAGACCAAATTTTTCTAAAATTTACATTACCGTCAGAGCGTCACCAGAGCGTCAAGGTGCAACGGAGGTTACCCCTTCTATCACTCTAGGTCCACACCTAGGTATACTTCAAATTCCATGTATTAAACTAATAAATTAGATCGAACTTGTCTAACAATACATGCACTGAGTTGTCGTCCAATGATAGGTTTTTCATTTTTTTAAACAACAACGATTTTGTGAAATGATGGAAACTGATACAATAGCTAGATCGAGCCACATACCATTGCTCGATCATAAATATTCTAATAACAACGTTTTTGAGTTAAACAATGTTTGCTAGGTATCAAAAACAAGGAGATGTGTGGTTATGTTAGCGACTTCTTGTTTATAAAAGTGTTATTTATTTAGTTGTGGGTTTTTTATTTGTATTAGGAAAATCGCTTAGTAATAACACTGAGATGTGTGCCTATTGTATTTGTATCTTGAGAAGATAAGTAGGAATGAGCAATGTCACTTGCCTCTAGTGCTACAAAGCATAAATTTGATTTCTGATTGCTTTATTTATTATGAAATCACATATGGATTTTACTACGTACAACTTTGTTTACCGAACTTTTCCTACAAGTTTTGGTAAGTTTTAATTCGCTAAAGATTTTTGGCAGGTTAATTAGAACACACATGATCCAAAAATATTGTAAAATATTTATATAATCTTTTTCATATATTACCGGATTTGTTAAATTGCTTTTTAAATATATACATTTTTCAATTTTCTTAGGGATATTGCTACGACTTTAATTACATTATATTTACTTTTTAATATTTATTTTCTTGATTTTTGCTACAAAATTTACTTTCTAATATTTATTTTCTTGATTTAATTATTTGTTTCCTCTATGGTGATAGAACTTCATTAAAGTACTTTTTAATAATCAATTTAATATTTATTAACTCAATTTGCGACAGGATTGACTAGCGTCAGAATATCCGTGGCTAGACCATAGCAAAGTTTGTCCATATATAATCCATTACAAAATATTTTGCCACCGGTTTTTTCCACGTTGAATATATGTTTTTTTAGTAGCGTGGCATTGTTTGGCGCATATTGTTTGGTTGTAGAAAACTAAAGTGACCTGTAATTAAATCCGTTCTTCCAAGACAAAACTATATGTTTTGAGATAGATTTGATTCTAAAGTGAGGGTTATGGCAAGAGCTTTATAATTTTATAATTTTGTTAACAAAATGATTAAATATTAATCAACCAGATTTTTATGTGTAAAGGATGCAGACAGTTGATTAATTGCCCAATCATTCATTATATGGAATGTAGAAATTTATTAGTTTAACTTAGATGTTTAAGGGTATTGTTAAATTGTAGAAACTACATAAACTCAAAATTCAGGTCGATTATGCACTCGAACATTGTAACAACCCATCATCAACCTTGGACTTGATTAATTTGTATAAAAAAGGCACATATAACTCATACCGAGGAGGAAACAAACCACTAATTAACTTCGATGTGATAATTAAACAAATTAACCTAGAAACCACGACATACACTCTTGTTATATACCAAACAGAAAGACGTAGCCAACCATGCACAACTGAATATATGGATGGCTAGTTAACTAAGGTACTAGCTACATGTCTCTTACTTCAAACATGTTGCGGTTCTTGACGACTATATCAAACATATGCATCGACTTAAGCTTGTTGAAGTTCTTAGGCAGAGAAATGAGATGCACAGTGGATCTTTTGTGAAACTGCAACAAATCAGGATCATCATAGTACCTCTCCCATCCTAATGATGACAAGATTCTTTCCAGGCTATCATAGGAAGTCACCACTTTGTTAGTTGGTACATGGACCAGGGCCTTACGTCGAGCCAAACCCTGACAGGAATCACCTCCAGGGCTCTCCACTAGTCAAACCACACCGTTCTGGTTGAACACCCAAACACCAGACATATCTTAAGTTCTTGACTAGCTAGATTGGGTTTTAAGTTTTGGTTTTTTATATGAACAAGAATATGAATGTATGGAGTTGGGAGCTGGGGGTTTATATAAGAGTTTTTAGCCATGTGGGGCATATATAATTAAGACATAAAGTGTGTCTTCGGGCCCATTAAACGGTTATGAAAAAACTTTGTGTTACATGTCATCACTTTACCCACGTGTGGGTGTGTGGGGGATAGGGAATTCTGGATGAAGGTGAGCCATAATATCTTGCCAAGTCATTATAAATCCCCACAAACATAAAGGGATTCTAAAGCTGATATTGGTCGAGTCGTTTTGGAACAACCAACCATTGGAAACAACTGTACTGATCCGCATCACGTATCACCAGATGTTGATTGATATTTTTTTTGAACGACTTAGAATCAGATGTTGATTGATATTACAAGCACAATCTTAGTCCATTTGATTATTATAACTTATTGTGTGAATAAAAATGTACTAGTATATAATAAGTTATTTAGTGTTTTTGTAATTTTCTCTCATCCCTTTGTCCATTATGAATTTGGAATAATTAACGGTTACCAAATTATTTTTAATCTGGGAAAACCATGTTGGTATCTATATGTTTATTAATTAAAGGAGATTTCTCCAACGAAACACATCTAGTTTTTATTTTATTAGGCTGTGGGGTATGGTGGTGTGGGGTTTGGGGCATTGGGTGACACGTGGAAAATGAGGGGTCCTGTCCATGAATGGGCTCAGCGGTGGGTATGGTGGGGCGGGGGTTTGGGGCGTTGGCTAGGCCACATGGATTTTTTTTTTAATACAAACAATATTTTAATTAAGAAAACCTAAAATATTATTAAACAATCCTAAAACATTACAAAAAAAATACTTATTAAACACTCCAAAACCTTACAAAAAGAAATTACTTATTAAACATTACATATAAAAAAACCCTAAAGCGTTAAGTAGATCTCGAAGAGGGCAAGCTTGTCGAACACCCGCCTCTCCTTGGACCGGTACTCGATGTTGGCCACCTCGACCCGGCCGTCGTGGCTTTTGCCCCCTCCCGGGGCACTTTGGTAGTAGGCCTTGAACCGCTCGAGTTTCGGTCGTAGGATACCAAGATAGTCTTGTACAAACCTCTTCAACAATTTTGTAGACTCCATCTTGAATCCAATTTGATATCTCATCAAAATCTCGTGCAGTTTCACAAATTCAAGGAAATTCATTGTTTTATCTTCGTTTCGGTTTTCACAAACTTTTACACTACTAACAAAATCCCAAACCTTCTTCCGTAAGTCTTCATGCACCACACACTGTTATCTATTTCTTCTAAATAACACATCAATGTCGTTTTTTTTTCTTTTTAACATATACCATTCCAACAAATTCAACCTTGCTACTTGTTGTTTCTTCCTTGACCACACCCATCTTTAGAAATTTTTCCTTTTCGTTATCCTTTTGAAACTTCTCTCATGAAAACGTCTAACATATGTTTGTAATCTCTCTTTTTCCTTTTGATAGGTAGTTATGACATCAAGATTTTCATAAAACTTTTCTAGATAATCTTGTTTATGTTCTATTTCTTATTTTTCATCAAACACATCATGACCCTTGGATTTCCATTAAACATTCTTCTCAAATAACATTTCTCCCCATCTGTTATAACTTTTTGATATAGGAGTTTTTCTAAACTTCGAACATTCCTTTCCACAGTAGGAACATAACTAACACAAGGAATTGTCTTTGATTTATCATCATTCGGAACCTTGCATTCACCAAACCCATGTATAAAACAAAAATGTTTAGTTTTCTTGTTTGTGGTTATTCCAAATGCCTTTTAAAAACTTGAACACATCCTTATTTCCAGTCATGTGTTTTCTATACTTTGGGTCGAAACACACGTAGAGTTCCAATCACCCCAGTAGACTCTTTTACTAAAAAATCACCCTCTACGGGTTCAAAAGAGAGATTTATATACTTGGCAAGTTGATGATATGTGACCAATCTCTTGACATAGATAGTAGTGTATGCCCAACTTCCATGGTCTCCTAGTTGGATTCTTTCCTTTTGTATTAACTTTCCTCCAACCTTGTTTGGGAAGTGTATTTGTGGTAGTCTTCCTCATTGTTCTTCTGATTTTGAGAGATGATGAACCCCGTGTGACCCTTCATCCTAGTCGCTACCTTGAAACTTTTGTCTCATGTCATAGCATACACCCAACCTTATGGCCTCATCCCTATTTGCGTTTACGCCCTGTGCAAACCCTGGCATCCCCATCAAACTCCTTGCCACATGAAAACTGTAGTTTTCAGTAATCTTCACTTAGAAAGGATAACAGCGTCAAAAATAATAAATGTGATTAAATTGTGTTGATGCATATTTGTGTGGATGCGGCTCGGTTTGGTTCGGGTCGTTCCGGCTCGGCTTAGTTCGGTTCGAGACCGAAGTCAACGGCGTTCCTCCGTCGTACGACCCGTCATTCGCGATACGAGACCGAAGAAAACGCAAGCTGACATCACCATGACATCATCATGATGATGTCACCTGATGATGTTACATGATGATGCATCTTAAAATGAAAGTTATTATTGTTTCCATTTGATCCCACGAAGAATGTCATGTATGTAGTGACGAAGAACCATTTTATTATTCTATATTGTTCGTAGGTATATGACAACGAAGAACATTCTTCGTAGAACTTAAGGTTGTTTGTGGGACAATAGGTTTGTTCGTGGGTTAGCTGAGTCATGGCCTATAAATACCCACACATGTTATTTGGGTTCTGTAGGAGTGCAGAGTGAGAGATAAGCAGTTTGGTTCAAGAGTTTATGTATTGGGTCTCTCTAAAATCAATATAGTGAATTTTCAAGTTATATCTTTTGTTAATTAGTTGTGCTCTTGCTTTGGTTTGCATACACACTTGTATTCCGCACTCGTGTGTGTGTTAGACAACAAGGAAGTAGATTAATCTTGATCCTCCAAGTGGATCTACAAGTGGCATCAGAGCTTTGGCTCTCTTCCTTGTTGAAAACCAAGCATTTTGGTTAGTTTTGAGTGAAGTTTTAGAAAGAAAAGTGGTCTAAAATTTGGTAAAACTAGTTGGTTGCAGAAAATTTTTATAAAAAACCTTTTTAGAACCTATGGAGACATGTTAAAATACGGTTTTTGTTAAAAATTTCTAGCAAAAATCTTATTCGCCATCTTCTCCGGTGAAGTGTTTTGGCCGGAAAAGTCACCGGAAAAGGTTGATGAATATAAGGTGTTCAAAAGAATACACTGTGTAATAGGTGGTTTCAAATCTTTGTTTTTAACTAAATTAGCAAACAAGATCTTTTCTTTTTAAAATTTCAGAAAAAGAATTTTGCTATAAAAGGAAAAAGCTCACCTACCCTTCACGAAGAAAACCCCTGCGAAAAATCCACACCTACGAAGAACCAAACATAATCTTAGTTCTTTGTTGAAATTTTTTTCTTTTTTTTTTTCTTGAAGAACCAAACATTCCTCCTACGAAGAATCCCTTGCGAAGAACCATTTGAGTAGGTTCGTTGTGGAATACTTATCTTTCGTTGACTACATATTGTTCGTGGACCACATGTTATGCTTTCATAAGATTTTTTTTAATCTTTCGTTGACTTTGTGAACTCACGAAAAACCAATCTTTTATGATTTTGTTTCATGATTTTTTTTTTACTTTTTTTTGTTCTACGTGAAACTTACTTTTTGTCATTCGTATTTTTTTTTGTTTTGTTCTTTGAGAACTAATATAAAATTCTATTATTATTATTATTATTATTATTATTATTATTATTATTATATTTTTGTGAATTAAATGTTTTTCGTGACACAAGTTCTTCGTTAGATATATGCTTTTCGTGGCCTTAAGCCTTAACTAAAATGGGTTCAAATCCTTGGGATTGGGGTAGTAGTTCAAGCACAAGCCAAGATCCATCACAACCTTGCTCCGCAACCTCATGGGTAAAATCATTAATGCCTCAATATACGACCATGATTACCGCTAATCAATGGGCGTGTGTCACAAATCAAAATCAAAGTAAACCTGACATGTCTTGGGTTCAGTCTCTTAAGCCGTCAAATGACCTTCCACCACCAAAACTCGATTATTTGGCTAAACCTTCTAGCAATTGTGACCGGACTACACAGTTGGGAAATGCCAGTCAAATAAGAAGTGCGTTTTATGCTAAAATTGTCAAGAATGTCAGTGATCGTGATTCTTCGAGAAATGATGACAGTTCAAACAACGACTGGAGTTCAGACGAAGAACGTTCGAGTTCAAGTGCGAATAAATCAGAAGGTGTATCAAGTGGGGTTGTCAATTCTGAGACAGATGGATTTATCTCTGATAGTGAATCAAGTCAGGTAAGTGTTGAATATTCTACTTGCTATAAGTGTGTCAATTGCAATAAATATTCTGAATTAGTGGATAAATTGTCTGAGTTTGAAGGTAAATTTGAATTGACATTTAACCACAATCAACACTTGATTATCGATCTTGCAAAGTGCAAAGAGGCTAACATGTTTCTGAAAAGTCATGAAAAGGATTTCAAAAATGTAATTGAAACTTTAAAGAAAGATCTTTCCGAGGCAACAAAAACTGTTTCAAGAAAACAAATCACGATTAACAATTACATAAACATGCTCGAGGAAACAAAGAAAGAATTGGCATGTGCTAAGTGTGCTAAGGAAACAAACAGAAAGACGTAGCCAACCATGCACAACTGAATATATGGATGGCTAGTTAACTAAGGTACTAGCTACATGTCTCTTACTTCAAACATGTTGCGGTTCTTGACGACTATATCAAACATATGCATCGACTTAAGCTTGTTGAACTTCTTAGGCAGAGAAATGAGATGCACAGTGGATCTTTTGTGAAACTGCAACAAATCAGGATCATCATAGTACCTCTCCCATCCTAATGATGACAAGATTCTTTCCAGGCTATCATAGGAAGTCACCACTTTGTTCGTTGGTACATGGACCAGGGCCTTACGTCGAGCCAAACCCTGACAGGAATCACCTCCAGGGCTCTCCACTAGTCGAACCACACCGTTCTGGTTGAACACCCAAACACCAGACATATCTTAAGTTCTTGACTAGCTAGATTGGGTTTTAAGTTTTGGTTTTTTATATGAACAAGAATATGAATGTATGGAGTTGGGAGCTGGGGGTTTATATAACGTGGGGTATATATAATTAAGACATAAAGTGTGTCTTTGGGCCCATTAAACGGTTATGAAAAAACTTTGTGTTACATGTCATCACTTTACCCACGTGTGGGTGTGTGGGGGATAGGGAATTCTGGATGAAGGTGAGCCATAATATCTTGCCAAGTCATTATAAATCCCCACAAACATAAAGGGATTCTAAAGCTGATATTGGTCGAGTCGTTTTGGAACAACCAACTATTGGAAACAACTGTACTGATCCGCATCACGTATCACCAGATGTTGATTGATATTTTTTTTGAACGACTTAGAATCAGATGTTGAATGATATTACAGGCACAATCTTAGTCCATTTGATTATTATAACTTATTGTGTGAATAAAAATGTACTAGTATATAATAAGTTATTTAGTGTTTTTGTAATTTTCTCTCATCCCTTTGTCCATTATGAATTTGGAGTAATTAACTGTTACCAAATTATTTTTAATCTGGGAAAACCATGTTGGTATCTATATGTTTATTAATTAAAGGAAGATTTCTCCAACGAAACACATCTAGTTTTTATTTTATTAGGCTTTGGGGTATGGTGGGGCGGGGTTTGGGGCATTGGGTGACACGTGGAAAAGGAGGGGTCCTGTCCATGAATGGGCTCAGCGGTGGGTATGGTGGGGCGGGGGTTTGGGGCGTTGGCAAGGCCACGTGGATTTTTTTTTTAATACACACAATATTTTAATTAAGAAAACCTAAAATATTATTAAACAATCCTAAAACATTACAAAAAAAATACTTATTAAACATTCCAAAACCTTACAAAAAGAAATTACTTATTAAACATTACATATAAAAAAACCCTAATGCGTTAAGTAGATCTCGAAGAGGGCAAGCTTTTCGAACACCCGCCTCTCCTTGGACCGGTACTTGATGTTGGCCACCTCGACCCGGCCGTCGTGGCTTTTGCCCCCTCCCGGGGCACTTTGGTAGTAGTCCTTGAACCGCTCGAGTTTCGGTCGTAGGATACCAAGATAGTCTTGTACAAACCTCTTCAACAATTTTGTAGACTCCATCTTGAATCCAATTTGATGTCTCATCAAAATCTCGTGCAGTTTCACAAATTCAAGGAAATTCATTGTTTTATCTTCGTTTCGGTTTTCACAAACTTTTACACTACTAACAAAATCCCAAACCTTCTTCCGTAAGTCTTCATGCACCACACACTGTTATCTATTTCTTCTAAATAACACATCAATGTCGTTTTTTTTCTTTTTAACATATACCATTCCAACAAATTCAACCTTACTACTTGTTGTTTCTTCCTTGACCACACCATGGTCATCTTTAGAAATTTTTCCTTTTCGTTATCCTTTTGAAACTACTCTCATGAAAACGTCTAACATATGTTTGTAATCTCTCTTTTTCCTTTTGATAGGTAGTTATGACATCAAGATTTTCATAAAACTTTTCTAGATAATCTTGTTTATGTTCTATTTCTAACTTTTCATCAAACACATCATGACCCTTGGATTTCCATTAAACATTCTTCTCAAATAACATTTCTCCCCATCTGTTATAACTTTTTGATATAGGAGTTTTTCTAAACTTCGAACATTCCTTTCCACAGTAGGAACATAACTAACACAAGGAATTGTCTTTGATTTATCATCATTCGGAACCTTGCATTCACCAAACCCATGTATAAAACAAAAATGTTTAGTTTTCTTGTTTGTGGTTATTCCAAATGCCTTTTAAAAACTTGAACACATCCTTATTTCCAGTCATGTGTTTTTTATACTTTGGGTCGAAACACACGTAGAGTTCCAATCACCCCAGTAGACTCTTTTACTAAAAAATCACCCTCTACGGGTTCAAAAGAGAGATTTATATACTTGGCAAGTTGATGATATGTGACCAATCTCTTGACATAGATAGTAGTGTATGCCCAACTTCCATGGTCTCCTAGTTGGATTCTTTCCTTTTGTATTAACTTTCCTCCAACCTTGTTTGGGAAGTGTATTTGTGGTAGTCTTCCTCATTGTTCTTCTGATTTTGAGAGATGATGAACCCCGTGTGACCCTTCATCCTAGTCGCTACCTTGAAACTTTTGTCTCATGTCATAGCATACACCCAACCTTATGGCCTCATCCCTATTTGCGTTTACGCCCTGTGCAAACCCTGGCATCCCCATCAAACTCCTTGCCACATGAAAACTGTAGTTTTCAGTAATCTTCACTTAGAAAGGATAACAGCGTCAAAAATAATAAATGTGATTAATTGTGTTGATGCATATTTGTGTGGATGCGGCTCGGTTTGGTTCGGCTCGTTCCGGCTCGGCTTAGTTCGGTTCGAGACCGAAGTCAACGGCGTTCCTCCGTCGTACGACCCGTCATTCGCGATACGAGACCGAAGAAAACGCAAGCTGACATCACCACAAACATAAAGGGATTCTAAAGCTGATATTGGTCGAGTCGTTTTGGAACAACCAACTATTGGAAACAACTGTACTGATCCGCATCACGTATCACCAGATGTTGATTGATATTTTTTTTGAAATACTTAGAATCAGATGTTGATTGATATTACAGGCACAATCTTAGTCCATTTGATTATTATAACTTATTGTGTGAATAAAAATGTACTAGTATATAATAAGTTATTTAGCGTTTTTGTAATTTTCTCTCATCCCTTTGTCCATTATGAATTTGGAGTAATTAACTGTTACCAAATTATTTTTAATCTGGGAAAACCATGTTGGTATCTATATGTTTATTAATTAAAGGAAGATTTCTCCAACGAAACACATCTAGTTTTTATTTTATTAGGCTGTGGGGTATGGTGGGGCGAGGTTTGGGGCATTGGGTGACACGTGGAAAAGGAGGGGTCCTGTCCATGAATGGGCTCAGCGGTGGGTATGGTGGGGCGGAGGTTTGGGGCGTTGGCTAGGCCACGTGGATTTTTTTTTTTAATACACACAATATTTTAATTAAGAAAACCTAAAATATTATTAAACAATCCTAAAACATTACAAAAAAAAATACTTATTAAACATTCCAAAACCTTACAAAAAGAAATTACTTGTTAAACATTACATATAAAAAAACCCTAAAGCGTTAAGTAGATCTCGAAGAGGGCAAGCTTGTCGAACACCCGCCTCTCCTTGGACCGGTACTCGATGTTGGCCACCTCGACCCGGCCGTCGTCGCTTATGCCCCCTCCCGGGGCACTTTGGTAGTAGGCCTTGAACCGCTCGAGTTTCGGTCGTAGGTTGCGCCACTTGTGTTGGCAAGCGTTTAGGTTGTGCCGATCGTTCCCGACGTTATGCCGAAAGCTTGTGAAAGCCTCCGGCCAGAAACGGGTTTCACCGGCTTGGCGAGCCTTCATCGCGTCGATGACGCATGAGACAAGTGCAAGCTCTTCTTCGTTTGTCTACGAGACCATGATCAGCGGTTTGAAGTTGTCGGTTTCGGGTGGCGGTAGTGGGTAGCGAAGTTCAATCGCGGTGGTGGGATGTTTGGGTTAGGGGCGGGGGTTATTTATAACCGCTCGGTTAGCGGTTTGGCCAAGCCAAACGGTTTGTTTTTAAATTTTAAAATGGCTAGGTTGACCCGCCAATCACCACCCGCCACCTCACCCACCTAGCCCCGCCTAACGCCGGGTGCCAGAGTACCGCCCAACGGGCCACGCCATAAGCCAAGCCCCTCCGGAGTGGTGACTTGGGCGTTGCCCGCCAACCCACGCCCAAACTACCGCCCCATACCCCATAGTGTTAACATTTAACGCTTACACATCAGTTTCTATATATTCTTTTTCAATTTTGAATCAGTGTGTATTGTATAAAAATATAAGAATAATACTACCTTCGATTAGCTAGATTCATAACTCAAGGGTGTACTTTAATTTCTTTCTGATTCAAAAAGACTTTTGATCAATATGAACTCCTTGTTTTGATTTGAGTTCTCTATGTACAAAATCATGTGTACTAAATTAATCAAATCAGGTCAAATTTGTCTAACCGAACACGCACTAAGTTGTTGTCCATTGATACGTTTTCATTTTTTGAAACAACAACGATTTTGTAAAATGATGGATGCAATAGATCGAGCCACATACTATTACTCAACCAAAATATTCTAATCACAATGTTTTTGAGTTAAACAATGTTACTAGGTTTCAAAAAGAAGGAGATGTGTGGTTAGCTTAGCGACTTCTTGTTTATAAAAGTGTTATTTATTCAGTTGCGGGTTTTTTATTTGTATTTGGGAAATCCCTTAGTAACAACACTGAGATGTGTGGCTGTTGTATTTGTTTTTTTAAATTAGTATATGGTGAAAATAAGTAGGAATGAGCGATCTCATTTGCCTCTACTACAAAGCATAAATTTGTAGAAAAACCTTTTTTTGTTACGGACCTGATCCATGGCTAATCACTTAATCTCTGATTACTTTATTTGTTATGAATTAACATATGTGTGGTTTTTGCTACAAATTTGTTTACCGAATTTGTCCTACGAGTTTTGTAAAGTTTTATTTTGCTACAGGTTTTTGGCAGCTTTTCTTGAATACACATGATCCATAAGTATCTTTCATATACGGATTTTGTTAAATTCCTTTATTTATATATATATATATATATATATATATATATATATATATATATAGGGAGAGGATCATAAGAAAACTAGATATAAATGAGAAAACTAGAAAACTAACTAAAAAAGCAAAAAAAAGCATAAAAACATACAAATTTTATTTTTTTTTACAATTTTTTTATAAAAAATTGATGCTTATTATGCATAAAAAACTTTTTTTTCAAAAAAAAAATTGTATAGCACATGTACACTATATGTGTATTACACATGTGTATTATATTGCACATGTGCATTATATGCTTTTTTTTAAGTTTTTTTATATAATATATATAACGAATTTTTATAAAAAAATCAAAAAAAAATTTGATACGTTTTTTTGGCTTTTTTAGTGAGTTTTTTGGTTTTCTAATTTAAACTAGTTTTCTCATGATCCATCCCTTATATATATATATATATATATATATATATATATATATATATTTGTGGGACGAGATTAGTTACACTAACTGAAAACTATTACCACCGATGTTGTTCGGTCAAAATCAATGTGGTACCGATTTTGGTGGG
The DNA here is from genome assembly GCA_947069175.1 of Scalesia atractyloides. Lineage (NCBI taxonomy): Eukaryota > Viridiplantae > Streptophyta > Magnoliopsida > Asterales > Asteraceae > Scalesia > Scalesia atractyloides. The sequence continues at coordinate 7,053,586 of CAMTDV010001634.1, forward strand.
ACGAGATTAGTTATGTTCATCATTTACTGTTTGCCTTGCATGATCCCAAATCATCCAACGAACCATCTTTCGGATGGAGGTCACATTGATTACAACGTTTTGTTGATGCACAAACAAACGGATTGAACAACAACAAAAACTCTATAATAGAAATCAATTGAAAACAAGAAAGATGTGAACGAACCTAGTGTATAAAAAGGCACATATAGCTCATACCGAGGAGGCGAGGAGGAAAAAAAACACTAATTAACTTCAATGTGATAATTAAACTAAATAACCTAGAAACCACGACATACAGTACTCTTGTTTTAATCCAAACGGAAAGACGTAGCCAACCATGCACAACTAGATATATGGATGGCTAGTTAATTAAGGTACTAAACTAGCTACATGTCTCTTACTTCAAACATGTTGCGATTCTTGACGACTATATCAAACATATGCATTGATTTGAGCTTGTTGAAGTTTTTAGGCAGAGAAATGAGATGCACAGTCGATCTTTTGTGAAACTGCAACAAATCTGGATCATCATAGTACCTTTCCCATCCTAATGATGACAAGATTCGTTCCAGCCCATCATATGAAGTCACCACGTCGTTCGTTGGTACATGGACCAGGACCTTACGTCGAGCCAAACCCTGACAAGAATCACCTCCAGGACTCTCCACTAGTTGAACCACACCGTTCTGCTTGAATACCCAGACACCATACATATCTTAAGTTCTTGATCACTAGCTAGATAGGGTTTTAACTTTTGGTTTTTATGAACAAGAATATGAATGTATGTATTTGGGGGCTGGGGGCTTATATAAGAGTTTCTAGCCACGTGGGGTATATATAATTATTAAGACATGAAGCGTGTGTTCGGTCCCATTAAACGGTTGAGAAAAAACTTTGGTGTTTAGGACATCACTTACCCACATGTGGGTCAATGGGTGTGTGTGGGGAAGGGAATCCAAAATCTTTATCCATCTCGTTATAAATCCCCACAAACATAATTAAAGGGAATCTTAAGCTGATCGAGATTGGTCCTAATTGTTACTAGACTAATCAAAATTGGAAACAGCTGTACTATATGACCAGATGTTAATTGATACTATATGCACAAGCTTAGTCTGTTTCATTGTTATGAACTTACTTTGATTAAAAATGTAGTTTGTATATAATAAGACAGTATTTAACTTGTCAAATTGAGTAATTTTATTTTCATTTAAATGACTATTGTGAGCTGTGTGTTTAAGGCATGTACGTCTAGAAACAGGAAATCTTGAACAAATTCTAGGACTACTCATGGGGAGTGATTTTAAAGGATAACTAGTGAAATTCCCCGGCGCTTTGCGGAGGGGATTCAGTCGACTTCGGTTCAATCATTACAGTATTGGTGCAATATTGTCACCCGGTATAGTACTCAAAAGATAAAACCCAAAAAAAGTTATAATATATGTCGGATATCGAATCGACGCGTCACTGATTGAAAACCATTACAGACACCGATGCTTCAGCCAAAACCAATGTGGTACCGATTTTGATTTTGCTGTGATGATATCAGTTTGGTTCATCATGGTATTGGTACGCTACCGATACTAGTAGCCTTACATGATCCCAGATCATACCATGAACCATCTTCCGGATCGAGATCACAATGAACACAAAGTTTTTTTCATACTTGTCGATTCACAAACAAATGAATTGAACAACCACACAAACTCTTCAATCGAAATCAATTGAAAACATGAATGATGTGAACGAATCCCATGTATTAAATCATCAAATCAAGTCGAACTTGTCTAACCGAACATGCACTGAGATGTTCTCCACTGATCCGTTTTCATTTTTAAGACAACAACAATTTTGTGGAAAGATTGAGCCAAATACTATTACTCAACCAAAAATATTCTAATAACAATTTTTTTGACTTATAGAATGTTACTAGGTATCAAAAACAAGGAGAGGAGATGTGTGGTTATCTCAGCGACTTCTAGTTTATAAAAGTGTTATTAATTATTTAGGTGCGGGTTTTTTTATTTGTATTTGGGAAATCGCTAAGTAAACAACAAAGATATGTGTGGCTATTGTATTTGGTTTTTTAAAATAGTATCTTAGAAAGAATAAGTAGGAATGAGCGATGTCACTTGCCACTACTACAAAGCATAAATTCGTAGAAAAACTTTTTGTTACAAATTTAATCTGTGGCTAATTATTTAATCTCTGATTGCTTTATTTGTTTTGAACTTTTGTTATGAAATCACATATATTTGATTTTTGCTGAGAATTTGTTTACCGAACTTTTCCTCCAGGTTTTGTATTTGCTACAATTTTTTGCAGGTTTTTAGAACACACATGATCCAAAAATATTGTTAAATATTTATATATTTTCTTGCATATGCTACGGATTTTGTTAAATTGCTTTTTAAATATATATTTTTCTATTTTTTTAGGGATATTGCTACGACTTTAATTAAATTATATATATTTATTTTTTTGATATTGCTACAAAATTATATGTACCTTATACTTTTAACAATATATTTGGTTTCTGTATGGTGTGAGAACTTTACAAAAGTATTTTATGATAATCATTTAAATATTTATTTTCTCAATGTTGGGTCCGGATTGATTCACGTCAGAAAATCCATGCCTAAACCGTAGCAAAGTTTTGTCCATAGAAAATCCATAGCAAAATAATTCGCCACCGGTTTTTTTCCACAGCGTATACATGTTTTTCTAGTAGTGCTGACATTGTTCGGTTGTTTAAAACTACAAGTGATCCACCTGTAATTTATTCCGTTCTTCCATGACAAAACTATATATAAGTTTTGAGCTAGAGTTGATTTCTAAGGCAAGAGCTTTGTAGTTATATAAATTTTGTTAACAAAAGGATAAAATGTTAATCAACCAGATTTTTTTGTGTAAAGGAGTGCAGATATCGTTGATTAATTCGCCCAATCAATCTATATATTGAATGTAGAAATATATATTTAACTTAGATGTTTAAGGGTATCGTAAATTGTTGTTACTTCAGGTTAATTATACGTCTAAAATGGTAAACCACTACTCAACTTTGATATTGGAAACTACAAAAACTCAAAATTCAGGTCCATTAGGCACTAGAACTTTGTGACAACCCATAATCAAATTTGGACAAAAAAAAGGCACATACATCACTCATAGGAAACAAACCACTAATTAACCCAGAGACCACAACAGACATACGTAAACTCTTGCTATAATCCAAACAGAAAGACCTAGCCAACCATAACTAGATAGATATATGGATGGATAGTTACCTAAGGTACTAGCTACATGTCTCTTACTTCAAACATGTTGCGGTTCTTGACGACTATATCAAACATATGCATTGATTTGAGCTTTACCTAAGGTACTAGCTACATGTCTCTTACTTCAAACATGTTGCGGTTCTTGACGACTATATCAAACATATGCATCGATTTGAGCTTGTTGAAGTTTTTGGGCAGAGAAATGAGATGCACAGTCGATCTTTTGTGAAACTGCAACAAATCCGGATCATCATAGTACCTCTCCCATCCTAATGATGACAAGATTCTTTCCAGCCTATCATACGAAGTCACCACTTCGTTTGTTGGTATATGGAAGAGGACCTTACGTCGAGCCGAACCCTGACAGGAATCACCTCCATGGCTCTCCACTAGTCGAACAACACCGTTCTGGTTGAACACCCAGACACCAGACATATCTTAATTCTTGACTAGGTAGATAGTGTTTCAAGTTTTGGTTTTTAAGAACAAGAATATGAATGTATGGAGTTGGGGGCTGGGGGTTTATATAAGGGTTTCTAGCCACGTGGGGTATATAACTAATTAAGACATAAAGTGTGTGTTCGGGCCCATTAATACTTTGGGTGTTTAGGACATCGATCACTTTACCCACGTGGGGGTATGAGGGGAGGGTGGATTCTGGATGGAGGAGAGTCCATAATCTCGTGCCAAGTCATTATAAATCCCCACAAACATAAAGGGATTCTTAAGCTGATTTGGTCGAGTCGTTTTGGATTAACCAACAATTAGAAACAACTGTACTGATCCGCATCATGTACGATCACCAGAAGTTGATTGATGTTACAGGAACATCTTTGTCCATTTCATTTATATTACTTATTTTGAATATAAATGTTGTTGTATATAATAAAAATAGCATTTATATTTTCACTAAAACAAATCGATTATTTATTATATGGCTAGTACCTCTAGAACGGGAAATCTTTAACGGCTTCTAGGACTGAGCATATGGTGTTATTTAAAATAAGTTATTTAGTGTTCGTGTAATTCTTTCTCGTCCCTTTCTCCGTCAAGAGTTTGCAGTAATTAACTAATTGTTTTAATTTGGGAAAACCATTTAGGTATCCATATATTAGTCAATTAAAGGAAGATTTCTCCAACCAAAACACACCTGGTTTTTTGTTAACATTTAACGCTTACACGCATTGTTGTAAAAACTCCGTCTAAACTCCGATTAGTCTAGACAATTAATCACTAATCAGGGGTTCACCAAGTAATAGCTCATTGGTCACTAGACAATCAACAATGGTCCTTTTCCGGTCAAATTTTGGCCAGATTCCGGCCAAGATTCGACCTAACCATACTCCCGTTACTTCAAAAATGAGTTAACGAAATTACATATAAAATGTGCCTTTATATATAAAACTAAAAATTACACATAAAAACTCAATTTGATTAATAACTTGCCACTGAATTTTTCCACGATTAATATATGTTTTTCTAGAAGTGCGGCATTGTTTGGTTATTAAAAAGCTTTAGTGACGAGTAATTAAGTCCATTCTTCCATGAGAGAACTATATGTTTTGAAATAGATTTGTTTGAAGGAGAAAGTTATGCCTCTTTATAGTTTTATAAATTCTGTTAGTTACAAATGGATTGAAACATTAATTGACCAGATTTTTAGGGTAAAGAAGTGCAGATGGTTGATTAATTCACACAAGTAATCAATATATAGAATGAAGAAGTATATCAATTCAACTTAGATGTTTAAGGGTATATATTGTTAGATTGCTGTTACTTCAGGTTCTTAGTGTAAAATGGTAAACCACTAATCAACTTTGATATTAGAAACTGCAAAATCTGAAATTTCAGGTCCATTATGCACTCGAACTTTGTGGCAACACATAATCAAACTTGGACAAAATAAAATGGCGCATACGTCACGACATACGTAGAATCTTGCAATAATCCAAACGGAAAGACCTAGCCAACCATAACTGAATATATGGCCATGGCTAGTTAACTAAGTTACTAGCTACATGTCTCTTACTTCAAACATGTTGCGGTTCTTGACGACTATATCAAACATATGCATCGATTTGAGCTTGTTAAAGTTTCTAGGCAGTGAAATGAGATGCACAGTCGATCTTTTGTGAAACTGCAACAAATCTGGATCATCATAGTACCTTTCCCATCCTAGTGATGACAAGATTCTTTCCAGCCTATCATAGGAAGTCACCACTTCGTTCGTTGGTACATGGACCAAGACATTACGTCAAGCCGAACCTTGACAGGAATCACCTCCGGGGCTCTCCACTAGTCGAACCACACCGTTCTGATTGAAAACCCAGACACCAGACATATCTTAAGTTCTTGACTAGCTAGATAGGGTTTTAAGTTCTGGTTTTTATGAACAAGAATATGAATTTATGGATTTGGGGGCTGGGGGTTTATATGAGTTTGTAGTAACGTGGGGTACGTAATAATTAAGACATAAAGCATGTGTTCGGGTCCATTAATCGGTTAAGAAAAAACTTTGTGTGTTTAGGACATCAGTTAGTCACTTACCCACATTGGGTGTGTGGGGGAGGGAATCCAAAATCTTTTTCCATCTCGTTATAAATCCCCACAAATATAATCAAAGGGAATCTTAAGCTGATTGAGAATGGTCCTAATTCTTACTAGACTAATCAAAATTGGAAACAGCTGTACTATATGACCAGATGTTGATTGATACTATAGGCACAATTTTGGTCTAAGGTATGAACTTCCGTTGATTTAACATGTAGTTTGTATATTAAGACATTATATTTAACAATCAAAGGACTACGTAATTTAATTTTCACTTAAATGACTATTGTAAACCGTCTAAGGCGAGTAAGTCTAGAAAATGGAAATTTTGAACGAGTTCTAGGAATATTCATGGGACGTAATTTTAGAGGATAACTAGTGGAATTTCCGAGCGCGTTACGACGGGAATTCGGTCGGTTGAGGTTCAACTCATTACGGTATCAATGTGATATCGTCACTCAGTAGAGCAACCAAAAGATAAACCAAAAAAAGTCGTAATATATATCCAAAAGGATATCCATCGACACGTGTTACACTAACTGAAAACTATTACCACCGATATTGTTCGGTCAAAATCAATGTGGTGCCGATTTTGGTGGGACGAGATTAGTTTTGTTCATCATGGTATCGGTAGATACTGTTTGCCTTGCATGATCCCAAATCATCCCATGAACCATCTTCCGGATGGACGTCACATTGATTACAACGTTTTCCATACTTGTTGATGCACAAACAAACGGAATGAACAACAACAAAAACTCTATAACAGAAATCAATTGAAAACAAGAAAGATGTGAACGAACCTCATGTGATTGATCGTGGAATAGAGAACACAATTTCGTTCTTTCACTTCTTTTTATTTAGAGTGAAGCGTCACAACTATAGCATCCCACAGTTTGTATACGATTTCTATCCCATGCAACGTGCTTCTCTAGTTTACCCTAATGGACTTAAAAAACAAACCCACCCAAATGTTGTGGCCTCCAAGCCAATACATAAATGTAAAGCATAAATAGTTTAACCTATAATACTAAACTAAAATTAAAACTTTGCAAGCCCAAACCCGGTTTGGGTGATTATAAGAATTCATTTGCCCCCTTAATCACAAAACAAGTCTTCAATCTTGAATCTTCAAGCCATGCCACCTTTGGTGTCGTCAACATCGATCACCAAGTCTTCATTCGGGTCCTCCTCGTGGGGTCCCTCTCACTTTGACTTGTTTGAAGTGAGTTTTGAACATCCATCGTTACATCAAGCTTTACGGGACCGCAGCCTTTTGGCCATTTTCTTTTGGAACTAATATTTCGCTTTTCACATATCGCTTTGCCTTTGCCATAATCTCGTTTTCTTCACAAGCTTTGAGAATCATTACATCTTTCTCGCTCAATTTGACCCTACTTCTCATAACATGGAAATTCCATTCAAATAGATCAAAATATTTAATACAAGTTATTTTTAAAGCTCCATCATTGTCTTCGACGTGGCCAACTTTGAAAGCCACCATTTTCCATAAGCCTTCCTTTGTAACTTCATTGAAACCGCCCATACATTACACAACCGTTTATAACTCTAACAAATACATTTTCACCAAACAACACACGTGGAGGTATTTGCTCTATCTTGAGGATACCAAGATAGTCTTGTACAAACCTCTTCAACAATTTTGTAGACTCCATCTTGAATCCAATTTGATGTCTCGTCAAAATCTCGTGCAGTTTCACAAATTCAAGGAAATTCATTGTTTTATCTTCGTTTCGGTTTTCACAAACTTTTACACTACTAACAAAATCCCAAACCTTCTTCCGTAAGTCTTCATGCACCACACACTGTTATCTATTTCTTCTAAATAACACATCAATGTCATTTTTTTTCTTTTTAACATATAACATTCCAACAAATTCAACCTTACTACTTGTTGTTTCTTCCTTGACCACACCATGGTCATCTTTAGAAATTTTTCCTTTTCGTTATCCTTTTGAAACTTCTCTCATGAAAACGTCTAACATATGTTTGTAATCTCTCTTTTTCCTTTTGATAGGTAGTTATGACATCAAGATTTTCATAAAACTTTTCTAGATAATCTTGTTTATGTTCTATTTCTAACTTTTCATCAAACACATCATGACCCTTGGATTTCCATTAAACATTCTTCTCAAATAACATTTCTCCCCATCTGTTATAACTTTTTGATATAGGAGTTTTTCTAAACTTTGAACATTCCTTTCCACAGTAGGAACATAACTAACACAAGGAATTGTCTTTGATTTATCATCATTCGGAACCTTGCATTCACCAAACCCATGTATAAAACAAAAATGTTTAGTTTTCTTGTTTGTGGTTATTCCAAATGCCTTTTAAAAACTTGAACACATCCTTATTTCCAGTCATGTGTTTTTTATACTTTGGGTCGAAACACACGTAGAGTTCCAATCACCCCAGTAGACTCTTTTACTAAAAAATCACCCTCTACGGGTTCAAAAGAGAGATTTATATACTTGGCAAGTTGATGATATGTGACCAATCTCTTGACATAGATAGTAGTGTATGCCCAACTTCCATGGTCTCCTAGTTGGATTCTTTCCTTTTGTATTAACTTTCCTCCAACCTTGTTTGGGAAGTGTATTTGTGGTAGTCTTCCTCATTGTTCTTCTGATTTTGAGAGATGATGAACCCGTGTGACCCTTCATCCTAGTCGCTACCTTGAAACTTTTGTCTCATGTCATAGCATACACCCAACCTTATGGCCTCATCCCTATTTGCGTTTACGCCCTGTGCAAACCCTGGCATCCCCATCAAACTCCTTGCCACATGAAAACTGTAGTTTTCAGTAATCTTCACTTAGAAAGGATAACAGCGTCAAAAATAATAAATGTGATTAAATTGTGTTGATGCATATTTGTGTGGATGCGGCTCGGTTTGGTTCGGGTCGTTCCGGCTCGGCTTAGTTCGGTTCGAGACCGAAGTCAACGGCGTTCCTCCGTCGTACGACCCGTCATTCGCGATACGAGATCGAAGAAAACGCAAGCTGACATCACCATGACATCATCATGATGATGTCACCTAATGATGTTACATGATGATGCAGCTTAAAATGAAACTTATTATTGTTTCCATTTGATCCTACGAAGAATGTCATGTATGTAGTGACGAAGAACCATTTTATTATTCTATATTGTTCGTAGGTATATGTCAACGAAGAACATTCTTCGTAGAACTTAAGGTTGTTTGTGGGACAATAGGTTTGTTCGTGGGTTAGCTGGGTCATGGCCTATAAATACCCACACATGTTATTTGGGTTCTGTAAGAGTGCAGAGTGAGAGATAAGCAGTTTGGTTCAAGAGTTTATGTACTGGGTCTCTCTAAAATCAATATAGTGAATTTTCAAGTTATATCTTTTGTTAATTGGTTGTGCTCTTGCTTTGTTTTGCATATACACTTGGATTCCGCACTCGTGTGTGTGTTTGACAACAAGGAAGTAGGTTAATCTTGATCCTCCAAGTGGACCTACAAGTGGTATCAGAGCTTTGGCTCTCTTCCTTGTTGAAAACCAAGCATTTTGGTGAGTTTTGAGTGAAGTTTTAGAAAGAAAAGTGGTCTAAAATTTGGTAAAAACTAGTTGGTTGCAGAAAATTTTTATAAAAAACCTTTTTAGAACCTATGGAGACATGTTAAAATACGGTTTTTGTTAAAAATTTCTAGCAAAAATCTTGTTCGCCATCTTCTCCGGTGAAGTGTTTTGGCCGGAAAAGTCACCGGAAAAGGTTGATGAAGATAAGGTGTTCAAAAGAATACACTATGTAATGGGTGGCTTCAAATCTTTGTTTTTTAACTAAATTAGCAAACAAGATCTTTTCTTTTTAAAATTTCAGAAAAAGGATTTTGTTATAAAAGGAAAAAGCTCACCTACCCCTTCACGAAAAACACCCCTGCGAAAAATCCACACCTACGAGGAATCAAACATAATCTTAGTTCTTCGTTGAATTTTTTTCTCTTTTTTTTTTTGAAGAACCAAACATTCCTCCTACGAAGAATCCCTTGCGAAGAACCATTTGAGTAGGTTCGTTGTGGAATACTTATCTTTCGTTGACTACATATTGTTCGTGGACCACATGTTATGCTTTCATAAGATTTTTTTTAATCTTTCGTTGACTCTTTGAACTCACGAAAAACCAATCTTTTATGATTTTGTTTCATGATTTTTTTTTATTTTTTTTTGTTCCACGTGAAACTTACTTTTTGTCATTCATATTTTTTTTTGTTTTGTTCTTTGAGAACTAGTATAAAATTCTATTATTATTATTATTATTATTATTATTATTATTATTATTATTATTATATTTTTGTGAATTAAATGTTTTTCGTGACACAAGTTCTTCGTTAGATATATGCTTTTCGTGGCCTTAAGCCTTAACTAAAATGGGTTCAAATCCTTGGGATTGGGGTAGTAGTTCAAGTACAAGCCAAGATCCATCACAACCTTGATCCGCAACCTCATGGGTAAAATCATTAATGCCTCAACATACGACCATGATTACCGCTAATCAATGGGCGTGTGTCACAAATCAAAATCAAAGTAAACCTGACATGTCTTGGGTTCAGTCTCTTATGCCGTCAAATGACCTTCCACCACCAAAACTCGATTATTTGGCTAAACCTTCTAGCAATTGTGACCGGACTACACAGTTGGGAAATGCCAGTTAAACAAGAAGTGTGTTTTATGCTAAAATTGTCAAGAATGTCAGTGATCATGATTCTTCGAGAAATGATGACAGTTCAAACAACGACTGGAATTCAGACGAAGAACGTTCGAGTTCAAGTGCGAATAAATCAGAAGGTGTATCAAGTGGGATTGTCGATTCTGAGACAGATGGATTTATCTCTGAGAGTGAATCAAGTCAGGTAAGTGTTGAAAATTCTACTTGCTCTAAGTGTGTCAATTGCAATAAATGTTCTGAATTAGTAGATAAATTGTCTGAGTTAGAAGGTAAATTTGAATTGACATTTAACCACAATCAACACTTGATTATCGATCTTGCAAAGTGCAAAGAGGCTAACATGTTTCTAAAAAGTCATGAAAAGGATTTCAAAAATGTAATTGAAACTTTAAAGAAAGATCTTTCCAAGGCAACAAAAACTGTTTCAAGAAAACAAATCACGATTAACAATTACATAAACATGCTCGAGGAAACAAAGAAAGAATTGTCATGTGCTAAGTGTGAAAATGAAGTGATCCAGCTTAAATTAGATAGCTATTCTATGTGCTGGATCACATCATTGACATACAGAAAAAGAAAGAGGATGTCACATGCATCGGGTATAAGAAGTGTCCTCCCCCATTCAGACACAATTATACCAAGATGCCTGATGAGGAGGATAAGCCTCATTTTGAACCATCAGTTTCATTAAACATTGAGGAATTCGTTGTTGGGCTTGGATACCAAAAGGACGTATCTTCAAATCAAGCTAAATCAACATATTTCAAAAATTCATCAACCGTACAGAATCAAGATCCTCCAGTCATTGTTGAGGATTATGATAGTTCGGATGATGAGTTGGATGAGGACAAACCTAAGGAGTCAGATACGGTAACAAAAGAGGAAAATATACCTCTCAAAATCACACTCTTTGTGATCCACTCACAAAACCGTTTGTGATTGCTACGGTCAAGTCTGTTGAATCTTCATCCACGAGTTGTGAAAGCGTGAACTTGCTGTACACGTTGATTGGTTCTGCTAAAATCTATTCCGATAAATATTTCCCAATCAAAAATGTCAATCAATCCTTAATTGATAAAGTTTTTGAGGATTCTACTAGTAAGTTTTTTGGAAAGTTGAGCCCAAGAGTTGTGGTAACTCAGTGTGCTCCTATCCTAAAATCTGAAGTTAGAAAGAAATACGGGAATCAAAAATTACAACAACAAAACAATCAACGAAAGCAAAATCACGCTAACCAATGAAAGGGAAAAGGCAAACAAAGCCAAAACAAGAAGAAGATTCAGAAGATAAACTTCGTGAAATCCCGAGGGACTGATAAAATTGAATCCTTTGAAAAAAAATCCAACACGGAGTTTGTTAAACAAAGTAAAATTTTGAAAGGAAACCATCAGAACAACTACACACAACATACAAATTGTTGTGATGTAGGACCAAGTACCTAAAGATCACGAAGTTCATCATCAAGCTATTACAATTATGATACTTCGAGGTTTGTTGAGCGGAGATCATGTTTTGAATGTGGTACGTATGGGCACATTGTCAAGAACTGTCCATATCTCACAAAGGGAAAAGCAAAAATTGATGCGCCCCGTGACAAACATTACCATACCAAATCTATTTCATCAAAACAGGACCCTCGTCTTGTTAAGCAATGAGAAATGAAACAGAGAAAGAAACAACGAAAAGATACTGAAAAGGCTTTAAAACCTGAGGTTGTCCAAATACAGTCTGTAAAACCAAATGTTAAAATTGAGAAACAAAAACAGATTTGGAAACCAAAATCGGTAATTGTTTCAGGGGGAGTCCAATCATTTCCGAATCAATGGGAAATCAAAGTCACAATTCTCGATGATGTCGGACGACCCAAGTCAACGAAGGCTTGGGTCCCCCTCTCCAACAAATCTCTGAATGAGTGTGCAGGAAGTTCCAGGGGGAAGGGAACTATTTATAGTCTTAGGATTGTTGATAGTGGAGCGTCCAGGCACAAGATCGGTGACATAAGGCTCCGAAACATTGTTACATCCAGGAGAATATTGTTGCCTTTGATGGAGAGAGAAAAAGAAAAGAAGACAAAATGTTTGATGAATGAAGAAAGTTTGGTGAATGAAGTTGAGAACTTCGACAAGAAGAAAAACGACCAACAATTTGTTTGTTTAAGGCTTGGATCGGGTCCACATGATAGATTCAACCGAAGTGTACGCGCCTGCAGCACGTCTGAAACTTTTTGAAAATTCAGGGCTTAATCTTCCACATGAAGTTCAAAGTCTATGAGATGAACGTGCAATGTACATTTTTCGATGGTGTGATTGAAGATATGTGTTTGTTGAACAAACCAAACATTGACCTCGAATATCACCTCACACGTGATTGTTTCAATATGAAACTCATCAGTTTGTTTTGGTCCACACCGATTACCAACGTGCCAACTCATTTTCCCAAAATTTTGATAAATCATTTTTGATTAAATGAATTTTGGTAAATGGCATTGAGGTAAAACATGTAACATCCGTCGAAAAACGGGTTTTCAAAACCCGCTTCATTTATTAATCGAACAATTAGTTTTAAATTTTTGTTGTTTATTTATGATTAATTTTAATTTTAAACAATACATAATTAATAAACAAATTAGGATTTAAAATCAAAAATTGTTAAAAAGTGAAAATAAGAGAATTAAAAATAAAACAAGGCTGCCGGGATTCGAACCCGGGTCAGCCGGGTCAGCCAATGACTTAACTCCCACTCATCCAACCACTCCGCCACTTGTGTTATTTGATAACATATCGAAACAATTAATTCAAATAACAAAACACTGAAATCAAATTCAGTCATTGACGCGCCCATTTCGCAGTCGCCGGAAATCCCGACGACTTCGCCAATAATTGACGGTTTCTATCGATTTAGTGGAAGAATTAATCCTAACATCGGTTATAACCGATGTCTGAACCCGCGACATCAGTCGTAACCGCCGGAGAACAGTTGACCATGAATCGAGACTGAAATC